>CM046878.1:200864136-202064136 GCA_025667525.1 Glebionis coronaria
TTGATTATCGCCATCTTGTGCTCTTGTGACTTCTGAATCGACATCGGTTGCACAGCTACGCCACCTTCTTGATATGCAGCAACATATATAGACACGGATAAAATGGCTTTGAACATTTCATCCTAACTCGGTAGCGTTTTACCTCCGGTCGGTGAAGACCGTTAAACGGTATTAAATACCGTACCTGTGATCAGGTAGATTCGATTAAGAACCTCCTTGACAGGGTTTCTCGGCGGTAGTAGCCAGTTCTCTTTACTCGACCGTCTCAAAGCAGACTGCGAGCGTAAAGAGTGAATCATAAGGATAAATTATCCGTCTGATTAGAGTCGTCAATTCAGATTTCCTGGAACAAGTTTGATTCTAAAAGAATCGCACCATTGTTGCTTTCCAGTTTGTCACAAGCTTGATTCATAGAGAATCTTGCGAGTTACCTACCGCAGTGCTGTTTGATGTTGACACTGGAAGGATTTCCATTCGTCACTGTAAACACTAATGAGTGTCACTCTGAATGTTCTGGCAAGATCACATGGATTTTGCGAAGAAACCTGGAATCAAGTTTGAATCAATTAAGAATCGAAACTTAGTTGCTTTCCAGTTCTCACAAGTTTGATTCGTGTAGAATCGCACAAGTTACCTACCATGAGCTTGTTTAATGCTGGCTCAAGCAGGATTTCCATCTTCATTGTGACTCGTATCACTCAGATGTTCTGGCAATATCACAAGGATAATGCGTAGGACTCGATTGTGTCCTAATGAGATGATAAATTGATCTCGATTGGCTCTAGACTCAATAAGTGCATTTTGGTAATCGGAGGCTGGAGCAGACTGCCACCTTTTCAATATTAACTGACTTGGAGTGAGAAAGTCAATAGATACGTGTTGATCTCCGTGACAATGAGACTAGTTTCTTTTGAGAGAAACTCGAATGGCTGGGAAGGGTTGTGCATTGCATCACTGGGTCCATGATGACTTGTCTTCAATAGATGTATTGACCCGGTTTCTGCCTAAGTTGCATAGAATATTCAACTCCTTCAATGCTTACCAATACGTCATCATTAGCACCTTGTTGTGATTGTTCTAGTGCTAACTTAAGTAATTGGTCCGCATTCAGCTTCATTCAACTCCATCTTTCCTAAGGACAACTATTTCTAGCTATGGAATGTCCTTGGGTAGATCCCTCCGGTTCTGGTTGGATCATAGGACTTAGTTTCCTATCCTAAACCACCTTTTGACTCCATCGTTCCGTCGTGGATAGTAGGTTGTTTTGGGTAAAGATCGTAACCATAAAACCATTAAAAAACATTCAAAGTGCTTGATAAAAATCAAAACATTTAACACTTGAAAGTTTTACATTTTCGAAAAGCTCCCCCTACACACATGCATCGATATACGAAATAGTTTGGCATGTGAGGGAAAGAGTTGCACTTGAGTCTTTAAGATCACATGTTGCGATATATTACATTTTAATCACATTTTCTCCCTATCTCTAATATAAAAACATAATATTAGAGATACCAATTGATTAAAATATGACATTTTCCGAAAAATCGACGGGAGAGAAACATGTGTGCACGCATGAATCATGGAACATTTTCAGTCGGGTCGCTCCCCCTCAACAATATATGTGTGTCTTGAGACAAAATTTGACAAAATTTTAGAAAAACGACACCACAAAATATGTTGAGGTACGGAGTTGAGATGCCTTTTCCGATAATATATATTACATTTGACAATTTCATATCATTTTCGGAACGTGTTGGATACATAAAATGTGACAATTTTAGAGATGTACCCAGCAACATTAAAAGGCTTGATTTGAAAAGGCTCCCCCTCAAAAATTGATCAAAATAACATATGACAATTTTGAGATATAAAAACCACTTATGAGGAAGGGAGTGTTGAACACACAATTTTGAAAGATTTAGAAAAACCTTTTGAGAAATTCTAGAAAAATTATGTTCAACGGTTTTAAAATAATCAGGATAGAAGACTTCTCTTCTATTGCTTAGGGAAAGCGCACTGAAACGTACACTCCCCGTTCGGGTCCGTTTTCATGAGCTCAAAACTTTGATTGTTTTGTGACTAGCTCATGACCGAGAAAAATAAATTTCCCGTTGTGAAGGATAAGTTATCATCCGTGATAAACTTTCCTTAAGTTGAAGTTCGAGTTCTAAGTTGACATTTACTTAGAAATCGTTTTCATGAACTTAAAAACTTTGAATGTTTTTATGAGAAGCTCATGACCGAGAAATATGAATTTCTCGTTGAGAAGGATAAGTTATCATCCGAGATAAACTTTCCTTAGTTGAGGTCCGAGTTCTAAGCTGTGATGCGCCTAGAAGTCATTTACACGAGCTTAAAACTTTCGAATAGTTTTAATGTAAGCTCGTGCCCGAGAAAAATCGAATTTCTCGTTTTGAGGATAAGTCATACTCGGGATGAACTTTCCTGTCTTGTGAGCCCGGGTTATAGTCTGTAATATGACTATAAGCCTTGTACACGAGCTAAAAACTTTTGAATAGTTTTAAGAGAAGCTCGTGTCCGAGAAATATTAATTTCTCGTTTTGAGGGTAACTAATCGTTGAAGAGATAAAGTTCCCTTTCTTTGACGTTCGAGTTACAGCCTGAAATGTGACTGTAAGTCATTGTAGAAGCTTAATTTAGAAGCCCCTGAGACGCTTGTTTCTCTGATATCTGCTTCTTCAGCAACCAAACTCTGAGAGTGTCTTTTGTTGAGCGGTATGAATATGGAAAACCTTTGTGTTCTTGTTGAACCTTTACTTTATTACCTGCACTTTCATCAATAGTTTGTATGCTTGCATGTGGGTTAGCGATATCTTGATGAGAACCATGTGGGGGTTCACCTTGAACCTTTGTCGAGCTAGAGGGAAATAGCTTTCCAGTAGGAACCCATCTAAGACCTATTGTTTTGAAGGTTCTACCCGTTGGTATCCACCTAAGACAAGGTCGAGGAGACATAGTTTTCTCATGCACAGCGGAAGACTTAGTTGGAGAAAACCTATTTCCTTTAGGGTTCCATCTTTGAGGTGCTCTAGCTTTTTGGTTCACCTTGTTCAGGACTTTAGTGATACAATCATCATGAATGGCATTAAACACGCATTTGTTACATTTCGTGCAAACAAAGTGCTTAGCCTCTGAGAAGGGTCTAGAGTTCCTAGGGTTGGCAGAATTGTGCACATCATAGAAGGGTCTAGAATTCCTAGATGTGTGAACAACGTTCCTAGGTTGTGGTTTGGTCCTATCTCTTGCTTGTGTCTTGTTTTTAGCATCCTCTAGATAGCTTTTATGACCCGTGTCATTTGAACTACGCCTAGGCATGTTCTTGGAGCTAGATCTAGAGTTTCTTGAAGCATTCATGTGATCGGGTTTAGCAGATACAGTCTTTCTTAAGGAGGATCTAGATTGTGGAGTGACTGGTTTTGACAAATTGCTACGCATGTCAGCTTGGGAGGCAAACCTCTGGTTCGACATTTTAGGTCGTTCAGACTTAAACACATTCGGTTGTCTAGCAACTGAGCGTGGTCTGATTGGTTGAGAGAGAGGTTTCCCCAAGACAGACTGTTTGGCAAAGTTAGTATCCACACTATTTCCTTTTAACTTCCTTAATTCATTCTTTACTGCAGTTAGTGCAAAAACCTTTTCCTGAATCTGAGCTTTTAATTGCTCATTTTGTAGAAGTAATTGAGCGACACGTTGTTCTAACTTAATGTTTATATTATCAAATATGTCGTTATCAGCATTCGCGTCATTACTTTCTACAGTGTCGATAGGTTGCACAGATATTTCACTTAATGAATCAGGCGGAGGACTTGGATTTTGAGAAGCCAACTTTGATTCTAACAAATTTATTTGTTTCAAAAAATGTTCTTTTTCCGCGTTGAAATCTTGAATCTTACGATCCAATTTTTGTTCAAGAACAACATTTGCTTTTTCAAGTTTTTCAAAATAAGCTTCAAATTTGTCATTTTTCTTTGAAAATTCGAGTTTGGCATCCTCAAAATCTTTTGTCGTTTGAGCTAAGAGAGTTTCGAGCTCGTGAGTCTTAGAATCGGTATTTAATGGTACCTCAGCCATTGGCTCATTGTCACATGTGGGGCTGATAGCTGTAACAACGACTTCTGTATCTTTCCCTGAGCTTGTGCTGGTATGATGAGTTTCTGATTCTGGCCTGCTGCTTTCTGTATCAACCGAAGAAGCATCCAATGCTTGATCTTTATCGACAGTGCTCTCTTTCGTCTGCATCAGTCTTTGATTCACCCTTCTTTCCAATTGCCTTTGATGACGTGTTCTTTCAGCAACTGACTTCTTTATATTACTCATGTGTTGAAGAAGTGTCTCTTTGAATGCTTGAAGATCTACGAGAGTATATTTGGTAAAGTATGTGCTTGTGAACTCTCGATCGTTTTTGGATAAGCCACTTGAGTCAATGAATTGCTGGAACTGAAGGTTGAGAGATAAAAGGATGTCCATTGATAGAGTCTCGTGAAGATCATCTTTGTTAAGTTCAAGTTGAAGATGGTCCATATTAAATAGCATCATTTTGATGAATGTCTCAACATCTTGACCAAATAGTAGAACGAATACCCGTTTGAATCCAATTTCAATACGAGTGCCTGTTAGGTCTTCTCTTGAAAGAATCTGAAGGTGTGACTGAAGCAACTTAAAGTGTTCCATGCATCTTTCTTTTGCTTTCGACAACTTGTATTTGATTGCATGAACGGTTTTGGTTGTAGAATCCTTGTTAGTAGGTTTACTGATTGGAGTCTCAATGTTTGTCTAAACCTTTGGATTCTGCATCTTCTCTTTATTCATCTCAGCCATGGACGTTGTTGTTGTTGAATCCACGAAGATGTCCATGAACGGATGTCTCGAAGAAGATATGATGTGTATGGATTACAGATCTTAGTGGATGTGTTGTGATTTGATTGTGGTTGAAATTCCGAAAATTCCAATTTTTTCTCAGTCCGACAATAAATTCCTCAGTCCGACAAAACGGTAAGCCGAAAAATTTTGAATCACCAAATTTTGAAATCGAGTTAGAAATAGCCAAAAACTAGTAGGGAAAAAATTTGAAAAATAAAAAATTTTGACAAAAATAAAACCTAAAATTGGCCTAAAAATTTGAATTTTGGTCCGAAAATTCGAATTTTTGGTCGAAAAATTTTTCGCTTCGCCAAAATTTGAGATTGAAGCTTAAATGGCCTAAAAATGGTCTAGGAAAAAATAAAATTTTCTTGAGTTTTCCCGCCAAAAAACTCTTTTTTTTTTTTTTTTTTTTTTTTTTTAATCTTCGTGTAAACTACGTTCCGAAACTAGTCTAGATAGTGGCTAAGTCTAAAAATTACTCAAACAAAATACCCATCGGAATGTCCATCGGAATACTTATCGGAATGTCCTATCGCAATGTTCAGATTGGAATGTCTTATCGCAATGCACTTTCAGATCGGAATGCTCTATCGGAATGCTCAGATCGTAATGTCCAGATCGTAATGTCCAGATCGGAAAGCCTGTCGGAATACTCAGATCGCAAAGCCTATCGGAATGTCCAGATCGCAATGTGGCAGTCAAAATTCAAGCAGAGTAACGACTTAAAATACTTCCTTATACCCGTCGGAATCCAGATCGCAAAGTACGATCAGAATGTCCAGATCGGAATAAGTAATAAAAACCAACAATCGCAATGTAGAACCAAACCCTTTCCGATGGTAAGGTTATTGCGATGGAAGCCCAAGTACAATTTGTACTTTCCGATGGAAGTTTCTGCTAGAATTTCGGAATGAAGAAAAACAAGAAATTTCGCAACTTTTGATCCAAAAAATTTGTGTTTTAGCCAAAACCAAGATACCTAAATCACTACTACTAGTATGTAGATGATTTGTATCAAGAAAAGACCATAAAAACACAAAAAAAAGATATGGGACGTGAGATATGGATCAAAAAGGCCACGAAAATTCAAGAACACCACACACGAATCTTCAATCACCTATCCACTATAGGCTCTTGATACCAAATGTTATTCCTATTTAATCCATAACACAAGATTCTTAGAGATAGAAAGAGGAGAAAAGTAGAGAGAGAGAGTAGAGAGAGAAATGGAAGGTTTACACTAAAACTATGTGTTTAATGAAATGAACCAACACCCTCTTTCACATGTGAAAGAGGGTTATATACCCCACGGCTCTAAGGCCTTTGTGGGCTTCATCTTGGGCCGGGCTTGGCTTTCTTTTGGGCTTACGCCCCTAACTTGTACAATATTAGCTTAAAGTCCAGGCCCGGTTTTCCCGACTAGCCTATTACAATACATGACCAATAACGACTAAGATGACCTATTACATTCTTGTTCGACTATATAAAATATAAGGCTAACAAATATCCGCCTTCATGTTCGGCCACCAATACAACATCTTCAGATCATGATACATTTTATCAGATCCCGGATGTATGGAGTACTTTGACTTATGCGACTCATGCATAATCAAGGATCGTAGGTCATCATGGCATGGTAACCAACTCCTATTATCAAGGCATAACGTTCCATCCGAACGTGCTTCCAACTTCTTTATCATTCCTCCAACATCTTCAGTCTTGAGAATTTCTTCCTCGACTGCTTCTTTCTGAGCCTTGAGAATTAAGGATGGAAGGTCTAAGTCAATGGTCATCATTAAAGCCTTCACCCTAAGAACTCTCTCCTTTCGACTCAAAGCGTCGGCCACGACATTTGCCTTGCCTGGGTGATAACAGATCTCGCAATCGTAATCACTGAGCAACTCTAGCCAACGTCGTTGTCTCATGTTGAGTTCCTTTTGATTCAAAATATGTTGTAGACTCTTATGATCAGTGAATACAACACACTTAGTACCATAAAGGTAGTGTCTCCAAATCTTCAAGGCAAACACCACTGCTCCCAACTCTAGGTCATGAGTTGTGTAGTTCTTCTCGTGCACTTTTAGTTGTCTTGATGCGTTAGCTATGGCCTTAGTCCTTTGCATCAGTACTGCACCTAACCCTTTTATGGATGCATCACAATACACCACAAAGTCTTCATTACCCTCCGGTAGGGCTAGTATAGGTGCTTCACACAACATCTGCTTCAACGTATGGAATGCCAAATCTTGATCCTCCTTCCATTCAAACTTCTTATCCTTTTGAGTCAATTCCGTCATTGGTTTAGCTATCTTGGAGAAACCTTCAATGAATCTCCTATAGTAACCGGCAAGACCTAAAAATTGACGGATCTCCGTGGGTGTTGTTGGAGTCGCCCAATCCTTTACGGCCTCGATCTTAGCAGGATCAACGTGAATACCACTGTTGTCGATCACATGCCCAAGGAATTGCACTGTGTTTATCCAAAACTCACATTTGGAAAACTTTGCATATAACTTCTCCTTCCTTAGCAGCTCTAATATGGTCTTCAAATGTTCCTTGTGCTCTTCTTCATTACGAGAATAGATGAGAATGTCATCGATAAATACAATCACAAACTTGTCCAAGTATGGTTTGCAAACTCGGTTCATGAGATCCATGAATGCCGCAGGCGCGTTTGTCAAACCGAAAGGCATAACTTGGAACTCGTAGTGTCCGTACCGGGTTCTAAAAGCCGTTTTATGAACGTCTTCCTCTCTAACCCTTAGTTGATGATATCCTGACCTTAAATCGATCTTCGAGTATATGTTAGATCCTTGCAATTGGTCGAACAGATCGTCAATCCTCGGCAATGGGTAGCGGTTCTTTATCGTCAGCTTATTCAATTCTCGGTAATTGAAATGTGTATAATGCAAGTTCGTTTTCTCAGTTCTTAACTAATAGAAAGTCCAATCAATATCAAATTTATAATTGTTTTTGGTTGTTCAAGCTTGCTTGGTAATCTATTGCTAATTCAAACAAAACTATTTAAAAAATGAAAAATATAAACCTACTTATACGTAAAACAAATTGCAAATTCCAAATTTTATTCAAGTAAAATATAAAAATGCAAAATTTAAAACTATAAGGACTGAAAATGTAATTTCTATGAAATGAAAATGCTTGAAATGTAAATTCTAAAAGTTATAAGGACTATAAATGCAAAACAGTTAACTAAAAGGACCAAACTTGTAAAAACTTTAACTAACTAACCAAATAGTAACAAACTAACAAACTAACAAACTGAATTTAACAACTTTTCAAAGTAAAGGACTTAATTTTGCAAAATCCAGAAATTAGGAAGTTTAGCTAGGTTTGAGAACTGATTAAACTTCTAGGGACTAAAGTGAAATTTTTACAAAGTTTTAACTAAAAACGGGACACAAACAAGATTAAGCTCGTTTGAGCTTATTACTCAACCAATTAAGCTGAAACAAGTTGCAAAACTCTTAAAATCCAATTATGGCTACGTGTGTTCAAGGAAATAAGCTAAAAGTCCAAAATAAGCAATTGAGTGCTTATTGATAAGCACAAAATAAGCTACAGCCTAATCCAAACATCCACAACTTGATTTTATTATCAAAACTGATTAGGCACTTGATTTAAAGAAGGGGAAATCAAATTAGAACCAATTTCATCCAGTAATGAAGAAGAAATTTGAAATAAGCTCAAATGAGCTTATGTTGACCAAACGTTGACCACTTTTATGAAAAAGCTCAAATTTTCAGAATCTCATATTCAACTCTAATGAAACGTTTTTGTGAAAGAAAATTAAGACTTTTATGAAGAGGATTAAGAGAATCAAGAAAACAGAATGCACTTTACATCAGAGAATGGAAAATGCTCAGGCTTGAGCTAAAAAGCTTATTACTAGCTTAATTCTTAATACTGTAGATTTTCCTTCTAGATACTGAAAGGTTATGATGTAAGCTATGACTAGAAACAGATTTGAGCAAATTTGATCAAGTATTGAAGGAGAACTAGACAAATGAAAATGACAAGTTTTGAAACAAAAGCTGATAACAAGTATGACCCAAACTATTTCTATGCTAATTGCCTGTTTGACTGTTATTTTGACTTGCAAATGACTTAAATCACCTTGTTAACACCTAATGACTAGAAATGAACTTCTAAACACCAATTTTTAACACTTGAAAACTGATTTATAACTACTCCCAAACACTCCTTAATCTGTTATGAAAAAGATTTTACAAAGACTATTTGAGCTTTGGTTTAAACTGAAACAAAAGCTATAGCAGATTAGTTTCAAAGGACAAAATGAAGTGTATACAAGCTAAGAACAAACAATAACAAAGGCTAGAGCAGTAAGTAGCTATTAAACCAAAAGGTTACTGAAAATAAGCTAGTAACTAGAAAGATGAACACAAATGCACAAGTTCAAACTGCAAAACACTAGAATCAATCAATCAACAACTACTTAACAAGTAAAATCAGGCAGCCATCAACATTAAACTAGAGAATTGAGCATGCAGTTTGACTGTTTAGAGGAACATAAAACAAGAGCTATGAAACCTAATGTAGAGGTCCTTTGGGAAGAAGAGGAGCGCTGAGCTCTCTTGCACTAGTGATACCACCACCTATCACTAGTAATCAACTCAAATCAATCATCAAATCAGCTACAATCATCAAACTGCCATGAAATCTTCAAGAACAATAGAAATACTTGAATTCTGATCAAACAGCAACAAGACTTCAACAATGTCAGTTATGATCTTTGGTTGATCATAACAAACATCTAACAGCAACAATGGAATCACACAACAGCAGGAAAGTAGCAAGAATTGAAGAACAGAATTTGGCGGGAAACTTGAATTTGAAATTTTATTGATTGAATTCAGTTACAAAAGTAGTTACAAGCTACAAACTAACTAACTAACTCAAGAGTTTGTCAGACTCTTGAGTAGTTAGGGTAGAATGAGGGAAAAGGAAAAGGGAAATTTAAGAACTATGTGTTTTTTACAAATTTTAGCTACACATGCAAATGAAGTACAAGCTAGGTATTTATAGGCATGAAAGGAGATTATGTTGGAGTTGTGACGTGTTTGGGCCAATCATAGCTTGACACGTGGAGGAATTCTGCAAATCCCACTTTGAAGGTGATGAACACATTTGGGTGTTTTTGATTGAGTGGATAATTTGCTAATTAAATTGCACCATTGGATTCCTCTCTTCAAAACGAGCAAAATTGGTGTTTTGATCTTCTCTTGAAACGGCTTAAATCTCAAACCCGATCCTGGAAATATTTTTGTTAAAGAAGATGGACACGTGGCGCCTTCTGGTTGGTTGTGAGGGTGTCACACGGATTGAAACTGTTGTGATATGGTATTAATTGTGGCGGCTGTAAGTGGGAATTTATTGCTTGATCCATGTTTACTCTTTCCTTGTTTCTGATTGGTTTAGAGCTTTTCACTTGGATTAAACATTGCATAACTTTCCAATGTTGGCAGATTTGGTCCTTGTATTTGGCAGATTGTAATTTCAAGCTATGATCTTAATCCTTTTGACATTTTTGACCCTTCAACTTTGATTCTTCAACAAAATGGCCCTTTGACTTGAGTTGACTTTGTAGTTGACCAAATTTGACTTGAATCTTGACTTTTCATAATTTGCATTTCTAGTCCTTCAACTTTCACAACTTGTCAAGATAGGTCCTTGAACTTCAAAGTCTTGTCATTTTTGATCCTCTTTTGTCTTTTTCATCCATTTGAGCTTGATTTTTCCTTGTTTGCTTGAAAATGTATCCTTTTACCTACATAAGATCACACAAACACAAACATACCACATAATACTGCTTTTTTACAAGATAAATGGGTATTTTGCTTCATGTTTTAGGGTTATTTGTTGATAAAAGGATATGAGTTTAAGCTCATATCAAATTCCCCTACACTTGAGCATTGCCATGTCCTCATGCAATATTATATTTCAAGGCTTAAAAATTTACATTTCCCTCATAATTAATCCACCTTGGCCATATGAGATGCATCTACACTACTCTAATCTAGATGATGCATGATTTTGACTTTTAATAATGCAATGAATCAAAATACAATTCTATCTATATCTTTTTGATTTTTCTTGAAATGGTTTTGATGGAAATAACTCGTAAAGAATTCAATGACTTGAATTAGGGCTTGGATACCATGAACACTTATCACCCTCAAGTTTCACTTTCCCCATACCAAGCTAGTAAATGGGATCATTGCATTCACAAGTAAAAAGTGCATCAACTTATTCATGACAATTAAATGTGGAACCGGTTATTAATTGAGCAAATTGCTTGTGGGCAAATTTGTCATTATTCATGTGTGAAATATAAGAAGTGTAAAATCCAAAAATAAGGAAGCACGGTTTTAATCCTAAGTAATCTTCTCATCCATTACTTGAAAAACCGCTCACAATTAATACAAGTCCGTATTAAGAGTAATAAGTCATTCGCCTTATGTGTAAAATCCTCATGTCATGCTTTCATAAGTAACTACACACTCGCTAAAGAAAGAAAAATAAAACTCACGCAATAATTTACATCCGCATCTTTTTGAGATTTTGGATCTTCAACCCCGCAACCCGTCAAGGTAATATTGGATTGGAGCAATCTATTGAATCCCCGCAACCCGTCAAGGTAATATTGGAACTCAATAGTCACTATAATTAACACCACACTGCCCCTCTTGGGAGTCTTGCATTATTTTTTTTTCTTTTTCTTTTTTTTCTAGCCACTCATTTTTTTCATAAGCCGCTCTTATTTTTCTTTATTCCTCACCAAGAAATTTGCAAAGAAGAAAAGGAAAAACACCCGCTAAATATGGAGCATGACACAAGTCTAGTACACATAAAACGTGCTAACTTAGAATCTTAAGACGTACTCATATCAACCATAAATGATTAGCCAAAAATGCATAAGAGATTACAAACCAATTAAAACCGTACTTGATTATTTATTAACAATTATATACATGCGAAGAAAATAGAGGTCAAGAAGAGAAGGGTTTAGCCACAAGTAATTGCCATGAATTCTATCTAGCCCTTTTACACTTGCTTCAACTCTATCATTTCCCATTCTCCACAAATTTAAAATTTCAAAGAATGAAATTGGTGGAAGCTTAGCCTAATAGACCAATGAAGGACTACATGGTTAAGGATACTAGCTAGAGAGTGCTAAAATAAGCAAACTCGGGTTGAGTCAAAATATCCATGGCGGGCCTAATATGTCAAGGAAATCTAAATTTGTTAAAACCATGTTTTATTTTATTTTTCCCTTTTTATATATTTTTGATGCAAAATAAAAGAAAGAAATATATACAATGCAAATGTGTTATGCAAATGAAAAATGATTGAATGCAAAAATTATGAATGCATATTTTTGTTGGCCAAAGTAGATCAAAAATTTGAAAAATGTTGAAAATTCAATTTTCCATGTTATCATGCAAGATAATGACAAGTTCTAGGTAAGGTCACTTCGATAGAAGACCCCCCTACACTTAAGCTAAACATTGTCCTCAATGTTTAAGAGCATGGAAGTATAAAAACTTCCCCTACACTTATGACAATGAATAGACTTTGCTTAACCCAAGTTAAGGAAAGGACTACTATTAGTGAAATCATGTTTAAGCACAAGGTGTCAATGAAAAATCACTAAAGTAAACGAAGTGAACCGGATACAAGGGCCTCCTCCATAAGCTCCAAAGCATGAGATGAGTGAGCAACCCTACAAACAAGCATGAAGACAAAAGAAGGTCTCCCCTACACTTATCTCCAAATCTATGCCTTTATTTCTAACCTACAACACTCTAACCTAGTTATACGATGCTTGAGTTAATGAGTCTCTAGCTCGACTCGTCCCTCAATGAATTAATTCATTGGGAAAATGGGGACCTCTTGGACCATTTCAACGGAAATGTCCTCCCCAAAGTAATGCTTAACACGGTGACCATTCACTTTAAAATTTGGACCATCGGGTTGGGACAACTCAAGAGTTCCATATGGAAACACTTGAGCAATAGTGAATGGACCGGACCATCTCGACTTAAGCTTGCCCGCAAAAAGCTTCAATCTTGAGTTAAAGAGGAGAACCGGCTCTCCAACTTTGAACTCACGATTCTTAATCTTAGCATCATGCAATTTCTTAGTCTTTTCCTTATATAGCAAAGAATTCTCATAGGCATTGGCTCTCAACTCATCCATCTCATTGATTTGATCTTTCCTATGTGAACCGGCTTGGTTTAAATCAAAGTTAGCCCACTTGAGAGCCCAAGATGCCTTATGTTCTAACTCAAATGGGAGGTGGCACGCTTTTCCATAGACAAGCCTATAAGGAGTACAACCAATTGGTGTCTTAAAAGCCGTCCTAAATGCCCACAAAGCATCATCAAGCTTATCCGACCAAGAAGCTCTATGCTCTCCCACCGTTCTCTCTAAAATTCTCTTTAAACCACGATTTGTGACCTCGGTTTGACCATTTGTTTGAGGGTGATACGCGGTAGAAAGTCTATGATTCACTCCATATTTTTTTATAACTCTCGTGAATTGATCATTACAAAAGTGCGTACCACGATCACTTATGATGGCCCGAGGTACACCAAATCTAGCAAACAATTGTTTCAAGAACTTTACAACCACTCTAGCATCATTAGTAGGTAAGGCTTTAGCCTCCACCCACTTGGACACATAATCCACCGCCACAAGTATATACTTGTTTCCCTTAGAAGATGGAAAAGGTCCCATGAAATCTATTCCCCATACATCAAATATCTCACACTCTTGGATAAAATTTTGTGGCATCTCATCACGTTGTGTAATTTTTCCTTGTCTTTGACAAACATCACAAAATTTCACCATCTCTTGAGCATCCTTGTAAATGGAAGGCCAATAGTAACCCGAATCAAAGACTTTCTTGGCGGTGTAGTTAGGCCCAAAATGTCCACCCGTAGGTCCTTTATGACATGCCTCTAAGATTTTAAATGCCTCGGGCCCATCTACACACCGTCTAATGATTTGGTCCGCACATTGCCTAAAAAGATATGGATCATCCCAAAAGTAATACTTAACTTCCTTAAGAAACTTTTTCTTTTGTTGGTAAGTAAGACCCTCAATAAGCACATTGCCCACAAGATAGTTTGCAATATCCGCAAACCAAGGTGTGGCATCCTCTTGGGAAGAGATAGACATGAGCTCCTCTAATGGAAAGGATTCATTGATTTCTTGATGTGGGAAATCCCCTTGAAAAGGATGCTCAAGTCTACTCAAATGATCCGCCGCTAAATTCTCGGCCCCTTTTTTTTATCACGGATCTCTATCTTAAACTCTTGAAGCAACAAAACCCATCTCAAAAGCCTAGGCTTAGCATCTTGTTTTGTCATAAGATACTTGAGAGCGGAATGATCCGTATACACTATGGTCTTGGAAAGCACAAGGTAAGGTCTAAACTTCTCAAAAGCATATACTATAGCAAGCAACTCTTTTTCTGTGGTAGTGTAATGAAGTTGTGCACCGGTCATGGTTTTACTCGCATAGTGTATAGGTTGGAAATGCTTATTAACTCTTTGTCCTAAAACGGCCCCCACCGCATAATCACTAGCATCACACATAAGCTCAAAAGGTAATTCCCAATTTGGAGAAACCAAAACGGGAGCCTTTGTCAGTTTTTCCTTAAGTGTCTCAAAAGATTCTAAACAAGCTTGGTCAAAAATGAAAGGAGCCTCTTTCTCCAAGAGATGAGTCATCGGTCTAGCTATCTTAGAGAAATCTTGTATAAAGCGCCTATAAAAACCCGCATGACCTAAGAAACTCCTCACACCTTTAACCGAGGTGGGTGGGGGAAGCTTAGCAATCACATCAATCTTGGCTCGATCAACTTCTAATCCCTTATTGGATATCTTGTGTCCTAAAACAATCCCCTCTTTCACCATAAAGTGACATTTCTCCCAATTAAGCACCAAACGTGTTTCCTCACAACGCTTAAGCATTCTCTCAAGATTGGTGAGACAAGAGCTAAAGGAGTTCCCAAATACGGAAAAGTCATCCATAAAAACCTCCATGGTTTGCTCTATCATGTCATGGAAAATCGCCATCATGCACCTTTGAAACGTCCCCGGTGCATTACATAGGCCAAAAGGCATCCTCTTGTAAGCAAATGTACCGTATGGACAAGTGAATGTGGTCTTTTCTTGATCCTTAGGGTCAATGGGTATTTGAAAATAACCCGAAAAGCCATCAAGAAAACAATAGTACTCATTTCCCGCTAAGCGTTCAAGCATTTGATCCATAAAGGGAAGCGGGAAATGGTCTTTCCTAGTTGCCTCATTGAGTTTTCTATAATCAATGCAAACTCTCCAACCGGTGACAAGTCTCGTGGGAATAAGCTCATTGTTCTCATTAGGCACCACGGTGATTCCACCCTTCTTTGGTACACAATGAACCGGGCTAACCCATGGAGAGTCGGAAATGGGGTAGATCATACACGCATCTAAGAGTTTAATCACTTCTTTCTTAATAACCTCATGAATTTTTGGGTTAACTCTCCTTTGGTTTTGAATGGCGGGTTTATAATCATCCTCCATAAGGATTTTGTGAGTACAAAAATGTGGATCAATTCCCCTTATGTCGGATATTTTCCATGCTAAGGCTTTCTTATGTTTCTTAAGGACTTCAATAAGTTGCTCCTTCTCATCCTCTTTCAATTCCTTAGCAATAATCACCGGTAATTGGTCTTTTCCTTCTAAGAAAGCATATTATAAGTGGGATGGAAGTTCCTTAAGTTCAATGGGAGGTGGACTTTCTATGGAAGGTTTTACTATGGAAGGTTCCTCAATAGTAATCTCTTGTGGAATAGGGGAAGGAATAGGGTCCTCATTGAGCAACTTTTGGATTGTAAGAATATCTTCTTCCCAATTAATGGGAGAATCATCATCACCAAGAAAGTTGGACTCAAATTCCTCCAAGAGGAAATCACTCTCTCCAAAAGGTGTTAAAGAGGGAGCAATTGAGGCCACGGTTTCAACATGTGGAATCTCATCACTAGCATTTTTACAAGCATCATGAAAGTGTTCATTACACACTTCATCTAGCACATCCACAATGTTAATCGTCTCACAAGGTCTAGACTCCTTAACCTCTTTTCTATCACAAATTTTCCCTAACTTAAACACCACTTTCTCATCCTCTACTCTCATAATTAATTCTCCTTCCGCCACATCTATCAAGGTACGACCCGTTCTCAAAAACGGTCTACCAACAATCAAAGGCACTCTAGGATCCATGTCAAAATCGACCACTACAAAGTCGGCCGGAAAGGTAAACTTATCCACACCTACAAACACATCTTCCGCTATACCTACGGGGTGAGCTATGGTTCGGTTGGCTAGTTCAAGAGTCATCCTAGTGGGGGTGAGCTCGGGAAGAGAGAGTTGTTTCCAAACCGATAAAGGCATGAGATTTATGCTTGCCCCTAAATCCGCCAAAGCCATGCAATTTTCAACACCGGGAAAATTACAAGGTATCAAGAAGCGCCCCGGATCTCCAAGTTTTGTTGGTAAGGTTTTAAGTAACACCGCGGAACAATTTTCATTAAGTGATGTGTTAGGCAAATCAACCAATTTTTCTTTGTTTGAGAGCAAATCCTTGAACATCTTAGCAAACTTTGGCATATAAGCAAGAGCTTCCGCAAAGGATATGTTGATATTGAGTTGCTTAAACATCCTTAAGAAATTGGAGACTTGTATGTCATCTTTGTTCTTTAACTTGTCCTTTTTCAACCTTGAAGGGTATGGAAGAGTTGGTTTGGGTGTAGGTGGAATAGGTGTTGTAGTGGAAGATTTGTCTTTGTTAGCCTCTTCATTGGGAAGTGTGGAAGGTAAAGGAGAAGTATGAGGTGGTTGAGAAGGTGTGTTTGAGTAAATAGGAGCACTTTGAGGAGGTAGAGTAGAAGTAGAAGGCTTATCACAAGTAGGAGCACAAGTGGGTTGAACAATAGTAGGTTTAGGAGGTGAAGGATCCTTTGTTGTTGTACCACTTCTTGTTGTAATGGCATTGACATTGGCCCTTGGATTTGTTTGTGTGTTAGAAGGTAAAGCCCCTTGTGGTCTTTGAGTTACCGCCACTAAAACCCTATTGATTTGTTCCTCCATTGTACGTTTCACTTGGTCATTCATTCTCTTCTCAATTTCACGCATTTTCTTGTCAACATACTCTTGAGTCTCTTGCATCCCATATCCTTGAGTTTGATTTGGAGGGTAAGCTTGATTTGGTATTGGAGCATATGCTTGATTGGGAATAAATGGAAGTGGTTGATTAAATCCTTGTTGTGGTGGGTAAAAGGTATTAGCTTGAGGTTGAAATTGATTGGGTGCCTTGTAATTATTTCCTTGGTATGGTTGTCTTTGCCCTTGATTCCTTGCTAAAATTTGAGGAGGATTATGTGGAATTTGGGTGGGTGGTTGGGGTGGGAAGCCGGGTGGAGTAAGGTAATTTTGGGATTTGTAAGAAAGGTTATTTGGATTGATGTTAGGCTTAAAGTGTTCACGGTGTTCCTCTTGGTAAGCATAGCATTCCCCTTGATACCCTTGCACTTTGTCATATTGTTCATAAGAGTGGGGACCTCCACAAGTAACACAAGAAATGGTGATGGCATTCACATTGTTTGAGGAATTGTTCAATGTCATGCTCTTAAAAGTTTGAAGCATGTCTTGTTGTGCTTGCAAATGCCTCTCACTTTCTCTATCCATCCTTTGAAAAATGGCTTCTTGAAATTTGAGGAGTTGGTTGTCAAAAGGGATTTGAGAAGTGTTTTGGATAACATGAACTCTTTCTTCAAATGGATCGTTTATTTGAACCATTGCCTTAGTCTCAATAATGTTCAAAGCCTCATGGTATGTCTTGAAATGAATACTCCCTCCCGCGGAAGCATTTAGTGAATCTTGGTGGTGAGGTTTAAGGCCATTATAGAAGGTATTGATTTGGCTTAGATCATCCATTCCATGGTTAGGGCATCGCCTCAACAACTCACTATACTCTTCCCAAGCATCACCAAAGGATTGACTAGGTTTTTGTGTAAAGCCCATAATCAAATTTCTCAAAGCCATAGTCTTTTGTGGAGGAAAGAATTTGTTCAAAAACTTAGTGGTAAAATCATCCCATGTGGTGATACTATCGGGTGGTTGGGTGTCTAACCAATGCTTAGCACTCCCATCTAATGAAAATGACACTAACATCAATCTAATGACGTCAGGTGGAACCCCATTATGCTTAATGGTGTTGCAAAGTGAAAGGAATCTCTTAAGGTGAGCATGGGGATCCTCATTTTGTTTTCCAAAGAAAGGTGATGTAGAAACCATATTAATCATAGATGTATGTAGCTCAAATGTGTTAGCGGGAAAGTCGGGAATCTTAATGGCACTAACATATCCATGAATGTTGGATTGCATACGTTCAAACAAAGTACGGTTATCAATAGCCATGGCTCCTTGTGGTGGTGATAAAGCACGATTCTCGTGATCGGCTTGGTGAACGGTGGTGGTCTAACTCTTTCTCTTTTTCTTCCTTTTCGGAGGAAGAGGTTGTACACCAATCGGTATTTGTGCACGCCCGCGAGTGAGCATGCAACTCAATACGAGGAATGAGAGAGAAGCTCTCGTGTGACTTTGAAAAGAATAAGATTATCCTCTTCGAGTTTCGATATTAAATATCCACAAGAAAATAACAATATATGTAATACTACTTTGGGTGCAAGACCCTCAATGAAGCTTTCCTTCTTAGAATACTCCCAAGTGAACGGGGGGTTAGGTGGCGCGAAGCACTTAAGTACCTATTGACCCTTAGATGGCATTTTATAGCACATCGCCTTTCTATTCACTTAAATGTTCGTATTCTTCGAATTATTGCTTATTGAGAGTATTTATCTATTCTTGCTTTATTTTGTTTGATCGATACGCGTGTCAAGGACCGGAACGCCCCTCAACACGGTGTATTGCCTCGGCAATACTTATGGAAGATATGTAGATTGATTGTTCTTATACGTATACGTATGTACTTATAATAATATATGGAAAATATTTTTGTATTTATGAGTTTTTAAAGAAAAATACTATATGTACATAAAAAACCGAGAGAATCCAATAATATATATTTTTGGGTGCAATCTTTTAGGAAAAAGATTGCTTTTTGGATTTTTTAATTTTTTTGGTCAATTCTTTAGGAAAAGAATTGTTTTGTTAATTTTTTAGTTTTTATATATTTTTATATTTTTGATTTTTTTATTTGTTTTTGATTTATGATACGTAAAAATAACGTTCACCAAATGAACGGATCCCAAAAGCCAATGAAAACCGTCAATCGATAGTCTCTCGTGTAGTCAAAGAACCGGCAGCGGCGCCATTTGAAATGTGTATAATGCAAGTTCGTTTTCTCAGTTCTTAACTAATAGAAAGTCCAATCAATATCAAATTTATAATTGTTTTTGGTTGTTCAAGCTTGCTTGGTAATCTATTGCTAATTCAAACAAAACTATTTAAAAAATGAAAAATATAAACCTACTTATACGTAAAACAAATTGCAAATTCCAAATTTTATTCAAGTAAAATATAAAAATGCAAAATTTAAAACTATAAGGACTGAAAATGTAATTTCTATGAAATGAAAATGCTTGAAATGTAAATTCTAAAAGTTATAAGGACTATAAATGCAAAACAGTTAACTAAAAGGACCAAACTTGTAAAAACTTTAACTAACTAACCAAATAGTAACAAACTAACAAACTAACAAACTGAATTTAACAACTTTTCAAAGTAAAGGACTTAATTTTGCAAAATCCAGAAAATTAGGAAGTTTAGCTAGGTTTGAGAACTGATTAAACTTCTAGGGACTAAAGTGCAATTTTTACAAAGTTTTAACTAAAAACGGGACACAAACAAGATTAAGCTCGTTTGAGCTTATTACTCAACCAATTAAGCTGAAACAAGTTGCAAAACTCTTAAAATCCAATTATGGCTACGTGTGTTCAAGGAAATAAGCTAAAAGTCCAAAATAAGCAATTGAGTGCTTATTGATAAGCACAAAATAAGCTACAGCCTAATCCAAACATCCACAACTTGATTTTATTATCAAAACTGATTAGGCACTTGATTTAAAGAAGGGGAAATCAAATTAGAACCAATTTCATCCAGTAATGAAGAAGAAATTTGAAATAAGCTCAAATGAGCTTATGTTGACCAAACGTTGACCACTTTTATGAAAAAGCTCAAATTTTCAGAATCTCATATTCAACTCTAATGAAACGTTTTTGTGAAAGAAAATTAAGACTTTTATGAAGAGGATTAAGAGAATCAAGAAAACAGAATGCACTTTACATCAGAGAATGGAAAATGCTCAGGCTTGAGCTAAAAAGCTTATTACTAGCTTAATTCTTAATACTGTAGATTTTCCTTCTAGATACTGAAAGGTTATGATGTAAGCTATGACTAGAAACAGATTTGAGCAAATTTGATCAAGTATTGAAGGAGAACTAGACAAATGAAAATGACAAGTTTTGAAACAAAAACTGATAACAAGTATGACCCAAACTATTTCTATGCTAATTGCCTGTTTGACTGTTATTTTGACTTGCAAATGACTTAAATCACCTTGTTAACACCTAATGACTAGAAATGAACTTCTAAACACCAATTTTTAACACTTGAAAACTGATTTATAACTACTCCCAAACACTCCTTAATCTGTTATGAAAAAGATTTTACAAAGACTATTTGAGCTTTGGTTTGAACTGAAACAAAAGCTATAGCAGATTAGTTTCAAAGGACAAAATGAAGTGTATACAAGCTAAGAACAAACAATAACAAAGGCTAGAGCAGTAAGTAGCTATTAAACCAAAAGGTTACTGAAAATAAGCTAGTAACTAGAAAGATGAACACAAATGCACAAGTTCAAACTGCAAAACACTAGAATCAATCAATCAACAACTACTTAACAAGTAAAATCAGGCAGCCATCAACATTAAACTAGAGAATTGAGCATGCAGTTTGACTGTTTAGAGGAACATAAAACAAGAGCTATGAAACCTAATGTAGAGGTCCTTTGGGAAGAAGAGGAGCGCTGAGCTCTCTTGCACTAGTGATACCACCACCTATCACTAGTAATCAACTCAAATCAATCATCAAATCAGCTACAATCATCAAACTGCCATGAAATCTTCAAGAACAATAGAAATACTTGAATTCTGATCAAACAGCAACAAGACTTCAACAATGTCAGTTATGATCTTTGGTTGATCATAACAAACATCTAACAGCAACAATGGAATCACACAACAGCAGGAAAGTAGCAAGAATTGAAGAACAGAATTTGGCGGGAAACTTGAATTTGAAATTTTATTGATTGAATTCAGTTACAAAAGTAGTTACAAGCTACAAACTAACTAACTAACTCAAGAGTTTGTCAGACTCTTGAGTAGTTAGGGTAGAATGAGGGAAAAGGAAAAGGGAAATTTAAGAACTATGTGTTTTTTACAAATTTTAGCTACACATGCAAATGAAGTACAAGCTAGGTATTTATAGGCATGAAAGGAGATTATGTTGGAGTTGTGACGTGTTTGGGCCAATCATAGCTTGACACGTGGAGGAATTCTGCAAATCCCACTTTGAAGGTGATGAACACATTTGGGTGTTTTTGATTGAGTGGATAATTTGCTAATTAAATTGCACCATTGGATTCCTCTCTTCAAAACGAGCAAAATTGGTGTTTTGATCTTCTCTTGAAACGGCTTAAATCTCAAACCCGATCCTGGAAATATTTTTGTTAAAGAAGATGGACACGTGGCGCCTTCTGGTTGGTTGTGAGGGTGTCACACGGATTGAAACTGTTGTGATATGGTATTAATTGTGGCGGCTGTAAGTGGGAATTTATTGCTTGATCCATGTTTACTCTTTCCTTGTTTCTGATTGGTTTAGAGCTTTTCACTTGGATTAAACATTGCATAACTTTCCAATGTTGGCAGATTTGGTCCTTGTATTTGGCAGATTGTAATTTCAAGCTATGATCTTAATCCTTTTGACATTTTTGACCCTTCAACTTTGATTCTTCAACAAAATGGCCCTTTGACTTGAGTTGACTTTGTAGTTGACCAAATTTGACTTGAATCTTGACTTTTCATAATTTGCATTTCTAGTCCTTCAACTTTCACAACTTGTCAAGATAGGTCCTTGAACTTCAAAGTCTTGTCATTTTTGATCCTCTTTTGTCTTTTTCATCCATTTGAGCTTGATTTTTCCTTGTTTGCTTGAAAATGTATCCTTTTACCTACATAAGATCACACAAACACAAACATACCACATAATACTGCTTTTTTACAAGATAAATGGGTATTTTGCTTCATGTTTTAGGGTTATTTGTTGATAAAAGGATATGAGTTTAAGCTCATATCAGTAATCGATACACATTCTAAAGGATCCATCTTTCTTTTTGACAAATAAGACCGGCGCTCCCCAAGGTGAGGAACTTGGTCTAATAAAACCTTTGTCAGAAAGTTCCTTTATCTGTTCAGCTAACTCTGTCATCTCGGCCGGTGCTAGACGGTATGGGGCTCTAGCAACAGGCGCGGCTCCTGGTGTAAGCTCGATGTGAAACTCCACTTGCCGTGCTGGTGGTAGTCCGGGTAAATCCTCTGGGAATACGTCCGGAAAGTCTCTAACGATCGGTACATCTTCCACCTTCTTCTCGTGATCTTCTTCTCCTTCCTTTTGTGTTACTTGAACCAAGAATACCGGACATCCCTTCTCAATGTATCTTTGGGTCCTGATACATGAGATGACTTCCAATCTTGATCCATTCTTCACTCCACTTCTTTCGCCTTGTATGATGAGTACGTCGTTTCCATAAGGAACACGGACACACTTCTCATGACATACAATCTCTGCGTGATGCTTCGACATCCAATCCATTCCAATGATGACGTCAAAACTTCCCAATTCTATAGGGAGTAGGTCGATACTAAACGAACGACCTTGTAGCCTTACACTACATCCTTTCAGAATAACGTCGGTGGTTACTGACTTCCCATCGGCTAATTCTACATTATACTTAACGTCTAACGCAGTAGGGGTAACATTTAGGCGTTCACTAAATATAGACGACACAAAACTCCTATCCGCACCAGAATCAAATAGTACTGAAGCATAGTTGTTATTGACTAGAAACGTACCAGTCACAACATTGTTGTCTTGTACTGCAGCTTCAGCACAGAGATGATACACTTTGCTAGGTGTCGTGAATCCTCCAGGAGTACTAGTTGTGGCTCGGTTATTCCCTCCTCGGTTCCCTTGATTCTGCTTCTGGTTCCCTTGGTTGGGATTTTGATTCCCTCGAATCTGGTTACTACGACCTTGGTTCCCACTTCTTGGACATTTGTTCTTGTAGTGACCTTTCTCTCCACATCCAAAGCAAGTGACATTTGCTCCTTGGCCACCTTGCGTTCCAGGTCCTCTTTGATTAGTAGAACGAGGTGGTGCTCGGCATTCCTTTGCCTTATGTCCCGCCTTCCCACAATTGTAGCACGTAGGGGGACATGCTCCTTCGTGGTGTCGGCCACATTTTCCGCAGAAAGGAAGTCTTCCAGCGTAGTTTCCAGTATTTCCTTGTCCAGCAGTGAACACTCTTGCTACTTCTTGTCGCTTGTTCTGGTTGTAGTTGTTTGGGTTGTTGCTGTTGTTGGTATTGTTGTTGTAGTGGTTGCCAGACCACTTTCTTTTATCCCCAGTATTTTCTCCCAACTCCTGTACCACTTGGTACATCAGACTCTGAGCCATGTCGATTGCCTCGTGCAAATCAGTCGGCTTGGATGAAGTCACATTCCCTTTGATGCTCAAAGGTAGTCCTTCAATGTATCGCTCCAACAATCGGTCATCGTTGGGCACCATTTCAGGACATAACAAGATCAGCTCTTGAAAGCGCTGGTTGTAAGCAGTAAGAGCAGTACCCTTGACCTTCAGGTTCCACAGCTCAACTTCCATCTGCTTGACTTCATTTCGTGGGCAGTATTTCCTCACAAACATAGCTTTAAATTCACTCCAGGGCGTCGCTTGGGCAACGTCAATGGTCACTACACGAGCATAGACGTTCCACCAAGTCAAAGCACCATCCACTAACGTGCTTGACGCAAACTTCACCTTGTCGGCTTCAGCGACATTGCTAATCCCAAATTGGGATTCTAGCTTCTCAAACCATCTGGTTAATCCTACTGCTCCTTCAGTACCGCGGAAACTTACTTGCGTAACTGCACGAAATTCCTTGTAGGTACAAGTTCGTGCAATAGCATTAGTAGCTCCTTGGTTGGTCTCCTCCTGTGTGCTAGCTGTACGATTTGCTTCAGCGGTCGCGAGTGCCTCGGCCACTCGTTCGGCTATCATTTGGCTTAGCATGACGGTGTCAATTCCACCGGTAGCGGCTGGCGGATTCTGCGTTTCGGATCTTCTAACTGGCGCCATAATCTAACAAGGTAATAGGATAATGAGTTTTGCCAGACATAACATGCATGGCACGCACAATACAATTATGAAATGCTCCAGGGTATAATACACAATATATAATGATCTCACAATTTTTGTAACCCATAATATCATTCATATAATCGTTTGATAGTACATCATAGTTTGTCATAACATAATAAAAGAAAATAAAATACCAACTAGCTAAGATAAACTTCGAAGCTTAGTGGTCGTACAAGGATAGGTCGATGGTACAAGATAAATCTAACTAGTGCCCTCACGGCGCTGATGAAGCTCTCTCTCCAACTCTGCTAATCTCCTCTCAACCACGAGCTCACGAGCCTGGGAATCTCTCAGTCTAACATCGGTGTCATGACAAGCGGCTCTAAACCTCTTATCCAAATCTGCAACAGGGTCCTCCACTGGTGCCTCTAGTCCGCCTGTCTCCACCAATGGCTCTACTCCCCAACGGGTCATCAGGCTCCCAATCTCCTCAAGACGAGCGTTCGGCATGGATTCCATCTGATCAAGAACAGTAAGAAGCTGTCCTCGTAGACGGGTCACACATACTGTCAACACTGTCTCATCCCTAACTGGACTCTTCTTCGCCAGTGCCTCCAACTTATCCTGCACTTCATTATACTCCTCACCTAAAGCCTCTACAGCATCCTCCAACCTGTTCAATCGTGTCGTCACACATCCATCTGCCGCCCCAAGCATCACCACCGTCGATGTAGCTCTCCTAGGAAGAGGAGTCGTAGCTCTCGGCCCAGTAGAGATACCAGCATCAGTAAGCATCTCCTGGTACACAGCAGGTACAGTCTCTGGTGGTGGTAGTAGTAGTGGTGTCTCTGGGACAGGACTGGCAGGTGTGCGGGCTGCATGCCTGTCAGTGGCAGTGAAAGGTATGAGGGGTCGGTAAGGTGAAAGTGGTGGTCGAGCAGCTCTCCCCCGAAGACGTCGTCTCACATAGTAGAAAGGTAGAGTACCAGGTGCTGGAGCAGGAATAGCAGTCCTTTCTCCTTCGTCTTCAGATGAAGATGAGGAGATGTGTGCTAGGGAAACCTCAGGAGTAGCAGCATATGCAGTAGGAGGGTCCTCAGTGTCTGTGACCTCCATAGGCTCTCCTTCCCCATCTGTAAACTCCATCTCATCATCCTCTGTCTCCTCTACCGTCTCATCTCCAGTCACTGATGTCTGACCTGGTGACTGCACTACGTCAGTGTCTAAGTCATCCTCTCCTCCGCCTTCTAGGCTAAGTACATCGTCAGCTGATGCATCAGGAATACGGATCGGTGAATGACGAACCTCCTCAGTCTCTCTCTCTGTATCGTCATCTGAAACCATCCGGTACCACGGATATCCTGACGGCGATCCTCTGGGTAGTCCTACTGATGAACTGATAGTCGACTGTGAACTACGGTTGTAGTACGCTCCTGTAGACGTGGAATCATCGGATGAAGACATCGATGTAATCATAAACAAAATAAATGTGTGTAAATATCTTATAAAATTAGTCCGTAAAAAGGACATTAACATAACATAGCAATCATTGTTGAATCCACATGTATCCCATATAACATAATTCAGATTTCGTTGTTGCACATGTAACCCATGTAAATATACCTCGTAATTGTTAAATCACATGTATCCCATTTATTACTTATGTATCTACATATACTTAATACTTACAATCCGTATGATAATCGATTAAACATAGAGCAGTCATAGTCTAGAGTTACTAAATGCAACCTAGTTCTCTATAACTATGGCTCTGATACCAATCTGTCACACTCCCAAAATATCAGAGTATAATGGCGACAAGGGAGTGGTGACGTCATGATTATCATACGCACATAGTCACAAAGAACGACCTCTAAATGAGACGTTCGGAAAATAGATCACTTGTAATTAATAAAATAAATAGTTTTAACAAAGTGCGGAAGCATAAACTGAATACGGTTACAAAACATAGTTTTCTCAAATGGTACAAATGATCGTTGTTTCAAAGAAATGTCGGCAATGCATGAGACCTCATTTAGCATCTTCCTTCTTAATACCTGAGAAAAACATTGCTAAAGTGTCAACATAAAGTTGGTGAGTTCATAGGTTTGGTTAAGTGGAAATGTTTAATGAACCACAAGATTTTCCCAAATGTGATGACAATATAACAGATACAAAGTCATCCCAAAAGTATTTATTACAGTCTAAGCTCGTGACACCGAAGCGTTAACAACACCGGCAGTATAATCATATAAATGTAGCCCAAACTAGATGCCTAAACCCACGACATCCTATCTCAGACTCAAATGAAACTGTGCCCGCTTATCCCCTTGTTGGACAAGACAGACAGGGACGTCAATCCCGATAGATCTATCCATAACATTCGCGCTTACACAAAGTAATTAACGGTTCACGATTTACGGGCCAAAGCAACTGGGTTTTTAGTGGGACTTAGACTAATATATAAATCAGTAAATGCACTTGTGTTCACACGTTAAAATCAAGCAATGTCTCACCCCAAAAAGCAGTGAAAAATAGTAAAGTATGGGGCTATAAACTCACCTCGTTAATTCAGCAAAGAGAACGAAGATAAAATAGCTCGAGAGTACGGTTACGCTAGCCACGACCTATTTAATTATGAGAATCGAGTCACTATACGAAAAATTATATTAATAAGACACGACACCCTAGTTGTGCTTGACGAAACCATACGTTTACGAAAAAGTACGATAAATAAAAGTCGGTTATTAAACGGTCGGGTTTTACGGGTCAAATTATATCCTAAATTTACAAAATTCGTTTTGTGGGCTTTAACTAAACTTAATAAATACACAAGGCCCAAAATGGGTCCAATACCCTCACTCACAACCGGCCCAAGGGTCATTAGACCCGGCCCGGTCCATGGGCGGAATAAACAAGGAACGGAAGGAGTAGATATGCGTGTGTTACACACACAACTCTCCATAACAGAGAGTTTCACTCTCTCTCTTCCCTCGATAATATCTCCACCGCCCCAATCCTTTCTCTCTCTTAAATCTAGATCGGTTCATCCCTTTCCATGGCTATTATCTTAACAGTTGGGATATAACAATCATATATGGGTGGTCTGCGGTGTTTTAGATCACGTGAGATGTGGGGTTTAATCCCCACATCAAACCGATTGGGTTTTCTGATGTGTTCATCCTTCTGGTCACGATAATCTCCAGCCATCAATCAAAGATAAGTTTGTTTTTCCTTGTTTTCTTTTAAAAGTTAATTGATTTTCGATTTAATAAAGATCAGTGGGTTTGATTAATTTGTATAAAGTTGTTGTGAATCATATGGTTCTCAGATTTGAAATAAACGAATTAGGGTTTTGAAATATTTGGGGGTTTTTATCAATCTCGGGTTTAAACACAATTAATTGATGTTTTCTTGTATAAAATCAAACTAATTTTTAATATATAATCGGTTTATAAAAATTAGGGTTTCGGTCAATTGGGGGTTTTTGTATAACTCGTTTTCAATTATATTAACTATGGGGTTTGGGTTTAGATTAGGTTTAATTAATGTTTTAATTAATAAAAAGTCAATCTAGGGTTTTTATAAAATTGGGGGTTTTTATACCCGCGGCATGATTAAGGGTTTTAGGGTGTTTCTGTAAAATAAAAATTTGTTAAGACATTTAGATTGGTTGGTATTGATTGTTGATAGTTTTGGCAGAAAGTAAGAACTTGGTTGGCTTGGTTTGGTTCTCGGTTTGGCCTTTAATTGGGTCTCAGATTGGTTCTTGATGGTGGTCTTGATTGTGGTCTTGGTTTGGTCTAAGTCGGGTCTCGGTTTGGTCTAAGTCGGGTCTCGGTTTGGTTGACAGAATAGTAAAGTTGTAGACATGTTTCAAGTACTAGTAGTAAAGTTTAACCAATTTCAGTTTTTAGTAAAAAGAATAAGACCTTTACAATGACTAACACATTGGTTTGTTTATTCGCAGGTTTGTACAAAACGAGCACAACTAGGACTTCATAAAGGAAAGACGAAAAGACGAAAAGACTCACAATGGGATGCTATGTTCGGTTTGCAGGTTCGGACGGGATGGAAGCTTGACTCTTTCGGTTTTGGACGCGACGTGTGGGTTGGCTGGACACTAATCTTCACCTTCCAAGGAGTTGTATTTGAAAGACTTGTGCAGATTTTTGTGTTTGTAATTTGGACTGTGATAAACTTTGTATTTGGACATTTGGTAAATTTTGGGTTTGTATTTAATCAAGTATTGTTAGTCTAGGGTTAGTGTCAAGCTGAAAATGGTAACTTGTGATATACCCAAATGGGGTAAACTAGGCATGTGTGCTGTCCTGTAGTGGTTAGTGGGAAAATAAACTATATGGTTTATTTGTAGCTGGACATGTGACTGAATTTGAGACTCTTGTATAGCAAGTTTTGCAATAAACATAAATGAAAGTTTATACTCAATATATGTACATGCTGTGACAGTTTATACAACTCGACTCGGGTTCACGATGTTAAGTTTAGACGCGAACTGAAATAACACGACACTATAACCGTTTGACACACGATCCCAAAACAAAGCAATTGTGCGAGACTTCACGTAATCTAGTAAGTATACCAAATAAACGTACGGCAAACATAAAACGCCCACCAACTTCGTGTATTGCATTCAACTTAATAATCGCGAAAACTCGAGATGTTACATATGCTCTCCCTAAAAAGGGCTTTGTCCGCAAAGCAAAAATAATTAACACATTCATGTCGACAACTCGTCGGTAAACAGTTAAAGTACTCGTACTATATGAATAAATTAAGATAGAAATTTGACGGATGTCACAACTCCCCAAATTCATAACTCATCTTAATCTAATTCCTATGATTCATGCTTAATCAATTCAATCTACTCATCACAAGATTCATGAATCAAAAATCAAAGTTAAAAGATGGCTATTGGATTTAATTACCTTGTTGGGTGCCATTTTAGCTTTTATAAGAAAAGCTCAAAAAAAATCTTCTATTTTCTCTTTTTTTTCTGTGTTTGTGTGAGTGTGTTGTGTGTGTTTGGGAAAGTAACCCAACTCCTCCTTAGGGGTTGTTTATACCTTCATAGTTTCCAGATTTTCGTTAACGGGTTTTATTCCATCAATAATTTTCAAAATTTCCGCAACACATTTACAAAATCCTAAAAATAAAGAAAACATAGTAACTAAATTAACCAAAAACCAAAAATAGTCTAAATTACCAAATCACCAAGAAAATAAACCAAAATAGTGTCAAAAAGTTAAATAAAAACTAACAATTAAAGAAAAAGAACAATCCTTTGTCTTGTTTTTTCTTGACGTCTTTGCTTCTTCTAGTCCATGAAGTATTCCATGTTCAAGACGTCATCGGTCCTAAACTTCTTTGATAGCTTTCTCTTAGTATGTTTTGTCTTAAACCCTCGCGTGTACACATTTCCACACGGCGTGGTGACTTCTATCTTCACATGCCAGAATTTATCTCCCTTTCTTCTCATATAATTGTTATTCTCGTCCGGTCCTCAATCTAGGTTTTTTAATTGGACCGGTAATGATCCCAAGAAGTCCGTCATTTTCTTGAAGACTAGAATATTCTTTAACGGGTTGAAGTAAGCTTCAATTGCTAAAGCTTTCTCCATAGCATCTTCACATTCTAAGTATGGTGCTCCCAATGGTCCATACAAGGGATAACCATCATCATCTCTTCCCACTTCGAAACAGCTTAACCATTCATCCTCCATTTCACTTTCAAAGTCAAAGCACCAAGGCTTTGCCCTTGGTCTAGGTGTATAAGTATGAATGGTAATACCATCGTTAATTGCAATAGTTCCTCGACCCAAATAAATAGTTGATCCACATGTCTTTAGAAAGGGCCTCCCCAACAACAATGGTAGGTCCTTATCCTCCGGGATGTCCATAATAAGGAAATCCATGACATAAGCTTGAAACCCTATTTGCACTCGGACTTTCCTCACCAAGCCCATAGGTTTGGCTTGCGAGTTGTCCGCCATAGTTAAGTTCGAAAAATATGGCTCCGGATTGCTTAAGCCAAGATGTTGATAAATAGAGTACGGCATGACACTTACACTAGCCCCCGTGTCGACTAATGCGTCGAATGGTGTGGTCCTATTGATTAAAAATGGTATGACAAAGTTTCAGGGATCCTGCGTCTTCTTAGGTAGACCATGTTCAATGATCCTTTCTTTGATATGCTCGTTGAATTCTTTACCTTCTAAACGGGCCTTACCCATTTCAATTTCGTCAAGCTTCTTCCGGTAGCTTACATAATTCCCCAAAACCTCCAAGATTGGCTTGGGTTCTTTGAGTTCCGCCTCTTTCTTGTTCAAGATTATTCTTATCCTCTCCTTTTGTTTATTTGAGAGAGGATAAGCCAATGGTAATGGATTGGGCACAAAAGCGGAAGGAGATCCTTCCTCAAGCTCGGCTTGCGTTGGCAAATAATTATTTGGAGTTAGTTTGCTTGCCTCCGTGTTCTTGTTTCTCTTTGCCTTCCCCATCTTTACTACTTCATTCTCGCTTTGAACCTTAGGTCCGTCTTCAACCAAAAACTCAATGTAATCGTCTTTTTCACCCTTGAGTTTGGTCAAATTGACCGTTAGTGTACCTTGCTCAAAATCCACAACACACCTAGTCTCCCAACGAAACTTATAACCAAAGACCACCGACGGCTCACCTATGTCAGCGTGATCTATAATGTAAAATTCTGCCAAAAATACATACCCATGAATGTTTACCCTTACGTCTCATACACGTCTTCCATATTCGGTATAGCCAAGTATCACAAACCCAAGCTTTCCTAACATTTCCTCCGTCATGTAATTGGTTGGGTAAGTAAGGTTTAATTCAGCATCCCATGCCCCTGGATTGTCAACCGTACATGGAATAGCAAACCGCATTAACGGTTCAGTGTACGAACGATATTCGGCTCGTTGGAAGATGGCTTTTTCACATCCTCCTTCATTGATTATCACACTCTTGTGGGGCAAAGCTTCCCACAAGTCTTTTTCTTCCTTGGTCTTTTCTACATTAGTGACACTCGAGTCACATTCGTCGCTGAGTTCTCCTTTTAACCCATTCAAGTATGCGGAAATCTCGCTAAGAGTATTCATCTTTAAGAATAAGACTAACATGACAAAGTTCACAAACTTTAGGGTTAGCGTTAGTAAAAGAAAACAATTATTATACAACTAAACATAAAACCATATCCCTAAAAACAAGTCAAACAAACAAACAAAAAAATTTATTTATTTATTTATTTTTTTCACAGAACCAGTTTTGCCGGCCGGCAAGGGCATTTTGCCGGCAGCAAAACTTTCACAGAATCATTTCTACCTGCCGGCAAAATTATCTTGCCGGCGGCAACTTGGTAACAGTGGCAGTTTTGTCGGCCGACAAGGGTGTTTTGCCGGCGGCAACTCTGCTTGCACAATTTTTTTTTTACTTTGATTTACCATCTCTTTTTTTACCATAATTTTCTGAATTTTTCTAAAAACATATTTTTGAAGTTTTTCATTAAAAGAACAAAATCAAACAATGCAAAAACACATAACTTTTAAGTTAAACAAAATAAAGGCTAATCTAAACACTAGCTAATTTCTTTTATTCTCTTTTTGTATTTTTATATGTATGAATATGAACTTATGAAATATGCAATGAAAACATCAAATAAACATAAGACACAATTATTCAAGCATTTTATTTATATTATAAGATCCTAAACCTATTCTTATTAAATTTTTATTAAAACTAATAACTAAATTTTAACACCACCGCTAATTTGTAATGATTATAACATGAAAAATATACAAATCCCTGGCAACGGCGCCAAAAACTTGATGCGCGTCTTGCACTCCTAGTTTTACATTTATAATCAAGACTTATTAATTCCTTAACTATGCATACGAGCAAGTATACTCGTTCTATTGTAGCAAAGTCGGGTAAGTCAAGATCGTCCCATGGGATTTGCGTATATTCAAAACATTTAGGTGGTATAGGTATTAGGGTTGTCACTACCGATATTACCGCTAGAAATAACTTCGTAAAGGAAAACATAATTAAAAGTAATACTTGTGTAAATTCTATTTCATCCGTAGGAGAGATAATTTGCGTGCGTTTAGCAACTATGAATCACAAATATAAAGTATATGGATTCCATTCCATGGTATTTTTCATAGAATCAATGTTAACAAATTGATGTAGACAAACCCTTTCGACCAATGATTATCTATTCCAATTCTTTATAATCCCCATTTGTTAGAAAATACAAAGAGATAAGTTTGGTTTGAATGGGTTCTTTCGACCTATACCCAAGATTAATCTTTTGAAAAATTCCTTTAACCAACTCGTCAAGGTGAGTGTCAACCACCAAGAAACCAAATTGACTCATGCACAAATCTTTTGGAACATAGTTTACCGAAAATACTTTCGACCTTTAAATCAATAAAAAGCTATATTTCATTTGATTATCAAAACATGTTTCAAGAAATTATCAACCATAAAAACCCAATTATATTATCTTGATCATCAAACCAAACTCTCCTTTAGAATCCATGTTCATCACACAAGTATATCATAGTAGTCGGAACTCATGTTCAAACACATTGCAACACAAATCATAACCTTCTCAAACATGCAACAATACTTAAATTAAAGTGAGAATCAATTCAAGTACAAGAATTTACCAAATAGTTCTTCAAACACAAAGGAAATAACAAAATAGAATTTTGGAGCAATTCCAGAGCCTCCAATCAAACAATGAACCTCCAACCGAATCCCTCCTTCGTGAAATTCGTCCCTCCTATGAGGATTAACATGGTTTATTATCTTTCGGGTTATGTAAGAATGGTGTTTCTAACCTTTGTCAAGGGTTAGAATGATCCTTGGATTAAGCATACTGAAAACAATGACCCTAAGGTCTAATTTATATATGATTTTGGCTTGGGAATGAGGCAAAAACGTCTGGGAATTATTATGGAGGGGAGATGAGAAGCCTCCCATTGATGGTGGTGAATTAAGGGGTGTTTAATTGTGACCTTTGCTAAGCTTGACTATCAAAATGCTCGTGGCACTTTTGACTCTGCTGGTGGCAAATCAGCTGCGTTTTGCTGGTGGCAACTTTGAATGTGCTGGTGGCAAATTGTCCTTATTTCCACATTTTTCCCTTTTAGTCATTTTTCTTTATTTCTTCCTCCTTCTTTCATTTTAACTTTCCAAGACTCCTTTGTTCGCATTTATTCTTCATACGAGAGCTTATGTTTCCATGCCTCGTTTATTCCTTCGCCTCCAATTCGTGCTTTTTATTCCTTTCTTCACGTTTCTTCATTCTTGCTTCCTACAAGACACAATGATCGAACTTTGCACAATGTTATCAATAAAAGTCCGTTTATTACCACAAATACAATATCAATAGTGAAGATAACACTTGTTAATACATGTTGGATTTGAGCGTTATCAATGGCGCATATGTTATTTTGCATCTCTACCAACACCAAGTACAATCTTGCATATTTTATCGCTCGACGGATAAATTATTGTAACACCCCACCATGGCGGAATATGGGGCGCGACGTATGGATATCATCACAACAAATGGTGTCTCTATAGAGAAAACTAAAATGCAAATATAATGTCATAAATGGCGACACAAATGTCATGACAATATCTCAACAATGCAGGAGTCTAGGTAAGTAGGTAACAATCCTACCACTTACCCAAGACAAACAATAAACATAAACCAAACAAACATATAGGTACCAACATGTATCACTTATAAAAAAAAACTTAAAGGTAAACTAAGAAGGAACGGGGATCTCCTTCTAAATGCAATCCTAAGGCATCCAAGTCTAGCCACTTCTATCCTCAAGCTTAACCACATTCACACCTGAAAGAGACACTAAAACACGTCAACATAAAGTTGGTGAGAGTCATAGGTTTAGACTCAAACGCCAAAATCATACCATAAACTGTGAGTAACAACCAAAAGTTAAAAACATATGGACAATGTGATACTAATATGCATTAACAAACTAACATTCAAGATCAATCATTCCAAACAAAATCCAAGGCTCCCAGCCTTACCAAACACCATACTCCCATAGGTACTCAAACACCTATGAACCAATCCCAAGGCCCCGCCTTGCCAATATCCCCTTGGTACCAAGTCAAAACATAGACAATCAAGAATCAATTAGCAGTTAATCACATAAGTATGCACACATAAGTCCATTACCAACGCCAACCATTCACAGCATAATTTATAAATAACATAACAGTGTCTCTTCCATCCCATCTGAAAGTCATAAACATTAGTAAACATGGGACTATGAAACTCACCTGATTGAGCTTCTCCAAAAGTCCTCGCACTAGCAAAAAGCTAACAAACTAAAAACACATAATCAAAACATGAACCAATCACTAAGATGGCTCATCAACCTATGATGGACATCTAACCTCCTCCTATATAAATACCTCATTTAAATGCTCTAAGCATCTCATTACACCCCTCTATAAAGCCCTTAACTCATTTTACTTCATAACCCGTCCCGTTAACGTTTTACCCAAAACAGTCCAAGTTTTAGGTCTACAAACTATAATCCAAACGCCCACTTAAACATACCCATGATCTCTGTAAAGGGAATATTTATGCCCTTAAGTATGTTAGCTAACACCTCCCGTTTGCCCCAACCTTAAAGCTACTGTTAAGGCCCCGATATATATATATATATATATATATATATATATATATATATATATATATATATATATATATATATATATATATATATATATATATATATATATATATATATATATATATATATATATATATATATATATATATATATACTTTTGTCATTCTAGATTTACTAATTTTAAACATACAAAAAGTTTGTTATGATTAGGGGGTCTTACCCTAAACCACAACCTTAGCCCCAATGCAGATACTTACTATAATATATAAACCATCTCTCATGTTCGTTAGAAGATCCCAATGCAACCCTAAGTACCCCAAACAACCCAAAACTTAAAAAGAAAACAGGCTGACTTCAAAACTATTTTGACCTCCGACTGTTGTAACCTGTTTTTGACCCACTTCCCTACCTCCAATTTAGTTCTCGTTTCTTGCATTCGAAAGCCACTTCAATTACCTTTTCAAGGATACTTGGATCGCAAAATAAGAGTTTGTATAACTCCTGATATGATCAAAACAATTGACTCAAAATTCTGCCCAGTTTTTAAAAACGGGTTTAATTAAATTAACCAAATTAATTACCCCTAACCCCACTAATTACAAGCCATAATTTATCTAATCATCATAATATCATTAATATAACATTAATATACTGTTTATAAATTAAACCCTAACCCTAATCCATCATAAGATGATTAAAGAAAACATAAAAACAATTTAATTGAAAAGGGTTATGAAGATTTACCTTTGATTTATGAAAACCCCCAAATTTTATGAATAACCCTAATTTTTTTGTTAAACCCACGAATTTCTTGTCTCCAGGAGAAAATAATGAATGTTTTTGTTAGTATAAAACATTATATAGGATGTGGTAACCCATTCCTAGCCCAACCCAAAAACCCCTTTCCTTTTTTTCTTTTTTTTCCTTTTTTTCTTTCTTTTCCTACGTCCAAACCGACTAACACCCCCTTAATTTTAGTTTTTTTAATTTTATTATTAATTAATATCTTATTAATATTACCTTAATTTTCCTTAATTTATTTCAGCTCCTAAAGCATCCAAAACCTCAAAATCGTAAAACTAGCCAAATTTACGCGTTTTACCGTAAAAGACGTAAAATATACACTTTTATAAAAAATCTCAAATTTTGAAATAAACTTTATATTTAAGTCCTAAATGACTTAAAACCATCCCGAAAAATATCCATATGACTAATTACCTCATCCGAGACCTCTAAATGCTAAACCGTAAATCGTAAAAATACGATTTTCTATAATACATATACGTATACGTAAAACCACTAAATAACACCATCTCATTTCATAGTCACTACCATGTGAGATCATGAACATGAAATCATCTCACATCGTTTCACTCACAAGGTACCCCAAACCGGAAACGATATCCAAACCACAATCTATACACACCAATTAGCACATAAACACGTAAAGACACGTAACCAGCACAAAATAAAACTAAGTGACGAACCTCAAAACCAGGGTTGTCACATCACTCCCTCCTAGTAGAAATATCTTCCTGAGATTTACTCCTTAGGATCAAACACACAAACAACAAATCACATGAGGATACTTGTTCTAAACGAACTCCTCTCATTTCCATGTGAACTTTAGTTCAAGTTTCAAAATACCACATACACAAACCAAAAATAATTAAACGCACTGCCAAACTCTTGACCTCACAGTTAATAAATCTCACAAATGACTCTCTGATAAAACAAAGACTCTTATTAACACAAGTCCCGAATAACCGTACATGCAAAATGCATTCTCAAACAACATTTACCAATCTCAATACATGAAATGTATCATATATACCACTCATTTCCCCCAGGTAATTCTATGCTCTTAAGCTACTGGTCCGATCTTTCCAAAGATCATAAATGGTCCTACAAAACTCTACATCAGCTCTTCTATTTTACCAAAACATACCACCCGTTACTATGGGTGAAACTCCCTACATAACTTTGTCACTAAATCTAGTGGTTTCCCCCTTTTCTACATAGCATCCCTTGTTGCTCTCATTCTGTTCACAAACACCATTACCACATTAGTAGCCTCTTTTACCAATTCTAGTCCACAATGGGGACAACTCATCCTATCCTTTCATATAGTGCCTCAAATGGCATTTATCGACTTCTAGTATGATAATCATTATTATATGAAAACTCAGCCATCGCTAATGAGTTTCCTAACTCCCTCTAAATCAATCACTCATGCCCTCAGTGTAACTCCTAAGGTCGTATAAATATCTCACTTGCCTATCGTTTTCCCCAGTTAGCTGGATACACTCATATCCAATCATGTTCATCAACCCCCTTCAGTCCGTACCCCAAACTACTTAAAAAAATTCCAATTTCCTTACAAAGTGACCTATGACGGTATTTCACATATCCATTAGTTCTTTCAATCCAAATCATCTTATGATCTATACACATCATCAAAAGGACGGTTATCCCAGTTAGACCAAGCCCTTCGTCCCTATGGCACATCACACCTATAACTCCTCGTCCATTCGATTATCGATACTAAGCCTCCCAAACAATCGGTATAGGTCAGTGCCATTTCCTTTTCCACACTACGAAAGTATTAGCCTGCGTTGTGCTTTATTCTACTCATTAGGCTCTACCAAAGTTCTACCTTCGGTTCCTATCTCGACCTATTTCATTCATGCTTCTCTTCTATACACACTTCCTTCTCCTTCCTCGACTCCTACCATACATCATGATGTGATGCTTCCCATCGTTTCTTCCCTTGCCATAATCCTTCATAAGGCATTCCATACATATTAGGCTAACTTTTACGCAAAACCCTCTATTCCATCACATTCATACGCAATCCTTCCAACTTCTCAACTACGTGACTTCTCATCCCTTCTTGAAATATGAGATGAATTAGTTAGTCTATCGACTATCACCCAACTCTCGTCGTACTTATTCCTCCGCCCCATTATGTATCCCTTTCACCAATTTCGTCCTTACATCGCCCCTTTCTAAGTTACTCCTATCTATGTAGGAAGTATAGTCTACGTCCCTTTCTCCATATGATTGTCCAAGCCACGCAACATACATGTTGACGCCTTCTCTGCTTTAGACAACTCAATTCGTGTAACCTACATCCTTCATCCAAACCACCCAAATACGTCATCCATATAGTTCAAGTTCGTCTCAGCTTCACTTCATTCTTCTTATTCCATGTCTCATCAACCATGCTTGCCTTTCCCAGATGGTACTTGGCCTTGCAATTTTCTCTCATCACTTAACTCCACCCATCACCTTTTCCAAAGGTTCAATCAAGATGATTAAATATGTGCTAGAGACGTTCATGATCCGTATAGATCATTCTCTACGTCTCGTACACCAAATGCCTCTAGCATTCTAGGCAGATATAACAATCCAGCTCCACTAACTAAGTCTTATCTAGTTCTTCCAAATCTTCAGTTCTTGCAACGTATAAGCAATCGCCTTTCTTTGTCGTTCTCGTACACATCCAAATCCTTTCTCCACGTATCGTCATGCTTCGCGAATTCATCCAGTCCTTCCGATAATGCCAAGATCGGCTCATTATCCAATCCACCTCTTTAGCCTCCAAAATGCTTCCTCGTCCTTCTTCACTTCGCCCCTTGCTGGTTCCATGATATGTCATCATCTCTAACTACTCATCATGGTAAACTCAATACTAAAACTCACACTCGAAAATCTCACGTATAACTCCACTCCAAAACCAACACATAATTCGCCTCACTCTCCTTCTCAGATTTGAGTAGATCAAGATGTCGTCGATGCTCCCGATGACAACTCGTTTATACACGTTCATGCACACTTGGTTCATTGACACCGTGAAAACCGCTAGTGCTTTGGCGAAGCCAAATGCATAACCGTAAACCCAAATCGTTCATACAACCTCCTTAACAGTTTCAACTATGTCCTCCTTGCACCCTCTCTTAGCGGCAATACGAATAAATTCCTACCTCGTTCTACTTGCAAAATTCTACACGCATTTTAAAAGACCAATGCTTCCTCTCATCAGACTACTCAACCGCTTTCCACATCCAATCTACTACTAAGCAACTCAACTTTTACCTTGCATCCGTTGCAATTTCCATCAACAATTTCCTTGGAAAGGCACTAACTCCAACTCCTCTCACTTCTCCTACTTGCTCTACTTATGGTTCTACCTCACAGTAATAGGCAAACCTACTAAATCTCAAGAAATTTTCGGAAAACTTACATGCCTTACGCACAATCATAAATACCTTTGAGGTATTATATCCCCTTCCAACACTCTCTATGGCACGTTACTTGTGCCAATATCCATACATTACACATATATCTATTCATCTCCCTTGGCACTCCTAAGAGACCTCATGACCACATTAGTTCGTCTACGAACTTCTTTCCTCCCCACTAAGGGTATTCCGACCGTTCTCTCATGGTCACCTACTTAAGCGTGTAGGCGCGACCAAGTCTTTCATATGACTACCTCAACGCTCCCGAACAATACGAAACCAAAACTACATCCTGAATCCATCAGATACGATCAACGAATCAAACCCACGGATAACTAACGACATTTCACGTGCACCAGTTAAAACAAGTCAAAAACCATGAGACTCAAAAGAAAACTCAAACCCAAAACGTGTATCAATTCAAAATGACCCATGAAAACGAAAAATAATCCAAGAAACACCCAATGGCAACCAAACATATTACGCCCTGCGACATATTATTTAAACCGTGCAAAAGATCGACTTTTCCAAAAGAATATATATCCCTTTTTTTTATTTATTTATTATTACCTCCCACATCTATGTGACTCAAACAATCTACAAACAACCCTCTTGACGAACTCAAAACTCAACTCAAAAACTAGGTATCCCGTGCATCCCAAATCATAAAAATAAACTACTATTCAAACTCAACCTTTAACCCGACACTTGTACAATAATTTCGGCCAAGATACTGACCTCCCATGACTATACATTCTGAATATTTGAAAAGTACGTTCCGAGTACATAATTTTGGGCTTTTGAATCACCCAAAAAGCTTTAAAAACGAACAAGTTACGACCAAAACAATTTTATACCAGTTGTTTTAAAAAAACTAAAGAATAAAACTTAGTGATTAATGCAATCCTTTTAAATGAAAGATATAATTGTATGTGAAATCTTCATAAAATCAATTTAACCTTGTATTAATAATTATAAATGACGTGAATCGGTTAAACCCAATTACATAAACTATGTAAGTAGAAAGAAATTTTACTTCGCTTTATTTTAAAGAAAGTCTTTTAGAATTTGAAATAAATAAGTGTTGATTAAAAAAAATCTTATGTTGCACCTTGTTTCAAACACGACTCCAACACCTTACCCTTATTTTACCGAGTACAACCAACTATCTAACCTTATAATAGATTTCCAAGTCCCCCTTTTTCTCAATATATACCGACCAAAAGAAATGTAAGACCCAACACAAAAGATTTCATTATTTCAAAAGAAATCCCAAGTTATTTCAATAGACTTAAAACCAAGAACACCATTTTAAAACGTACACGTGAAATACGAAACTCAAAGAATACGCTACAAGACACACTTCAAAAGATTCAAAACTTCGTTGAAACTCCACCAAACTCGAGCTCTAATAAATTGTTTAAACACAAGAGAGTACTAGGTACGTTCAAGTTATAATAACTACCGAACGACCGTAAATCATGACATAACATCTATTAGTATATATACATTTGCATATGTATACCTATCGAATCTCCCAAACATACTCGTTATCATACATGTCAAGTCAATCAATCGCTTTATACGCTCGTTTTTCCATACGAGTAATCACCATCTCACCGTGCCACAACAAGGCATAAAGCCCACCTCCAAAACCAAACCATATCGTGTGACCCCATAATCACACAACACAACTATAACCCAAAACATATAACACAAAAAGAATAATAGCCATATCATAGGCAGCCATTACATAATCCCATATATTATACGTATACCCAAATTCTACATCTCATCACATACAAGCATGTACTAACCCTCTTTCATGCAATCATACTTGAGAACCCATTGAAGTTGTGGTACTTGTATAACTATGTTGGCCACCATACTTATACAATTACCCTTCCCCCAATGCACTCCCTCCTATGATGACACTTATAAGAATCAATACAACATATAACACATAAATCCATCTACTCACATAAGCTCATAACCACATAAACAATAAAGTCCAAAACTCCATCTATTAAAATAACATAGTAATACTCTTGAAATACGTAAATCCATAGTCTACCTAAGACAGCATAGACTAAATCCAAAACGAAACATAATCAGTTATAAGTCACGTCGCCCATAAGAGTAGAAACAGCATAAAATCCTTCATACCCACCTACTCCTAATAACTCGAACCACCACATGATTCTTAGGGAACATGACTTAAACATCAAAAGAAAAATACTGTACCTCAGGTACATAAAATAACCCAACAAAAGATAGAAAACTACCATGTACCAAATTATGTACTATAATGTACAATTTAAGCAAAATACGACAATGACTAGCGTGGATGATTATGGTTCAACCAACACTAGTCACATCCCGAAAAGAAAAATAACATGTGGCTAAGTATTAATAACTAGCATTTTCACCTAATTAAAAAGATTCGTTTAAGTTTGTCTCTTCGAATTGAAAAAACTTATGTTTAATGTGTGACTCAGTTATCTTTTGGTGGAACAAAAGTGTGTCGTTGTAGTGTTTAAAATAAAAGGTGCAGATCAATTAAAGAAAAAGTGCAATTAAAGTAAATCTAAGTCTAATTTAAAGTAAAGTGCGAGCAATTAAAAGCGCGACTAAAACTAAAGGGCAATAAAGTAAATAACGCAAACTTAAATCTAACTAAGGCAAACTTAAAACGCAACTGAAACTAAATCTTAAACTAAGGCAAATAAACTCAAAGTGCAATTCAGGGAAAAGGCGGGAAAAATAAAGTTTAAACTAAAAAGGCAGAAACTTAAAAACTGAATTTCCCTATCCGGATTAAACTCCTATTCGGAATAATAGGCTATCCGGAATATCTGTCCTTATTCGGAATATAGTCTTATGCGGAATAGTTGCCTATTCGGAATATATCCCTATGCGGAATATCCAGTCTATTCGGAATAAAGTCACTACTCGGAATAATTGGCCTATTCGGAATATTGTCACCTATTCGGAATATCCTCCTATGCGGAATATTAACTCTATCCGGAATATTTTGTCTATTCGGAAAGATACCCCTATTCGGAATATTCAGCTTATTCGGAATAAACTGCTATTCGGAAAAACTATCCCTATTCGGAATAATCAAGCCTATGCGGAATATCCTTCCTATGCGGAATATGGGCCTTATTCGGAAAATCTCTCTTACTCGGAATATTTAATATTCCGAATAAAGCACAATTGGGCAACCCCTATGCGGAATAATCACTGAGCTCGAAACTTGGGAAAGAACAGTAATAGTAAGCCGAAGAACAAGGAAGGATAAAAAGCACGGATCTAACAAAAACTTAGCCAAATCAACAAAAAGATTAAACCAAACTAATAACAAAACATCTAATTAACATAAACAATCAATCCGAAACAATAAATCAAACAATAAAGATCAAGATAATCAAACCCACTTTAATCAAATCAACAAAAATAAAGAACTTGAACATAAACAAATCAACACAAAGATTAAAGAAAGGTAGAATGAGATTAACAAGATAAAGTAAAGATTAACAAGAATTAAAAGAAAAACTTACTTAGAATTAAATGGTAATTAAGTGCAAGACAAGGTAATTAAATTTGACAAGTATTTAAATTGACAAGGTAATTAAAAGTGCAAGGTAATTAAAAGGTGGAAGACTAATTGTCACACTTAGCCAACAAAAATGAAATGATAAACATCCTAATCTATTTATAGGGGAGGATTAAGGAAGCTTCCTCCCCTCTTTCATTTCTTCTTAATTACAAGTTTAAGTCCCTCCTTTTATTAATCTTCATTAATTGCGTCATTAGTCCTTTTCTTCTAATCTTCTTTAAACTTGGACTTAAGGGACTTTTGGCTTCGGGATTTCTTCGAACTCGTCTTTAAATTCTTCAATAAAATAAACTTGAATTCTTCGGCTTTTGATAAACTTCCGTCTTTTGACTTTTTCTTCGATAAATCTTCAGAATTGGTCGTGGACTTCCGTTCTTTTTGCACTCTTGACTTCTTGACTTCGTCTTTCATCCTTTTCTTCAATAAAAGTCCGTAAATGCCCGTGAATGTCCGTGTTTTCTCCACTTTTCACCTTTTCATCCTAAATCACAATAAAAACACAAAACACGCATAATTCTGACATAAAAGACATAAAATACATGTTTTGCTCCGGTTATTATTGTAATTAAGTGGTAGAAAAGATGGGTGTTTACACACCTATCAAATCCCCTACACTTGACCATTGCAATGTCCTCATGCAATGCATTAATTACAAAGCAAGATTACACTTTTCATCATAATCAATCCACGTTGGCCTTTATTAAAGAGATAGAAAGTTAAAAACATACAAAATAAAGAAATCAAAAGCATACCTTGGGTTTTGAAAATGTTATGAATAATCATCATCCTCAAGTTTTCACTTTCTCCAAACCAAGCTTAAAAATGAGATCATTGTTATTATAAGTTAGTAAACTAACACGAACTCATGTGGGCCAATTATTCACTTAGACTCCCTTATTCCTAGGGGTATCTCTTATATTTTATTTTTGTCTTGAATGATCACGAGGATGCATTTTTGACTTATTTCGATAATTATTAAGTCTGAAAATAAAGTGAACGATTTAATCAATAGTTAGCTAAAGGACCAAATCTTTTAAAACTGCTTCTCGGGACCTCATAAAGTTCATATCTTCGCATAACTCGCTTCGCGATTTGAGACCTTTCTCGGACCGATATTTGGCAGCGACTTCATACTTCAAATCTTGAGAGACGTTAATGAAATAATGGTCTTCTCTTCATATAGGAATTTCTTCACTTGAAGTTTTGAGAGATTCATACTTGGACCACGACTTCTTCATTTTTCTCCAATCTTTATTTTGGACTTTGATATACAACGATCCGCCTCCTTTTATGACTTGGATCTATTTATCCTCATACCTAGTTAGGGTCTTTTCGGATACACTTCTCCATGACTTTTGGGGAGAATTTGCTTTTCGTCGTGTGTCTCGATCCTTCAAATTGATTTTCGATAAATGATTCTTCACATCACTTTTGGATCTTTAGCAACAAAATATAGCCCTCATGCCTTGTTAGGGCCTTTTCGGACTCGCCAATCTTCGCGTCCCGCTTCAATAAGTTATGCCTTGGCTATGAACTCTAATCCATACCGAGCAACTTTTAAACGATCTGGGGCTAGAAGCTAAGTAACTTTTCAAATCGTATAACCTTATTTATTAGCAAATAAGTTTATTAGCAAGCGATGGGAGAATAGGCTTATAATTAACTCACATAAATTCACGAAAGAATACCGAACTTATAATTGGCTCTATCATCTCTCGTTCTCCACAGTTTAAAATCTCAAGTAATGAGACTCGTGGATGCTTAGCCTATTAAATCAAAGTTTTGGGTTTTTGAGTCGCCTATAGGATCTTGCAAATTCTTGGACTTTTTCAAGTTTAGAAATCGCATTTTAAAGTTCCCTTGATAAACGACTCTCTAGGATCAATTATAGGAACTTGCGAAAAGTTCTTGTTCTTAACCCGTGAGAGTTAAGACTTTCGCGTTTTATAGCTCCCTATATAAAAGCCTAGCAAAACTTGACTTAAACACGTTAAGGATACTAGCTAGAGTAAACTCGGATTGAGTCAAAAGATTCACAACGTTTGAAAATTAAAACCACTTATTTAAACATTTATTCTAATAAGGAAAGAAATATAACTATACAAAGGGAAAAACTAATAGGCCAAAATAGATTAAAAATTTTGAAAAATGTCGAAAAATTGATTTTCCGGTTAAAATGAGGACAAATACAAGGAAAAGACCACTTAACTTCGATAGAAGTCCCCCTACACTTAAGATAAACATTATCCTCAATGTTTAAGCATGTGGGAGTAAACTCCCCTACACTTAGGACATTGTGCACTTTGTTTAAATCTTGCTAAGGGAAAGACAACTAAAGAGATTCCTATTTTAATATTGAGAATATATAAAATAGTGAATCGAAAAGAGTTTAGGATAGAACCGGGAAGAAGTAGAACACGGAATCACGGGTCGTCAAGAATCATCAAGAGTGGATCATTAAAGCTCGAATCCCTGATTAAGAAGTGAGGAGAGGAAATAGCAAACCAAAGGGTCCCCCCTACACTTATGATAAAGAAAGCGAAAAGATAGATGCATGGGTTGCCTCCCAAGAAGCGCTTGGTTTTTGTTAACCGAGTCGTGAGCCTGACTCGACCTTGATCATCAACGGAAAAAGCATAAAACATATCCACCAGTATCGAAGACATAATTTTCATCCATCAATAAGTAAGAGCTTAAGGCGAACAAGGCAAGCCAAAGAAGAAGTGGCAGGGTTCCCTTAAGCAGTGATGGAGCACGGTGGGAGGAAGTACGGTGATGTTCAAGCATGTCTTCAATAGGTCCAAAGATTTTTCCTTTTATTTCATCAGGTGGATATTGAGATAGCTGTAGAATGTCAATACCGGGGTCGAACACCTTTTCCTTCAAGGGAAAATAGCACTCAGGCTCAGCCGAGTGTGAAGAAGACCCGCAAAGAAGAACAACCTCGTCCTCAGGAGTGGGACAAAGAGGTGTCAAATCATACGTGCAACGGATTTTTGTGTCAGCCGGTTTCTTCTCCTTGGACAAAATGCTCTTCAAATCCATAGTAGGATCAAGGCGATAATCTTCAAAGTCCAAGGGAGGAGCATCACTCTCATGAGGGAAGTATGTGTTGAGAAATTCAGAGAAATCTTCCTCAAATGAATAATCGTCCAAAGTAGGATCGAGTGATGGCGGAGGATCTTCATCATGTGAAGAATCGCTCGAAAGAGTATCAGCCTCATCAAAATCATCGAAAGTGGGTAGTTCGGGATATTCAGAAGTACAATCAAAATCTTCCGAATCTGAGCTAGAATCATCATCATAAGCATCAAAGACCGGTTGAGAATCATAAATGGGAGAAGCGTCCAAAGTAGAGTGAGAATCATCCACATTATCTTCAAAGAGTGGATTATCAGTGGAAGACTCGAATAGAGGATTGTCATAGACGGTAAAGTCATCGAGCACATTTATCATATTCACTGATTCTCGGCCTCCAAAGGATTTGCCTGTAAGCTTCCCCATTTTAAAAACTTTTGAATCATCCCCGACTCATAAGATTAACTCACCTTCGGCCACATCTATTAAAGCACGTCCGGTTCTTAAGAATGGCCGACCAAGTATTAAAGGAATACGAGGGTCCATTTCATAATCAACTACGACAAAATCGACCGGGAAAGTAAATGTGCCAACTTTGATAAACACGTCTTCGGCTATACCAACGGGGTAAGCGCGAGTGCGATTTGCAAGTTCGAGAGTCATCTTTGTTGGAATGAGGTCGGGCAATGATAGTGTTTTCCAAACACTGAGTGGCATCAAATTAATACTAGCCCCGAGATCAGCAAGGTCAGTAAATTCTTCAGTTTTGTTGAACACGCAAGGCAACACAAAACAACCGGGATCTCCAAGTTTTTCCGGAAGTTCTCTAAGAAGGACTGCAGAGCAATTTTCATTTAATCGTGTGTTGGCGAGTTCAATCAGCTTCTCTTTCTTGCTAAGCAATTCCTTGAATGCTTTGACAAATTTCGGCATGTGGCAAAGTGCTTCAACAAGGCTAATGTTGATGGTCATTTTAGATAGCATATCCACATATTTCGATACTTGACAGTCATTCTTGGTTAGCTCGTTGGTCTTGCCTATGCGAGAAGGGTATGGGATTCTGGGTTGATAGGGAGACGGTGAAGGTGTAGTTGGTGAAGGTTGTGATGTTGAAGGGTCCTTCCGAGATACATCGTCATGACGAGGCGGAGACGGTAACGGTGTACTACTACTAGGTGTAGGAGGAGTAGGGATACATGGTGGTGGAGGAGGTGTAGATGATGGTGGTGGGATAGGTGGATCGACAATGGTAATTCCACTACGCGTAGTTATAGCACTCACATTAGCTCGCGGATTAGTGACGGTGTTTGAAGGTAGAGAACCCGAAGAAGAAGAAGGTTGAGCTTCGGGCAAGAAACTAGCCAACAGATTCTTTAATTCAGTTGTTTGGGTGATGAAGGAGGATTGAAGATTATCACGAACCTCGGTTCTGATGTCATTACCTTGCTTCAAGATATCTCCTTTCAAATTGATTATTTGGCTTTGTAGATTCTTGATTTGCTCACCTTGAGTTCTCATGATGGTGTCAACATCGGGATTAATGGGTGGGTGTTGTTTGGTGGGTGGTTGATAAGGGTTAGAAGCACGAGGTGGGATTTGGTTGCTTCTATTGTAGTTGTTGGCGGGATTTTGGTTTTGACGAGAAAAACCGGGTGAAAGGTAATTGTTGGAACGGTAACTCAGTAGATTTCTATCCCCTAGTTGTCTAGCTTGGTAATTTTCCGGTGAATAATTACCGTAAGCAACATACACATTTTCCGGATTTCCTTGTGTCGAAGGACAATCGGTGTATGAGTGAGGACCGCCACATGTTTCACAAGGATTAGCAACCGCTTTAACTTGTTGTTGTTGTTGGTTTGAAGCGAGAAGCGTAATACTTTTGCTCATTTCGGCCATCATGCGGGTGAGTTCGGTCATCTCAAGATTTGCTGAGGTTGAGGAAACATTGACTCTCGGGTTGTTCCTAGAAGAAGCAGAGGAATCCCAGTTCTTGTGGTAAGTAGTCATGTTCTCAATTAACTCTCTACACTCCTCGGGTCTCCTTTTCATGAATGTGCCACCGGCGGCTGCATTAATCGTATCACGATCTCGAAAAGTCAATCCGTTGTAGAAAGTATCAATTAGGGTCACAGGGAGCATGTTGTGGTTTGGACATCTATCGATCAAGACATTATATCTCTCCCAAGCGTCAAAAAGAGATTCATCAGGGTCTTGCATGAAACCGCTGATCTGATTGCGAAGGCTCGTGACCATGGATGGTGGAAAGTAGCGCGATAAAAAGCGTTGAGTCATATCATCCCAAGTGTGAATAGAATTCTTCGGGAGACGATCAAACCATTTCTCGGCATGATGCGATAAAGTATGTGGGAAGAGTTGTAGGCGAAGTACATCCATTGTGGCACCAGGCAACTTCATGCTTTGGGTGATTGTAATGAACTTGTCGAGGTGTTTGTTGGCATCATCATCAGGCAATCCTCTAAATGGGTTTGTTTGCACTTGCTGAATCATGTGGTGCTTCAACGAAAACTCAGGAGCGTTGATTTGCATCGGCGCAATCGGTCCTCCTCGTCCAAACATTGTTGGTTGACAAAGTTCCTCCATGGTCCGAAGATCGGGCTGTGGAAGAGCATTGTTGTTATTATTATTATTGAGGTTCGGTGGAATGTTGTTGTTGTTAACACCTGCCATATCTAAATCTTCTTGAGGCTCGGGCTCTTGATAATTAGAAGATCTAGTACGCATACACCTGAAAATGCAAAAGAAAATAAAACCAAACACAAAAACAATATATATACACAATAAAGATAAAATCTTTTTGTATTTTTGAAATTTTTAATTTTATGTATTTTTTATCAATTTTTAATTTTTATGATTTTTTGAATTTTTTATGCAAGAAAAATAACGTTCACAAGTGAACGGATCCCAAAAAGCAACGTGTCTCTCACAGAAAACCGTTAATCTTTACGAAAAGAGCCGGCAGCGGCGCCATTTAATAACTAGCATTTTCACCTAATTAAAAAGATTCATTTAAGTTTGTCTCTTCGAATTGAAAAACTTGTGTTTAATGTGTGACTCAGTTATCTTTTGGTGGAACAAAAGTGTGTCGTTGTAGTGTTTAAAATAAAAGGTGCAGATCAATTAAAGAAAAAGTGCAATTAAAGTAAATCTAAGTCTAATTTAAAGTAAAGTGCGAGCAATTAAAAGCGCGACTAAAACTAAAGGGCAATAAAGTAAATAACGCAAACTTAAATCTAACTAAGGCAAACTTAAAACGCAACTGAAACTAAATCTTAAACTAAGGCAAATAAACTCAAAGTGCAATTAAGGGAAAAGGCGGGAAAAATAAAGTTTAAACTAAAAAGGCAGAAACTTAAAAACTGAATTTCCCTATCCGGAATAAACTCCTATTCGGAATAATAGGCTATCCGGAATATCTGTCCCTATTCGGAATATAGTCTTATGCGGAATAGTTGCCTATTCGGAATATATCCCTATGCGGAATATCCAGTCTATTCGGAATAAAGTCACTACTCGGAATAATTGGCCTATTCGGAATATTGTCACCTATTCGGAATATCCTCCTATGCGGAATATTAACTCTATCCAGAATATTTTGTCTATTCGGAAAGATACCCCTATTCGGAATATTCAGCTTATTCGGAATAAACTGCTATTCGGAAAAACTATCCCTATTTGGAATAATCAAGCCTATGCGGAATATCCTTCCTATGCGGAATATGGGCCTTATTCGGAAAATCTCTCTTACTCGGAATATTTAATATTCCGAATAAAGCACAATTGGGCAACCCCTATGCGGAATAATCACTGAGCTCGAAACTTGGGAAAGAACAGTAACAGTAAGCCGAAGAACAAGGAAGGATAAAAAGCACGGATCTAACAAAAACTTAGCCAAATCAACAAAAAGATTAAACCAAACTAATAACAAAACATCTAATTAACATAAACAATCAATCCGAAACAATAAATCAAACAATAAAGATCAAGATAATCAAACCCACTTTAATCAAATCAACAAAAATAAAGAACTTGAACATAAACAAATCAACACAAAGATTAAAGAAAGGTAGAATGAGATTAACAAGATAAAGTAAAGATTAACAAGAATTAAAAGAAAAACTTACTTGGAATTAAATGGTAATTAAGTGCAAGACAAGGTAATTAAATTTGACAAGTATTTAAATTGACAAGGTAATTAAAAGTGCAAGGTAATTAAAAGGTGGAAGACTAATTGTCACACTTAGCCAACAAAAATGAAATGATAAACATCCTAATCTATTTATAGGGGAGGATTAAGGAAGCTTCCTCCCCTCTTTCATTTCTTCTTAATTACAAGTTTAAGTCCCTCCTTTTATTAATCTTCATTAACTGCGTCATTAGTCCTTTTCTTCTAATCTTCTTTAAACTTGGACTTAAGGGACTTTTGGCTTCGGGATTTCTTCGAACTCGTCTTTAAATTCTTCAATAAAATAAACTTGAATTCTTCGGCTTTTGATAAACTTCCGTCTTTTGACTTTTTCTTCGATAAATCTTCAGAATTGGTCGTGGACTTCCGTTCTTTTTGCACTCTTGACTTCTTGACTTCGTCTTTCATCCTTTTCTTCAATAAAAGTCTGTAAATGCCCGTGAATGTCCGTGTTTTCTCCACTTTTCACCTTTTCATCCTAAATCACAATAAAAACTGTTAGAAGTATTTAAAGTGATGGTCATATAATATACCGTTGCGAAGCTCGTGGAAAATGCTATTCAACAGTGTCGAGAGTTCTATGTCATTATTATGCATGAAACGGGAATTAGTCCCGAACACACAAATGAGGAATGCCTCCTATTCATGTAAGCCTTAGTATAAAAGGCATAACCATCCTCATTTGTGTGTGTGTCTCTCATAATACTTTTCCTTCCTTCTTGTTTTAGAGAGAGAAACTCTCCTTAGTTTCTCTCACTAGGAACACACTTCTTGTATCTTTCTCTTTCTTGTTCATCTAATCTAATCTTCCATTCTTAGTTTTAATCTTGATCTTATTCATCTATATTTCTTATCCTATAAGTCGTGTGATTAGTTCAACAAGTGGTATCATTCGCCAAGGGATTCGTGGATAGCTCGTTGGTGTTCTTCAAGTCGTATACCTTTCTTAATCGTGTAGTAGTGATTTGGGCATCTTGGTTTTGGCTTACAAACAAGTCTTTTGGATCAAAAGTTGAGAAAGTTATTTTTTTTTCATCTTTCCGAAATTCTTGCAAGTTTCACCATCAGAAAGTACAAAGGGAGTGTGGCCAGATCGCAATAACCTCTAGGTTCTACTTTGCGATCTAAAGATTTCGATACCTTATTCCGATCTGGACATTCCGATCGTTCTTTGCGATCTGGGATTTCGACGGTTTTTAAGGAACTTTGAGACGTTACTCTGCCAAATTGATTTTTGCCACATTCCGATCTAAAGATTCCGATCTGAACATTCCGATCTAAGCATTCCGACAGATCATCATTGCGATCTAGGATTCCGATAGTAGGACATTCCGATAGCAGCACATTCCGATCTAGGATTCCGATCTACACATTCCGATCTAGGATTTCGATCTTCACATTCCGATCTGCACATTCCGATAGAGGGACATTCCGATGGATCATTCCGATCAACATTCCGATGGAAATTCTGTTTGAGTAATTTTTAGACTTAGCCACTATCTAGACTAGTCTCGGAACATACTTTACACGAAGATAAAAAAAAAAAAAAAAAAAAAAAAAAAAAAAAAAAGAGTTTTTTGGCGGGAAAAGCATAGTAAAATTTAATTTTTCCTAGACCATTTTTAGGCCATTTAAGCTTCAATTTCAAATTTTGGCTATGCGAAAAAATTTTCGACCAAAAATTCAAATTTTCGGACCAAAATTCAAATTTTTAGGCCAAATTTCAAATTTTTAGGTTTTATTTTTATTAAAAATTTCATTTTTTCAAGTTTTTTCCCTACTAGTTATTGGCTATTTCTAACTCGATTTCACATTTTAGTGTTTCAAAATTTTTTCGGATTACCGTTTTGTCGGACTGAGGAATTTTTTTGTCGGGCTGGAAAATTTTGGCAAACTTTGATTTTGTTGACACCCCAACGCACGCTTTCTACGAATTGAGATCCTGTTTTTCACACGACTTCTACTATGAGTTATCAACAAGATAGGGATGCTGCGGGTTTTGAGCATCGTGATAGACATGTAAGAAAGAAGGGGAATGTTGCTCATCTCCAGTCTCAGCTTCTTATAGCACAAAAGGAAGAAGCAGGAATTCCACTTCTAGCTGAAGAGTTTGATCTCATGGCATCTGCAGCAGCATATGAGGAGGAAGAAGAGGTGACTCCCGACTCCATCTTGATGGCTAATTCGCAACAATCATCCACATCGGTAGTTCAACCTGACAGAGCTCCTGTGTATGATTCAGACGGTTCCTCTGAGGTACACCCACGTCTCAATGCTAATGAGTTATATAATATGTCTAATCAGGAGGAAGAGTATACTGAGTCACTTGAGCCTTCCATTGAGACACACGGGGTTCAAACGAATAATAGCAATATTATTTCTAATGCACCCAGTGTGAACCTTAGTGGGGATCAAGTTGCCCAACCTACAACCCTTCCTGACGAGACGCATGCGTATTATAAATCATTATTTGATAAGCTTGCCAAGGATGTTGCTCATGCGAATGTGGTTAATAATAAGTTTAGAGAAACTAATGCCAAATTGACCACTGAGCTTACGGGATATAAGGAACGGGAGAAAAGTTTTGAGATTCATCATGCTAAAATCAAGGAACTTGAACAAGCTCATGCTACATCGGTTTATCAAGAAAAATGCACCACTAAGAAATTAAATGCCTTACATTTAAGTAGTGCAAAAAAGATAAGCGAATTGAATGATGAAATCACCTCTCTTAATAAACAGCTTTCAACTGAAAAATCTATCGTTTCTGATTTAAAAGGAGAAATAAAAAAGCTGAAACATGATTTCAAAATTCGAGAAGATGGGCTTCTTGAGGATTTTTGCAATGCTCAGGATAGGATTAGGGACTTAGACAACCTTTTGGTAAAACGTGGACAATCTATGCAGACAATAAATATGCTCGCACCTAAAGTGAATGAGATAAATTACACCCGTTACAAAATGGCTTTAGGTTGTCCTCTTCCTCCCAATCCAGAATATCTTAAGCAGGTTCAGGACACAAATCAAACTCTATATAATGGTAGTGTGCTCCTGTCTGATGAGCATGATCCTCCTAGTGTGCATGATTCTGAGGAAACTACTGAACTTGCTGAAGAAACTCGTTTAAGAATGAAAAAGCTTGATAAAGAAGTGACACCTGTTTACTATCCAAAAGTTAATCCTCCAACGGTTTTTGTTCGATCTAAAACTAGTACCGAATTGCTTTTGCTACCTAGTGAGGAATTGACAGAGGATCCTCCTAAACCGAGTGTTGCACGACGATTTCTTAACGAGCTCAAAGATAATTTTGTCATTCTCAAACGGGTTGTTAACGCCAAAATGACTGGAGGAAACTTTACATCACCCGTTCATGTCGAGTTACAAAAAGTGCTTCATACTGAAATCAATCCGATTATTAATCAAGTTGATGCGAGGATAGGCAATCTTGAGAATGCTTTTCTAAAAGAACTAGCCAAATTTGTTGAAGACTTTAAATCTTTGGCGAAGGAGGCTGATGAATCTCTTGATAGAATTAAAGTTTTGGAAAGCGACCTCGCATGTCTCTCGAAATCAAGTGACAGTGGTGATTGTGTTGATAGTAACCCCGTTGCGGTAAACATCTCTGTGTCAGACAATGAAACCCTCCAAAATGAGCTTGATCGTACGAAAGAGAAAATGGAGTCTTATGTCATCAAAAAGGACAACGAATTCACCGATCTTTGGAATAAATATGTCAAAAAATGTGATGAATGTAAGGATGACAAACTCTCGTATGATAAAGCTTACAATGAACTGCAACAAACAATCGAACAGCTACGAGCTCAGTTAGGAAGTGAATGTTGCGACAGTGAGCCTTCAACAAATGTTAATCAAAAAGAGTTCACGATTCTTCAACACCGATATGATTTTCTTCAGAAACATTGTCATTCTCTTGAACTTGCTTTGCAAACCAAAGTTGGAAAAGTTCCTGATGACAATAATTTACAAGTAAAACTCTCTGAATCATTTCGTGAATTGAATGAAAAGAGTAAGGATATTTCTGATCTGAAAGCTCAGTTGCAAGACAAAGACATCGCGATTGCTGAGTTGCAGAAACTTGTTGGAAAGATGGGTGGGAAAACTGTGGAAGCTAAGGTTGTAAAATCAGTTGTTAGACAACCCAATGCATACAAAGTACCAAAGCCATCTATCTTAGGAAAACCGCCTTCTAATGTTTCTAGGTTACCTCCTAATACCGATGTGCCATCGACTGTACCAAAACCAGCCATCTCACCCTATGTTCCTCCATTTAGAAAACCCACTCTTGCTAAACACAACTCTGTGAATGCACCCTGCACTACTCCTAAGAGTACTCCCAAGTGTGTGACTCTTACGCCCACAAAGGAATCTAATGGTTCAAATGACGTTGGTCAAACCAAAAACCTAGGGGATGGTAAGCAAAAAGGGAACATTCCAAAAGTAAACCATGTGTATTCAAAACCTAGTAATCCAACAACCACTAGAGTTCAACACACACCTAATGGTAATCAACCAAAACCTAGGACCCCTTCCCAACAACCTAGGAATTGGCAATCACCAATGCGTAGCCGTGTTTCGAACATAGTGCCTGAACGGTCAGCAAACCCTAGGTACACAAGACCTTTCGAGAATCCCAACCTCCCTGTATGCCCCACGTGCAAAAAGGGCATTCACCATAGAAATCATGCTCATTGCATTCTGCAATACCTCTATGAGGTAAACTCTCGTGCTTTTACACAGAGAAAGAATGCAGAATCCCATAAGCCAACAAGGAGATTCCCACCCGTCACAAAGAAAAGCAATGACAATAAATCCTCAAGGCAGATCAATGCAGGACCTATTTTCTCTCCAAAGAAGTCTTCCGATGTGCAAGAGAACACTAATCCTAGATCTAGTCTTCAGTGGAAACCCACGGGTAGGATCTTTAAGGAAGTCGGTCTTAAGTGGATTCCCATCAAGAAGAGTGATGACACCTGCTCCAGCACTAATGCGAGTGTCTTGAATGTAGAAAATGCATTTGTTACTCCTAACAATAGTATTTGTGCAAATTCTTCTTCTGTCATTGCAGGTACTTCAGCGGATTCTGAATCCATTTCTTCAAAGGGTTCCAACTCTGTACATTCGATATCACCTTCTTCTGCTGTACAAAGGTCAATTTTAGATTATTTTCGAAAACATTGAAAATTAAAATACAAAAATATAAAAATTATAAAAACAAAATAAAAAATGTGAAAATTTTTCAAAAATACCTAAAAATATTCTTCTTCGACATGTCTCTCAGCATCGATAATATGGACGCACTTAGAAATGTTGTTCAAAAACGACACGGGTACGTACATAAAGTTCGAATGAGAGTTTAAATGTTTTTCAAAACATGTCATTTCCTCTTTCTTCAAATGATTTGCAATTACCTCAGATTGTGACTCGTGTCTCAAAGAAAGGAAAGTTGATCACCGATGATAACTTATCCTCAACAACAAGAAAGTTAAATTTCTCGGTCATGAGCTTTTGTTTAAAACATTCCATGTTTTTAAGCTCATGAATAAGACTTACAGTTAAATGTCAGACTGTAACTCGAACATCAAATAAAGGAGAGTGCATCTTTAAAGATAACTTATCCTAATAACGAGTAGAGCAATCTATCTCGGGTTGAGCTTGTCACAAAACATTCAAAGTTTTGAGCTCAACATAATGACTTATAGTCAAATGTCAGACTATAACCCGGTCCCCAAAGAAAGGAAAGTCTGCGACTTATCCTAAACAACGAGAAATTCAATTTTCTCGGTCATGGGCTTATATCAAACATTCAAAGTTTTAAGCTCATGAACCAAAGGAAAATGTTCATTTATGTACATTCTTCCTCAACAACGGGAAATTAAGTTTTCTCGGTTTTTGAGCACAATTTTTCAAGATTTTCTCTAAAGTTTTTTAAATTCTTTCAAAATTGTGTGCTCATATACTCCCCTATTTTAAAATCTAGTGTTTTTCTGAGGGGGAGTATAATATATCTCATAACATATTGTTCCAAATTTTCATGAAACATTATTCTCTCCATGTTACATCACTAGTATATCAAAAATTTTACAATCACATGCAATTTTTGAGGGGGAGAATAGTGATAAAATGTGATTAAAATGTGTTGTCTTGGATAAGATCTTTGATGTAAGTGCTTTCTCTTCCTAATATGTGCAAAAACCTTTCCTTTTATGATGCACATATGTAGGGGGAGCGTTTTTGGTGATATAGAAAACTGTTAAGGTGTAAACATTGATTTCATCAACACCTTGACTGCATTTTCAATTGATTTTTCTGATTACGATATCTATACCCTTCAACACAATTATTCACGATGGTATTGGTGTCAAAAGGTGGTTAGGTATTCGTCCTATGATCCAACCAGAACCGGAGGGATCTTCCCAGGGACAATCCATTAGAACTTAGAAGTCCTTAGGAAAGATGGAGTAGTTGAGTGTACGGGAATAATGCCGACTAATGACTTAAGCTAGCACTGGAACAATCACAACAAGGTGCTAGTTATGACGTCTTGGTAAGCATTGAAGGGGTTGAAGAATGAAAAAGAAATGTAAGGATAAAGGGTGTAAAGAAAGAAGCCCTCCATACAACTTAGGCAGAAACCGGGTCAATACATCTATTATCAGAATCACTTTGATGATTTCTGATACTGAAGACAAAGCATCATGGACCCAGTGATGCAATGCACAACCCTTCCCAGCCTACTCAAGCTTCTCTCAAAAGAAGTTTGTTTTATTGTCACGGAGTTCAACTCATTTCTATCAACTTTCTCACTCCGAGATAGTAGATATTGAATAGGTGGCAGTCTGCTCCAGCCTCCGATCACCAAATAAACGTGCACTTATAGAGTCTAGAGCCAACGAGATTCATCAAAAATCTCATTAGGACACTTATTCCATAGATCAATTGTTGTTCATCATTAGAACACAAGCGATGATTTACAGAGTCCTACGCTCTATCCTTGTGGTATTGCTAGAACATTCAGAGTGATACTCTTTAGTATTCACAGTGATGAATGGAAATCCTTCCAGTGTTAACATCAAACAACACTGCGGTAGGTCATATGTAAGATTCACTTGAATTAAACATATGTTAACTGGAAAGCAACAGTGGTTTGATTCTTAATTGATTCAAACTCGTTCCAGGTCTCGACGCAATATCTTTATGATCTTGCCAGAACATTCAGAGTAATACTATTCAGTATTTACAGTGACGAATGGAAATCCTTCCAGTGTCATCATCAAACAGCACTGCGGTAGGTAACTTGTGCGATTCTATATGAATCAAACTTGTGTCAACTGGAAAGCAACGATGGTTTGATTCTTAATTGATTCAGACTTGTTCCAGGAAAGTGAATTGACGACTTAATCAGCAGAATGGAACTGCATGATTCACTCCTTACTTTGAATTATCTTTCGATATATTCAAGTATTGAGAACGGCTACCACAGCTGGAAATCCTGTCAAGGAAGTTCTTTGAACTTACCTGATCACAGGTACAGTATTCGTACTGTATAACGGGAAATCGGTGGAATGCAAACGGTGGCGTTATCTCAAGAGTCGCAATTCAAGGCCACATATTCAGGATTATTGAAGAAAGCTCAAGAACATCTAAAGACAAAGACTTCCGCTACTCTGATGATCAAGGGAGATTGTTTACAAGCTTTCAAGTCAACACAAAACATGAGTATGTGGAGAAAGACACAAGAACACAAGCTGGCAAAGCTTCAAGATCAAGTCAAGGAAAAGATCAAAGATCCAAGATCACAAGTCATGAAAGGATCGATGAAAGAACTCTCAAGACAACGAGCTTCAAAGTCTGCAACAACAAAGAAGTGAAGTCACATAATACATGACCACCACTAAGGGGGAGATTGTTAGAAGTATTTAAAGTGATGGTCAAAGAAGTGAAGTCACATATTATATGACCACCCCTTAGGGGGAGATTGTTAGAAGTATTTAAAGTGATGGTCATATAATATACCGTTGCGAAGCTCGTGGAAAATGCTATTCAACAGTGTCGAGAGTTCTATGTCATTATTATGCATGAAACGGGAATTAGTCCCGAACACACAAATGAGGAAGGCCTCCTATTCATGTAAGCCTTAGTATAAAAGGCATAACCATCCTCATTTGTGTGTGTGTCTCTCATAATACTTTTCCTTCCTTCTTGTTTTAGAGAGAGAAACTCTCCTTAGTTTCTCTCACTAGGAACACACTTCTTGTATCTTTCTCTTTCTTGTTCATCTAATCTAATCTTCCATTCTTAGTTTTAATCTTGATCTTATTCATCTATATTTCTTATCCTATAAGTCGTGTGATTAGTTCAACAAAAACACAAAACACGCATAATTCCGACATAAAAGACATAAAATACACGTTTTGGTCTGGTTATTATTGTAATTAAGTGGTAGAAAAGATGGGTGTTTACACACCTATCAAGTATGAACTTACTATGGTTCAATTCATACTAGTCAAAACATCGTAATAAATAACATCCAAACACATCAATTAATATAAAATGCATACATACTCCTATGACGCCTATATGCAGGGACCCTTAAGCTATAGACTAGGCTACGCGACTAGGCAACCTAATTCTCTATAACCATTGGCTCTGATACCATTATGTAACACCCCACCATGGCGGAATATGGGGCGCGACGTATGGATATCATCACAACAAATGGTGTCTCTATAGAGAAACTAAAATGCAAATATAATGTCATAAATGGCGACACAAATGTCATGACAATATCTCATCAATGCAAGAGTCTAGGTAAGTAGGTAACAGTCCTACCACTTACCCAAGACAAACAATAAACATAAACCAAACAAACATATAGGTGCCAACATGTATCACTTATCAAAAAAAACATAAAGGTAAACTAAGAAGGAACGGGGATCTCCTTCTAAATGCAATCCTAAGGCATCCAAGTCTAGCCACTTCTATCCTCAAGCTTAACCACATTCACACCTGAAAGAGACACTAAAACACGTCAACATAAAGTTGGCGAGAGTCATAGGTTTAGACTCAAAAGCCAAAATCATACCATAAGCTGTGAGTAACAACCAAAAGTTAAAAACATATGGACAATGTGATACTAATATGCATTAACAAACTAACATTCAAGATCAATCATTCCAAACAAAATCCAAGGCTCCCAGCCTTACCAAACACCATACTCACATAGGTACTCAAACACCTATGAACCAATCCCAAGGCCCCGCCTTGCCAATATCCCTTTGGTACCAAGTGAAAACATAGACAATCAAGAATCAATTAGCAGTTAATCACATAAGTATGCACACATAAGTCCATTACCAACCCCAACCATTCAAAATATTATTTATAAATAACACAACAGTGTCTCTTCCATCCCATATGGAAGTCATAAACATTAGTAAACATGGGACTATGAAAATCACCTGATTGAGCTTCTCCAAAAGTCCTCGCACTAGCAAAAAGCTAACAAACCAAAAACACATAATCAAAACATGAACCAATCACTAAGATGGCTCATCAACCTATGATGGACATCTAACCTCCTCCTATATAAATACCTCATTTAAATGCTCTAAGAATCTCATTACACCCCTCTATAAAGTCCTTAACTCATTTTACTTCATAACCCGTCCCGTTAACATTTTACCCAAAACAGTCCCAGTTTTGTGTCTCCAAACTATAAGCCAAACGCCCACTTAAACATACCTATGATCTCTGTAAAGGAAATATTTATTATCTTACATATGTTAGCTAACACCTACCATTTGCCCCAACCTTAAAGCTATTGTTAAGGCCCCGATATATATATATATATATATATATATATATATATATATATATATATATATATATATATATATATATATATATATATATATATATATATATATATATATATATATATATATATATATATATATATATATATATATATATATATATATATATATATATATATATATATATATATATACTTTTGTCATTCCAGATTTACTGATTTTAAACATACAAAAATTTTGTTATGATTAGGGGGTCTTACCCTAAACCACAACCTTAGCCCCAATGCAGATACTTACTATAATATATAAACCATCTCTCATGTTCGTTAGAAGATCCCAATTTAACCCTAAGTACCCCAAACAACCCAAAACTTAAAAAGAAAACAGGCTGACTTCAAAACTGTTTTGACCTCCGGCTATTGTAACCTGTTTTTTACCCACTTCCCTACCTCCAATTTAGTTCTCGTTTCTTGCATTGGAAAGCCACTTCAATTACCTTTTCAGGGATACTTGGATCGCAAAATAAGAGTTTGTAAAACTCTCGATATGATCAAAACAATTGACTCAAAATTCTGCCCAATTTTTAAAAATGGGTTTAATTAAATTAACCAAATTAATTACCCCTAACCCCACTAATTACAAGCCCTAATTTATGTAATCATCATAATATCATTAATATAACATCAATATACTGTTTTTAAATTAAACCCTAACCCTAATCCATCATAAGATGATTAAAGAAAACATAAAAACAATTTAATTGAAAAGGGTTATGAAGATTTACACTTCTATCCTCAAGCTTAACCATATTCACACCTGAAAGAGACACTAAAACACGTCAACATAAAGTTGGAGAGAGTAATAGGTTTAGACTCAAAATCCAAAATCATACCATAAGCTGTGAGTAACAACCAAAACTTAAAAACATATGGACAATGTGATACTAATATGCATTAACAAACTAACATTCAAGATCAATCATTCCAAACAAAATCCAAGCCTCCCAGCCTTACCAAACACCATACTCACATAGGTACTCAAACACCTATGAACCAATCCCAAGGCCCCGCCTTGCCAATATCCCCTTGGTACCAAGTCAAAACATAGACAATCAAGAATCAATTAGCAGTTAATCACATAAGTATGCACACATAAGTCCATTACCAACGCCAACCATTCACAGCATAATTTATAAATAACATAAAAGTGTCTCTTCTATCCCATCTGGAAGTCATAAACATTAGTAAACATGGGACTATGAAACTCACCTGATTGAGCTTCTCCAAAAGTCCTGGCACTAGCAAAAAGCTAACAAACCAAAAACACATAATCAAAACATGAACCAATCACTAAGATGGATCATCAACCTATGATGGACATCTAACCTCCTCCTATATAAATACCTCATTTAAATTCTCTAAGCATCTCATTACACCCCTCTTTAAAGCCCTTAACTCATTTTACTTCATAAACCGTCCCGTTAACATTTTACCCAAAACAGTCCCAGTTTTAGGTCTCCAAACTATAAGCCAAACGGCCACTTAAACATACCCATGATCTCTGTAAAGGGAATATTTATTCCCTTACATATGTTAGCTAACACCTCCCATTTTCCCCAACCTTAAAGCTATTGTTAAGACCCCAAATATATATATATATATATATATATATATATATATATATATATATATATATATATATATATATATATATATATATATATACTTTTGTCATTCCAGATTTACTGATTTTACACATACAAAAAGTTTGTTATGATTAGGGGGTCTTACCCTAAACCACAACCTTAGCCCCAATGCAGATACTTACTATAATATATAAACCATCTCTCATGTTCATTAGAAGATCCCAATGCAACCCTAAGTACCCCAAACAACCCAAAACTTAAAAAGAAAACAGGCTGACTTCAAAACTGTTTTGACCTCCGACTGTTGTAATCTGTTTTTGACCCACTTCCCTACCTCCAATTTAGTTCTCGTTTCTTGCATTGGAAAGCCACTTCAATTACCTTTTCAGGGATACTTGGATCGTAAAATAAGAGTTTGTAGAACTCCCGATATGATCAAAACAATTGACTCAAAATTCTGCCCAGTTTTTAAAAACGGGTTTAACTAAATTAACCAAATTAATTACCCCTAACCCCACTAATTACAAGCCCTAACTTATGTAATCATCATAATATCATTAATATAACATTAATATACTGTTTTTAAATTAAACCCTAACCCTAATCCATCATAAGATGATTAAAGAAAACATAAAAACAATTTAATTGAAAAGGGTTATGAAGATTTACACTTCTATCCTCAAGCTTAACCACATTCACACCTGAAAGAGACACTAAAACACGTCAACATAAAGTTGGTGAGAGTCATAGGTTTAGACTCAAAAGCTAAAATCATACCATAAGCTGTGAGTAACAACCAAAAGTTAAAAACATATGGACAATGTGATACTAATATGCATTAACAAACTAACATTCAAGATCAATCATTCCAAACAAAATCCAAGGCTACCAGCCTTACCAAACACCATACTCACATAGGTACTCAAACACCTATGAACCAATCCCAAGGCCCCGCCTTGCCAATATCCCCTTGGTACCAAGTCAAAACATAGACAATCAAGAATCAATTAGCAGTTAATCACATAAGTATGCACACATAAGTCCATTACCAACGCCAACCATTCACAACATAATTTATAAATAACATAACAATGTCTCTTCCATCCCATCTGGAAGTCATAAACATTAGTAAACATGGGACTATGAAACTCACCTGATTGAGCTTCTCCAAAAGTCCTCGCACTAGCAAAAAGCTAACAAACCAAAAACACATAATCAAAACATGAACCAATCACTAAGATGGCTCATCAACCTATGATGGACATCTAACCTCCTCCTATATAAATACCTCATTTAAATGCTCTAAGCATCTCATTACACCCCTCTATAAAGCCCTTAACTCATTTTACTTCATAACCCGTCCTGTTAACATTTTACCCAAACAGTCCCAGTTTTAGGTCTCCAAACTATAAGCCAAACGCCCACTTAAACATACCCATGATCTCTGTAAAAGGAATATTTATTCCCTTACATATGTTAGCTAACACCTCCCATTTGCTCCAACCTTAAAGCTACTGTTAAGGCCCCGATATATATATATATATACTTTTGTCATTCCAGATTTACTGATTTTAAACATACAAAAAGTTTGTTATGATTAGGGGGTCTTACCCTAAACCACAACCTTAGCCCCAATTCAGATACTTACTATAATATATAAACCATCTCTCATGTTCGTTAGAAGATCCCAATGCAACCCTAAGTACCCCAAACAACCCAAAACTTAAAAAGAAAACAGGCTGACTTCAAAACTGTTTTGATCTCCGACTGTTGTAACCTGTTTTTGACCCACTTCCCTACCTCTAATTTAGTTCTCGTTTCTTGCATTGGAAAGCCACTTCAATTACCTTTTCAGGGATACTTGGATCTCAAAATAAGAGTTTGTAGAACTCCCGATATGATCAAAACAATTGACTCAAAATTCTGCCCAGTTTTTAAAAACGGGTTTAATTAAATTAACCAAATTAATTACCCCAAACCCCACTAATTACAAGCCCTAATTTATGTAATCATCATAATATTATTTATATAACATTAATATACTTTTTTTTAAATTAAACCCTAACCCTAATCCATCATAAGATGATTAAAGAAAACATAAAAACAATTTAATTGAAAAGGGTTATGAAGATTTACCTTTGATTTATGAAAACCCCCAAATTTTATGAAGAACCCTAATTTTTTTGTTAAACCAACGAATTTCTTGTCTCCAGGAGAAAATAATGAATGTTTTTGTTAGTATAAAACATTATATAGGATGTGGTAACCCATTCCTAGCCCAACCCAAAAACCCCTTTCCTTTTTTTTCTTTTTTTTTCCTTTTTTTCTTTCTTTTCCTACGTCCAAACCGACTAACACCCCCTTAATTTTTGTTTTTTTTAAATTTTATTATTAATTAATATCTAATTAATATTACCTTAATTTTCCTTAATTTATTTCATCTCCTAAAGCATCCAAAACCTCAAAACCGTAAAACTAGCCAAATTTACGCATTTTACCGTAAAAGACGTAAAATATACACTTTTATAAGAAATCTCAAATTTTAAATAAACTTTATATTTAAGTCCTAAATGACTTAAAACCATCCCGAAAAATATCCATATGACTAATTACCTCATCCGAGACCTCTAAATGCTAAACCGTAAATCGTAAAAATACGATTTTCTATAATACATATACGTATACGTAAAACCACTAAATAACACCATCTCATTTCATATTCACTACCATGTGAGCTCATGAACATGAAATCATCTCACATCGTTTCACTCACAAGGTACCCCGTCCCGGAAACGATATCCAAACCACAATCTATACACACCAATTAGCACATAAACACGTAAAGACACATAACCAGCACAAAATAAAACTAAGTGACGAACCTCAAAACCAGGGTTGTCACAATTATGCTCTTTCCAAACCCAAAACAAATCTTCCCTATGCCATGCTCCTTACTCACCTTCTTAAGAAGGTTGGTTAAGACTTTCCCGACCTTAATCTTTCTCGCTTTCGTCCAGTTAATCGGGTTATGCTACCTATTCAAGAGGTACAACCACGAAATACTAGAAGTGATCGAGGTTCGAGAAAGTACGAGCCACAAGAGTCCGATGATGAGGACATTAATATGTTACCAAGTGATGGTGGTGGCATAGGTACTAGTGCCCATGTTGGCTCTTTGAGTGACTCCTACCCATCCATGAACACTTTCATGGACGGGTTAGACGAAATTATCCCTCCTCCTCACCATGCCACTAGTAGAATTCCGGATAACTTCAGACTTGGGGATGTCTATCGTGCTAATCTTAAAACTCAAGGTGAGTTGTATGATCATCAAGTGGAGTCAAGGAGTTCATTCAAAGGCTTGAGTAAATTGATTAAGGTACTTGGCAAAAAGAAGAAGTGAAGCATTGGAAATTCATGGTTAACATGTTTATGAACATGTTTTGGATTGTTTAACTTTTTCTTTTTTCTCTCTTTATTATTAGGATATTGTGTGTAATAACTAATACTATGTGTTTGGATTATTTACTATTTTAATCCTAAGGTGTTTATGTGGTCGATCTTTCGATTTACATATCTTCGTGCATCTTATGTGTTAGTTAGCTTCCTAGATTTTGATTAATAGTTCACTTTATCTTGATAAACCTTTGTGTGAAATCTGGGCTAGCAAAATTTTCTAAAAGTGCATTTTTTGAACCCACTGGTGGCGGTTCTTTAGCTCTCTGTGGTTCCTTAGTGATAACGAACCGCACCTCTAAATAGGGAACCGCCAACTACTGTTTCGAGAGAATCTTTGCTTTACATTGTTTTCCCTTAATCTGTGTAAACATTGGTGAATTTTTTGCAAAAACCTGCACTTTCCTAAACTAGGCTACCTAATTTCATTATTCACCTAAAATTATTTTAACCCATTACTAGTTTGGATCATCCCTTCCTCTTCTTAAACCCTTCCTTGTTGATTGATAGGTGTGTAAACACCCATCCTTTTACCACTTAATTCTGGCTAAAACAAGACCAAAACACGTAATTAATATCATTTGTTTGGAATTATGCGTGGTTTTTGTGTTTATTGTGATTTCAGAGCTAACCGGATGAATATTAAAGAAAACATGGGATTGCACGGGTTTTATCAAGGAAAAAGACTGAAGACGAAGTCTATTGTCCAAGAGATGCAAAAGATTTGAAGTCACTAGGCCTATTCGAAGATTTATTGAAGAAAAGGACTAAAGACGGAAGATTTTCATAAGTCGAAGAAACTCGAGTCTATTTAACGAAGAAATTAAAAGACGAGTTGGATTTAATCGACAACAAATCCCGAATCAGAATCGAAATCGTCAACTTTTCTGAAAAGACGAGAAGACAAGAAGAAAGGGAGAAAGCCCACTCACCAACCAACCACTAGGAGTATAAATAGAAACTCCCTTCACACATTAGGGAGTTAGTTTTCATTTTTCCTTTTTGCCAGGCTTTGTAGTTCGTCTCATCACAAACTCCATTAGGGAGTTTGGTGATTTTTCATCTTTTTCTTTTCATCTTGTAATCAGTGATCATTAACCTTGTTACTTTTTCATTAATCAATCTATTCCATCCTTCTATTCATCTTGTTCTTCATCATTTTTGTTGCAAGTTCTTAAGCTTTTATTTGATTTTAGTTTGATCTCAAAAAGTTGTTGATTTAGTGTTTTTATTAGTGGGATTTGTTCCTTATGGTATGTTAATGATTTGTGTTTAATTTGGTGAAACCTTTTTGAGTATTTAAGTCGTTTTGGATTAAAAATCGTGTCCCCTGCTTTACTTGCTGCTGTTACTGTTCTTCATCTGCCCAGAAAATTCCGAATAGCCCATTTTGTGTTTCCCTTATTCGGAATCTTTCAATATTCCGAATAGGGGTGTGTTCATTTCTGTTACTCGGAATATTTCAGTATTCCGCATAGCCGTTTCTTTGTTTCCTTATTCGGAACTTTCCATATATTCCGAATAGGACTGTTTCAGTTTTCCTATTCGGAACTTTTCTCACATTCCGAATAGACATTTTTCAGTTGCCTTATTCGGAACTTTTTTCCGAATAGCCGTCATATTCCGAATAGCTTCTTTTTCCGCATAGACAAGATTTTTCCGAATGGTCATATTTTCCGCATAGGGAAGACTTTCCGAATAGCATCATTTTTCTGAGTAGAGTAATCTTTCCGAATAGGCATGTTCCGAATGAGAGTATTTTCCGCATAGACATTATTTTCCGCATAAGCTTATTTTTCCGCATAGATATTCCGCATAGAGATCTTATTCCGCATGACGTCAATATTCCGAATGGAGCAAATTTTCCGCATAAGCCAACTTTCCGAATAGGGGTATTTTTCCAGTTTTGCTTATTACTTGTTTTGCTTATTACTTGTTGCTTGTTTTAAGTTTACTTCATTACCATTTATTCACTTGCCTGTTTAGTAGATTAGAAAACCAAATCCATTTTTTGTCACCAAGAACAAATCATTCTACTTTTAACTGAGATCAATTCGAGAGGATTCCGAGAATCTGAACCTAGCAAATACCTTGTATCAAATGGCGCCGCTGCCGGCTCCTCTCGTTAAGATCAAAAGTTTTTTGTAGAACTTGGATTTTGGGATCCGTTCCCCGTGAACGTTACTTTTGCAAGAAAATTTTCAAAAACACTAAAAAAAAAATAATATAAAATTTTCAAAAATCCTAAAAATTAAAAAACAATAAAAACCAAAAATATTTTTGCTTTCTTTGTTCGTTCTTTTGCAGGTGTATGCGCACTCGATCCACGTCTTATCAAGAGCCCGAGCCTCTCGATAACTTAGACATGGCTGGTGTTCAAAACAACAATAACATACCACCTCCGAACAACAATAATAACAACAACAACCCGCCTTTCAACAACATGAATAACAACAACAATGAGCCACTTCCGGATAATCGCCCAATGATTGAATTGCTACAAGCTCATGTTGATGGCAACACGGATCCAATTGTCATTCCTCCAATTGCCGCCAACAATTTCGAGCTCAAGTCAGGCTTTATCCAGATGGTCTCCGCTCAGCCATTCTTGGGACGAACCATTGATGACCCACATGACCATATCAAGAGATTTCTACAACTCACCAACACGGTCAAATTCAATGGAGTTTCGCAAGAAGTGATAAGGTTACAACTTTTTCCCTTTTCTTTAGAGGGACAAGCCCGGCATTGGCTTGCTAAGGAACCGCCACAGAGTATTCTCTCGTGGACGGATTTGGAAACAAAGTTCATCAATTACTTTTTTCCACCCTCTCGTACTACCGCTTTGCGGAATGAGATTATAAACTTTGAACAAAAGTACGATGAGTCATTCAGTGAATCTTGGGATCGTTTTAAAGATCTTTTAAGAAAATGCCCACAACATGGTTTTACCAAAGTACATCAAATAAATACTTTTTACAATGGTTTAAGCATGAGTGACCAAGATTCACTGAATAGTGCCTCAGGGGGTAATTTATTGGCTAAGACTTCCAATGCTGCTTGGGATATCATTGAGAACAAGTCTCGTGTGCAAACCAAGAGCGTTAGGACCAATGTTGCTAGTGCTAGCACTAATGACAGCGACAAGCGATTAGACAAAATCACCACGCTTCTTGAATCGCTTGTCACACACACCGTCAGCAACAACAACAGCAACAACGCCAAAAACGCACAAGTGAACGCTGTCAGCCAACCTTGTGAGATATGCGGTGGTCCCCATTCTTATACAACTTGTACCGCCACCCAAGATTACCCTGCTGAGAATGTGAATGCGGCATATGGCACCTACCAACAACCCGCTTATCAAGCAAAACCCCAAGGTGACCGTAACTTGCTTAGCTATCGCAGCAACAACTATCTTTCACCACCTGGCTTTCCTCCTACCAACCCAAACCAACAACAAAACCTTAATCGCCCTCCTCAACAACAACAACAACCTCGACAACCATACATCCCACCTCACAAGCAGCAACAACCGCCTCAAAGAAACAATCAAGTCTACCAACAACCTGCTTACCAACCACCTGCATACAATGCTCCTCCCAACCAACCCACCGCTCTTCACCAAGAAGTGGAAACTTATATGAGGACTAACGATGCGATAGTGGGAAATCTTCAGAGAGAAGTGCTCAACCTGAAAGCCGATTTGGTAAAGCAAGGAAATGATTTGAGAGCCGATATGCGAAACACGCTGGATAGTCAGACGAATGACTTGAGGAACATGATGGCTAGTTTCTTCCAAAGTAGTCAACCCTCTTCTTCGGGTACTCTTCCGAGTAACACCGTTGCTAACCCAAGAGGGGAGATGAAAGCAATCACCACTCGAAGTGGTAAAGGTACCAAGGAACCCGAGCTTCCTATACCTCCACCGGTGGTTGTGACTAAGGAGAACGAGTCGCCTGCTCCTATTCCTCCTCCTTCTCCTTCCCCAATTTCTCCACCTCTTTCTACCCCTCCTCCACCCGTGGTTGTGAGTGACCCTATTCCTCTAAAGCCTTCCTCTTCTTCCAATATACCTTATCCTTCAAGGTTGAGGAAAGAGAAGCAAAAGAGCAAGGATGATATTCAGGTTTCTAACTTTCTTAAAATGTTTAAACAATTGAATTTCAATATCTCCTTCGCTGAGGCTCTCGCTCACATGCCCAAGTATGCTAAAATGTTTAAAGACCTTCTGAGCGACAAGGAAAAGCTCCTCGACATTGCCAACACCCAACTTAATGAGAACTGCTCTGCAGTGCTCTTAAGGAAATTGCCAACCAAGCTTGGTGATCCGGGTCGTTTTCTTATCCCTTGCAATTTCCCGGGAGTAGAGAATTGCATGGCCCTAGCCGATCTAGGTGCCAGTATTAATCTCATGCCTCTAAGTGTTTGGAAGCAATTATCTCTCCCAGAGCTAGTCCCCACTAAAATGACTTTGGAATTGGCCAACCGTACGGTTGCTTATCCAGTGGGGATAGCCGAAGATGTTATTGTAGGAGTCGACAAATTCACCTTTCCTGCTGATTTTGTTGTCGTCGACTACGAGATGGACCCTCGTGTACCACTGATTGTTGGTCGTCCATTCTTAAGGACCGGTCGCACTCTCATTGATGTCGAAGCCGGTGAGCTTATCATGAGAGTGGGTGACGATAAAGTAGTCTTCAACATGGGAAAGTTGTCCAAACAGCCTTATTCATATGAGAGCGTTAATTGTATTGACGTTCTTGATGAGGCTTGTGAAGAACACTTTAATGATGCTTGCAAAAGTATTCCTACCTCTCTTCCCACTGTTGAGACCGTGTCCTCTATTGATTCATCGTTGTCTCTATTTGGAGATAGTGATTTATTCTGGACCAATCTTGAAGATACCATGGGAGATGCGAATTTAGCTACTAATGATTCTCCCACCGAGGGGGATGAAGACATGAGTTTCTTTGACAATCTTCTCACCGAAGACAATCCTTCGCCTCCATCTCCCACGGTCATTGCTATCGATACTCCGACTTTGAAAACGCCTCCCGTCAAAAATCCTCCGGATTTGGAACTTAAGGAGTTGCCGCCACATCTCGAGTACGTGTTCCTTGACGACAACAAGAAATCACCCGTCATTATTGCGAAGGATTTGAAAGATGAAGAGAAGACTCGCCTCGTCGCTGTGTTGAAGGATCACAAGAAGGCTATTGCTTGGAAGATTTCCGATATTCGTGGAATTGATCCTCACTTCTGCACACACAAAATTCTCATGGAGGACGACTTCAAGCCCACTATTCAAAGCCAACGAAGGGTGAATCCAAAAATACATGAAGTCATCAAAACAGAGGTTGTTAAACTTCTTGATGCGGGTATGATTTACCCTATTTCGGATTCACCATGGGTTAGTCCAATCCATTGTGTGCCCAAGAAGGGCGGAATAACCGTTGTTCCCAATGAACACAACGAGTTGATTCCCACTCGTCTCGTTACTGGGTGGAGAGTTTGTATAGACTACCGCAAACTCAATGATGCCACGAGAAAGGATCATTTCCCTCTACCTTTTATGGACCAAATGCTTGAACGATTAGCCGGTAATGAATATTACTGCTTTTTGGATGGTTTCTCGGGTTATTTTCAAATACCCATCGATCCCCAAGATCAAGAGAATACTACATTCACTTGTCCCTATGGCACTTTCGCTTACAAAAGAATGCCTTTTGGCTTATGTAATGCGCCAGGGACTTTCCAAAGGTGCATGTTAGCTATCTTCCATGACATGGTTGAACAAACCATGGAAGTCTTCATGGATGATTTCTCGGTCTTCGGGGACTCCTTCTCTGCTTGCCTTGCCAATTTAGAACGTATGCTAAAGCGGTGCGAAGACACTCGCCTTGTTCTAAATTGGGAAAAATGCCATTTTATGGTAAAAGAAGGCGTCGTGCTTGGACATAAGATTTCGAAAGCCGGTCTTGAAGTAGACCGTGCTAAAGTTGATGTTATAGCAAAGTTGCCTCCACCTTCCACTGTGAAGGGTGTGAGAAGTTTTCTGGGTCATGCGGGCTTCTATCGTCGATTCATCAAAGATTTTTCTCAAATCGCTCGCCCGATGACCCACCTCTTGGAAAAAGATACTCCTTTTATCTTTTCCAACGAGTGCCTTGAAGCCTTCAACTCACTTAAGGATAAGCTAACTAAGGCACCCGTCTTGGTTACCCCTAATTGGGAGCTGCCCTTTGAGTTAATGTGCGATGCTAGCGATTTTGCTATTGGAGCGGTTCTTGGACAAAGAGTGAACAAACACTTCCAACCGATCCATTACGCTAGCAAGACAATGACAGGGGCACAATTGCATTATACGACAACCGAAAAAGAGCTTTTAGCTGTTGTCTATGCTTTTGAAAAATTCCGCCCCTATCTTGTCCTTTCTACCACCATCGTGTATACCGATCATTCCGCGCTGAAGTACTTGTTGACAAAGCAAGATTCCAAACCAAGACTTCTTCGCTGGGTTTTGCTGCTCCAGGAATTTAAAATCGACATCCGCGATAAAAAAGGAGCAGAAAACCTAGCCGCGGACCATCTTAGTAGACTTGAGGATCCATACCAAGGGGATCATCCGACCAAAGAAATCAATGATTCTTTTCCCTTGGAGACCTTAATGTCTATAAACTCGAAGTCGAATGAAACCCCGTGGTTTGCGGACTTTGCAAACTACTTGGCGGGTGGAATTCTCAAGGAAGGGTTGACGTCCCAGCAAAAGAAGAAGTTCTTTACCGACATCAAGACTTACTTTTGGAACGACCCTTACCTATTCAAACAATGTGCTGATCTGATAATTCGCCGATGTGTTGATGGACCGGCAGCGTCGGACATCCTTGATGCTTGCCACAAAGGACCCACCGGTGGTCACTTTGGTCCCAACTACACCGCAAAGAAAGTGTTTGACTCGGGATTTTATTGGCCCTCCATATACCGTGACGCTCACGATATGGTCAAAAGATGTGATGTTTGCCAAAAGCAAGGCAAAATCACACATAAAGACGAGATGCCTCAGAATTTCATTCAAGAGTGTGAAATTTTTGATGTTTGGGGTATCGACTTTATGGGGCCATTCCCTTCATCTAAAGGAAACAAATACATCCTTGTAGCCGTTGACTATGTTTCGAAGTGGGTTGAAGCCAAAGCTTTGCCTACTAATGACGCAAGGGTGGTTTGTAACTTTTTGAAAGCTCTTTTCGCTCGCTTCGGTGTGCCTCGTGCCATTATTAGTGATCGTGGGACTCATTTCTGCAATGACCAATTTGCTCGAGTCATGGCTAAGTACGGTGTAAACCATCGTCTTTCCACAGCCTACCACCCACAAACTAATGGCCAGGCCGAAATATCCAACCGAGGGCTGAAGCGAATTTTGGAAAGAACCGTGGGAGAGCATCGTGCCGCATGGGCTGATAAACTCGATGATGCTTTGTGGGCTTTCCGTACTGCTTACAAGACCCCGATCGGCTGTACGCCTTATCGTCTTGTGTACGGGAAAGCGTGCCACCTCCCCATTGAGTTGGAGCACAAGGCCTATTGGGCCTTGAAGTGGGCCAATTTTGATATCAACAAAGCCGGTGACCTACGCAAGATCCAACTCAATGAGCTGAATGAACTTCGGAATGAGGCTTATGAAAATTCTTTGATCTATAAGGAAAGAACTAAGCTCATTCACGACTCCAAGATCAAAAACCGAGAGTTCCATGTTGGAGACAAAGTCTTACTTTTTAACTCTCGGTTGAAAATCTTTTCGGGCAAGCTTAAATCTCGTTGGTCCGGCCCATTCACCATCGCCCAAATTTTTCCATATGGTACTCTCGAGCTCGCTCAACCTAATGGACCAAATTTTAAGGTGAATGGCCAACAAGTGAAGTTGTACTTTGGTGAGGACACCTCTCAGGAGGTGATTCCATCCCTCACCACGTTCCCCATGAACTAAATTTGGGTCGAGTCAGGCTCGTGACTCGGTTATCAAAAACAAGCGCTCCTCGGGAGGCAGCCCGAGTATCTATCCCTTTAACCCCCTAAGTGTAGGGGAGGACCTATTTTGGTCATTTGTGTTTGTGTGGTGATGTGCTTACAGGGATTACTGCAATCTTGGAAATCTTTGAAGAACCGTGCTCCCGTGTTATCCGCAATCCGGTTCTATCTCTCAACTATCGTGATTCAATTTTCTTCATACTCACATTTGAAATTGATCACTTTAGTCGTCTCTTCCTTAACTTGAGTTAACCAACGTGCACAATGTCATAAGTGTAGGGGAGACTCTTCCCACATGCTTAAACATTAAGGACAATGTTTATCTTAAGTGTAGGGGAGACTTCTATCGAAGTTTTAAGTGGACTTTTCCATGAAAATGCCTTCAATTAACCCGAAAATCCTATTTTTCAACATTTTTCAAATTTTTTATTAACTTTGGCCATTTAGTCGTAATTTTTAAAATTTTTATCGTTGCTTTCATATGTATATATTCCGCAATAAAGTCAAAAATATTAATAAAGTGGTGTAGCTAGTTTAGATATCTTTGACATATTAGGCCCGTTGCGTTTATTTTGACTCAACCCGAATAGACTTATCCAAGTTTATTCTAGCTAGTATCCTTAACCATGTAGACCTTAATTGGTTTATTAGGCTAAGTATCCACGAGTCTCATTATTTGAGATTTTAAATTGTGGAGGACGAGAAATGATAGAGTCAATTATAAGTCGGTAATCTTGCGCAAACTCACTTGGTGTAATTATTTGCCTATTCTCCCATCACTTGCTAATAATTTATCTGCAATAAGTAAGGTCTTACGATTTGAAAAGTTACTTAGCTTCTAGCCCAAGATCGTTTAAAAGTTGCTCGGTAATGACGAGAGTTCATAGCCAAGGCATAACTTATGAAGCGGGGCGCGAAGATTGGCGAGTCCAAAAAGGCCCTAACAAGGCATGAGGATTCAATTTTATTGCTGAAGATCCAAAGTGATGTGAAAAGCATTATTCCTAAAGTCAATATGAAGGATCAAGACTCACGACGAAAAGCAATCAACTCCCATAAAGATCATGGAGAAGTCTATCCGAAAAGACCCTAACAAGGTATGAGGATAAATAGATCCAAGTCCGAAAAGGAGGCGGATCGTTGTATCTCAAAATCCCAATTAGAGATTGAAGAAATAATCATGAAGTCGTGGTCAACAAAGTTGGAGTACCCCTCAAAAGTCTCCAAGTGAAGAAACTCTATTAGAATGAGAAGACCATTATCTCAAGAACGTCTCTCGAAGATATGAAGTATGAAGTACATGCCAAATATCGGCCCGAGAAAGGTCTCAAATCGTGAACCAAGTTATGCCAAGATATGAACTTTTTGATATCCCGAGAAGCAGTTTTAAGAGATTTTGTCCTTTAGCTAACAATTGATCAAATCGTCCTACTTTGCTTTCAGCCCTAATAAACTATCGAAATAAGTCCAAAAATGCATCTTCATGATCATTCTAAGACAAAAATAAAATATAAGAGATACACTTAGGAATAAGGGAGTTTAAGCATTTAATTAAGCCATGTGTGTAAGTGTTTGATTTACTAACTTATAATAACAATGATCTCGTTTTTAAGCTTAGTTTGGGGAACGTGAAACTTGAGGGTGATAAATCTTCGCAACACCAAAGCCCTAATGTAAGTCCTTGATTTCTTTACAAGTTGTTTCCTTCCTTTTGTTTATTTTAAAGTTTTTATTTCTCTTAATTATTTGATTCTTAATTAGTAGTATTTGAATAAGGCCAAGGTTGATTAATTATGAGAAAAATGTAAAAATTGCTTTATCACTAAGCATTGCATGAGGGCATGGCAATGGTTAAGTGTAGGGGATTTGATAGGTGTGTAAACACCCATCCTTTTACCACTTAATTCTGGCTAAAACAAGACCAAAACACGTAATTAATATCATTTGTTTGGAATTATGCGTGGTTTTTGTGTTTATTGTGATTTCAGAGCTAACCGGATGAATATTAAAGAAAACATGGGATTGCACGGGTTTTATCAAGGAAAAAGACTGAAGACGAAGTCTATTGTCCAAGAGATGCAAAAGATTTGAAGTCACTAGGCCTATTCGAAGATTTATTGAAGAAAAGGACTAAAGACGGAAGATTTTCATAAGTCGAAGAAACTCGAGTCTATTTAACGAAGAAATTAAAAGACGAGTTGGATTTAATCGACAACAAATCCCGAATCAGAATCGAAATCGTCAACTTTTCTGAAAAGACGAGAAGACAAGAAGAAAGGGAGAAAGCCCACTCACCAACCAACCACTAGGAGTATAAATAGAAACTCCCTTCACACATTAGGGAGTTAGTTTTCATTTTTCCTTTTTGACAGGCTTTGTAGTTCGTCTCATCACAAACTCCATTAGGGAGTTTGGTGATTTTTCATCTTTTTCTTTTCATCTTGTAATCAGTGATCATTAACCTTGTTACTTTTTCATTAATCAATCTATTCCATCCTTCTATTCATCTTGTTCTTCATCATTTTTGTTGCAAGTTCTTAAGCTTTTATTTGATTTTAGTTTGATCTCAAAAAGTTGTTGATTTAGTGTTTTTATTAGTGGGATTTGTTCCTTATGGTATGTTAATGATTTGTGTTTAATTTGGTGAAACCTTTTTGAGTATTTAAGTCGTTTTGGATTAAAAATCGTGTCCCCTGCTTTACTTGCTGCTGTTACTGTTCTTCATCTGCCCAGAAAATTCCGAATAGCCCATTTTGTGTTTCCCTTATTCGGAATCTTTCAATATTCCGAATAGGGGTGTGTTCATTTCTGTTACTCGGAATATTTCAGTATTCCGCATAGCCGTTTCTTTGTTTCCTTATTCGGAACTTTCCATATATTCCGAATAGGACTGTTTCAGTTTTCCTATTCGGAACTTTTCTCACATTCCGAATAGACATTTTTCAGTTGCCTTATTCGGAACTTTTTTCCGAATAGCCGTCATATTCCGAATAGCTTCTTTTTCCGCATAGACAAGATTTTTCCGAATGGTCATATTTTCCGCATAGGGAAGACTTTCCGAATAGCATCATTTTTCCGAGTAGAGTAATCTTTCCGAATAGGCATGTTCCGAATGAGAGTATTTTCCGCATAGACATTATTTTCCGCATAAGCTTATTTTTCCGCATAGATATTCCGCATAGAGATCTTATTCCGCATGACGTCAATATTCCGAATGGAGCAAATTTTCCGCATAAGCCAACTTTCCGAATAGGGGTATTTTTCCAGTTTTGCTTATTACTTGTTTTGCTTATTACTTGTTGCTTGTTTTAAGTTTACTTCATTACCATTTATTCACTTGCCTGTTTAGTAGATTAGAAAACCAAATCCATTTTTTGTCACCAAGAACAAATCATTCTACTTTTAACTGAGATCAATTCGAGAGGATTCCGAGAATCTGAACCTAGCAAATACCTTGTATCATTGATCTTGTTCTTCATCCTTTAAACTTCTTTCTAAACCTCTCCACAACCATGGTGTCCACTAGAACATCTAACTCTCCCAAAATATCCTCTTCCAAAAGAAACCTTAAGATCAAGATTAAGTTACCCAAACTTGGTTCTTCATCTTCCCATACACCCAAGAATGAGACTTCACCTATTCTCATTTCTTCATCACCTTCACCACCTCTTTCTCCATGCAAGACCAACTCAAGTCATGGTACCAACCATTCACATGGTTCTACCTCTTCCTCATTCCAATCAAGAATGAATGTGTTGTCCTCACCCTTCACTCCTAGTCCTCCCTTGGATGTGAATACTCAACCTCAACCTCTTCAAAGCATTCCCTTTGTTGTTGAGCCTATGATTACCTCTTCTTTCACTCAACCAAATTCACCCATATCACCCATATCACCTTTGGACACTATGCCTTCACCACCCCCTCCTCCCTCAAACACTCCACTTTTAGGTGTTCCTATTTCCCGCTTCTTGGGTGATCCACACTTGTTTGACTTTTTCATGCACAATGGAACCAATTATCCTTATTGCTTGAACAACTTCCACCTCATTGATATCCTTAGGTTGGAGATGATTGGGGCTCACATCAAGTTGCAAAGCTTCTTGTTGAACCTATTTGCTAATCCTCCTCCTCCTAGGAGATGAATAATGATTTTCAAAAATAAATTCTTTTAGAGAAAGTCAAGCCAAGGAAGACTATCCTATCAAGAACTAGTTTAGCTAACTTTATATTAGTTAGTTGTTATTTCTTTTATGGCATTTCCTTTCCTTCATGAGTTTTTCATGAAGATGTTCTATGGATTTAGTTTTTGGGTGTTTCTACCTATGTGCTCACATTAAGCAACTTCAGTTTATTTAAAATTGAACCTAAATCTATCACAACCTGTAAAACTTGACTAAAAATTGGTTCAAAATGTTATCTAAATATTTTGTCACCCTTTTTCAAGACACTCTTTGTGAGTGTGTTGCTTTTATGTAACCCTGTCATATTCTAGTGCTAAAAGAGGTAAAAATCCAAGATTTGCAAATTTTTGAAAGAGTCTTATTTTTCTTCAAAACTTTGAAAAATCATGGTTTCACGTCCACTGTGTGCGGCTCCATAGTATTCGTGCGGTTCCCTATCAATAAGTAACCACCGGTCCCTTTAAGGAATCGTGGACAACAAGCATGTTTTTGGCTTATTTATGGTCTTTCTTCTTTGACCACTGCTTTTGTCAAGATTCTTTGTTACCCAGTTTGGCTAAACATTTCCTAAAACCTTTTGTTTTTATTTCAAATATTTGCCTTGTCTATTTTATTTAAATTCTTCTCTTTTAGGAGTTCTCTTTTTCATCCCTCACAATGTCTAACTCTTCCATTCCTAACCTTGACATATCTTTGTCACAATCTTCTCAACCTAAAGCTTCTTCTTCTAAGCTTTCCAAGAAACCGAAAATCTTTGTTCGACCCGTATGGATCAAGAAAAACAAGAATCCTCATGATTCCTCTTCTCCCAAACCCTCTAAGATTTCTTCTTTCTCTTCGATTGAATATTGGAATGAGACTTACTCTATAAATCCAATTACCCGAAGAAAAGGAAATTCTTCCACCACCAACAAAATCTTTCAACACTCCACAAACAAATGACCTATCTTCTTTCCCAAACCTCACTAGTCATTGTGAAAATATTTCTTATCCGTTATCTCCCTCTCCACCAAACTCTCATCTTGATGGTCCTCCCCCATCTAATGACTTTGTTTTGCATCATGGATCCTCGTGTGCTTGTTTTCGATTTCAACAAATTGAACTTGCTCATGTGTATGACAAGCTAAATTTCCTTGAATTCCTTCTCACTCGATGTAGAATATTGATAACCTATGAATCTATGAAGTGGGTTGATGTTTTCTAGTGAGAGAAACTAGAGAGAGAAAGTGAGAGAAACTATGTGTTATTTTATTAAGTGAAAGTTTCAAATGAACAACAACCAACCCCTTTCCATGGTGGAAAGGGGTATTTATACTTCCAAGCAACATTGGGCTTGGGCCGGTCCATGACAAGCCCATGGACCGGTTCTTACTTAACTTAATAAGTAACAATTAACTATTTGTTAACTACGAGCTATTACAACATAAATCATATTGTGGAGTAACCGATACTTCTAATATACGTTAAAACGTATATCTAACAATCACCCCCTAAGGGAGGTCACTCCACGTTACAAAGTTCTAAACCTAGCATACTATACTAAGTCTTCGTTCTTTAGCTCGTAGTCTTTTCTTCTTTTCTTTCTTTTGTTGTGAATATGTTGGTTTGATCTTTTTGGCTTTGGCTTGAGAGCATTGTTCTTTTGGCCTTTCACGTGCGATCTTTGCCTACTTGTGAATTTTGCCTCCTCGTGACTCCATGTTCCACACACTTATGTCTTTTTGTTGAATTCTCGAAAGTTTCAGAGTTTGTTACAGCGGAAGACTTCATCTTGTACTTTCTTGAATTTTTGCTGAACTTTGATGCAGAAAGACATAAGCATGTGGGAACGACTTCTACAGGTACACCGCAACACCACCGTCTTTAACTGGTACACAGCAACGCCACCGTCTTCAACAGGTACACAGCAACGCCACCGTCTTTAACAGGTACACAGCAACGACACGAATAAAATGGCTTTGAACATTTTATTCTAATTCGATAGCATTTTACCTCCGGTCGGTGAAGACCGTTGGACGATATTAGATATCGTACCCGTGACGGATAGTTTCAATTAAGTAACTTCCTGACAGGATTTCGCGGGTAAACCCGTTCTCTTTATTTGACCGTCCAAAGCTGACTGCGAACATAAAGAGCGAATCACTTGGATAATTTATCCTTGTGATTTAAAGCCGTCAATTCATGAAACCTGGAACAAGTGAATCTCAATTAAGATTTTCACCATCGTTGCTTTCCAGTTGTCACGAGCTCAATTCATAAAGAATCTTGCACGTCACCTACCAAGTGCTGTTTGATGTTAACACTAGAAGGATTTCCACTCGTCACTGTGATCAATAAAGAGTCACTCTGAGTGTTCTGGCAAGATCATATGATAATGCGTAGAGGCCTGGAACGAGTTTAAGTTCAATTAAGAATTAAACCACTGTTTCTTTCCAGTTTTTCACAAGATTGGTTCTAAAAGAACCGCACGTGTAACCTACCATGAGCTTGTTTGATGTTGGCTCAAGCAGGATTTCCATCTTCATTGTAATACTTGCGTATTACTCGGATGTTCTGGCAATATTACAGGAATACTGCGTAGGACTCATGAAAACCTCTTACTTTTCACAGTGTGTGAGAAAGCAAGGAATAAATAGAAAGTGTCCTAATGAGACTTTTGATGATCTCTTGGCTCTAGACTCGATTGTGCGTTTTGATTTAGTGAGCGATAGCTGGAGAGGAGTGCCACCTTTTCAATACCAGTCTATTCGGAGTGAATAAACCAATAGATAACGTGTTGATCTCCGTGTGATTAAAACAAATACCTTTTGAGAGATATTTGAGTTAGATGGGAAGGGTTGTGCATTGCATCACTGGGTCCATGATGTCTTTCTTCAATACCGAGAATCATTAGCAAAAATGACCTCAATAGCATATGTATTGACCCGGTTTCTGCCTAAAGTTGTAAGGAGGGCTTCTTTCTTTACACCCTTTATCTTTACAATTCTTTTTCATTCTTCAACCCCTTCAATTCTTACCAATACGTCATCACTAGCACCTTGTTGTGATTGTTCCATTGCTAGCTTAAGTACTTGGTCGGCATTCAGCTACGTTCACATTCTTTCTCCATCTTTCCTAGGACTTCTAATTCTATCTAGGGAATTGTCCTTGGGAAGATTCCATCGGCTCTGATGAATCATTGGACTAAACCTATTCCTACCACCCTTTTGTCACCACATCGTCGTGAATTAAGCGTGTTTTGGGAAAGTATAGCCACCATGAAAAATCATTGAAAATCACTTAAGGTACTTGTGATATTGAAATCAAAAGTTTTGTACCTTAGGTGTTTTGTTCATCAAAAACGCTTCCCCTTAACACGTGCTTTACACATATTAAGTTGGATAATCGTTAAGTCTTTTTCATCTTTTAGCCAAGTATCATTTAAATCTCCTTAATCCCATTTTCTCCCCTTATCCAAAATGTTAACCATTAATATTTGGGATATTGAATGGATTAACCGGTCTTTGGGTAAAAATGAAATCGATGTTTGGCCATAGAACATGTTCATGCTCCCCCTTAAGTTAATAAGGGATAGTTGTAGTGCTTTAGTATGATATATTTTGAAAGATTTAGAATCTCGTGAGAAATTCTTGAAAAATTATCATACTTTAACACTACATCAAGCCGTACAAGCACAATATTCACAAATATACATATTCACAATTGAAAACCAATATAAAGTGGACCTGAAATGTACGACCCATTAGATGGATCGTTGCAGTAGCTTGTGGTGCACTAGATATGGTCTACCACCAACGAATCTTTCCAAACTCCTCATCAATCTACGTTCACGGAGCTTTTGATCAATCTTCTTGATCACATAATTCGCCATCTGCCGATAACCCTTATGCCAGTCCTCGGTCATCTCTGGTAAAGTCCCACCTGAATTAAGATGCTCCAACTTTCCTCTGACTTGTAAAAGAGTCCCATCACTATACTTATAAAGCTCACCCACCCTCATAAACTTCATTAAGCCTCGACTGTTCAAGTAGAAAATGCCGCAATTCGGGACAGAAATGCCGGTATAGGGACATCTATCTACATGTTGAGGTAGAACTTGATTCACTGGACGGGTTAAGTTGAGCTTCCTTTGGTAGCTTTCGACTCCCAACTGAAGATCTTCAACTCGTTTCTTGACAACAACGCTTCGTGTGAACATACGAAGTGCTGTATTCAAGGCAATGAGGTCTTCACGAGGAATATGTGTGAGTTGATCTCGGGTCATCAGAAGCAGCATATCTTCGATATCCTCAAGGCGAATGATAGAAAAATCTCCCTGCTGGATTTTGTATTCTCTGTCATCCTCCCTTTTCAAGCGAATCTCCGTCACATGATAATAGCCATTCTTGGCTTCAGTTTTCAACCCTAAGATGTTGGAGATGCGGATATCGGATCTAACGTTACTCCCTGAATTGACTAGGCAGCAACCCCTGTACGCCCTTCGGACTCGTTCGTCCCAATGAGATGCACCTATAACAGCATACATATCATAATTACGATTTATCTTTGGGACCCAGAGTCGGTTTACCTTTTCCTCAATAAAGGGTATTGTTCCCCAGTTGGCAGCTTTCAGCAAGGTCAGGGAGGTTGCGTACTTTGATGACCCCTTCAGAAGATACACAAGATCATTGGTGACGAAGAAGTCGAGAGCAATCTGATTATCTTGAGTAGGATCAAGTGGAGGAGGGGCTCTTTCTGATTCATGAAGACCTGGCCGTTGAATGGTATTCAGGGCTTTCAGGATCTCATCGGCATAATACTCGAACTCCATTTGGGTCAATCGGGTTTTGGCGCGAAGTCTCTTATCCTTCAGCGCTTTCTTCACCAAAGATGGAGTAACCGAAGTCTTATACTCATAAGCAAGAAATGCACATAAGTCAATCGGACTGCGGATACGAAGATACAAAACATCTTTGTCAGCGTCTGTGATCGGATCATATTGCGCCGATGCCGTGATCCAAGCCTGTGGCGGTGCAGTCTCGTCAATCTCCAACGTGTCTGCCCAGTCCCTTGTGCTTGGAACAGTAGATTGTGGTTCTTGTTGTAGAGGAGTGGAGACGTGAACATCTGCTTGTTCTGATTCAGGCATCTCGGCAGTGTCATGAACGGGTGAGTGTTGTGCAGCTTCAGGTTCAGTTACCGATTCTGCAATCACAGGAGCAACAACAATAGAACTAACAGGGTTAGTGGTAACAGGTATAGATACAGCAATAGATGTACCAGGAATCGATGACGCTGCAGTAGCATTCACATCGTGGCGCCACTTGGATCGTCTTGATTCCGTTATGTTGATTTGTCCTTCTGCGCTGCATCTTTCTTGGACTTGGTTCCAGACTTGGCAGGTTTCTTTGAGCTGGCAACCTTATCCCCCTTTTCAGGCTGTTTACCCCCATTATCATCCTCATCCCTATCCTCGTTGCTCCCTTTAGCACTCTCCTCATTACCATCACCACCATCATTACCATCATTATCATCATCATCCTCATCATCATCATCATCCTCATCATCATCACCACCATCATCATCTTCTCCTTCTTCTTCTTCTCCTTCTTCTTCTTCTTCTTCCTCTTCTTCTTCACCAGTACCCTCTTCTTCTTCACTTTCTTCCCTTTCTTCCTTAGGCAGAATGTGATAGGGTACCACACTTCCAAACATCTTGAACAACTTATCATCCTCCATGATAGCGTCATTCAGGGATTTATAGAGTGTCCGTTGAATCTTAGATTTATCAAACGATCCAAGTTCCCTCATACGAGCTTTGAGGATCTTCTTTAGCTCAAAATCCGTCAAGTCATAGGCAATTTTGTAGGCGGATTTAGAAGGGTTGGATGACTTGATCATCAAGTTATCAGCAGCAAGTGTCTTCAACTCATCACGCAGTTTTGGCATAAGGGATTCAACGGATTCTTTCACTCTCTGCTCAATAGAAGCATCAAGAGCTTCTTTCTGCTCTTTATAGTTATCCTTAATAGCTCGAAGTCTCGTAATTCGTGCTGCATGCCTATCAGCTTCTGCCTTTTTGACCCGAGCAAGTTCTTCTGCATGAGCTTTACGTGTAAATTCCATATCTGCAGCGAACTTAGCAAGCATCTCTTCTTGGGCTTTCTTAGATGCTTCTTCACTTTGCACTCTTCGAAGTAGCTCTTGGCGAAGATTATCCATCTCTCTTTTCTGATTATCCGTGTGTTTATCCAACATCTCTGCCATGACGAATGCAGCCATTGAAGATGTTCCAGAGCTACTTTGGGAAGGTTGAAGAGGCTCGGTTGTTACTACGGTACTAAGGATGGGAGTTATCGGTGGAGGAAGAAATGGTGTTGAAACCGGTCGGGTTGGTAAGGGTTGTATAGGTGGAGGTTGAGTTACTAGGGGTTGAGTAGGTACCATGATTGTAGGATCACCGGACTCCTTTTCAACACTTGCTGAAACGGGGATGGATATTTCCTTTGAAGTAGAATACCGTTCGGGTGATCCAAACTCATCAACATCATCTGGTTCCACATACTCTTCTTCAATATTCATCTGAGCACCCGAACCACTACCACCCGTATCTCTCCTACTCTTTCCAAGAGCTATCTTCATTGCTTTTCTTTCAGCCTTGTTAAGAGTAGGATCATCAATATCTTCTTCATCGTGGAGAACTAACTCATCAGCCGTACCCTTTCCTTTCTTAACTGCAGTCTTCTTCTTTTTGGCTTTGGGTTCAGGTAAAGCTGTTTGCTTCCGTTTACCTTTGCTCTTAACCGTGGTAGATGAGTCTTCACCTGCTAGAATGCTTGCTCGTTGATTCTCAATTTCTTGTAGCAAGTTCTTGTAATCATCAGATGCGATAATCTCATCGGTCAGAAGATGACTGGGAATGGGACCAGGAATAACCGTATTCGAATGAGTCTCCTGCCTTAAGTCTACCAAATCATCATCATCTATCGTGTGGTGACGACTACCTGCACGCTTATCAATAGATGCATCGTTTTCCATAAAGTAATGTATGATCAGCTTAATGAACCTAGGGTACTGGTAACTTTTAACCTTACCCTTCGTGTTTGTGAAGAGTTGAAAAGTAAATTCCTCCTATAGCAATGATGCATAATCAATACCCATACCTTTGAACATACCATAAAACATCTTGATGATTGGCGGACGAACAACATCAAACCCAGTTGTTTTGGGTGTGAAACATCGGCTTAGAATCCCAAAAATAGCTTTCCATGGTTGACCAACTTTGGCAGTAGTAAACTCAGACACGGTTCGTATGTCAAGACATCCAATGGCAGTGAACATTTCCATGATCTGGTCCTTAGTCGGGTTGGCTGAGTATGATAGGCCTTTGAGTGTCGGCCGAAATCCAAAGATCTTCCTGAAGTCTGACACAGTAAGCGTCTGCTGCTTGTTGTCCAAGGAAAATGTGATTTTGTTTGACGTTCTCTCTTTGGTAGCCCAGAACTCGTAAAGGTAGTCATAGGGCACTGAAGCACTTCTCCTTAGCGCATGCTTTAGATGAGATTTATCAAGTATGGTTGTACCTACCTTAAATCCATTATGGGTAGAATGAGATACCTCCTTCAAACGGAAGTTGTTTGGAAGAAACTTTAGAGTCTTGGCTTCAGCAATGGCGGTGGCTCTGGCGTCTTGTATTTGTTGTACTGTAGGGTTAGTCATCGTCTCTGCTTAAGATAAAACACAAAGGTTGAAACATACAAATATGAATATCATTATGATTTTAAACCTAAGCATAGAACATATGACCTAATCCCTTAAGCTTGTAACACTCAAACATCTTCTATTCGGAATAAACATTCAATACGGAAAAATTTCCTATCCGGAATAAACCTCCTAACCGGAATAAACCTCCTATTCGGAATAATGTTCCTATACGGAATAATTATTCTATTCGGAAAATTTGGTCTATACGGAAAGATAGTCCTATGCGGAATAAATTTTCTATTCGGAAAGATCAGTCTATACGGAATAAAATTTCTATTCGGAATAAAAATCCTATTCGGAAAGATTTCTCTATGCGGAATAAAATACTTATTCGGAAAGTTTTGGTCTATGCGGAATAAAAGTTCTATTCGGAAAGATTTCTCTATGCGGAATAAAATTTTTATTCGGAAAGATTTGGCCTATGCGGAATATTCATTCTATTCGGAAAAAATGCTCCTATGCGGAATGTTCATTCTATTCGGAAAAAAATGCTCCTATGCGGAATGTTCATTCTATTCGGAAAGTTCCTTCTATTCGGAATAATCCTCCTATTCTGAATAAGTGCTTTATGCGGAAAGTCCATCCTATTCGGAATGTTTTCAACACTATGAGTTTTCTAATTAAGCACAAATTCGTTTGATTCAAGTGTTTCTAAAGGCCATATCTATTCATTTGTTCTATTCCGAATCAATCCCACGCAAAACCCCCAATTTAATTAAACCCTAATTTAAGCAGAAACCTAATTCGATTGATTCCAATTAAACAGAGGTAATTAACTTGAATTGAATGAATGTTAAGCCGATTTAATACCTTTTGAAGATCTTGATCTAGAAGATTGAATGAAAGAAATTGTTTGTGTTTGATTTCGTGAGTTTTTGTGTTCTTGTATGTTAATGGCGGCAAAGAAAAAACAAGCAGACAGGGAAAGAAGAAACGGGGGTGGGTGAGATTTGACTAGGTCAAATTGTCACAAGTTTGACATATTGTCAAATTTACCCCCTCAACTTTTCTTCTTTCTTCAATGAAAATTCTTTTGTTTTTCCAAGTTTTAATTCTTGTCATTTTGACCATATCTTATGTTAAATTCCCGAGCCTTAGTGATTAACCTATCTTAACACACGCACAAATCTATTCATGACAAACTTATAAGCAACAACAAGACAAATGCCAAAGCAAACCAACCATTAACCATTGAGCTTTTTGAGTTTCCTTGAAAACTTTTGAAGATCTTTTTGATGTGAAAGATGATGTAACATTTTCTCCCCCTTAAACGATGACCCGTTTTCTATTTAAAGAGCTGTAGTCATTGTTTAACGAAGCACATGATGATGAAAAACATTTTCCAATTGATGTTTTGAAAAGAGCGATTCGTGGTGGAAATAAGATTTCTCTTATTTTGACAAAATAATGCACTGAGACATACACTAATTTGTGTTAGATCAAGTTGTAAAGTGAACTTGATCCCTTTGCATGATTTGGCTTGTAAATCATGCCCGAGAAAATTAATTCCCGTTGTGAGCCAACGTTTTCCAAGGAAATACGTGACTTTAATATGAAAACCGGGTTGCAGTCAGAAATAACTACAAGCCATAATGGGCATGTTTTAAAAATGTACAACTTTTATACGGACTCTATTTATGGCACCGTGTCAATATTAATTGACATTTCTAAGGCCGTAAATATTACCGTACTAAAAGACATGCCCGTTTTAAAAACGAAAAATATTTTTGGTTTTTCTTGATTTTATAATTTTTATGGTTTTTGTAGGTTTTATACTTTTTATGGTTTTTCTTGGTTTTATATTTTTATATTTTTCTTTTGTGGTTTATATATTTACTATAATATACATGATCACGAACAAAGGATACTCTGAATAGTTTACCACGACTATTCAGCTGTTTCTTCTGCCAACTCTTTGAGAGTCGCTGGAGTGAATGATTTCATGCCAAGCTTATCGATCAAAAACTCGATTCGTCCTCGATCTAAGGCTTTGGTGAACATATCCGCCAGCTGGTACTCAGTAGTGACAAAATACAGCTCGATCACTCCGTTCTCCACCTGCTCCTTAATGAAATGGTAGCGAATGTCTATGTGCTTGGCCCGGGAGTGTTGAACATAGTTGCAGCAAAGGGCAATGGCGCTCTTGTTATCACAATACATCGGGATTTTGTTAAATCCCAAACCGTAGTCAGTTAATTGTGATCTCATCTAAAGGACTTGAGCACAACAACCGGACATGGCGATGTATTCAGCCTCCGTGCTAGAAATTGCAGCGCTTTTCTGCCTTTTTGAAGACCAACTGATCAATCTATCTCCAAGGAGTTGCACAGAACCAGAAGTGCTACGCCTCGTGTCTTGACATCCAGCATGATCGGCATCTACGTATGATATTAAAGCAATAGAGGAATCTTTCGGATACCATAGACCACGATGAAGTGTTCCTTTTAGATACCGAAAGATCCTTTTCACAACATGTAGGTGCTTTTCGGTAGGCCGAGCCTGATACCGGGCACACATGCATAAGCAAATTGCAAATCAGGCCTGCTAGCAGTCAGATAGAGAAGGGTGCCGATCATCCCACGGTAAATTTTTGGATCGACAATAGTCCCATTCCTATCTTCATCTAACTTGGATTTCTCCACCATTGGAGTGTCCACGGGGTCACAATTTTCAAAGTTATATTTCTTAAGAGATTCTAGAGCATATTTGGATTGATTAATAAAGATGCCTCTGGGATTCTGAGAAATCTGTAATCCTAAGAAAAATGAAATTTTCCCATCATCGACATCTGAAAGCGTGTGGACATTACCTTCTCAAAGCGATTTGACAATTCTATGTTAGTGGCAGCAAATATTATATCATCAACATAAATTTGTACCAGAATCATGTCGTTGCCTTCCTTGAGAGTGAATAGAGTGGGGTCCACCTTGCCTTTGGAGAAGCCTTCCGAAATGAAATATGTTGAGAGGAGATCATACCACGCGCGTGGAGCTTGTTTCAACCCGTAGAGAGCCTTCTTAAGCTTGTACACATGATTAGGAAACTCCGTGCTAACGAACCCATCCGGCTGACTAACATAGACTTCTTCCCTTAGTTCACCGTTCAAAAAGGCCGTCTTCACATCCATTTGATAGACGATCATGTTCATATAAGCAGCATACGCAAGGAATAGTCTAATTGCCTCCAATCTTGCCACAGGAGCAAAAGATTCTTCAAAGTCTATACCCAAGGCTTGTTTATATCCTCTAGCAACCAATCTAGCCTTATTCTTTAATACTGCACCCATCTCATCAAGTTTAACCTTATAAACCCACAACAAAGTAAGGATGTTGGCCTTGTCAGGGAGAGGAACTAATTCCCATACTTCAAGTCTTTGAAATTCATTTAGTTCCTCTTGCATAGCTTCAATCCAAGATGATTGAGTCATAGCATGTTGCCAGTTTTTAGGTTCAACTTCGAAGAGAAATGCATCAAAGTAGCAATAGAGTGCACTCTCTTGTAATTGATGGCGTGTAGAGACTGGTCGATCTAGATTTCCAATAACATTCCTAATAGGGTGATCTTTTGTCCATTTGGTGCTATGTTTTTCAATCCTAGGTGGTCTGGAGTGAACAATAGAAGGAGCTTCTTCTGAGGTAGACGCGGCTGAAGGGTTTTCAGGTATCGCTACACCAAAGAAAGGAAGCTCTTGCAGGTGAGCATATTCCAAGTCGTGATCAATAGAATCCTCTTCCACATCATTAGGCACAAGTAGGGGTGATGATTCAGGTGTAGTTTGAGAATCACTTGGTGAAGGTGCATCCGGTTCAATGTGAATTGAAGATGCATTAGATAAAGCTTCATTTGCAGGAGCAATAACTTCAGGGATTGGAGCTATCACTACAGGTGCTGGAACTTCATCATTTGGGGGATCAAAGAATTCATCAAACAACGGTTGAAACAGTTTATCCCACTCGGGCCTTGTTGGTGGTAAAAATGATGTAGAAGTAGGATTATTGTGAACTAATCCGGAACTAATAGCACCGGTTCCCATCTCATGAAGCGCGGGTTCAGAGCTGTGTTGCTCAGAAGCCATCGCTGTCAGCTCATCGAAATCTGCGTCCATAGTTTCTACAATCTTGCCAAGACGACGGTTGTAAATTCGGTATGCTTTCTTGGACGGTGAGTAACCAATGAAAATACCTATATCGGCTTTCGGTTGAAGCTTGCCCAAGTTCTCACTATTAATGTTTGGATAACAAAGAGCACCAAACACATGAAAAAATGAAACATCGGGTTTGCGGTCATATAGAAGCTCATAAGGTGTTTTTCCATGGCGTTTCTGAATGATAGAACGGTTTTGGGTGAAACATGCAGTAGATATAGCTTCTGCCCACAAGAACAATGGAGCGTTCGCATAAATAAGCATAGTCCTAGCAGCTTCCATAAGTGTACGATTCCGTCTTTCAACGACACCGTTTTGTTGTGGAGTGCGTGCAGCGGATGTTTCATGTGAGATACCAACTCCTTCACAGTAATCACGAAGAGTCTGGTTGACGAACTCTGTTCCATTATCTGTACGAATACGGCGGACAGTAGTATTCAAACGTACCTGAATAAATTTCAGAAAAGTGATGATAGCCTTCGGTGCTTCATCCTTTGTACGTAGAAATCTAACCCATGTAAACCTGGAGAAATCATCCACAATAACCAGAATGAATTTCTTACCGCTCACACTTTCAGTTCTCATTGGCCCACAAAGATCCATATGCAAAAGATGAAGTTTTTCTTGATTGGTGTCTTCAGCTTTGGGCTTGTAAGATTTCTTGGTACTTTTCCCCCTTGAACACGCGGAACATAAATGGTCCTTGTGAAATTTAAGCTTTGGAAGACCACGAACTAATTCGTTTTTAGCCAGATGATTAATAGCATCAAAGTTAAGATGAGATAATCTGCGATGCCATAACCATGACTTGGTCTTAGATGCTTTAGAGAGAAGACATACTGGAGAGGCGGCCATCATGTCTTGTAAGGACAAGGTATAAAGATTTGCACCACGAGATCCCTTCAACAAATCTTTTCCTTCCAAGTTGCGGATGAAACAAGTGTGTTGTCGAAAAGCAACCTCTAGGTTGGAATCACAAAATTGTCCTACTGAAAATAAGTTATGACCAAGACCTTCTACATAGTATACCCTTGAAATCGTAACGTTTCCAATATGATATTCACCATACCCCATTATCTTTGCTATATGATCATTCCCGAATTTAACCGTACCAAGAAACTTGCTGACGAAATTTCGGAGCATCGAGCGATCTCCGGTCATATGCTTTGAACAACCGGAGTCCAAATACCAGAGGATGATTTGGACCACCTGAAAATATCACCACACGAAGACAATGTAGAGGTATCGGAATCTGAGTGTTCCTTGTTATTAGCAGGTACAGATTTAATAATCTTAGATTTGCTAACTCTAGGTTTCTTAGATTTCCTAGCCTTCTTCTTCCTAGTTGGTGGTGTAGATTCTAGTTGGCTTAAATCCTGTGGTATTTCTTCACTAATAGGCACTATAGTGGGAGCTGACCTAATTAAAGGGCGTTGTTTCCATACTTGAGTGCGAGTGTGCCTAACTAAAGGACGCTCAGACCTAACCTCAATGGATGCATTCCTAGTTAAAGGGCACATTTTTCCATCTAATGTAAAGGTCCTACCAGTGGGACGCCATTGCCAGCCAACCTGGGCACGAGTTCTACCCGTTGGCTTCCATTCAAGACCATTCCTAATGGCATTCATTTCATTCACATGATCAATAAGACACAAATCATGACGTTGGGAAAACATACATTCATTACAATTCCAACAATTCAAATTAGAATTCACGAATGGTTTAGGCTTCTGCACAGGCGCAGAGCTTTTAGTCTTAACATGATTCTCTTTATTTAAAACTGAACTAACATTCCTATGGTGAGCTTCTACTTTCTTCTTTTTGGCACTACTAGTGGAGGGCTTGATCTTATCTTTCTTGAGTGGCGATCCTTTAGCCTTAGTAGTCTCTTTTAATCCTGTAGAAGGCAAAGTGGGAACATTAGTAACAGATTTTAAAGGTGCCTTACTTGATTGTGCCAATGACGATTTTGCTCCTGGAGTCTTATTAAATGGAGTTACAGCAATGGGCCTATTAGTGAGTAGTGCAGAACCTGGTGTACCTATGTATTGCAAATATGCTAAGCAATATTGAACTCGCTTAATATATTCATGAGCCGAATAATAGTAGCTACTTGGGGGATCTAAGGCATAAAGATCGTCTAAAATATCCCTAACAAGATCTACATGCTTAATGGCATTCCTCATATAATCATCGTAGGTAACCGGGTTTCTCTTATGAAGCGGGTTCTTATAAAGCACTACTGACTTGGTTGTTGGAGCACTAGTGGACGGTGCAGAGTCGGTAGCTAAGTTATCAACAACTTCTTGTCGGGTGAGAAGAAGTGTCTCCTTTAACTCAGCCAAAACCATATTTTTGTCAATGAGCAGGATGTTCAAGTCAGAGATTTCCTTGCACTTTTGGTTCAGTTGTTCAACATAAGATTGTTGTTGTGCCGCATTAAAAGCGAAGCGTTCTTCTAGTGAACCATAAAGAGCGGATAGTCCCTGTCTTGTCCGATCCATCTCCCCTAGAACAGACGAAAGTCTAATTTCTAAGACCTGGTTTTTAGACTCTGCAGCCTCTAGTTCCAATTTGAGTGTTTCATTTGATGACACATCTCTCTTCAATCTCATAATCTCTTCCTCTAATGCTTTAACAATTGCAATCATCTTGTCACTCGTCTCAACACCGTTTTCACAACCATTTGATATCAAAAGATTCTCATTTTGAGTTTGTTGTTTTAATTCTAAAGATATACAATGTTGTTCTAGTTGATTAAAGCATTTTGAAAGTAAATTGTAAGAATCTTGTAGCTTTAAAAACTCAGCGTTAGATTCATGACAAGAATGATTATCTACCTCATTTACAGTATCAGCAACATTTACAGAGAGATCACAAACATCATCACAAATATCATCACAAATATTCACAGCATCACAATTAATCATAGCGGATGTAAGCTCATTCGAATAATTAACATTTACAGTAGTAAGCACATCACACGAGATTACTATAGACAAGAATCGGTCATATTCGGTTAAAATCTTTTCTTTTTCAATTAGTTGTAGTTCGTAAGCAGTGTCCATTTCATAAAACACTTTTTGAACTTCACCAATTTCAAACACAAGATTTTCTTTAAGAGATGCAAAACTTCCTTTTAGACTTTCGACAAACGGATTGATCTCAGTTTTAAACACCTCGTTCATGTGTTCGAAAGCCCATTCTCCGGTGTTTAGGCCATTTGAAGTCGTACATTCCAAAATGACCTTGTCAAAATTAGTAAAGTATTGATTAATCTCTTGCAAGTTTAACCATACAGTGCTAATAGGTGGAAGATCCTTTGGAATTTCCTTAGGACCTTCCATGTTGACAAGTGTAGGAAATGTACTAGGGTTTTCTTCATTCAACATGTAGGTTGGTGCTGTAATGAGATCTTTGTCCATATGGAAGCGAATTCTAAAATCCGTTTTAGCAAGCTCCTTATTCATTTTAAAATAATCACACTCGGGATATTTTGCAGAATTGTATGACCGATCCTCATCAACTAGATCCTTACTTGTTCGATCATCGAAAATAACAATCGGGTCTAAGACCAATCCTAATTGGGTTGCATTATAAAGTCTTGGACTATGTCTTAAAGCTTGTTTTGCATACCTTGGATTAGGGGGAAGGCCTTTTTGACGTGATAAGTTAAATTCTCTAAATGAGGCATCAAATAAGTGCACTAGCAGCGTATTGTCTTAAAAGCAAGTAATCTAGACTTCTAATCTTATTAGCAGTATTAATCTCCATTTCATTCTTCTTAGACTCGAGTGACTCAAAATCTGTTTGAAGTTTTTGAAAATTAGTGACCACTAACTCCTTTTCTTTAAGTTCATTAGAAAGATTTGCTCTTAAGTTTTCAATTTCTTGCAAGTGACCCATTTGTTTGTTTCGAAAGTGATCATATTCGGGATTAGTTAGAACACTGGACGAAGGCACTAATTCCAAAGTTTGAACTTTCTCGTTGCTTAAGGCAAGCTCATCAGACAAATTCTTATTCTTAGCTAGGGTTTCTAAGAGTGCAACATTCATTTGACTAAGTAATGTAGCAGGAACCATGACCAAATCTTGTTGAGCAGGAGTAGGCGTATGCGAAATGGGTCCCGGTTGTGATTCACTCAAAGTCTGGGGACTCACATTGATATTACTATCATTGATTGTCTCCTCATTTGAAAGACTCACCACCGAAGATTCATTCGAATCAGCACTCTCTTGCACAACTTGATGTGGTTGAATACTAACATCAGTGGTATTATCAGTGGTATTAATAAGTACCTCAGATCTCTTTTCTGGCCCTAAGCTGGAGATAGTTGCCATGAGAGCAGCCTTTGCAGATTGAAATTCATCACAGTCTGACTCATACGCATCAAGATCATCGGCTTGGTATGCTGCATTCTGTGTGGTGACAACGTCTTGTTCAGCAATCCCTGGATCAGCAAGAAATGCAAGCTCATCTTCATCAAGTTCCCTTCCTTGTGCCTGAGCATTCACCAGATAGATCTTTTCTGCAAACCATTGTCCATCCCTTCTCCTCTTGGGTTTCTTGCAATCCCTGGACATGTGTCCTTCTTCCTTGCAGTTGTAGCATGTAATCATTCTCAACTTGCCTGTGGAATTAGCCCGTGGAGCAGGATTGACCATTGGAGCCTGATTGACCGTGCGAGCATTGGTAGTTGATGTGGTAGGTCTCCCCTGATATGGTTGAATAGGCTGAACCATTACCCTGCCATTCTCAATAGTAGCTTGTTGGCGAGAATTGGATGAATTCCTCAACTGATTGTTGGTTGGAGCTGATCCTCTGTATCCTCGTTTGCTTAAAGTCCTTGTGAGATAAGCAGACGTAGTGGTTAACACTTCAACTGGGTCAGCTCCTTGTTTGAATACAGGAATGGGGACTTCCTCATCATCACAATACATTGCTTGGTCTTGATGAGCTGCATAATCACTAGAATGAATACTCATTTGATCAGGGTAGCTTGTTGGATATGCTGCATTCTCTTGATAAGAAGAATATGAAGGCTGAGCATAAGGTGCAATGTTTGTTGGGTGAAGTTGTGAAGCATACTGTGGTGAAGGTGCATTAAACCGATATTGTTGCTGATGTGAGGTGGGTGGTTGCGGTAGAATCGAGTATTGGGGGAAGGTTGGTGTCATGTAAGGTGATGGATGATAGGCTTGATGTCCCAAGATATAAGGTGTGTTGTTGTGTGACAAGCTTGGTTGATTCGCCATCAAAGCTAAGGAATCAGGGTACATACCTCGAGGAGAACGGTGCATGATCACATGTTTCTCATGCTGCTGAAGAAAAGCATAGATTTGATCTAAATTGCACTTATGTAAATCCCGGGTTAACTTAACATCGGTAATATACTCACCCCATTCAGCTTGAGGTAAAGTATTCAAAAACTTGGTGTTAACCTGGAATGGAGCAATCACGAGATTGTATACATTCATATCATTCATTAGAGTAGTGAATCTGAAGTAATAGTCGTGTAGCGTTTCCCCTGGGCTGTACGTGAATCTATCAAACAGATCATACAACTGACATTCCCTTTCCTGTTTGGTAAGAGACGTACCTTGTAGCAACACCTTTAGACGTTCCCATAAATCCTTGGCAACCGTATATTGACTTACCATGCGATAAATATCATGCGGAAGAGCTTGGAGAAGAGTCTGTAGAGCCTTTTCATCAGCATCAGCAATGAGTTGTTGTGCCGGTGTGAGTTCTTCATATTCTCTTGGTCGAGACACGTTATTTGCCACAATGGTACCATAGTCGAGTGGACCATTCAAAATCGATTTGACCATAAGCCTTCCGTATGTTGGTTTGCCCTTCAAGTATTGCATCATACGGCCCTGCCATGCCTCAAACACCTCTTTAATAAGCATCGGTGGGCGACTATCAGTTCCCGTTATAATTGAGATATCCGTAAGAGATGTCATCTGAGGCATTAATGAACTCGGATTCATTGTGATCACTTAAAAGACTCAAAGATTATCGGTTGATCGAGCAGTGAAGAAAGGTTGAGAATTTGTGTTGTGTTGTTAAAATCAAGATTAAATCCACTAAAGATCGTCGAAAAAACTCAAAAAACCCCTTGAACTTGCTTATACGGAATAACCCTAACTCAGAATAAGTCCTATTCGGAATAATCCCTATTCGGAATAACCCTATGCTGAAAAACCCTTATACTGAATAACCCTATGCGGAATAACCCTATTCTGAAAATACCCTATTCGGAATAGACCCTATGCTGAATAAACCTATCCTTATGCGGAATAATTCTTCAATTCGGAAAGATGGCTATTCGGAAAGATTGCTATTTGGAAAGTTTGGCTATTCGGAAAGATTGCTATTCGGAAAGTTTTGGTTATTCGGAAAGTTCGGTTATTCGGAAAGAATTGGCTATTCGGAAAATCTTTGCTATTCGGAAAGAATTGGCTATTCGGAAAATCTGGCTATTCGGAAAGAATTGGCTATTCGGAAAATCTTTCTATTCGGAATACTTTGCTATTCGGAAAGTCTCTTCTATGCGGAAAGTCTATACGGAAAAAACCTGCTATTCGGAAAACTTTCCTATTCGGAATGTCTATTCGGAATAAACTGGAAATAACAGTTCGAGACTCAGCCAGCACTTTTCAATCCGATTTTTTGATCAAAACCACAAAAAGTTTTATGATTTTTACCAAAATAAGCTAAACCCAATCCTTATCAATAAATCCCAATAACAAAAACACCAAAAACAACAAGATTCAAGATTGATTTTTTCTAAAGATCACTAATTGATTCAATAACTAAAAAAGCAACACAATCCTTACCTTAAATCACCCCATATCTCTGATACCAAATGTAGAATATTGATAACCTATGAATCTATGAAGTGGGTTGATGTTTTCTAGTGAGAGAAACTAGAGAGAGAAAGTGAGAGAAACTATGTATTATTTTATTAAGTGAAAGTTTCAAATGAACAACAACCAACCCCTTTCCATGGTGGAAAGGGGTATTTATACTTCCAAGCAACATTGGGCTTGGGCCGGTCCATGACAAGCCCATGGACCGGTTCTTACTTAACTTAATAAGTAACAATTAACTATTTGTTAACTACGAGCTATTACAACATAAATCATATTGTGGAGTGACCGATACTTCTAATATACGTTAAAACGTGTCGACGTACAGTCGGTATTCGGCCCGGCCCAACAGGCCCGCGGCCCACACAAACCTAACTTATCCTTCAAGAAACCCTAGCACTATATAAACAAGGCTAGGGGTCTCATTCTACGACAGGTTCTCTCTCTTAACCACACTTCATATACAACATATCGATCAAATACTAACTTGACCGTCGGAGGTGGACCCCGGGGCTCCGGCCGCGGGTCCACGTCTAACCGGTTTACCTTTGTTTGCAGCATTACTCAGGACCAGGGAAGACGATTAACGGCCCAGGAGAGTCGTCGAGCCGGCCCAACCAAATTATGCTCCAACAAGTTGGCGCCATCCGTGGGACCATGAACAAAACATGTTTCGTGTTCTTTCATGCGTCAGACAACGAACTTGGACTTCTATGTGGGTTCGTTAATTTCCTTCATACATATTTATTCATTTTTTTTTTACAAATAGGCATGATGTTTCTAGATCACAGTCATGTGCAATCTTGATATCTAGAATTTAATAGCATACTAATTGCATGATGATCATAATACTTGGCTATGGTCAGGAATAATATTAATCTTGTGATGATCTTAATAATAATCGTGTGATGAGATTTTCTGTCCGAGATGTCATGCGAAAATTTCGTACAAGATATCAAATTTTTTTTTTCTATATTCGAACGATAAAGTTTTTTTTTTATGATCTTCAAATTATATTATCGATATTTTCGCATGATATATTTATATAGTATTATTCGTACCATATTTTGACACAGCCATATTTTATATATATCTATGACTCTATGTGTTATATATATGCGAGATTTTCTTTTATTTTATTCGTGGTTATGCCTCGTCCTTCCATGATCGTTCATACGCTCATATATTTTATCTTTTTTTTTCTTTTCTCGCGGTTATGGCATGTCCAGCCGCACTCATCTGTACATTCAGCAATTATTTTTATTTTTTATTCACGACCATGGTATGTCCAGCCGTGCTCGTCTATATGTTCGGTCATATTTTATTTTTTCACTGCGTTCATGAGCCGCGTCTTCCGTATTAATCCGCATGTTCGGATATATTTATCTTTTTTCTATTTGGATATGATATATTCCGATATCATTTATTTATCAAAGATATTATATATATCTTTTAAATCGGTAAGAAATATTATTTATATTTTCTTTAAATAATATATTTTATTTATCATTCGCGGTCATGGTACGTCCATCCGTGCTATTCCGTACATTCGGACATCTTTTAGCCTACGGGCGTACATGTACACATCGTTCCCAGGTGGAATAAGAGGATTGAGTGAACCTAATAATTTAACTTGCGTGTAAGAGGGATGCAACCCCAACGACCACGGATCATGTATCCTTGTTAGACACCTTGCTCACAAGACGTTGTAGTAAGTTTCAAAAACATACCGTGCCTCCCGAGCCGGACTTGTTAAAAGACACACTGTGCACGTCTAACAAAATTTTGTCAAAAATTTGACCGTCCTTATGGTAAATACGGTACGCCGCACGTAATAGCATAACGCATCCCATAAGTTAGTTAAGATACGTCTTATACTATGTGACAATTCGCGGTTATGGCAAGATCCATCCGCGTTGGTTTGCATGTTCAAACCTAATCTCTATCTTTTGTACGCGGCTATGGTACGTCCATTCGCGTTGGTCTACGCGACCGTAATTTTTTGAATACTTGATTAAGTTTAATATTACTAATCGAGTTTAGCACCATTAAACTTGGGGGGCTACCAGGGTATAATAATACCACTATCTCCGTGCATGACACGCAAATATCTTTGGATATATTTCTTTGCCGCAGAAGTCCGCCTTCTGTCGGGTTATTCCTTTGCCATGGAAGTATCTCTTCCATTGGCTTATTCCTTCGCCGCGGAAGTACTCCTTCCGCGCGCTTATTTCTGCGCCATGGAAGTATTTATTCCATTGGCTTATGCCTTTGCCACGGAAGTATCTCTTCCGTTGGCTTATTCATGCATCGTGGGAGTATCTCTTCCACGGGCTTATTATCTTCGCCGTGGAAGTATTCTTCCACGTGCTCTTATCTTCGCCGTGGAAGTATCTCTTCCACGTGCTTCTTATTTTCGCCGTGGAAGTATCTCTTCCACGTGCTTATTATTTTCGCCGTGAAAGTATCTCTTCCACGTGCTCATTCTTTTCGCTGTGGAAGTATCTCTTTCACGTGCTTATTATCTTCGCCGTGGAAGTATCTCTTCCACGTGCTTATTATCTTCGCCGTGGAAGTATCTCTTCCACGTGCTTATTATCTTCGCCGTGAAAGTATCTCTTCCACGTGCTCATTCTTTTCGCTGTGGAAGTATCTCTTCCACGTGCTCATTATTTTCGCCGTGGAAGTATCTCTTCCACGTGCTCATTATCTTCGCCGTGGAAGTATTTCTTCCACGTGCTTATTATCTTCGCCATGGAAGTATCTCTTCCACGTGCTTATAATCTTTGTCGTGGAAGTATCTCTTCCACGTGCTTATTATCTCCGCCGTGGAAGTATCTCTTCCACGTGCTTATTATCTTCGCCGTGAAAGTATCTCTTCCATGTGCTCATTCTTTTCGCTGTGGAAGTATCTCTTTCACGTGCTTATTATCTTCGCCGTGGAAGTATCTCTTCCACGTGCTTATTATCTTCGCCGTGGAAGTATCTCTTCCACGTGCTTATTATCTCCGCCGTGGAAGTATCTCATCCACGTGCTTATTATCTTCGCCGTGAAAGTATCTCTTCCACATGCTCATTCTTTTCGCTGTGGAAGTATCTCTTCCACGTGCTTCTTATCTTCGCCGTGGAAGTATCCCTTCCACGTGCTCATTATTTTAGCCGTGGAAGTATTCTTCCACGGCGCATCGTTATTTTAGCCGTGGAAGTATTCTTCCACGGCGCATCGTTATCTTTTGCCGTGGAAGTACGCCTTCCACTGGCTCATTCTGCCACAGAAGTACGTCTTCTGTTGGTACATATCTTTGTTACAGAAGTACGTCTTCCGTGATGAATTACTTTGCCCGACCATGGAGTGATGTTTCCAAAATTTACATCGTTTATACTTAATTAGATGGAGCTTGATCAACTATGTTTAATCTAGGAAAAACTGTGACAAATTTTGGAAGTCATTATCGGATATCAGGGCCGTAAGACGGATGTAATATCCGCATCACCTTTCCACAGAGGTACGTCTTCTGTTGGCTTTAAGACGAATGAAATATTCACACTGTGCTGCATCATTAGTGGGTATTAGAAGTACGTCTTCAAATGTTCACGATGCAGCATACGGGTTCCACCTTCACCTTCATAAAACCTTCTTATCATCCTCACGTTAGAGATGAATAAGAATGATGCCATGCCAATGCCAGTGTTACCCCGGCTATAGAAACACGTTTTCTTCTTACGGGGTCCTTACCGTCTAAACACGGGAAACCAAGCATTCGAGCACAACCACCCGTCTTACGTATACATGTTTTCCCATTTCTTTCGACGTGGATACACTTACAGGTAGCGGATATGGTGTAAAGTCTAGTAACCTCGGTGACAACCTCGCATACTAGACTGGGGGGACATGATGGCATATAGATGCTATGCTCACTATTCGCAAATCCCATCCCATCATCTTTTTGCTAAAGGTAGCCCATTTACGAGTGGAGCCATATGTTACGGACGACCCACGAGGATGTCCTAGCAATAAACCGCACGCGGTTGTTAAGTAAGCGTGATACACGAATGAGTCTAGCATAACATGATCATGGACCATATCATACTAGACTGGGGGACATGTCGACGTACAGTCGGTATTCGGCCCGGCCCAACAGGCTCGCGGCCCACACAAACCTAACTTATCCTTCAAGAAACCCTAGCACTATATAAACAAGGCTAGGGGTCTCATTCTACGACAGGTTCTCTCTCTTAACCACACTTCATATACAACATATCGATCAAATACTAACTTGACCGTCGGAGGTGGACCCCGGGGCTCCGGCCGCGGGTCCACGTCTAACCGGTTTACCTTTGTTTGCAGCATTACTCAGGACCGGGGAAGACGATTAACGGCCCAGGAGAGTCGTCGAGCCGGCCCAGCCAAATTATGCTCCAACAAAACGTATTTCTAACACTCGATCTCCTCTCAAAGTTTTCGTTCCCGTGAACAAAACTTCGAATGATGCCTCGTCGTCTTTCTTTTCTAACTAAGGCACATTTTGTACTTTAGTTATTTGAGTCAATAAAACTTAAGCAATCTTGGAAGATTATCACTACTAAAGTAGTTTATTCTTTGTGGTTTATTTTTCATATTTTTTGCTTTAAATATTCATATTGTGTGTATGAATATTTCTCTTGTATGTTCTTTCATATTTGTGTAATATGAATGTTATGTGTGTTATCTTTTTCCCGCTAATTCTTTTTCACACATTTGTTACAAAGTTGATCATGGTTAAGATTTAAAATTGATTATGGGTGATTCTATTAATTCTAAATTTTTAACCCCTTGACATTTTTATCATTTCAATTGGTTTGGATGTTTCTTTTCTTCCTCTATTCCACCAATTAAACTTTGATGTTGTCAACATACACTCCTTGGACATACTTAGCAAATACTTACTTCTAATTTGAGATTTCTTTTCTTTATCCCTCTCAAGTTATTTAGTAGGTAGTGCACATATATACATTGGTGTTTCTTTTCTATCTTCTAACCTTTGTGTAGCATGTCACCTTAGCTCTTTCACTTGGTGCCCCAAGCAAGGGGGGCAAGCACCAAGGGGGAGCTACTAGAAAAGTCAATTATTCTCTTCTTCAAAGAATTTTGCTAACCTTTTTGCTTCGACAAAGGGGGAGAAATGATAGTGAATAAACTCGTTAATAATTCGAATAATTTTGTATTTTACGTAAATGAGTTTATAGTTTGTCGTAATCAAAAAGGGGGAGATTGTTAATGCAAGTAATGCCTAAAAAATTATTAGTGTTAACTAATCTTTCTTAGTTTTGATCACAACAAACTGTATAAGACATTTATAGTCAAACACAATCGTAAAACGAATTATCTAACAAACACTATCATCAAGGTAATAATTATTACACTAACATATCTTAATCATGTTTAGTGATCATAAAAAGTGATTAGCCTTAAAACTCACTTTTGTTAAATGTGACAAAATATTTTTAATAAACTTTCTTTTTAGGAAAATATTTTATTAAAATGAAAATGTAAATTTGAATATGGCATATTCTAAATGCTATAAGAATATCCTATGAAGGTTTCAAACTACCTCAGATATTTCTACCCTACTAAAAGACAAAAGGAGTGGAGTCTACATCCGCGGTTCCTTAAGTACCTATGTGGTTCTTTATTGATAAGGAACCGACTAGACCAATAAGGGACCGCGTACAGATAGCCGTTGGTTTTTGTCTTCTATAAATAGTGGATCAAATCTACATTTTCAATAACCTTTTTTGGACATTTCTTTCAGCCTTCTTTCTCTTTTCTTAATCCTAATCATTTGTAAATAATCACTTAATGTGTTAAGTATGTTTACTTATGATTATCCTCTTGATCCTCTTTTTTACCTTGTCCAAAGAGAAGATCACTCACACACTTGTGTTGTGATTAAAGATGAAGCCTTGATGAAGATCATCCTCTCCTAAAGATCTAGTCATGGTCATCATTTATTTATTTGTGTCTTGTGTAGATCCAATGTATTTGTGAATACTTGGACTAGTTGTGTTCATCCAAGCTATTTGTGAATACTTAGATTAGTGTTGTGTAAATCCATTGCATATTTGTGTGCTTGGATTTGTCTTGTGTACATCCAAGTTACATGTGTGTACTTGGATATGTTTAGTTGAGTTGTAATGTGTAGTATGTTAGTTCTCACTAAACTACAAAGTGATTTGTGTGTGAGTTGTGTAAGTTCTCACTTAGCTTCAAAGTGAAGAGTCGTGAAGATTGGTTCTAGCTTTGGATTAGAACTCGACATCTAGCCTTGTGTCAGAAAATGGTGAAGTAGGCGACGTATGAAGATTGGTTCTAGCTTTTGGATTAGAACTCGACATTTAGCCTTGTGTCGTAAAATGGTGAAGTAGGCAACGTTGTGTAGATTGGTCCTAGCTAAGATTAGGTCTCGGCATTTAGCTTAGTGTCGGAAAATAACGTAAGCGACGTTGTAAGGTTTTCTCCCCCAAGAAGGGAGCTTGTGGATATAGTGTAAATCTTGAGTAGGTGTACTCGAGGAGTAGAGTAGGAACGAGGATAGAGGTTCGTTGCCGAACAACTATAAATCTTGGTGTCTTCCTATTAGGTTTTTTATTTCCATACTCTTTACTTACTTTAATTATCGTTACACTTACTACTTATCATTGTTAATGCATTAGAATTGAACCTAATCATTATGCAACTAGCTTTCAAGTAAAAGATAGTTTTGGTACTCACCTAATTGAAAGGAATTTTAATTAGGAGATAAATCGATGAGAAACTATTCACCCCCCCCCCCCCCCTTCTAGTTTCTACAAGTTGTTTTCACCATTCACTCCAAGTCCTCTCTTGGATGTGAACCCCTCACCCCTCCAAAGCATTCCTTTTGAGAATGACTTTGTTGAGCCTTTATTTAATTCACCCATTTCACCTTTGGATACCATACCTCCTCCTAACACTCCAATTTTGAGTGTTCCTATCTCAAAATTCATGGGTGATCCATATTTCTTTGGTTTTATTGAAGCACATGGTGCTAATTGTCCATGTTGTCTTTATAACAACTACATCATCAAAAATCTTTGGATGGAAATGTTTGGGCTTCATGCAAGGTTGCAAGAGTTCTTGTTAACTTTGTTTACCAATCCTTGTCCTCCTAGGAGATGAATGATGATATTTTTAAGAATAGCTTTTCAAGAACTCAAGCTCAATAAGACTACTTAACCAAGATTAAAATAGATAGCTTTTGTTTAGTTAGTTGTATTTCTTTTCTTGTACTTTATTTTCCATCATGATTTTTCATGAAGATGATCTATGGATTTAGCCTTTGTGTGTTATAACTTATTTATTCTCACACTAATCAACTTTAATTTAAACTAAAATTGAACCTAAATATATTTTCCCCTCTAAAACTTGAATAAAACTTGATCAAAAATTATCTAAATATTTTGTCACCGTTTGTCAAGAAACTCTTGTGAGTATGTTGCTCTTTATGCAACCATAGCCTAACCTAGTGCAATTAGAGGTAAAAATCCAAGATTTGCTTAATTTTGAAAAGTCTTGTCTTTTCTCAAACTTTCAAAAATTTGGATTTTATTGTCCAATGTCTGCGGATGAATAAAGAAGCCGCGGATCAATATATATATTGAGCCACAGGTTCATTTAATGAACCGCGGGCAGTCAGCCACTCTTTGGCTCGTTTTTGGTCTTTCTTCTTTGACCAATATTTGTTTCAAGATTCTTTGTTTGCCTATTTGAGCTAAACATTCCTTGAAACCTTTTGATTTTCTTTCTATTCTCTGCCTTGTCTATTTTATTTTAATTCTCTTGTTTTGGGAGTTCTCTTCTCATCCCTCTCAATGTCTTCTTCTTCCAAACTTAACCTTGACATCTCTTTGTCACAACCTTCTAAACCCAGAGCTTCTTCTTCTAAGCTTTCCAAGAAACCGAAAATTTCGGTCAAACCCGTTTGGATAAAAAGGAACAAGGTTAAGTATGAACCTTCTTCTCCCAAACCTTGCAAGACTTCTACTTTCTCTCTAATTGAGTATTAGAATGAGTCTTAATCAATCCAATTATCGGAGAAAGGGAAGCTCTCCCGCCACCACCTAAACCTTTCAACACACCTCAACTAAATGACCTCTCTTCTTTCCCTAACCTCACTATGTATTGTGATGGTAACCTTTCTTATCCACATTCTCCTTCTCCTCCATCACCTTCTTATTTTGATGTCCCTCCCCCATCAAATGACATTGTTTTGCATCATGCAAGTTCGTGTGCTTGTTATAGATTTCAACAAATTGAACTTTCTCATGTGTATGAGAAGTTAAATTTTCTTGAATTCTTCCTCACTCGACCTCCTCTTCAAGTATTTGTTCACGTGAGCAAATCTCCGGAAGATGCACCTTCATCTTATTTTACCAATTAAAAAAATATTTTGTGTTCTAATTGTTTGAGTCTAAAATAAAAACCTAAGCAATCTTGGAGGACTACTTCTACTAGAATAGTTGTTATGCTTATGTTGTTTTATTTTCTCATATCTTGCTTTATATTCATATATTCAATATGAATCTCTTGTTGTATGTGCTCTCATATTTATTTTAATATGATTGTTATGTGTGTTATTGCTTGTTTTGCTAATTCTTTTATCACACATATTGTTATGGGTGATTCCAAAAATTCTTTGACTTTAACCCTTTGACATTATATCTTCAAAATTGTTGGATATTTCTCTTCTATCTTTATTCCAACAATTTTGAATTGAGCTCGTCAAATTACTCTCTTTGGACATACTTAGCAAATTCTCACTATATAAATTGGGACTTCTTTTCTTTCTCCCTCTAAACTTATTTAGTGGGTGGTGACTATTGCAATTACATTGGTGTTTCTTTTCTTTCTACTAACCTTTATATGTAGCTTGTCACGATAGCTCAGTCACCTGGTGCCCCGAGCTCGGGGGAGTAAGCACCAAGGATGAGCTACTAGCAAAGTCGATTATTCTCTTCTTCAAAGGCTTGTGCTAACTTTTTACTTCGACAAAAGGGGGACAAATAATAGTGATAAACTCGTTAATAATTTGGAAACTTTTGTTTTTACATAAATGAGTTTATAGTTTGTTGTAATAAAAAAGGGGAGATTTTTAATCCAAGCAATGCCTAAAAACATTATTTGTAATAACTAACCTTTCTTACTTTTGATCACGATAAAGTGTAAAAACATTATCGCCAAAGATAACCGTAGGACGAATTATTCAACAAACACTATCATCAAGATAATAATCATTTAAGTCTTACACAAACATATTTTATACATGTTTAGTGATCATAGAAAGTGATTAACCTCAAAAATCATATTTATACAAATGTGATAAAATATCTTAATAAACCTTATTTTTAAGAAATCGTTTTATATAAACAAAAAATGAAAATTTGAATATGACATATTCTAAATGGCGTAAGAATATACCCTTGAGGTATAAACTTCACCAGATGAGATTTCCCCACTCTGGACAATAAGGTGCTGACTGTATACCCGCGACTCAGTATAGGTGCCTGCGGCTCAATATCGATATTGATCCGCCAACCCATTTAATGAGCTGCTCCCAGAGAGTCGTTGCTCCTTGTCCCCTATAAATAGTGGTTCATATTTTCATTTTCAAGTGAACTTTTTTGGACAGTTTTCTACTTCTTATCTCCTTTCTATGTCTCAAATCATTAGTAAAGGATCATTTAATTTTTTAAGTATGTTTACTTATGATTATCCTCTTGGTCCTCTTCTTTACTTGTCCAAAGAGAAGATCACTCACACATTTGTGATGTGATAAAAAATAAAGCCTTGATGAAGATAATCCTTTCTTAGATCTAGTCATGTTCATCATTTTATATACTTGAGTCTTGTGCAGATGCAAGGTATTTGTGTATACTTGGATTAGTCTTGTGTAAATCCAATGTATATGTGTATACTTTGATTAGTATTGTGTAGATCCAAGTTATATGTGTATACTTAGATGTGTCTTCTGTTGTAATGAGTCTTGTGTGTTAGTTCTCAGTAAACTACAAAGTGATGTGTGTATGTGTCTTATGAGTTCTCACTCAACTTGAAAGTAAAGGGTTGCGAAGATTGGTTCTAGCTTTGAATTAGAACTCAACATCTAGCCTTGTGTCAGAAAATGTGAAGTAGGCGAAATGTGTAGATTGGTCCTAGCTAAGATTAGGTCTCGACATTTAGCTTTGTGTCGGAACACAATGTAAGGGACGTTGTAAGGTTTTCTCCACCAAGAAGGGAGCTTGTGGATATAGTGCAAATCTCGAGTAAGGTGTACTCGATGAGTGGAATAGGAGCGAAGAGAGAGCTTCGCTGTCGAACCACTATAAATCTTGGTGTCTTGCCTTAGGTTGCTTATTTCCTTATTCTTTACTTACTCATATTTACTTTCATGCATTGCACTTTCATAATCACCAGGTATAGCAAATGGTTTGAAAATTGACTTTACAACTATGAAACTAGTTTTCATGTAAAAGGCAATTTTGAGACAACCCTAATTATTAATTAGGACCTTAATCATATAAACTATTCAACCCCTATTCTAGTTTCTACAATACCCGTAAATAAGGGTTTCAGAGGGTTGAATTTTTTTTACAGATGTAGAAGACGTGTATAGAGAGGAATGAGGAGAAAAACTAGATGACTCTTATTACCATATTGGTTTTGTAATTTGCTTATCGTCTCATTAAACTAGAATGTTCAATATATAAGTTACCAAGGTGGGTTAGGCCTATACAAAATAATAAAGCCCAGGTAAATAATAATATCGACTAACATTTCTGACACTAAGCTAAATGTCAAGTCCTAATATCAGGCAGGACCAATCTACACCCGTCGCCTAATTCTATTTTCCGACACAAGGATAGATTTCGAGTTATAATATTAGGTAGAACTAATCTACACCTGTCACACCACTATTTATGTTTTATGGCCCAACATAACAAACCTTGTGTTTTATAAACACATAAACTATCTAATCTACATCCAAGTATACACACCCCTTGGATCTAGGACACTAACACTATATACAAGTATACACACTACTTGGATCTACACTATTAACACCTAATACAAGAATACCCATCACTTGGATCTACTACCCTTACACACTTGGATCTACTACTCTTACAACACATCAATGTATACCCACCACTTGGATCTACTACACATACATCAAGTTCAAGTGTACACATCAATTGCATCTTCATGATTTACATTGTAGTAAAAAGATAATCATGACTTGATCTTTAGAAGATCTCATCCTGTTATGACCCTAACACTTCATAATGATAAAAGTGTTCTTTTATTTGCACTTTAGAGGATGACAGGATTGAGGAAACAATCATATTTTAAATAAGATTAATCAAACAAATAATCAAGGATTAAGAAGTGTGTAAGGTGAGAGAGAATGTGCAAAAAAGGTTGGTTGAAAAGCTAAAAATAATCCATTATTTATAAGAAAAAGGAGTAACGGCTATATCTAGCCACAACTTATTAATGTTCCCCCAGCTCAATATATAATGAGCCGTGGAGACCTATAATGAACCTTGTGCCTAGACTCTGTCTTTTTTTGTTCTGTAGTGGTAAAGCTTATTTGGGGAGGTTATACCTTCTTAGGGAATATCCAAAAGTATATCCAATAAATTTTTTCATTTAAATAGAATATTTTTTTTAAAAAATAAAGTTATTTAAAAAAAATACTTTATCACTTTAAATAAAAGTGAATAATCTTTAATCACTTGATTAAGTTAATAACTTTTTTATCGATATCTTAAGTGGTTCATGACGAACGCGAGCTTAAAGGTGTCGAGAGAAGTATACATATGAATGTATAAGTGATTACGAGTACCTTACACATTTTACATAATGTATTGTGAGTTACACGTTTGTCATAATCATAACATAATAAAATTATATTAGCTAAATATCGTAATGTTTAGATTAACACAACTTAACATGTCAAACCCATACACTAAAAAATTGCACTAAACAAAAAAAAAGTTCGTATACATATCCGAGTTAAGATCTATATAGACACTTAAATTAGCATAGACCTATCCAACCAATCATAATCACCCATTTTTTAAAAAACCCACTTCTCACCACTTTTTTAAAAATTAAATATCTCACAAACGGTAAATCGTCAAACGAAAAAAAATAAATAATTGTGACGAGAATTAAATCATCTATCTATCGAGGGGCACATGTATATACTTTTGACGAACTTTTTTTCGACTTTTTTTTTCTTAAATCACGTCTGGAGATAATCATATATGATTCGTCACGAATCATATATGATTCTTCACGAATCATATATGATTCGTTACGAATCATATATGATTCGTCACGAATCATATATGATTCGTCACGAATCATATATGATTCGTCACGAATCATATATGATTTTTAGAAAATCATATATGATTATGATTTTCTAAATATCATATATGATTCGTGACGAATCATATATGATTCTCTCCAGACGTGACTTAAGAAAAAAAGTCGAAAAAAAGTTCGAAAGTATATACATGTGCCCCTCGATAGATAGATGATTTAATTCTCGTCGTGATGATATGTTTTGTTTTACGTAACGATGAACGGTTTGTGAGATATTTAATTTTTAAAAAATAAGTTTTTTGTTACATGATAAAAATAGATGGTTGTGATTTGTTAGTTGAGTAGGGGTGCAAACGAGCCGAGCTGAGCCCGAGCTTAACAGGGCTCGGGCTTGGGCTCGAAACATAAAATGTGGGCTCGAGCTCGGCTCGATAGCTCGTCGAGCTTTAACCGTTAAGGCTTGAGCTCGGCTCGATAAGGACTCGAGCAAAGCTCGAGCTTAGCTAGAAAAGCTCGAAATTTTATATATGAAACAAATACATCACTAATATTAACACACCACCACAAATTCTATGTTTTTATTAAACTATGATAACGACTATCAATAAATTATTCAATATTTTATAGAGTTATCCTTTATAATAAGGTTAATATTCAAATCAACGTTGATTTAATTATATAAAATTATTTTTTTATTAAGGCTCGAAAAGCTCGATAAGAGCTCGAGCCGTACTATCAAAAGCTCGAGTTCGGCTCATTATATGTTTCGAGCCCTATTATTAGGCTTGAGCTCGATAAAAGCTCGGCTCGATCGAGTCGAGCTTGAACTCGAGCTCGAATAGCTCGATAAAAGCTCGGCTCGTTTGCACCCTTAAGTTGAGTATATACTAAACTAAGAATATATGAGGATCTTTTTCCATAAATATCATCCACCAATGATACGAACTAGGCGTCACATAATGATACCAACTCTACCTCGATGAATTAAAGAAAAGATATGTTTTAGTGATAGTGACGATGAATTCATGTTGCTAGTTCACCGTCTAATGTTTAGACATTCAATTTTTACGTAGGACGAAAAGCATGGGAACGAGAGAGTTTTGGCCGTTTTCCACCCATAATTATCGTATATAAAACACCGATTCAAAAATAATTTTCTTATTGTTGCCGTTATTGTCATAATGCATGTTGTTTTGTCACTTTTGCAGTCATCACCGTCACCATCATCCTATTTCCGTCCTTGTCGTTAGATAACTTCTTCATTAATGCTTGTTAATATGCCAATGTTCCAACATAAAAATATATCGCACTGTTTGATTATTGTTCACAAAACTAGTCGACACCCGGGCAAAAATGCAATAGTCATCAGCTTAATGCAAATGAATCATCTGTGTGAAGTTTTATGTTATTAGGGGTGTTTCTTTAGCGGAAAAGAAGAGTAATGCTAAATCCTCTTAAAATATCTTCTTACTTATCCTCCTACCCACATCAAATTAAAACATGTGTAATTTATTAATTCTCTTTCTTAATTTCGTCCATTCAACAATCCATTTATCATAATTATAAGAGTAGGAAGATATGTAGGCATATCAAGTAGGAGGATAAATCATTTTCCGAAAAAGAAAGATCTTCTTAAACTGCCTTTCTTTAAAATCAAAATAACCGTAATAACACGACCGCAATCATCATAAAAACATATGCTCCTATCATTTAAACACAAGTATTACACTATTGGATAAAAAGCATTTCTAAAATGGCTTATGATAAAAAAAACATAATACGAATATTGGATACAGACATTATTTATATATGGCATATTTATTAAGGAACATACTATTCCTTCAACTTGCAAATTACGAATATGTTTTTGCATAGAGGAAAGAACGTTGTTGTCCCATGAAAATATTTAATGACACTTGCACGATTAGGTAAATTTAGTTTTGTCATTATTTTAAACATCCCATGTGATGACATGTTTATCATCATCTAAATAAACAGGACTTTCTGCTGAACTTATATATGTTTCTTCTAATAATAAATTTCTAATAAATGACTGAATCCAAACCTACTTTTTTCTTCTAACAAATTTTAATCCAAAACAATGTTAGAGATATTCCTTTTTTTGCCTCCACTAAAAATATATTTTCCAAAATTTATCATATGATAAATTTGTGACACTTCCTGATCAAGATAAATTTCATTCTCATTTTTCCAAAAATAATGAACTACTACTAGTGATAAATTGCAATTAAATTTGCACAAAGTATGAAAGACAAATTTACACTTTGTTTAAGCATCAAATATTTTGTTTCGGATAATTCATCTATCAACAAGTGAAAATGACTTTTCCACACAACTCATCAATTTTTTTTGTTTTAAATAAGATAATTCCTATGGTACAAACTGTATTTTAAAGTACAAATTATGAAATTTGAGCAAACTGCTAACTTCGATGCTTCATTCTAAATAGGGCCCACTAAACATATTACACGTCATTTGCAATGTCAGATTTTAACTTCGAAAAGTGGTGATTCATTTCAAATTCAAACACATAATTAACGGTCTGATCTACTGTTGCTCTCTAATGGGTCAGGTTATAAAGACCCCCAAAATCTCTATATATATCCTCCTTGATTTTTATTTTTTTTTTAATTTTTTTTTATTTTTTTTTTATTTTTATAATTTTGGTTTTGTTATAAAACTGTGAATCGAAAAATATGGAATCAAAAAAATAAAGTTTAACAGGTTAAAACTGTCAAACAGTCAAAAATACGGAACAAAAACTGATAAAAAAACTGTCCAGAAAAAAACTGGGAGACAAAAAGTACACAAATAGTGTACTTTTTGTACCTTATTTGTGAGGTAGGGGGGGTACCAATAGGGGTACCCCTCTCTAATATTGGGCCATAGCTGTGAGCTGCTGGATAATAAGGTACTAATTGTCAAGGCCCACTCGTAAAGTTATAACACGCGGTGAAAACAAAATGTTGGAAAGTCCGAGTTAAATATTACTGTATTAAACTCATATATGAGGACTGATATTATAATTTTTTTCTTTGGGTTTGGTTTGTATTGTTTTTGTTTGTGTAGGGTTCAAAGTGTAAATATTGGATTGTCAGCTGCTATATATGGAGCTAGGGTTTTTTTTTTTTTTTTTTTTTTTTTTTTTTTTTTTGGTAACCGTGATTTCCGACTCATTGGTCGACTAATCCATGGGGTTTGAGCCCACCGCCACACATGCTCAAACCAGGTAAAGCCCTCCCTTTTCAGGAGGTTGGCGTGACCACTTCAAGATTGTTTGCACCTAGTGGGAATGGGTTTTATTGTGTTGGCTAAGCCGTTTTCATTAATCGCACACACAAGATCAAATTTGTTAGTCTGGTTATAGTCTGTTAGTATAATCTTGATCATCTTGATCAAGTTAGTCTGGCATTGGTATTAATTCTTGAGAGTTTGTAGTGAGATTAATTGTAAGTGATATATTGTATAGATATTGCACCTTATAGAGGGACGATTTATATTTCTTTTATATGTTTGATAAGCACATGATTGTAGACTTATTTGTATTGGATTGATTACTAAGAAATACGTGGGGAGGTTGGTTGAGTGCTTCAATCGTGTTTTGAGTATTGATTCATTAGTTTTTACATGGTATCAGAGCCACAATCATCTTGATTATTGGTTCTTGATTGATTTTAAAAATTAGGGTTTCGATCGATTTAGGGGTTTTCACTTTAGAAGTGTTTTTGGGCACTTCTAGATAGTTGTTGGTGGATCATGATTGGTTAATTGTGAATCGTGATCGTTGGATTGATCTAATTAGGGTTTTTCTAGAAACCTTAACTTGATTAATTTGGGGATCTTGGTTCTGGTGGTTATTGTTCGTTTATGGGGTGAGTTTCTCTTGTTCTTGATTATTGTTAATCAAGAAAAAGGGGATTTGTTGTTTTCCGCTGATTCTGGTTCTTGGCTTGGGTTTTACCATTTCTTTCTTTTTATTTGTGTGTTTTGTTTTTTATTTACATTGAGTAGCTTAGCCCTTGACATGCCACCGTGAGTGGTTTGGAATCCTGGGAACTAACCAGTCTACTTGTTTGTCTCGTTTTTTGGTTGTGTGTTTGCCTTTAGTTTAGTTTGTCTAGTTTGTTCTGTTGTTGCTCTTGTCTAATTTATCTTGATCTATCTGGTTTTGTTCGTAGTTTTATGTGTCTTGCTTTGCTTTGGTATTTGCTTTATTTAGTTTTCATGGGGGATGTGCTTATTAGTGGCTTAGATGCTGGTAATCCTTTACACTTGCATAATAATGATCATTCTAATCTGCCTATTGTTAGTATTAAATTGACTGGAACTGATAACTATAAAATGTAGTCTACTGCTACAAAAATTGCTCTTCTTGGTAAGAATAAAATGGGTTTTGTTGACGGTACTTGTGTTAAGACTGTTTAGTGTTGTTCTTGCTTAGAAATAGGAGAGAGGCAATGCTATTGTTCTTAGTTGGATTCTTAATTCTTTGTCACCAGAATTGTATCTTGGTCATGTTTATTTTGAGATTGACTCTGATGTTTGGAAAGAACTTGAACAAACTTATGATAAAATAGATGGTTCTGTGATTTTTAATGTGCTACATAAGATTCATTCTACTAAGAAAGGTGAATTATCTATGTCTGATTATTATCATAAGTTGAGTTCTTTATGGAGAGAATTTGATACCTTTACTTTGCTTCATGCGTGTACTTGCGCTGTGACGGTGTTCTTAAACATAATATGTTGATTAGGCTTGTGTAGTTTCTTATGGGATTAGAGATGCTTTTAATAACATTTCTAGGGAAGAGTCTCATAGAATCCTTCTTCCTAGCATAGGGAATGGTGTTGGGAATAAGGGTACTTCTGTTGTTTTTGTTGCTAAGTTTAATAATTACAGGCCTAATGATGTTAAAAGAAACAATTTTGGCAATAGTAATACCAACAAAGGTCTTAATCTAAACTTGTTATGTAAACATTATAATCTTACTGGTCATACTATTGAGAGATGTTTTGATATAATTAGTTATCCTCTCGGTTTTAAAAAGAATCATAATTTGGTTAAAGGGGGTGTAGAAACTAGAAGGGGGGGGGGGGGGGGGGGGGTTTGAATAGTTTCTTAAATTTACTTGTTAAAAGATGGTTTTTAAAAATCTTTTTCAAAAGCTTAGGCTTGAGTATTTATGTGAAACCTTCTTATACACAATATGAACAAGGTATAGTGCAACTAAACTAATAATCACAAGTATAAAGAATAATGAATGTAAAGAGATAAGGGAAGGAAAGTTCAAACCAAACACCAAGGATTTATAGTGGTTCGGCAACGAAGCTCACTCCTCGTTCCTACTCCACTCCTCGAGTACTCCTTACTCGAGAGTTCACTAATCAACAAGCACCTTAAGGTGGATAAACCGTACACAACGTCGCTTATCTAATTTTCGACTCTAAGCTAAAAGTCGAGCCCTAATCTTAGCTAGGACCAATCTACACCAATATACTTTAAGGACCAAGTATTAACCTTAATACATACACAACTTCCAAATAGACACGACTACTTCGATCTTCACAACAATGACACAACAATGAATAAATAAGTTTGGATCTTTAATGGATCTTTGAGGTAGACACAACACTTCAAGGATGAAAGTGTTCTTCTCTTTGCACTTTGAGAGGAAGAGATGAGAGGAGAAAGATTCACTTCTAAACAAGTAGTAATCAACCAAATGACCAAGGATTTGAGTGATTTAAGAAGTATGAAAGAATCTAGAAATGTATGTGCAAAAGAGGTGAAGAGAAAATCTGAGAATGGTCCACTATTTATAAGACAAACTTCCAACGGCTATATCTGCCCGCGATTCCTTATTGGAGCCCGCGGTTCCTTATCGATAAGGAACCGCCGTAGCCACTAAGGAACCGTCGGAGTAGACTCCGCTCCTTTTTGTCTTTTAATGTTATGGTTCGAATCTGGAGATTAAAATATCCTGAAAGGATATTCCAAACCTAGATAAAATATGCCATTTTCAAATTTCAAATTTTCAAATAATTAATTTAATAAAACATTTTCTTAAAAGGAAAGTTTAATAAAAACTTGTCACACTTAATAAAAAGTAAGTTTTAAGAAAAGATTAAATCATTGATCACTTAATTAGGATGAGTATTTGTTTGTACATACCTTAATGGTTGAAATGAAAAATACTTGAACTCAAGAATTCGTTTTTCGTTGTTTTCTTAAATGCTTGTTTTTACATATTGTCGTAATCAAAACAAAGCGAGATCGAAAAATGCAAGTAACGTTTTTAGGCATCATTGCATTAATAATCTCCCCCTTTTTGATTCCGACAATACATAAACTCAATCACCTAATAAAAAAAAGATTTTCGAAGACGAGTTTATTTCATTTCTCCCCCTTTGTCGAAGCAAAAAGGTTGCAAAAGTTTTTGAAGAAGAAAATAACCGGACTTTGCAAATGCTCCCCCTTGGTGCTTACTCCCCCTTGTGAGATCTCGTATTTTTCTGGTAATTATTTTATTCTTAAATATTCTTCCGATCATTGATAATACTTTATTAAGAATTATAAAAATTTTATTTTTATTTTTCTATATTTATTTAAATCAAATTTTTGATTTAAAAGCACCCGCATGCATTTTACAAAAAAAAAAATTTACTCGAATCAACGGAACATGAACCGACGTCATAAATATATTTTTTATTATCGTCGTTTTAATTATTTTTTTAGTTTATGTGGATTATTTGTAAATTATGTTAAATAATTAAGCGTAATCTTATATAACGCGTTAACCTTTATCAAATCATAAGCCCTCATTTATTTATCAAAGTTTTAATGTTATCTGAATGCCAATGTTTTTATGTTATATTGAGCGTTTATTTTTCGTGTTCTACGCGTATTTTTCTAAATCGCGTAACTTTTAAAATATCGGTGTTCGATAATACCCGTTTTAACAAATTATAGGAAAAATGTTATACTAGTCTTATCTCTTTGTTCTATAATAAAAAAATAAAAAAATAAAGGGTAATGACACGTATCTAGGAAGGATACGTGTCTAGTGTTTTTCAAATCAAAGTAGCAACATATTAATCCTAATATACCAATACAACATATCTTGTCTACTCATTTCTTGTTACCGTACATCAAACAAGAAGCAAGCAATCAATAACTCTCATTCACTGTTGGAGTTATATAAGCCAACTTGGAGGAGCACTACAAATAATTTCATGACTTGAATTTGATGTTCATGGTTGCTCCAATAACATAAAATGTGTACGATCATTAGTCAAATTTATTTGTTTTTTATTAAATAAATGTTCTAGCTTCATTTTTAGTAAGATATTGCTAAAGAAAATAAAGATTTACTAATACAAGAATTTCTAATAGTTCAACACTTTAGCTTGTTCATTGATTTTAAACTTCTAACCTTTTAACAAAGTTATTGGATCTAAATATTAAATTTTAGTATGTAATTCATGAGATGACATTGTTTTAAGTAATTTTTAATCAAAATATTTTTTTAAAACATATTCGGCTTACAATTATTTTGTAAGAATGAGATAAAATGCACATATACACATATTATTTATGGAGTATTTTTGTTATAATACCATTAAAATACTAAATTATATATATATAGATGAACTGATGTGATGAACTACTATATTATTTTAAACATAATTTTATATATATTAAAAATATATAATTTAAGTTATAATTATGATATTAGTAGTTTTAAGTGCATTTATTCACGATATTCTATAAATTAAAGACATGCCACTTTATTTTAGGTCGTCGTTAGAAACTCAAGATTCCTTTGCTTATCTTATTTATCGTTTCACTCCCGTCACTATTATCCTGATCGTTATCCTTGTTCGATATAGCTATCGCTAAGGTGAGTTCATAGTCCCTTTTACTATTTATAAAATGTTTCTAAAACGCGGGATGAGATTTCATGTTGGAACACAAACTTTTAAACTGTATGCTATCCTGAACTGTATGCTGCCAGATGAATACAATATATTATTGCTTTTAGTTTCCATAGCCACTAAGTTTCCCCTCAATATCATGAACCGTTAATAATTCACAGTTTGCAAGCGCGAATGTTGTGGATGGATCCATCGGGACTGACAATCCCCGTCCCATGTTGCGGTTGTTTAACCATTGACGCATTACATTTGTTTATACTTGAGTATTTAGGCTGAATACTCACTAGGGGAACTTACCTTTTGTTAAGCTTCGGTGTCATGAGCTAAATAGCAATAATATACATCACGACTATGGATGATGCACATAGTCATCCCCCCTATTACTTGTTTTACAACTTATACTTGTGTTCCATTACTTAGTTTACTAAACCTATGAATATCACTCAACTTTTTGTTGATGGATTTACATGTTTTAATCTCAGGTAATAACGCTTAATGTGCTAGGATGGGATCCCGCAGGATGTTGGCAGCTTGGGAGTTCTGTGTTGTGCTTATGCTTTTGGTACTATAAAAGTTGTTAAAATCTTCCGCTTATCTTTTGGTCCCTGATAATCTTTAATCCTCTAAAACGAGCTCGATTTCGGCTTCCTAGATCATTTCTTCAAAAACCGTGTTGAAATTGCCGGTTTTCGTGATCTTTGGCACACCTTTGGTTCTTTGACTTTGTCTTTGTCTCTTTCTTGGACTTTTCTTCAATAAATGACCGTGAAATCCCGTGTTTTCTTTCCTTTTGATCTTTTGTATCTATTTAACACAAAAACACAAAACCACGCGTAATTCCGACTTTTATGATACTAAACACATGATTAGGTCTTGTTTTTTCTTGATTTTAGTGGCAAAAGGATAAGTGTTTACACACTTATTAAATCCCCTACACTTGACAATTGCAATGACCCCATGCAATGTATAATTTTAAAGCATAGAGTTATATTTTTCTCATAATTAACCATGTTGGCCTTTATTATAATATACTATTACTACTACGATGAAAAGAGAAAAACATTTAAGTAAACAAAAGTTATAACAATTTATTAACTTGGAAATTATTTGATGGAAGAAACTCGTAAAGAAATCTAAGACTTAAATTAGGGCTTTGGTGTCATGATCACCCTCAAGTTTCACGTTCCCCAAACCAAGCTTAAAAACGAGATCATTGTTTACCATAAGTTCTCAAGTTAAAACCACTTATATAAGACAATTGTGTAATACTCTTTCTCTAATTCCTAAGTTGTATCTCTAGCTTTTAAGGATTTGCATTCACCCGTAGGCTCATTTAACTTATTTTATAATTATTAGTCCAAAAATGAAGGCAAAACGGTGCAAACCCGACACTCAAAACCTAACCTCGTCCTCAAAAACGTTGTCACTAAAGTAAGCCCACATCAAAGATGATTTAACACGATTTGGGGAATAAATTCCCGGACCCAAAATTTGGCCAATAGTACTACTTATTAATTATTCCTCCAAAGTCATGTAGACTTTATGTGGAGTTTAGCAAGTTCACATCATATACCCTTAGGCTCTTTAAGATGTAAAAATGCTCCTCATCTATTGTCCACACCCTAAGGCTCCTTGAACGATAAACGAGGGAATTGATTTTTGATCAATTTTTATTCAACACTTACCATGCCATACACACTAAAGCTCTAATGACAAGGTTCGTGCTACATGCCCCACACCCTAAGGCTCCTTGAGGTCATGTTTTAATCTTATTCTTTCTTATTTATGATATATATAGTAGGCCAAATTCTGCGGTCCCATGGTCTGAATACCTCCTACTTAGTGGTTATGAGCCACCTTAGTCGGAAGTCCACAACGCTGTCACCCTCAATGTGTTAATGCTTTAATTACAAGGAGATAAAAGATTTGGCTAAGAGTTAAGATATCGAATCTACACCGCAAAAATCCTCATTTATTAAGAAATTAAATATACAAGCAGGAAGAAAGAGCCACAAAAACTCATATAAGCAAGAATTAACCCTTAAACTTATTATCAACTCTATCATCTCTCGTTCTCCACAATTTAAAATCTCAAAGAATGAGACTCGTGAATGCTTAGTCTAATAAACCAATTAAGGTCCATATGGTTAAGGATACTAGCTAGAGTAAACTTGGATAAGTAAACCCGGGTTGAGTCAAAATATTCACGACGGGCCTAATATATCAAAGATATCTAAACTTGTTAAAACCATTTTATTCATTTATTTATTTTTGACTTTATTCTTGAAATGAAATTTATAAATACGATGTGATGAAAAAAGGAAAGAAAATAAATGGAAAATACTACTAGGCCAAAATAGATCAAAATTTTTTTGAAAACGTTGAAATTTTTTTAATTTTCTGGTTAAATGAGGTCAAATTCATGGAAAAGCCCACTAAAATTCGATAGAAGTCCCCCCTACACTTAATATAAACATTGTCCTCAATGTTTAAGCATGTGGAAGAATAAACTCCCCTACACTTAGGACATTGAGTACGTTGTTTAAATCGAGTTAAAGAAGAGATAACTAAAGTGATTACATTTATTCAACTTATTTATATACAAGTATGAATCACAATAGCAAAACCTTATCGAAGAAACCGGGTACATGGGAACACGGGATCACGGGTCGCGTCAAAAAGTACCAAAAGTTGATCTTGAAAGCACACATCCCTGCACAACATCACAACACACAAACAACCTACTTGGCTCCCCTACACTTATTTAAAAAAATAGATAAAAAGGATACTCGGGTTGCCTCCCGAAGAGCGCTTGTTTTTGTTAACCGAGTCACGAGCCTGACTCGACCCCGAATTAAATGGTCCATGGGGAAACCTCTAATATTATATCAGGATCAGAGACCTTGTCCTCGTTCCCGGAGGACATTAATAAGTGAGAGGCAGTAGGATAAGTCTTAAAAGGTAGAAAAGTCCTCTCAACATACGAGAAGTATGTGAGGTCGTGATCCACGGGAGGTGGGATGGGTAAAGGAAGCAAAGACAATGAATGCGCACCAAGTGGCACAGCCGTATCGGTATCAAGTATAGAATAGTCAATGTCACCTCCCGGGTCAAAGCACTCATCCTCGGTAATAGGTTCTAAAGGTTGGGAGGAAAGGTGCTCGGGAGGGGGACTTGGGACAATATCTTCATTAATAAAATTATCAAAAAAGAATGTTCCCCTCCGTGTCATCATCATCAATACCCGGAGGTATTGAGAGATTGTCAATTTCTTCCATATATGGGTCATTATTCTCAACGGGAGTTAAAGACGGAGGTAAAGATTCATTGATAGAAGTAGAATTCAACGCTTCAATTTGAGAAATAAGAAGATGAACTTTCAATAATTTGTCGCGAAGAATAACGTCTTCCACCTCATCTAAAAGAGCAAGTTCATCGGTGAACTTCTCATAAGTCGGAGATAATAAATCGTCATCGCCCGCATCTCCCAGTGGAAATGGGTGAAAAGGAGAAATTTCAAACGTGAAATCCTCATAACATGGAGAAATGTCATCCGTAAGAGCGACCTCGTCCGTAAGCTCCGCAAAAGTCGGCACATCACAAACTTCATCAAAGAATTTGTCGAGACCAAAATCACTAATCTCACTCGATGTATCACAATCCTTAGATGCATTTGGGATATCGAGAGAAGGAGTTACAATTGCACTAGGATGTTGAGCAACAAGATCATTCCAAGAAATAGAATTCTCATCGTCATCATCATCATAATAGTAAGAACGCACAGGAGGAGGAGTAGAAGCACTAAGATTAGATACTTGCTCTTGTCGGCTATCGTCATGCGAACTAACATTGAGTTGTTTTAAGCTTTCTAGAATTCCATCCAAAATAGTGAGTTGTTCCTCAAAAGAAGGTTGATGAACGACGGAGTATTGTGGGGGTTCAAAATTTTGAAAACCGGAATTATAGCACGGATGTGGCTCATAATTCATCGGTTGACAATAAGAAATATCGTGAGGGCCCCCACAATAGTTGCCACACGGGTATGGAGAAAAACCCGGTGCATTTTGCGGATATGGATCCTCATATATGGGAGAGGTGAAGTACGAATTGGCTGAATTACAAAGTGGACAAAATCCAAGTTGTGTATTGTCGATATAATAGCCGCATCGCTCACATGTACACCATTGACATGTTTGATAACCATTCCATGGTCTCCCACACCTTACGCAATACGAATCCATGAAGAATTAATAATAAGAGGGGTAGAGAAAAGAATTAAACACAATAGAGGATAAAGAGGAGTATTTTTGGTGTAACACTTAGGAAAGCGTCACTTTTGGATTTTTAAAATTTTTTTGGTGCAAATCTTAGGAAAGAGTTTGCTTTTGATGATTTTTTAATTTTTTAATTTTTATCTTTTTGATTTTTTATATTTTAGATTTTTTTAACAAGAAAAATAACGTTCAAAATCGAACGGATCCCAAAATCCAAATCGTCTCACGACAAATCGTCAATCGTAACGAGCGAAGCGGCAGCGACGCCATTTTAATGTCGCTATTTTTGTGTGTCAATTAAAGTTCGTTTCCTCGAATCACTCGAATTAATATCGGACTTAAACGTGGATTAATTGTTCTTGGTAACTAAAACTTGATTGGTATTTAAAAACTAAAAACTATTTAATTAAAAACTAATTAAACTAATTAAAAAAGAAATATTTAATAAAAACTACTTTTTCAATTTTTAAACAAAAATATTTATAAATCATAAACTAATTTAAATGAAAACTAATTTGAAATTAAACAAAATTAATTAAACTAATTTGAAAACTATTTTGAATTTAAATGAAATCTACTAAAAACTATTTAAATAAAACTAAATTAATTGAGAGCTAATTTTTAAAAACTAAGTTTAAAAAAAAACAATTTAAATTTATAAAAGTAATTAAAAATATATTTTTATTTTTTTATTTTTTAAATTTTAAAACGTAATTTAATAAACTAATTTTTAATCTAAAAATTTAAAACTTATAATTAAATTTAACTAAATAAAACTTGTATTTAAAATGTGAAATAAAACTGACAGCCTAAATAAACCTATATTAATTAAATGACTAGTAATCAAACACAAAATAAGGCCTAGCAAAGATGGTTAAGACGCTGGCTTGTTAAGCAAAGGGTCAGGGGTTCGAAACCAGCATGGACGATTTTTGTTGATTTTTTTTTAAATTACTTTTTTTTGGACAGAATTAATTCACCAGACCAAATGAGTCTGTGAACTGAATACACAAATCAAACTTAAACAAAGCAAAACAATTAAAACCCAAATAAGCAAGAAGACTCAACTAATCAATAAGCGAATACTACTACTAACTTAAAAATCAGCAAATAGGCAGACTTAGACTTATAAAAAAAACTGAAAGTAAAATAAATAAATCATAAACTCAGCAAAAACATAATCTAAACAGATGCAATCGAAAAAACTAGCAGATAAAAAAAAATTCTCAAACCTATGTCAGCACTAATACTCAAATTCAAACAAACTTTTCTAACCAAAATAGATTACCCTTAGCAACTCAAAAATCAAAACTACTGAACCATATAACTGACCTCTTAGAATATCAAATCATAATCAACAAATATTTAGAATTAAGCAAAAAATCATAAACCTCATACCAACTAGTCAATAAAATCAGATTAAAACTTAAAATAAAAAGAAATAACTAAGCAGTGCTAAACTCCAAATCAATTCAACCAGTGTACCAACTAAACATTAAGCAGTTAACAAATAAACTAAAACTGGTAAAATAAAAAGAGATCAAACCTGATGTCGTAAACCTTTGGGAAGAAGGGTAGCGCAGAACCCCCTTTTAGGACCGAATCAAACACTCCTTAACCAATCATCATCATCATCGAACCATCATCTACTCACGACCCAAAAATCTTCGAGCCAGTTTTATATTTAACTTCCCAGTGGGGGAAATTAATAATCCACTTTTACTTTAGTTTAACAACTATAATAAAAACAAATAATAATAATATTGAGAAAAATAGATTAAAGATTAATTATAATAAAACTTGACAAAAATTAAAAGATGAGATAAGATTAAACTGAAAATAAATTTCATTAATAATAAAAGGAAATTACATTTACTAGAAAAAAAGAAAATTACATTTAACCTATCATCTAATTTTGCATAAATAAAATAAAAGTAAAAAAGGGCACACCGAATTACAGATTATATGGGGGTATTTATAGCCAACCCCCAAGGCTTCTTGATGAACTTGGTGAGCAAGTAAATCCATCTCACCCGCTCTTTTTCTTCTCTTCTCTTATCTTTCTTCAATCAACGGCTGAAAACACATACTCATCACGCGGATCGCCAGGGTGGAATGATATTGTATTTCTTGTGCTTCTTGTTTTGCTGATGTGGAATTAAATGATTGGAGGAGTGGTGGTTTTGGTGCTGGCATAACCAATAAGGGAAGAGAAAATGGCCACGTAGATGAGGACCACCTATCATGCTCCTCTGATTCTTATGGGGAATTAATCCCAATCGTGTGAATCACACGATTTAAGTCAAACCCCCAATTTATCTTGGTGATATTATTGATTAGGGTTTGGGTAAAAAAGGGAGTGACTGTTTATTTGTTTTGGGAGAGTAGAGGTGTGACCTTGTTTGTATCGAAAACAATAATGTGAGGGGGTGGGTAAAAGGTTTAATAAAACGTGTGTGAGTGATTGTTTATTAAACGTGGGTTTGACCAAATAAGTGAATAAATTTTCACTTTTCACCGTAAGTTTTGTTTTGTAAATGGGCTTGGCCCAAACTGAAATACTCTCAACGTCTCAAATATGTGATATGGGCTTGGACCCAAATTAACTTGTAACATCCGTATAAACATTGTATTTGGGCCTTTTGGGCTTGTGTTGGACCTTTTGACCCACAAGAAAATAAACCATCTTCTTAAATGGGCTTGTGGGCCCAATAAGCAAGTGTGGGACCCACTAAGCTCAAATAACTTTGATCATCTTTAATCCTCTAAAACGAGCTCGATTTTGGCTTCCTAGATCATTTCTTCAAAAACCGTGTTGAAATTGCCAGTTTTCGTGATCTTTGGCACACCTTTGGTTCTTTGACTTTGTCTCTTTCTTGGACTTTTCTTCAATAAATAACCGTGAAATCCCGTGTTTTCTTTCCTTTTGATCTTTTGTACCTATTTAACACAAAAACACAAAACCACGCGTAATTCCGACTTTTATGATACTAAAGACATGATTAGGTCTTGTTTTTCTTTGATTTTAGTGGCAAAAGGATAAGTGTTTACACACTTATTAGTACCTATAAAACTTTAAAAGCATGATGTAATGGTACTTTGTTATGTTTTAAAACTTGTGGGACCTATGCTTTAAACTCTGATATATCTGTTGTAATAAATATGTCTTTTAGTACGTCATGACGTGTTACCCTTTGTTGCCTAGTTGGTCCATGCCTGATTCTGGGGGTCTCACAGATTGGTATCAGAGCGATGGTTATAGAGAACTGAGTCATTTTCAAAACTTGGTCTATAACTAAATTTTCAAAATATTTCATGCTTTACTATTGTCAAACACAGAATCTGCCAATGTTGTTTAATATATGCGCGGGTAACTCTCTATTCCTTACTATTTACTTAATTATTCATATAATATTTCATACTTTAATTTCATTCTTGATATATTATATTGATTTCATTACAATATATATTTTCTTCAGCCAAATCCTTCGTGCTTATTATGTATATATATCTTTTCCTTATGTAGATGAATTCTCCCCCTCGATCGCTAGACAGTGTTTTCAAATTTCCTCAGGAGGAGCCTGAGGAGGATTCTGAGGAGGAGCCTGAGGAGGATTCTGAGGAGGATCCTGAGGAGGATTCTGAGGAGGAACCTGAGGAGGATCCTGAGGAGGATCCTGAGGAGGAGCCTGAGGATGATCCTGAGGAGAATCCCGAGGAGGATCCTGAGGAGGAGCCTCAGGAGGATCCTGAGGAGGAGTAGGAGGAGGAAGAAATTCAGCATCCAACCACTCCTATCAAAGACTCTCCTACTTTATCCTGTCTACCTTCGGGACATTCTTCAGACTCAGACAATGATACTTCTGATCAGCCTATTCGGACCAGCACTTATGAAGTGGGAGGCCTTTCCAATGCTACTCCTGCTTCCCCTGAATATATATCCGAGGCTCTTTTCTCTCCAGCAGATCCTGAAATTGAAAACCTGCACAACAATGTAAGATGTTTATTTAGAATGTCAAATAAAAGAAAGCTGAAAGTGATAACCTCGAATCAGAAGTGAAGGTGTTAAAAAAGCATATGAAGTCTTATGACAAGGATTTTCAGGAGGAATGGAATTTTACTACCTACCTAAAAGGTTTAATTAAGGAATTAATTGCCAAAGATAAAGAAAAGGATGAGATGATTAAGGGTTTACAAGAAACCATGACGGTAATGAAAAAGCGTTTAGATCAACTTGAAGTTAGGCCTGAAGGGGTGGCTCCTTCTACAGCATCGTCATCTTCGGGATCACCTAGTGGCCCCAAGTAGATCTTCTCAGTATTTTCGTTTATGTACTTTCTATTATGTATCTTTTGTACATTCGACTAGACTGTTATGACAGTTAGTGCTACTAGTATTTGGGTGTAAATTTTGCTTCTTTCGTATACACCCTTGTAACCGAGCCTTATTTCTTTGGTATGTTATGGAAAAACGCGTACTTAATGAATCATCATTTCGGTATTATTGTGATTACATCTACTTTTACTTCGTGTACTTGAATCTAGTTACAATATAAATTCCTTAGTAATGCCTTTCATGTTGACAATCATTTATGCTTATCTAAAATCTTTTCTTATCCTATTTCTCCAATTTCCATGAATCTCGAAATAACATACTTATACAAGTTCTCACTGATTTTTGTACTCTGTTGTTGACAGAATCATGATGCCTACTCGAATTCATAGGACTGATGGACCCAGGAGATCCCGTACGGCCACTATGGAAATAATTATTGCAAAAAGGGTGGAAAAAGCTGTGGCTGAATACGAAAAGAGTCGAGAGACTCAAACTAAAGCTGAAAGTTTTTCGAGTGCAAAAGGATGTTCGTACAAAACTTTCATGTCTGGAAAACCACACTCTTTCAAGGGGACTGAAGGTGTTGTTGGTTTGACACGTTGGTTAGAAAATATGGAGCAAGTATTTGGGACTTGCAAATGTTCTAAAGAGGACAAGGTGATATTTGCTGCTAGTACTTTGGAAGGTATTGCACTTACATGGTGGAACGGGAATATTCGAACTTTAGGCCTTGATAATGCAAACAAAATCCCTTGGAGCGAGTTTAAAGTAATGATGACCACTGAATATTGCCCTGAAACTGAGATAGCTCGAATGGAGCAAGAGCTATGGAATTTACAGATGAAAAATGATGATATTGATGCCTATAATAATAGGTTTCATGAATTGGTCTTGATATGTCCTGAAATGGTTCCGAATGAGAAAAAGAAGATAAAAAGGTATGTCAAGGGTTTTCTAGAACGAATTAAAGGGCACATTACTTCATCAAAACCTTCTTCCTTACATGAAGCAGTGAATATGGCTCGTGAGTTGGTCGAGCAGTCTGTGGAAGGTAAAGCAGCTAGGTCAAATGATGGTAACAAGAGGAAATGGGAGGATATTAAAAGAAATAATCAGGGGAATAATCAGGTAAATAACCGCAACAACAACTGGGGCAACAACAGAAACTTTAACAGGAACAAAAATCAACAAGAAAATAAAAGACAAGAGACGACAACAATGTATGCAGCTGCTCCTATTGTTCCTGCTGCTCCTGCTGGCAGACAAGGTTATGCTGGAAATCTGCCCAAGTGTGATTGATGCAATTTGCATCATCCTGTTGGAGTGTGTCCTCCTAGGTGTACACTTTGTAGAAGGATTGGCCATGAGGAAAGAAACTACCCTGTGGTGTGCTTTGGATGTGGTGAAAAAGGTCATTTCAGGACTAGGTGTCCAAAGGCCAAGAACCCGCAGAACAATGGAGCTCGGGGCAGTGTGTATTAAGTGGCTAATAATGCTCAGCAGAATCCTAAGGTGGTCATGGGTACGTTTCTTCTTAACGATCACTATGTTAGTATTTTATTCGATTCTGGTGCTGAGAAAAGTTTCGTGTCTTCTGCCTTTACGCCTTTTATTGATATTACTCCCTCTGCCTTAGACACTAGTTATGAAATAGAATTAGCAGACGGTATGATTGTTAGCACCTCTACAGTCTTACGTGGTTGTACCCTCGATTTGCTTAGCCATTTGTTTTTAATCGACCTTTTACCGACGCGTCTTGGCAGTTTTGATGTTATTGTTGGTATGGATTGGTTAGCATCTCATCGTGCTGTCATTGTTTGCTTTGAACGAATCGTGTGTATTCCTCTTTCTTCGGGTAAAACCTTAGAACTTCAGGGCGAGAAGCCGAATGACAATCCGAATTCTCTTCTTTGTATCAAGGCTGATGAGAAAAAGCTTGATGACATTCGTATTGTTTGTAAATTTCCTGGAGTATTCCCAGATGACTTGACGGGATTACCTCCTGTGCGTGAAGTTGAATTCCGTATTGAACTTATTTTGGGTGCACTACCTGTTGCCAAGTCACCTTATCGCTTAGCCCCGTCTGAAATGAATGAATTATCAAATCAGCTTAAGGATTTACAAGAGAAAGGTTTCATTAGACCGAGTCATTCGCCGTGGGGAGCTCCTGTGCTCTTTGTTAAGAAAAAGGATGGTGCAATTAGAATGTGTATTGACTATCGGGAACTCAATAAGTTGACAATCAAGAACCGTTACCCTCTCCCTCTTATAGATGATTTATTCGATCAATTACAAGGTGCTCGCTGTTTTTCCAAGATAGACCTTCGTTCCGGTTATCATCAGTTAAGAGTTCATGAAAGTGACATCTCCAAAACCGCATTCAGAACCCGTTATGGTCACTTTGAATTTACCGTTATGCCATTCGGTCTTACCAATGCTCCTACCATTTTTATGGATCTAATGAACCGTGTTTGCAAACCATACCTTGAAAAGTTCGTCATAGTCTTTATTGACGACATCCTCATTTACTTAAAATCTGAAAAAGATCATGAACATCATCTGAGAACAATTTTAAGCCTTCTGGAGAAAGAAAAGTTGTATGCCAAATTCTCTGAATGTGAATTTTGGTTGAAAGAGGTCCAATTCTTAGGACACGTGGTCAACCAGGATGGTATACAAGTGGATTCTAGTAAAGTTGAAGCAATTAAGAATTGGAAAACTCTTGAATCGCCTACGGAGGTCCGTTCATTTCTTGGGTTAGCCGGATACTATCGCAGATTTATCGAAAATTTCTCCAAGATTGCTAAGCCTTTAACCTTGCTTACACAAAAGAACAAGGAGTACATTTGGGGTGAAGATCAAGAGCAAGCCTTTTGCTTATTGAAGGAGAAATTGTGTAATGCCCTAGTGTTAACACTTCCAGATGGACCGAATGACTTTGTAGTTTATTGTGATGCATCCCATCAAGGTTTCGGGTGTGTCCTAATGCAACGAGGCAAAGTGATTGCTTATGCCTCAAGAAAACTTAAAATCCACGAACAGAACTATACCACTCATGATTTGGAGCTAGGTGCAGTGGTATTTGCCTTGAAAATATGGAGACATTATCTTTATGGGACGAAAAGTGTGATATACACCGACCATAAGAGTCTTCAATATATCTTGTTGGAAATTCACTTTATGTGACGACATTTAAGAATTCCCAGCGTGTGTGACTATATATACCCCTCCTAGGCTTCCAAGGAGGGGTGTTGATTGTGTTTCCTTTTCATTTTATTACATTTTCCTTTCTTTCTCTTTACACACACAACCTCTCTTTCTCTAAACTCAACAATGGCTTCCACCATCTACCAACATGTTAGACCACCGGATTAGCTAAAAGCAAATCCACAATTGGCATCAGAGCCTCGGTATAATCCTTGGATCGTGTTTATTGTTTTCGATTTGGTGGTCTAATTTTTTTCTTTGGTCCCGATCTAAATTTTTTTTGTCACGGTTTGTTGTGTTTTTTTATCATATTCACAAGTTTTTTATCACTTTCACATGTTCACATGTTCACGGTTTGTATTCTGGGTCACGTTATTCTATCTGCATCTATATCACTGTCCATCCTATTACATGGTCTTCAACTTGTCTCATATCCATATCACTGTCCAAATCTTTTATCCTATGTCACAATTTTTTTTCAATTTTTGTGTCACTGGTTATCATGTAATGGTCAAAAGTCAAACTTCTTTAATCTGATATGGATTGTGTGACTGATTTTGTGTGCTATCACCTTCTGGAAATTTTTTTTTCTGGTAATCTTTTGAAGATGAAGATGAGATGTGCCCAGATTTGCCCAGAAAATTTAGATCCAGAATTCACAGATCCTGATAAATCAGAAAAAAAGGACATTTTTTTGGATAAGATTTCAGCTTCATGGTACATCGCATTGAGTGCGATTGGTAGACTACGATGGCTCCATTACGATGGAACCATTGCGATGGTTCCATCGCGATGGGACATGATACGATGGCCATATCTGTCTTAAGACTACGATGGGACTGCGATGGTGTCCATCAAGTTGCGATGGAACCATCAAGATGATGTTTAAAAACTGACTACGATGGACTCTTCTTTTTTAGACTGCGATGGCCATATTATTGTTAGACTGCGATGGCTATAATTTTTTAGACTGCGATGGTTTAAAAGTATGAGTACGATGCAGTTTTAACAAAAACTTGACCATGCTGTTTAAACTATACCGAGACCTTGGACACCAGAACCACAACTTTAACATATCAAGCCAACCTTATTTCTCCCCAACACCAACATAATCTACCTAATCCCATCGTCACTTAAACCCCATCTAGACTCGAACCAAAACAGTAAAACAAAGATCTCAGATTCATATTTCCCTTCGTGTGGGACATGCAAGTGTCGAGATCTTTTAGATCCTACACGAAATATTATATCATCATAGATCTTCGGTTGGGAATCATCCATTTTGTTAATGCAAGTGATGCCTAAAAACATTATTAGTGTTAACTGATGAGATGGCATTTATACATGATCTCATCGTTCTTTTCGGGCTTTAAATGCATAAAAATGTCATAAAATACCATATATATGCTTGTGTTTGTTTACTTGTGTATTTTAGGTATGGATATCGTGAAAAAGACAAAAGATCACAAGTTACAAGGAAAAACGGGCACGAGAAACGAAGCCGTACAAAGAACCGGGCCTTAATCATGGAATTCTCAACAAAATACCTTGAAGACTTGAAGACAAACAAGATTGATCCTCATTTATTGAAGAAATGACACTTAAAACCCTTGTATTACAAGTTTGGTCCCTTAAGTTTGTCAAAATTACACAAAAGGTCCTTCAACTTTGAAGAAATGGCAAGATTAGTCCCTCAACAAATCAAAATTGCCAATAATGGTCCCTCATAAAGTCAAAGATGCAATGAAGACCTTTGAAGATCAACAATGTCCAAGATCAGTCCTTGAAATATCTCAAAATGGCAAATATAACCCTTGAAACACTTTTTATAAAGTTTTGTGCCAAAATTGCCAAGTTGAGAAACGTTGATACAAAGGAAATGGGCGCTGATAGAAGTTTATATCCAAGTGACAAAAGAAATGAAGAGGAAGGGCTAAAGTTGTGTATTTGAAACATTCAAACGTAATAATGCGCCAAACAACTTTCACTTCCCCTAATATCGGATCAAAAGGTTTACTATTCACCCTAAGAACCCAGTTACCACTTCACTTAAAACAAAGGGTAAAAACAAATTACCCAGGCACACGTTTGATTCACACATGCAGGAACCTATCCCACACACAAAACCCTCATCTCCACTCACTATGGACCCCACCCCAATACCCTTTCCACCAATCAGCAAGCAACTTAGCCTCCAAGTCATGTGACGTGTCAAGATCAACAGCTGACAACGTTTGCTTCATTCCAAAGCTGAAATGAACATCCAGGATCATTTTAAACAGCTCACACCAAGGATTCGTCTAGAAGGACTTAAGGACAAATAGGGAATTTCACATCTAGGGTTTATGAACAGTGTAGCATTGGCATTTGCCTATAAAAAGACTCCTCAACATGTGAGAGAGCTTTTGTTCCAGATTTTAGCTTTCAATCTTTGTAATTCCTTTTTATGAAATAAAGTTTAAATTTCTTAAAATTCTGAGTTTTTAATCTGTTATTTATAAAAGTTTGGTGTTGGAAAAGCTAAAATCTGAGTTCCATTTGATTGTGAAGGCCTACCTTAATCTTGTGGTTAAGGCACGTCTTGTTTCATAAGGTTTTTAAGGTTTGTAAACCTTGAAATCCTTAGTTCTGTTTTGGTTATTTTGTGTACTAACCCTTGACCATTAGCTATAAGCTCTTACAAGCTTGTTGACACCAAGCTTGTGAAGGGATTAGAGCCCTTGGTTGAGTTGTTTGCTGCTTGTGTTGAAGATATAAAGTCCTTGAGGTTCTACTTTGAACCATCAACCAAGGCAGTTTGCATCACCTTTGTTGAAGTACCTTGGTCTTGTTCTAGTTGTTGAACAAGGTCCAAGGAGCATTGCTGGCCTTCCTAGGATGTTGTGGGAGGCAGGTATAATCTCTTGTTAAGATTCCCCTAAAAATTTCATGTTTATGACTGTTTTTGATTTGGTACTTTGATTTTGAGTATTGGAGTTTGTGCTGGTGATTTTTGAGTTTGATTGTGTTATTTGCTATTGTTTAAGTGTTTTTGATCATTACAATCAGTAGGTTATTAGGTAAAATCAGAAGTTTGTATGATAAGTGCTTGATTAAGGGTTGTTTGGGATTACTGCATAAGTCTGTCAACGTCTGATTTGTTCCTGTCAGCGTTTGATTTAGACTTGTCAGCGTTTGTTGAGTGCTTGTGTGTTGTATGCAAGTATTGGTACCTGTTACTTGGGAGTATTTGTGCACCTGTTTGCAGGTTTTGTGGTATTAAACACATTGATTCATAGATTGGCTCTAAATCTTCATAACTTGGTAAAATTGGCTAGGATTTTGAGGACACCTAGATCTGAGCATAGGTTAAGGGTAACAAGTGCTAAATCATAGCTAATCACACCAGGGTAGAGGGATTTGAGGCTTGAAATTGGATCAAGTGTCAAGTATATCAGCAAACTTGTTTCTGCATATGTTCTTTGCTAATCAGTAACTTTTTGTGCTTTAATCTTGTTATTTATTTTGATTCAGCGTTTGATTCTTGTTGCATTTTGATTTCTAGCATTAGGATTGTTGTATTGCTGATTGGATCTTATTTGTTTGCTGCTTGTGATTAATATCTGGCTATTTAGATTGCTTTGTTCATAACTCATAAGCTCACTGGCTTATTGGCTTATTTGTGCCAAAATACATCAAGTTTACCCAACTGGTAAGCCTTGATTCACAAGGTTTGCACTCAAACCTTGATCAGCAGGGTGAAAAACAAGTTTTTACACTTCATTAAGTCTGTCAGCGCCTACTTTGTTCCTGTCAGCGTTTGATTCAACTTATCAGCGCCTGACTTTAACTTGTCAGCGTTTGACTTTTAGGTTGACTGTTTTTGGATTTGGCCCATTTGAGGGCCCATTAGGGGTATTTTGGTAATTTTACTTTCATTTTCTGATTCTTTAGGTTAAAATAAACTAGTTTGTAAGTTTTTAGAATTTTTTTATAATTTTAGGATTTTTAATATTATTTTATTATTATTTTATTATTATTTTTAAAATTTCTCTTTTTCCAACTTTTTACATTTTTTCTTAGGTTAAATACATTAAAATAGAAATTTAGTAACTTTTAGAATAATTTTATCACTTTTAGATTAATTTTTATAATTATTTTAAGTTTTAATAGTTTTTAATTCATTTTAAATAGTTTTTATTGGTTTTAAAATTTCTAAAAATAGTTTTTAATCATTTTAGGTCATGTTTAGAGGTTTACAAACTATAAAAATCTTTATTTGGGCTTTTTGATAATTTATTTGATTTTTAGGGCTTTAATTAGCATTTAAAAATTGAATATTTAATTATTTAAAAGGTTTGAAAAAGTTTTGATAATTGGTAAACTCTTAGTTTATTATTTTTGATTTTTGGTGAATTTTTGGTAATTTTTAGAACTTATTTTATTTTTGGTGATTTTTTAGGTTTTACGTCTTAACTTTCTAATAGTGTTTTTGCTTATTTTTTTTCTATTTTTTCGACTTCGTCATTTTCTCTTCCAATCCCCTTTTAAACCAATCATTAATCACAAACATTTGGCAAGTTTTTCACACACATATACCTCCTTGGGAAACGAACTTACACACCATTAAGGGTCATTAGTGTTGATTTTTCCTAAAGTCATCACTCGATACTTATTGCTATTTTGTTGCTCTTTTTCCTAAAAGGGTATACAAAAACACTACAATCATTTTGGCGCCGCTGCCGGGGAGGTGTGTTGTGCTTTAATTTGGAAGCTTTTGTTTTTGATATTATCCATAATAAGTATTTGTGTTAAGTGGAACTCCCTTAACACGTATTATCGGTTTTCTTGGTTTTTCTTGTACAAATATTATTAATATATTGTATTAAGTATCACAATAAATTTACAATATCTCCAAAAGTGTGAAAACACAACCTTAATTGGGATTTGATCTCCTAATTATTGTATTCGAATCTCAAACAAAAAGAAAAGGCAAAAAAATAGATAAATACTTTCGTGAAGCTCGATTTTGAAAAATACAAACTATAAGGTGGGTATAAGGCGGGTATTATAAAATATACCCTAAGGAAAAAGGCTCTTAAGTGCTTCGCGCCGCCTCGTTTCCCCGCTTGCTTGTGAGTATTTTAAGATTGAAGGCTAATCGAGGGTTTTGCCGCCCAAAGTATTATTACGTATAATATATTTGCTTGGTTTTCTTTGTGATTAAACCCTCTTGAACAATTTGGTTTTCACCAAAGTTCTAAAGTCATTCGAAGACGTTCACTCCACGTGATCGTTTTCATTCTTTTGAGGCTTCTTTAATCAAGAGTTTGATTCGAGGAGAGATTTTGTAGATTGTTGTCTACAAAGATACACCAAAATCCAAAAAAATTAAATATCATCAAAAACACAAAAAAATTGAAAAATCCACAAAACACCCAAAAGAATCTTCTTTGCTCACCTCCCATTCTTCGTGAAGTTTATGATCACTCGTAATCAAGCAAAACGAGCTCGTAAACGTCTTCAAAAGCAAGCAAATCAAGGATCGTTAATTATTGAAGAACCTCCAATTGTTGAACCTATTGTAGAACAAGAAGTCGTCATGGCTAATCGTACTATGATGGAGTTGCTACAAGCACCCACCGAGGGTTTTGGAGAGGCTATTGTGATTCCCGCCATCCTTGCGGAGAATTTTGAGATTAAGACGGGTTTAATGTCTATGTTGCAAGCAAATAAGTTTAGAGGTCACGAGAAAGACAACCCGCATTACCACATTAGGAATTTTAACCGTCTCACCGCCACTAGCAAGTTTAAGGATGTTCCACATGACGCCATTAAGATGATGTTGTTTCCATATTCGTTGGATGGACCCGCAAAAATTTGGCTCGAGAAAGAACCGCCAAATTCGATTTTGACATGGGCCGATCTCGTTTCTAAGTTTGTGAACAAATTTTTTCCACCATCTAAAACAACACACTTAAAAAATGAGATTTCACGATTTGTGCAACGTAATAATGAAAGTTTTTCAATGGCATGGGAACGATTTAAAGAGATGTTACATGAATGTCCACACCATGACTTTACGGAATTGCATCAAGTGGATACTTTTTATAATGGGCTTAACGATCATGAACGAGATTATTTGAATGCCGCCGCGGGTGGTAATTTTTTTGTGCAAGACGACAAATGAGGCTTTACAAATCATTGAAAATAGATTCAAGGTTTATAACCCTCGTAACACACCGAGTGTTGCCAATATGGGTTCGTCATCTTCGTCACAATCGTCTCGTAGCATTAACGCCTTACATGATGAAGCTAATGAGGAAAATCGGTTTTTTGATAGATTTGCTAATCTTATGTCCCATTGGAAGGCTCAAGAAGCTTCCAATTCCGCTTCGGTTAAAGCGGTTGCTAAGAGTTGTTTATCTTGTGGGGGAGCTCATGATCTTTCCGAGTGCATTACCGCGGATGGTAACACTTCGAGTGCTTACGTAGCAACGGGAACTTACAACCAAAACGGCCAAGGTTCCCGCCAAAATCAAGCCCCACCCAATCAAAATGCTAACAATTATCGAAACAACAACCAAGGTAATTACCAAGGCAACACACGCAATTACAACAAAGGGAATTATCAAAGTGGGAATGGACAAATCTCTAATCAAAATCAAAACCGTGATTTTCAAAACACTACACAAGGTTTTCAAAATGCTCACACTAAAAATTTGCAAGGAGAATTTTTGGATTATGCAAAAGCAAATGATGCTAAATTTGATAATATGCAACGTGAGATGATTAGCTTAAGGTCCGAATTGAAAAATGAGCTTAAAAATGAACTTGCTAATGAACTTAAAACTCATGCAAACAAAATGGAAGGAAATGTCCAACGTCTTCAACAAAACCAACAAAAGATGGAATTAGGACAACATGAGATTAAGCAAGAGTTATTAAAAGCGGATGCTAGGCAATCAAAATTTGAGGACCGAATGGCTAAGATGTTTGAAGCAATCATGTGTAAGCCCTCTTCTTCGGGTGGTCTTCCTAGTGATACCATTAACAACCCGAGGGGAGAATTGAAGGTTGTTGCTACACGAAGTGGTAAAACTTTCAAGGAACCAATCTCTCGTACAAGTACTTCTAAGGAGAAGGAAATCGAGAAAGGACCCGAGGTGATGGTCGAAAAGGAGCACATTACAATCCCACGAAGTACCGCTCAAACCACACCTACGGTTGAACCAATACCAATTGTGGAACCCGAGTTTCCAAGGCCGTTGCCTAATGACCAACCCACACCACCTTTACCCTACCATTCGAGACGAAACAAAGAAAAAGCACAAGAACGAAACAATTATCAATTTGAACTATTTATGAAAATGTTTCGTGATTTGCATTTTAACATAAGTTTTGCCGACGCTCTTATCATGATGCCTCGATTCGCCGCAAACTTCAAAAGTATGCTTAACAACAAAGAGAAGTTACAACAATCGTCTAGTTGTTCATCGGTTTTTCTTAGCCGCATACCACAAAAAGTCGGTGATCCCGGTAAATTTTTGATTCCGTGTGCTATTCAAGATATGGAGGAATGCTACGCCTTGGCCGATCTTGGTGCTAGTATTAATTTAATGCCTCTCGAGATTTTCAAATCGCTTTCGCTTCCGGCTCTTACTCCTTCGAACATGTCTATCGAGATGGCCGATCATTCTACGATTTTAGCATGTGGAGTAGCCGAGGACGTTTTCGTTAAAGTCGGAAAGTTTTACTATCCCGTTGACTTTATCGTCGTAGACATTCCTATTGATCGAAAAGTTCCTCTCATTTTGGGTCGTTCATTTTTGGATACATCAAGAGCACTTATCGATGTTCATGCTCGAAAAATCACCCTTCGTTTCAATGAAGAAGAACTTGTCATCAATGCAACACAAAACTCCAATCTTTCTCATGTCTATTCTATTGCAACTTTAAACCATGGTGACTCGACCAATGTCGTTTGCAAAGAATTTTCACCAAGAGTTTTAGGAAATGTCGCCAAAAACAATTTACCATTTCCTCCGCCGGTGGAGGTTATGAGTGTAAAGCCTACAAAGAAGAAACCATCAATACTTGAATCGAAAAATCCTTCGCCTCACCTCGAACATTCATTCTTGAAAAGTGTTGATAAGTTGCCGGTTTCTACGAAAGACCTTTCGGATGATGAATATGTTGGCCCCGATGGGGAGGTTTTCTTCGTCGATAAACGTTTTGAGAACTTGCCACCACCAAAACCAAAACGGTTTCAAAATGTGAGAATTTTTAGTGTAACTAACATCGTCTTAGAAACACCGAATATTTTCGACATAATCAAAAAGGGTTTTCATAAGGAGAGTTTAAAAGATAACAAAGGAAAAGATCTTAAATGTGATTTAATTGATTTTTCTATAAATCTAACTCCGTCATCACCACGTGTTTTGAGTACTACAAGCTCGTCTACTCCTTTTGACGATGCTTTGTGTGGTTCTAGTATGGGGGAAGCCCCTTATGTTCCCTCATCCTTGTCCACCGAGGACGAGATATTCGATCCCGGAATTTCTTATAAAGGGAAATCTCGGTCTTCCACCGATGCAATAAATGGAAAATCTTTCTATTTGCTTGGTGCGAGTCTACCTCGAGTAGCTCAAACGTTTGTCTTGCCAATTGTCTCACCCTTCTACTTCTCATCTCTTTTCTTCAAACTCTTTGAGTTTATGGCACATGTTGAAGTGGCGTTAAATTGTTTTTCCAATGGAAACGAGAACGCCATCTTCGACCCCGGTATTTTGCATCATCTAAGGACTTAGTCCTTAATACCGGTTGCTTTTTGGGCCTTGTTTATCATGTAAGCCCCTTTGACCATACCATGATTTTCCCTAAATGTTCACATTTTGAGGGGATCGAGTCGAGCTCATGACTCGATAATAAAAAACGAGGTGCCTCGTGGGGGAGATCCCATGCTTATCTTTATGCTTACTATTCACTAATAAGGGGACTTGTACCCTTCCAACTCGTTGTCTCGTGGTTGTTTGTGATTGTGTTATCTAGATCATCATCATTATCTACGATTGAAGACACTCGTGTTCGTTTACGTGAGCCTCCATCGTTCGTTTGAAGAAGTTTTTCACGATTCCATGACATATCCTTTATTGTTCTAACAATTATCTTTTAGCATACTTAATAAACGGCTTTAGATATATTGTTGATCACCCTTTCCATGCTAGATCCTAAGCATTCGATTCTTCGTCTCTAGTATGGGGGTGCTCCACCTTTAGACTCGAAACATTGAGGACAATGTTTACTTTTAGTATGGGGGGGGGGGGGGGGGGTGAATAGGTACTTGCTTTGCTATGCCCTCACGTTTTCCAACTTTCAATGTTTTGCTAATAAGGCTAAAAATGGCCAAATTTTAAAATTTTTTTTAGTTTTCATAAGTGTTTTTAAGACACGAATGTATATTTTCCGATGGGTAGAATAAGAGTTAATTTTTGACTTGATGGGCATTTGGAGCCATTTACATTCCTTAACCCGCTCAATTCAAGTTTTGCTAGACTTTTATATAGGGAGCTTTAAAACGTGAAAGTCTTAATTCATTCGGGTTAAGAACAAGAACTTTTCGCAAGTTCCTATAATTGATTCTAGAAAGTCACTTATCAAGGGAACTTTAAAACGCATTCTCTAAACTTAAAAAAGTCCAAGAAAGTGCAAGATCCTATAGGTGGCTTGAAAACCCAAAACTTTGATTTGATATAGTCTTAATGAAAGCTAATCCAAATTTGGCTTAATTTTGACTTGCATGGCTAAGTATTCACGAGTCTCTTTAATTAGAGGTCTTTATATAGTGAAGAACGAGAAATGATAGAGTTAGACAAGTGATCATGCTAAACGTAGAACATGAAAGTGTTCTTTCAAAAACTCATATGTTTTTAATTGTGGCTTTTTCTTCCCATAAGATCAATGCATTAGGAATAAATCATAATTGCAATAAGTAAGGTCGTACGATTTGAAAGGTTACTTAGCCTCTAGCGCAAGATCGTTTAAAAGTTGCTCGGGGTTGAATAGAGTTCATATCCAAGGCATAACTTATTGAAGCGGGACGCGAAGATTGGCGATTATCCAAAAAGGCCCTAACAAGGCATGAGGAGCTCTATTTTTGCTAAAGATCCAAAGATGATGTGAAGTATCATTATTCCTAAATCAATATGAAGGATCGAGACACACGACGAGAAGCAATTACTCCCCTAAAGAATGGAGAAAGTCTATCCAAAAAGACCCTAACAAGGTATGAGGATAAATATATCCAAGTCCGAAAAGGAGGCGGATCGTTGTATATCAAAATCCAAAGTAAATATTGAAGAAAAATGATGAAGTCGTGGTCCTATATGAAGAATCTCTCAAAAAACGTCAAGTGAAGAAATTCCAAAATATGAAGAGAAGACCATAATTTCAAGAACGTCTTCCCAAGATTTGAAGTATGAAGTACATGCCAAATATCGGTCCGAGAAAGGTCTCAAATCGTGAAACGAGTTATGCCAAGATATGAACTTAAGGAGATACACGAGAAGCCGTTTTAAAAGATTTTTTCCTTCGGCTAACTATTGATCAAATCGTGCTACTTTGCTTTCGGACTAATAACTACTCAAATAAGTCAATATGAATCACTTGTGATCCATGAGAAATAGATAAAAAATGCTAGTAACCCTTTTCCTTTTATAATAACTAGGATTGCGGGGAGAAAAAGTATTACACAATTTGGACGTATGAGTAGTGTTAGCATTATGACTTGTACCAACAATGATCTTGTTTTTGCACTTAGCATGGAATGTATGACAATCAAGGATGACGAAGTTTACTCTAAGGGACATTAACTTGTTTCTATTCTTTGACCCTAAAAGTCACCTTTTGGTGATGAAAATCATACATTATGTCTTTACACATCATCGTAATTTGTTGCAAGTCTTTTACTCTTCAATAAAGGTTAATAAAAATTGAACTTTGGTGATGCTTAGATACTTTATTCTAGCATTGCGTGAGGGCACGACAATGGCTTAGTATGGGGGAGTGATGAGATGGCATTTATACATGATCTCATCGTTCTTTTCGGGCTTTAAATGCATAAAAATGTCATAAAATACCATATATATGCTTGTGTTTGTTTACTTGTGTATTTTAGGTATGGATATCGTGAAAAAGACAAAAGATCACAAGTTACAAGGAAAAACGGGCACGAGAAACGAAGCCGTACAAAGAACCGGGCCTTAATCATGGAATTCTCAACAAAATACCTTGAAGACTTGAAGACAAACAAGATTGATCCTCATTTATTGAAGAAATGACACTTAAAACCCTTGTATTACAAGTTTGGTCCCTTAAGTTTGTCAAAATTACACAAAAGGTCCTTCAACTTTGAAGAAATGGCAAGATTAGTCCCTCAACAAATCAAAATTGCCAATAATGGTCCCTCATAAAGTCAAAGATGCAATGAAGACCTTTGAAGATCAACAATGTCCAAGATCAGTCCTTGAAATATCTCAAAATGGCAAATATAACCCTTGAAACACCTTTTATAAAGTTTTGTGCCAAAATTGCCAAGTTGAGAAACGTTGATACAAAGGAAATGGGCGCTGATAGAAGTTTATATCCAAGTGACAAAAGAAATGAAGAGGAAGGGCTAAAGTTGTGTATTTGAAACATTCAAACGTAATAATGCGCCAAACAACTTTCACTTCCCCTAATATCGGATCAAAAGGTTTACTATTCACCCCAAGAACCCAGTTACCACTTCACTTAAAACAAAGGGTAAAAACAAATTACCCAGGCACACGTTTGATTCACACATGCAGGAACCTATCCCACACACAAAACCCTCATCTCCACTCACTATGGACCCCACCCCAATACCCTTTCCACCAATCAGCAAGCAACTTAGCCTCCAAGTCATGTGACATGTCAAGATCAACAGCTGACAACGTTTGCTTCATTCCAAAGCTGAAATGAACATCCAGGATCATTTTAAACAGCTCACACCAAGGATTCGTCTAGAAGGACTTAAGGACAAATAGGGAATTTCACATCTAGGGTTTATGAACAGTGTAGCATTGGCATTTGCCTATAAAAAGACTCCTCAACATGTGAGAGAGCTTTTGTTCCAGATTTTAGCTTTCAATCTTTGTAATTCCTTTTTATGAAATAAAGTTTAAATTTCTTAAAATTCTGAGTTTTTAATCTGTTATTTATAAAAGTTTGGTGTTGGAAAAGCTAAAATCTGAGTTCCATTTGATTGTGAAGGCCTACCTTAATCTTGTGGTTAAGGCACGTCTTGTTTCATAAGGTTTTTAAGGTTTGTAAACCTTGAAATCCTTAGTTCTGTTTTGGTTATTTTGTGTACTAACCCTTGACCATTAGCTATAAGCTCTTACAAGCTTGTTGACACCAAGCTTGTGAAGGGATTAGAGCCCTTGGTTGAGTTGTTTGCTGCTTGTGTTGAAGATATAAAGTCCTTGAGGTTCTACTTTGAACCATCAACCAAGGCAGTTTGCATCACCTTTGTTGAAGTACCTTGGTCTTGTTCTAGTTGTTGAACAAGGTCCAAGGAGCATTGCTGGCCTTCCTAGGATGTTGTGGGAGGCAGGTATAATCTCTTGTTAAGATTCCCCTAAAAATTTCATGTTTATGACTGTTTTTGATTTGGTACTTTGATTTTGAGTATTGGAGTTTGTGCTGGTGATTTTTGAGTTTGATTGTGTTATTTGCTATTGTTTAAGTGTTTTTGATCATTACAATCAGTAGGTTATTAGTTAAAATCAGAAGTTTGTATGATAAGTGCTTGATTAAGGGTTGTTTGGGATTACTGCATAAGTCTGTCAACGTCTGATTTGTTCCTGTCAGCGTTTGATTTAGACTTGTCAGCGTTTGTTGAGTGCTTGTGTGTTGTATGAAAGTATTGGTACCTGTTACTTGGGAGTATTTGTGCATCTGTTTGCAGGTTTTGTGGTATTAAACACATTGATTCATAGATTGGCTCTAAATCTTCATAACTTGGTAAAATTGGCTAGGATTTTGAGGACACCTAGATCTGAGCATAGGTTAAGGGTAACAAGTGCTAAATCATAGCTAATCACACCAGGGTAGAGGGATTTGAGGCTTGAAATTGGATCAAGTGTCAAGTATATCAGCAAACTTGTTTCTGCATATGTTCTTTGCTAATCAGTAACTTTTTGTGCTTTAATCTTGTTATTTATTTTGATTCAGCGTTTGATTCTTGTTGCATTTTGATTTCTAGCATTAGGATTGTTGTATTGCTGATTGGATCTTATTTGTTTGCTGCTTGTGATTAATATCTGGCTATTTGGATTGCTTTGTTCATAACTCATAAGCTCACTGGCTTATTGGCTTATTTGTGCCAAAATACATCAAGTTTACCCAACTGGTAAGCCTTGATTCACAAGGTTTGCACTCAAACCTTGATCAGCAGGGTGAAAAACAAGTTTTTACACTTCATTAAGTCTGTCAGCGCCTACTTTGTTCCTGTCAGCGTTTGATTTCAACTTATCAGCGCCTGACTTTAACTTGTCAGCGTTTGACTTTTAGGTTGACTGTTTTTGGATTTGGCCCATTTGAGGGCCCATTAGGGGTATTTTGGTAATTTTACTTTCATTTTCTGATTCTTTAGGTTAAAATAAACTAGTTTGCAAGTTTTTAGAATTTTTTTATAATTTTTGGATTTTTAATATTATTTTATTATTATTTTATTATTATTTTTAAAATTTCTATTTTTCCAACTTTTTACATTTTTTCTTAGGTTAAATACATTAAAATAGGAATTTAGTAACTTTTAGAATAATTTTATCACTTTTAGATTAATTTTTATAATTATTTTAAGTTTTAATAGTTTTTAATTCATTTTAAATAGTTTTTATTGGTTTTAAAATTTCTAAAAATAGTTTTTAATCATTTTAGGTCATTTTTAGAGGTTTACAAACTATAAAAATCTTTATTTGGGATTTTTGATAATTTATTTGATTTTTAGGGCTTTAATTAGCATTTAAAAATTGAATATTTAATTATTTAAAAGGTTTGAAAAGTTTTGATAATTGGTAAACTCTTAGTTTATTATTTTTGATTTTTGGTGAATTTTTGGTAATTTTTAGAATTTATTTTATTTTTGGTGATTTTTTAGGTTTTACGTCTTAACTTTCTAATAGTGTTTTTGCTTATTTTTTTTCTATTTTTTCGACTTCGTCATTTTCTCTTCCAATCCCCTTTTAAACCAATCATTAATCACAAACATTTGGCAAGTTTTTCACACACATATACCTCCTTGGGAAACGAACTTACACACCATTAAGGGTCATTAGTGTTGATTTTTCCTAAAGTCATCACTCGATACTTATTGCTATTTTGTTGCTCTTTTTCCTAAAAGGGTATACAAAAACACTACAATTATTAACTAATCTTTCTTAGTTTTGATCACAACAAACCATACAACACATTTAGTGTAAAACACAAAATGAATTATTTAACTAACACTATCATCAAGGTAATAATCATATCACTAACCTTTCTTAATCATACTTAGTGATCATCAAAATGATTATCCTTAAAACTCATTTTTATTAATAAAACAAAAGACTTTTTAATAAACTTTCTTTTTTAGAAAATGTTTTATTAAAATGAAAAATGAAAATTTGAAAATGGCATATTCCAAATGCTGTTAGAATATCCTTTGAAGGGTTCAAATACCTCAGATATTCCCACCCCACTAAAAGACAAAAAACAGAGCAGAGTCTAGTGGCGGTACCTTAAGTACCTACGCGGTACCTTAGCGATATGGTACCGCGGGGTGAGATAAGGTACCGCGCACAGTAAACGTTATAGATCCGTTGTAACTTTGTCTCCTTTAAATAGTGGGTCAAATATCATTTTCCAGCAAGCCTCTTGGACGTTTTTCTCAGCCCTCTTTCTATTTTCTATAGCATAATCATTAGTAAATGATCACTTAAATTGTTAAGGATGTTTACATATGATTATCCTCTTGATCCCCTCCTTTACCATGTCCAATGAGAAGATCACTCACTCACTAGTGTAGTGGTAAAGATGAATCTATGAGCTAGTCATATTCATCATGATACCCTTTTTGTTTTAGGTCAATCCAATGTATTTATGAATACTTGGACTAGTTGTGTTCATCCAAGTTATTTGTGGATACTTGGATTTGTTGTGTACATCCATTGCATATGTGTTTGCTTGGATTTGTGTTGTGTAAATCCAAGCTACATATGTGTACTTGGATAAGTCTAGTTGAGTTGTAATAGATTTGATTAGGAGTTCTCACTAAACTATAAAGTGATGTGGTTGTGTCTTGTGAGTTCTCACTAAACTTTAAAGTGATTAGTAGTTGTGTTGTGTGAAGTTCTCACTTAGCTTCAAAGTTAAGAGTCTTGAAGATTGGTTCTAGCTTTCGATTAGAACTCGACATCTAGCCTTGTGTCGTAAAATGGTGAAGTAGGCAACGTCGTGAAGATTGGTTCTACCTTAAGATTAGAACCCGACATCTAGCCTTGTGTCGTTAAATTGTGAAGTAGGCAACGTCGTGTAGATTGGTCCTAGCTAAAGATTAGGTCTCTACATTTAGCTTAGTGTCGGAAAATAATGTAAGCAACGATGTAAGGTTTTCTCCGCCGAGAAGGGAGCTTGTGGATATAGTAGAAATCTCGAGTAGGTGTACTCGAGGAGTGGAGTAGAAACGAGGATAGAGCCTCGTTGTCGAACCACTATAAATCTTGGTGTCTACCCACTAGGTTGTCTCCTTCCTTGCTCTTTACTTATTTCATTATCATTATACTTGCTTATTATCCTTGCTAGTGCATTTCAATTGAACCTAATAATTATGCAACTTAGCCTCAAGTAAAAGATAGTTTTGATACAAACCAAATTCAAAGTAATTTTAATTTGGTCACCAATCGAAGAGAAACTATTCAACCCCCCCCCCCCCCCCTTCTAGTTTCTACAATTGGTATCAGAGCGATGGTCACTCAAGATCTTTGAAGTATATTGTACTTTGAAACTTGGATCGATCCATTGTCTCCTCAAATTAGAAGGTCTAGTTGTACTAAAGTTTCTCTTTGGTCAAAACTATGTTTCCTTTGAAAATAGGTATTTTAATTGATAATATTGCATCCCACTTAAGATTAGTAGCCTTTATGCATTTTGGATATGCTCTTGAAATGTATCTACTAGTTTGCATCTTGCTTTGTGTAGGTACTCATGAAGATCAATCAATTTATTGGTTATGGATTGAGTTACTTGCACTTTTAGAAGAATCATCTTCATTGATCTTTAACATCTTTGAATGATGATACCAAGATGATTGGGAATGATACTAGTCCTTGAAGACTTAGTACTCATCATAGTCATTGATTGGGCATAGTACTTATTCCTTCATGGATTGCTCTTTGTGGCCAAGGTACGCTTTCGTTCTTCCACACGCCCTTTGATCATTCTTTTGATCATTACTTGACTATGTGCTTGTTCTCGGCATCCTTGCATTGACATTTATTTGTGGTTTGTGTCTCTTTTCTTTTATCCTCTCAAACCTTCATTGCTTGGATACTTGACTCACTATGGTGATGTAGAGTGAGTTAGTAGAAGCTTAAAGTATCAAGCATGATTTCCATGGTTTGCACCCATACGGTTAGTAGGCCCTTTGTGGGAGAGAAAGTGAATTAATACCTTGCTCATATTTTAGTTTAGACTAAGACTATTATTGAAAGTGATCTTAGTCTATACTTGAATAATTGCTTTGTGCTTATTCATTACCAAAGCCGTTTATCGTTTCGCCGGAAAGGCACGTCTTAAACCACTATATATGACACAAGCTCTTCGTTACTACTACTTGAAGATTGTCATTGATCCCTTGAGCATTGATCCTAGTCTTGATTCACCTCTCTTGACTTCTCTCCACTTAGTCGTTTTGCTACGAGTAGTCGTTTGTCTGTTTCGGTTCTTTTTGATCTTGATTTAACTCGTAATCCTTCATTAAGGCATATTGCTTAGTGTTATGATGATCCAATGATATTATAAAAGGCTCATGATTTAATTTTAAGTATTTTAGAAAAACTGGATTTTCAAAATTTGGCGTTTTTCAGAGATAGAAACCTGCCTCTGTAGGCGGTTCCTTATCTCCGCGGCTCAAACCCGTGGTTCCTTATCGATAAGGTACCGCGGGCAGTAACTTTTGTCAGAGCGCCAGTTTGAGTTTTTTATTCTTTTTCAAACCAAACTCTCTCTCTCTCCCAAAAACACACAGCCGACGGGTTTTACCTTTTCCACCATTGTTGAAGCTTCCAAAACCTTCAATCACTCAAATTAATTGATTCCAAGTTGTGGGTTTCACTCATCCTTCATCTAACATCAATTAATTGTAAGTATTTTCTTTCAATTTCATCTATTTTGTTCTAGGGTTCATCTTTTCATAATTGGGGATTTTTAAAATTGAAATTGAATTAAAACCTTAATAGGAATGTGGGTTGACATGGTAATCTTACTATGATTCCTTAGGTTGATATTCATTAAGATTTCACTAAAACCCACTTGGAGAACAAATCCGAATTTAGGCTAAATGATTTTGGTTGAATGATGGATTTGAGATGAACCCATGAACAAGTAGGTAATGACATTGTTAATGCTTACCTAAAAACCTTATTTTGAAAAACCAATGTTCTAATCCATTGTTGATCTAACATAGATCATGTGTTCTTGGTTAATGATGGAATAGACACATTGTGAACATGAAAATGATATGGATTCAATCCTATGTTTGTCAAGAAATTGATATAACACATTTTCATTTTTCGTTTTCCTTTTTTATTTTTCATATGAGTGATTGGAGAAATATTGTCTTGTGTTTGTATTTAGGTACTTAATCATGCCTTCTCAATATCAAAAAGATCATCAATTCACTAGAGATTATATGCCCGACGTCTCCCAAACCTTTGTTTCCCCTCAACTCCAAAACGCTTTTCCATCCCTTTCCTCTCGTTGTTTCCATGAGGGTAGGATTGTAGATCCAAGAATAGCGGGAGATAATTATATGAAACCTATGTTCGAGCTTATTGGGTTTGATTGTTTGCTTTACATAGACGAGGTAATTTATCCCTTGTTCCTTCTTGAGTTCTTCAGTACTTACTCCATGCTTGAAATCAACGACTAAATCTTTATTCGTTTCTTGTTGAATGGTCAAATCATTCAATATTCCCTCGATGACTTTGGTGATATTCTTGGTGTGCCATTTGAAGGCACTTGTCGTTTCACGGATAAGTGGAGACTAGATGCTCTCTTAGACTCAAACGATAAACCTCCAAATGACACCACCGAAGTTGATCTAAATTTCATCCTTGAAATCATCACGAAAGAGCGTAGTGGAAACGTTGTGAGAAGCCTTCATACAAATGTGCGAAATGTGAATAGGTATGAAGTGCTCTCAAGTGAACTTAAGGATTACATGCTCCAATGGGCAAACATCCTTAGGGAAAATATGTTTTGTCTTGGTGGGAACCGGGATCATATCCCGGCTTGCATGGGGCATATGTTGTTTTGCCTGTTTACTTCCACCAAGTACAATCTTGCATATTACATCGCTCGACGTATAAATTATGCTCTTTCCAAACCCAAAACCAACCTCCCTTATGCTATGCTTCTTACTCGCCTCTTTAGAAGGGTTGGTCAAAATTTTCCTCAACTCGATCTTTCTCGCTTTCACCCGGTTCAACGGGTTATGTTGCCTATTCAAGAGGCGTATCAACGAAAGCCAAGAAGTGACCGTGGTTTGAGAAAATCCGACCATCAAGAGCCGGATGAGGAGGACACCGATATGCCACCAAGTGATGGTGATGGCATCGGTCCTAGTTCTCATTTTTATTCTTCGAGTAACTCCCATCCATCCTCAAATCAATTCGAGGATGATTTTGAAGTCTTAGCTCCTCCTCCTCACCCTTCTAGTGATGTCCCTGAAGATCTTAATATGGAGCATCTTTATCGTGAGAATGTTAGAACTTGGGGAGAATTACATGAACACCGAGTGGAGTCAAGAAAAGGGTTCAAGTATTTGGGAAAGATGATCAAGGGTTTAGGAAAGAAAAGGAGGTGAAGACTTTGAAGTTGTGTCAAAGTTTGGATTTGATGGTTAAACATTTGGTTATTAACACTTTGGTTTTGTTGTTTATTAACTTGTGTTGCATGCTTGGATTACTATTTATTTTGATCCTTTATGTTGCTTATGCAATAATGTTTGTGTTTTACATAGCTTTGTGCATGCCTTATGATAGTTAGCTTATTAGATTATGATCTGTAGTTAACTTTGGCTTGTGAAACATTTGGGAAAAATCTGAGTTTATCAAAAACTGGGAAGGGAAATTTTTGAAAACCTTCTGGTCGCGGTTCCATATCGACCCGCGATTCCTTATCGATAAGGTACCGCCGGTCCTAGATAAGGAACCGCCGGTCACTGTGCACGACAGCATCTTTGCTTTACACTGTTTTCTTAACTTTGTGTAAACCTTGCATGATTTTCAGTAATAAACTGCACATTTCCTAAACTAGGGTATCTAAATTCATTATTCACCTAAAATGATTTTAACCCATTACTAGTTTGGATCATCCCCTCACCCATTTAAACCCACCTTGTTTGCCATATTCTTCACACATCAAACATACTTCCCTAAACCTTAAACCACCCTAATCAACCATGGTGTGTATCAAAACCTCAAACACTTCCAAGACCTCCACCCCAAGGAAAACATTCAAAATAAGGGTTAAGGTAGCTAAGCCTAACTCTTCACCTTTCCTCACACCTAAGAATGAGAATGCTCCTATCCTCATTTGTTCATCACCTTCCCCACCTCTTGCACCATGCAAGACTTCTTCCACCCATGGTACTAACCACTCCATTGGTTCTACCTCCTCTTCATTCAACTCTAGAATGAATGAGCTTTCTTCACCCTTCACTCCAAGTGCACCCTTGGAAGTGACCACACAACCTCAACCAATCCAAAGCATTCCTTTTGGGAATGACTTTGATGACTCTTTGGTAACTTCACCATTTACCCCTCACAACTCACCAATTTCACCAACCTTGGAGGATTTACCTCCACACTCACCCATTTCCCCTTTGGGGAACATGCCTCCACTTTCACCCACATCACCCTTGGAGAACTTGCCTCCTCCACCTCCACCCAACTCAAACATCCCAATTTTGGGTGTCCCACTTTCCCTCCTCTTGGGTGATCCTTACTTTGGGTTTCAACAAACTCATGGTCCTAGATGTCCATGTTGTCTCTACAACCACTTCCTCATCCAAAACCTAAGGATGGATATGTATGGACTACATAGGGGTTTGCAAGACTTCTTGCTTACCTTGTTCTTCATGCCTCCTCCTAGGAGATGAATGATGGAGTTTTCATAATAAGAGTTTTCAACAACAAGACAAAGAAAACTACTTATCTAGATTTTATGATAAGCTAGCTATGTATTAGTTAGTTTTATTTATCTTTGTACTTGTTTCCTCATTAATGAATGTTTTATGTTGTTAACTTATGGATTTAGCTTTGTGTGATTCTATCCTTTTGTGCATACTAATCAACTTTAATTTGAAATTAAAATTGAACCTAAATCTATCACAACCCCTAAACTTGACTAAAATTGGTTCAAAATGATATCTAAATTATTTTGTCACCCTTTGTCAAGACATTCTTTGTGAATGTATTGTTTTATGCAACCCTAGCATATTTTGGTTCTAATAGAGGTAAAATTCCAAGATTTGCAACTTTTTGAAAAAGTCTTAGTTTTTCCCAAAACCCAGGAAAAACATGGTTTAAAGTCCTCTGGACGCGGTTCCTTAAAGACCCGCGGTTCCTTAGTGATATGGAATCGCCGGACCCTATAAGGTACCGCGGCCAGAAAGTGGCTTTTGACGAATTTTTGGTCAAAACCTTTAAAACCCTATTCCCAGTCAAGATTCCTTGTTTACTCAAATTGACTAAACATTCCTTGACACTACACATTTTGTATTCAAATTCTTACCTTGATTACATTTTACTTATACCCCAACCTTGAGATTTCATTCTCACACCTTCCCAACCTTGAGAATTCATTCTCACATAACCTTGAGATATCATTCTCACACTCTCACAATGCCTAACTCCTACATTCCTAACCTTGACATTTCTTTGTCACAACCCCTCTCACCCAAAGCTTCTTCATCCAAGCTTTCAAAGAAACCGAAAATCTCGGTTCGACCCGTTTGGGTTAAGAAGAATGAACCATCTTTGTCCAAACCACCCAAAAAACCCTACCTTCTCTCCAATCAAATATTGAAATGAGACTTACACCATAAACCCTATCACCGGAGCAAAAGAACATGTTCCACCACCACCACAATCCTTCAATACCCCTAAACTCAATGACCTTTCAACCTTCCCAAACCTCACAAGGCATTGTGAAAACACTCCCAAACCCTTTACCCCACCACCACCAAACCCTAAGTTTGATGCCATACCCCCATCAAACGATTTTGTGTTGCATCATGGATCCTCGTGTGATTGTTGCCGATTTCAACAAATTGAACTTGCTCATGTGTATGAGAAGTTAAATTTTCTTGAATTCCTCCTCACTCGACCTCCTATTCAAGTTTTCGTTCCGGTGGACAAAACTTCGAATGATGCATCGTCGTCTTTTTAGTTTTATTTTATTTTTAGCAATCTTGGAAAATATCACTATTAGACTAGCTTATGCTTAGTGGTTTATTTTCCATATTTATTGCTTTTAGATACTCATACTATGTGTATGACTATCTTCTTTGTTGTATTTTTTTTGTAACCTTTGTGTTATTTGTGTGCTATTTAATTAGTTCTACTTTGAGTTGATCTTGGTTAATTTTTTACAATTGCTTATGGGTGATTCCATCAATTCTAAAGCTTTAACCCATTGACAAGCTTATCATCTTCATTGGATTGAAGTTTGATTTTGTCAATTACCTCTTTGGACATACTTAGCAAAATACTTGCTTCTAATTTGAGATTTCTTCTCTTTCTCCCTCTCAAGTTACTTAGTAGGTAGTGATCATATATACATTGGTGTTTCTTTCCTTTCTACTAACCTTTGTGTAGCATGTCACCTTAGCTCACAAACTTGGTGCCCCAAGCAAGGGGGAGCAACCACCAAGGGGGAGCTACTAGCAAAGTTCGATGCTCTTCAAAGACTTATGCTAACCTTTTTGCTACGACAAAGGGGGAGAAATGATAGTGATAAACTAGTTAATAACTCCATAATTTGTGTTTCTACGTAAATGAGTTTATCGTTTGTCGTAATCAAAAAGGGGGATATTGTTAATGCAAGTGATGCCTAAAAACATTATTAGTGTTAACTAATCTTTCTTAGTTTTGATCACAACAAACCATACAACACATTTAGTGTAAAACACAAAATGAATTATTTAACTAACATTATCATCAAGGTAATAATCATATCACTAACCTTTCTTAATCATACTTAGTGATCATCAAAATGATTATCCTTAAAACTCACTTTTGTTAATAAGACAAAAGACTTTTTAATAAACTTTCTTTTTTAGAAAATGTTTTATTAAAATGGAAAATGAAAATTTGAAAATGGCATATTCCAAATGCTGTTAGAATATCCTTTGAAGGGTTCAAATACCTCAGATATTCCCACCCCACTAAAAGACAAAAAACAGAGTGGAGTCTAGTGGCGGTACCGTAAGTACCTACGCGGTACCTTAGCGATATGGTACCGCGGGGTGAGATAAGGTACCGCGCACAGTAGCCGTTATAGATCCGTTGTAACTTTGTCTCCTTTAAATAGTGGGTCAAATCTCATTTTCCAGCAAGCCTCTTGGACGTTTTTCTCAGCCCTCTTTCTATTTTCTATAGCATAATCATTAGTAAATGATCACTTAAATTGTTAAGGATGTTTACATATGATTATCCTCTTGATCCCCTCCTTTACCATGTCCAATGAGAAGATCACTCACTCACTAGTGTAGTGGTAAAGATGAATCTATGAGCTAGTCATATTCATCATGATACCCTTTTTGTTTTAGGTCAATCCAATGTATTTATGAATACTTGGACTAGTTGTGTTCATCCAAGTTATTTGTGGATACTTGGATTTGTTGTGTACATCCATTGCATATGTGTTTGCTTGGATTTGTGTTGTGTAAATCCAAGCTACATATATGTACTTGGATAAGTCTAGTTGAGTTGTAATAGATTTGATTAGGAGTTCTCACTAAAGTATAAAGTGATGTGGTTGTGTCTTGTGAGTTCTCACTAAACTTTAAAGTGATTAGTAGTTGTGTTGTGTGAAGTTCTCACTTAGCTTCAAAGTGAAGAGTCTTGAAGATTGGTTCTAGCTTTCGATTAGAACTCGACATATAGCCTTGTGTCGTAAAATGGTGAAGTAGGCAACTTCGTGAAGATTGGTTCTACCTTAAGATTAGAACCCGACATCTAGCCTTGTGTCGTTAAATTATGAAGTAGGCAACGTCGTGTAGATTGGTCCTAGCTAAAGAAATGTGTCGGAAAATAATGTAAGCAACGATGTAAGGTTTTCTCCGCCGAGAAGGGAGCTTGTGGATGTAGTGGAAATCTCGAGTAGGTGTACTCGAGGAGTGGAGTAGAAACGAGGATAGAGCCTCGTTGTCGAACCACTATAAATCTTGGTGTCTTCCCACTAGGTTGTCTCCTTCCTTGCTCTTTACTTATTTCATTATCATTATACTTGCTTATTATCCTTGCTAGTGCATTTCAATTGAACCTAATCATTATGCAACTTAGCCTCAAGTAAAAGATAGTTTTGATACAAACCAAATTCAAAGTAATTTTAATTTGGTCACCAATCGAAGAGAAACTATTCAACCCCCCCCCCCCCCCCCCTTCTAGTTCCTACACATTTTAATTTTCGAACATTACTATACGATTCATAACATGTATGTTATGATCATTTTAGTTGATTCGTTCTGATATTAAAAAGACACACAAATGTAACAGATCTTACCATCTCTTTGATTTTCGAACTTAAAGACTGATCAATAACATTTATGTTATTATCATCTCTTTATTTTGATCTTTCTTAAATCAATAATTATCTCGTCATGAAACCAATTATAAACCCACCTGTGACCTCGATGTAGAGATCTTGAAGACGATTTCATCCTGATGCGTTTCGATTGGTATGAGCAAAAGACAAATGGTTTGTTTGATATCTGATTCGTGATGTATGATTGATTGAGTTTTGATGACTGAGGAGATGAGGTAAGAGATGAAAGGGACGGAGGTAACAAGAAAAAATGGAAGTTGCGTTTTTTTGTTAAAGTGAGAGATGGGAAAAGGGGGCGGAGAAAGTTAGAAATGATTAGGGTTGTGAATTAGGTTAGTTATAACCTAATTATATGGGTGAGTTTGATGGACCGGGTATTGCAACAATTTAATGGGCCATGAAAATAATTTAGCAAATCCGCAATGGCGTGTTGAAGTATTTGGCCGTGTCTAATATGTTACAAAGAGTTGAAATTGTGACAAAGTTTACTAAAATTGTTATTTCAAAATATTATTTATCATTTTATTTAATAAATGATGTTATTTTGATTAATGGTTTTACAAAGTGACAAAAGTGATGTGACCAAGTGTCAAGAATTATTTTGACGAGACCAAAGAAATATGGCTATATTTTTAGTGACTACAGATTTTTTCTTGGATCGGGTATTAATTATTTGAAGTTGAAGACGGATTTTTTGAAGGCGTGTACTTATTTTATCTTTCAAAGATAACTTGCTCGTGCTTAATCTTAGAATGACGACTTGTTTATCTAGTTTCCGGGTTCGGGGTGGTTGGTTGATGACTCGGATAACTATCACTTAAAGGGGTTACATTGTTGTACTCAGTGTCACGCGCTTAGTCGACGTGGATAATTTCAAGAGGTGTTGTGCTTATAGACTTCTTCAGTGATGCATTGAGTACTTAGAGATTTCTCCACCGTTCTTCATTCAACAATAGTGCAAGCTTAAGTCACAAGATCGAAGGATTTTTATTCAGCTTCACGTTTGATGTATCCGGTTCATTCTATCAGTGGTCACTTCAAATTGCTTTCAAGTGGGTTGGTAAAGATGGCCATGGAGAGTTTATGAGTAGAGATTTTCGATCAACAGCTGATTCTCACAAAATATATAATTCAGCTTATTTATTATTCTCACAAGATTTCAGGTACATGTGCGTACGATTTATTGATGGTTCCGAGTTTCGAAACCATCAAGGGGGAAGAAGAAGACACATTGAACGCACAACGAGTACATGTGATGAACTTCATGCCTTCTTTTGATTTGAAGACATTTCAGGATGACATTTGTCATAGCCGCAGAGAAAATCAGTGTTTTAACTCATGGCGTTATCAATCTCTAAACGATACACTACTGATTCGATGTTTAATTGTTTGGTTGTTGCAATTATTCATCATCATTATCCTATATGCATTCCCGGGACTTAATTGACTCTGGTGCATCTCTTGAAGAAGATATGTGCATTTCTGGGACTTAATTGACTCTGGTGTTACGATGTCAACTTCATGAATGGGATAAAGTGTCTACTTCAGTATTTGAGCTTCATACTTGGGATTGGTTTATTTTCTTCAACTATGTGGGGGAAGAAATGTCTTGATTCTTTCTAGGATGCATAACTTGAACTCTCAGGGGGAAGAAAAATTCAGAAGAATTGTTCAAGCGTGAGAAGAGAAGTTGTTGATCTACTTGGTGTGCCCCAAACTTTCAATCCCTCTTGGCAACGTTATCATGTTATATGATGGGATTTGCTTGTTAGATTCCGCTGTGCGCTTAATCATTCTAAGCTTTATTGAAAGCTTTGAAGTTGCTTACGAGGATTGTCGGTTTAGGGGGAAGCTATTTAAAAGCTTCTACATCAAGTTTATGTGGCATGAATTAGGGGGAAGTTAATTCAGAAGCTTCTCCTTAACCAGAAGTGTATGGGTTACTTAGCTCGTGCCGTTACAGTATTTCTACTACAAGTTAAAGATGAGTCGTTTTGAAATCAAAAGCCTCAGAAGACATCATCAGCATTGGACGCTTCATGAAAGCTTTTGTTCTTAATCATTATGTACTTGTTAGGAAGAATACTGTAAGGAATTCTACACGTCGTCCCATGGGGGAAGATTGTTGGAAATTCACTTTATGTGACGACATTTAAGAATTCCTATTAGTTATCATAGTCACACACGCTTAGACTAGACTAGGAACGTTGTATAGTTTAAGTAGCGTGTGTGACTATATATACCCCTCCTAGACTTCCAAGGAGGGGTGTTGATTGTGTTTCCTTTTCATTTTATTACATTTTCCTTTCTTTCTCTTTACACACACAACCTCTCTTTCTCTAAACTCAACAATGGCTTCCACCATCTACCACCATGTAAGACCACCGGATTAGCTAAAAGCAAATCCACATATCTTTGATAAAAAGGACTTGAATATGCGTCAAAGGCGTTGGTTAAAACTCCTTAGTGACTACGAATGTGAAATTAAGTATCACCCGGGAAAGGCTAATGTTGTGGCGGATGCTTTAAGTCGAAAGGAAAGACTTAAACCAAGGAGAGTGCGTGCTATGAGTATAACCATTCAATCTAGCCTCAAGGCTAAAATTTTAGAAGCACAGAAAGAAGCTGCAAAGGACTTTAAGGCTGCAGTGGAATCGCTGCGAGGATTAGATGCCCAATTTGAAAAGAAAGATGACGGAACAATTTACTTTGTTGGTCGATTGTGGATTCCATTCGTTGGAGGAATAAGGAAGATAATAATGAATGAAGCTCATGCTTCAAGATATTCGATACACCCCAGTGCAGATAAGATGTATTATGATTTGAGAGATGTTTATTGGTGGCCTGGTATGAAGAAGGACATAGCAGAGTACATTAACAAGTGTCTAACTTGTTCAAAGGTTAAGGCAGCACACCAGAAACCTTTGGGTCTTTTACAACAGCCTGAAATCCCTGAATGGAAATGGGAAAATATTATGATGGAATTAGTCACAAAGCTACCCAGAAGCAGTGGTGGTTATGATGCAGTTTGGGTTATTGTTGATAGATTAACCAAATCTGCTCACTTTCTTCCAATTCGTGAGGATTACAAAAATGAAAAATTAGCTCGGATTTACATTAACGAAATTGTTGCAAAACATGGAGTACAAGTATCAATTATCTCTGAAAGGGATGGTCGTTTAGCTTCTCATTTTTGGTAGGCACTCCAAAAGGCGTTGGGTACGCAGGTACTAATGAGTACGGCTTATCACCCAGAGACGGATGGACATAGTGAACGTACTATTCACACTTTAGAAGACATGTTGCGGGCATGTGTTATGGATTTTGGAGGTAGTTGGGACACTCATCTACCGTTGGTTGAATTTTCCTATAATAACAGTTATCATAAGAGTGTCAAGTGTTCACCATTTGAAGCATTATACGGGCGTAAGTGTAGATCACCAGTGATATGGAATGAAGTGGGTGAAATCAACTAATAGGGCCTGAATTAGTTCAGGAAACTACAGAAAAGATTGTACAGATTAAGGAAAGACTGAAAACTGCTAGAAGTCGTCAAAAGAGTTACGCAGACAAAAGACGCAGACCTCTTGAGTTTCAAGTTGAAGACCGTGTGCTGCTACGAGTATCTCCATGAAAGGGTATTGTGAGGTTCAGAAAGAGAGGAAAGCTTGCACCACGTTTTGTAGGACCATTCGAGATCGTTGAGCGTGTTGGTTCTGTAGCTTATCGACTGAAGTTACCTCAAGAGTTAAGTTGTGTTCACGATGTATTCCACATTTCCAACCTTAAGAAATGTTTAGCTGAATCGGATGTTCAAATACCGCTGGAAGAAATAAGGGTGGATGAGAAAATGTACTTCATTGAAGAACCGATTGAGATTGTGTATCGTCAGGTCAAGAAGTTGAAACGTAGTTGGATTCCTATCGTTAAGGTTCGTTGGGATTCACGTCGGGGTGCTGAGTTTACGTGGGAGAGCGAAGACCAGTTCAAGGCTAAGTATCCTCATTTGTTCGCGTCTTCTTCCGTCTCCAGTGAACTCCGGGGACCAGAGTTCCTTTAGGAGGGCCGACTGTGAGATCTCGTATTTTTCTGGTAATTATTTTATTCTTAAATATTTTTCCGATCATTGATAATACTTTATTCGGAATTATAAAAATTTTATTTTTATTTTTCTATATTTATTTAAATCAAATTTTTGATTTAAAAGCACCCGCGTGCATTTTACAAAATTTTTTTTACTCTAATCAACGGAACATGAACCGACGTCATAAATATATTTTTTATTGTCGTCGTTTTAATTATTTTTTTAGTTTATGTAGATTATTTGTAAATTATGTTAAATATTTAAGCGTAATTTTATATAACACGTTAACGTTTATCAAATCATAAGCCCTCATTTATTTATCAAAGTTTTAATGTTATCCGAATGCCAATGTTTTATGTTATATTGAGCGTTTATTTTTCGTGTTCTACGCGTATTTTTCTAAATCGCGTAACTTTTAAAATATCGGTGTTCGATAATACCCGTTTTAACAAATTGTAGGAAAAATGTTATACTAGTCTTATCTCTTTGTTCTACATTAAAAAAATAAAAAAATAAAGGGTAATGACACGTATCTAGGAAAGATACGTGTCTAGTGTTTTGCAAATCAAAGTAGCAACATATTAATCCTAATATACCAATACAACATATCTTGTCTACTCATTTCTTGTTACCGTACATCAAACAAGAAGCAAGCAATCAATAACTCTCATTCACTGTTGGAGTTATATAAGCCAACTTGTAGGAGCACTACAAATAATTTCATGACTTGAATTTGATGTTCATGGTTGCTCCAATAACATAAAATAGGTATGATCATTAGTCAAATTTTTTTTTTTTATTAAATAAATGTTCAAGCTTCATTTTTTAGTAAGATCTTGCTAAAGAAAATAAAGATTTACTAATACAAGAATTTCTAATAGTTCAACACTTTAGCTTGTTCATTGATTTTAAACTTCTAACCTTTTAACAAAGTTATTAGATCTAAATATTAAATTTTAGTATGTAATTCATGAGATGACATTGTTTTAAGTAATTTTTAATCAAAATATTTTTTTATAACATATTTGGCTTACAATTATTTTGTAAGAATGAGATAAAATGCACATATACACATATTATTAATGGAATATTTTTGTTATAATACCATTAAAATACTAAATTATATATATATAGATGAACTGATGTGATGAACTACTATATTATTTTAAACATAATTTTATATATATTAAAAATATATAATTTAAGTTATAATTATGATATTAGTATTTTTAAGTACATTTATTCACGATATTCTATAAATTAAAGACATGCCACTTTATTTTAGGTCGTCGTTAGAAGCTCGTGATTCCTTTGCTTATCTTATTCATCGTTTCACTCCCGTCACTATTATCCTGACTGTTATCCTTGTTCGATATAGCTATCGCTAAGGTGAGTTCAAAGTGCCTTTTACTATTTCTAAAATGTTTCTAAAACGCGGGATGAGATTTCATGTTGGAACACAAACTTTTAAACTGTATGCTATCCTGAACTGTATGTTGCCAGATGAATACAATATATTATTGCTTTTAGTTTCTATAGCCACTAAGTTTCCCCTCAATATCATGAACCGTTAATAATCACAGTTTGCAAGCGCGAATGTTATGGATGGATCCATCGGGACTGACAATCTCCGTCCCATGTTGCGGTTGTTTAACCATTGACGCACTACATTTGTTTATACTTGAGTATTTAGGCTGAATACTCACTAGGGGAACTTACCTTTTGTTAAGCTTCGGTGTCATGAGCTAAATAGCAATAATATACATCACGACTATGGATGATGCACATAGTCATCCCCCCATTACTTGTTTTACAAATTATACTTGTGTTCCATTACTTAGTTTACTAAACCTATGAATATCACTCAACTTTTTGTTGATGGATTTACATGTTTTAATCTCAGGTAATAACGCTTAATGTGCTAGGATGGGATCCCACAGGATGTTGGCAGCTTGGGAGTTCTGTGTTGTGCTTATGCTTTTGGTACTATTAAAGTTGTTAAAATCTTCCGCTTATCTTTAGGTACCTATAAAACTTTAAAACCATGATGTAATGGTACTTTGTTATGTTTTAAAACTTGTGGGACCTATGCTTTAAACTCTGATATATCGTGGTGTAATAAATATGTCTTTTAGTGCGTCATTTTCGAGTCATTTGTAATTCATTATTACTTGTACCATGACGTGTTACCCCCTTGTTGCCTAGTTGTTCCATGCCTGATTCTGGGGGTCTCACACCCCTTGCTTGGGGCACCAAGGAATCGAGATATGGTGACAACCTACATAGAAGGGTTAGTAGAAGAGAAGAGACACCCAACAAGATATAGCAAAGGTCAAAAAAAATATAAGAGAAGAGACAAAGACCCAAGATAAGTCATGTTAAAAGGAAACATGATAAAAGATACAAGGAAACAAAGCATACAAAGATGTATGAGAAATAAAACAAGCCAAAAGAGAAGCATACATCTAATCCTAGTTAAACTAGAACTCTAAGATTTGCTTAAACTAGATGTTTCGAAGATAAGCAACCAATACTTAGATAAAAGACAAGGTAGTGGCGGAAGGAGGTGGTGGCGGCTTGGTAGAGATCTCATAGTCATAGTGAAGAAGTGGTTTGACTAAGAGACTCTTGATGTAATTCAACTCCTCATAGATATGAGCGATAGCAAGATGTTGATATTGACAACAATGACAATATGTTCCATGATGCATGACATTATCATGTGAAGGAGGAAGAACACTAAAGGCTAGTGGTGGAAGATATGAAGTCCCACAATCAACATTCTTAGAAGGAGAAGAGATGTGATTTTGAGTGTTCTTGGGTGAATTGGGATTGAAAGCAATTGGAGAAAATAGAGGAGAATCAAAGCTTTCATTTGGAGAATAAGACATTTTAATTTAAGAAAGGATGCAAAATGCTTAGGGTTAAATAGATAAAGCCCAAGATATTTTGGGGGTGGTCAAAGGGTCGAAACAAAGATTCCAAAAAGTGTTGGTAAAAATTTGGAGTTTCAGAACTACCCGAAAAAGATGGCTCTGTGCGCGGTTCCTTTTCTCCACCGGCGGTTCCTTATCGGTAAGGAGTCGCGGTCTCAATAGAGAACCGCCCACAGTGGGTTGATTTTGGTGATGATTGAGGATTTTCCAATTCAGCAAATCCTATTTTTCTAGTCTAACTAATCATGGAGAAATGTTAAGAAGCAATGATATACAAATAAGGGTAAAAGTTATAAAATACCATCTTACTTATTAATTTGTGCCGACTTTAAACACTTACTATTTAATCCCGTGACTTTCCCATTTTACTTGTTTGTTTTGTAATAATATTACCATTATGACCGGTTACATTTACACATCAGTAAATTGATTATTAAAAAAATCTAGAATCTGTTATTATATCCTACGTGGATGTTACAGAAAATGTTTGACCCATCCATGGGGAAAAAATATTCGATTTTAAAAAATTATAATAAGGGAAAACGCGAGAACCGGTACGGTTCTCGCGTTACGTAGTCCCTTAACCGCGAGACGTAAAAACGCGAGCTGGGGTATGGTTGGTGCATTTTCGTGTCACGTTTTCTCCATGGCGCGAGATTTTTTACCCCATACACTGTGCTCTTAAAGACAAAAATAACAAACTCTAGCTCAATAAGATGGTAATGTAATTCACATTGTACCATCAGGAAAGGTTCCCTCAACCTGAACATAATTCAATAAGATGGTATTGTTAAATTGTATATTTTAAAGGTTGAAAACATTAAGATCCAATGAAAATTAAGTAACCTGCACGGAATCTAAAAGGTGTGGGACTGTTGAAAACATTTATGTTCTAACATGTTCACTGTTAGCTACGAAAACTTATAGCCAGCAACATGAGTATGGGAAGTATATTAGACATCAATTTATAAACGAATTTATCCACTATTGGATATAGAATTGTGTAATTTGTCAAGTACTCAGAACACTCACTTTAAATTTTATTTTCTAAGTTCAATAGAATCACAAAGATACGATTAAACTCCGGAATCTTATGGATTTTTGTTAGCAAACAATATTTTAACCATCTAAACCATATTTTTTATTTAAACCAAAAATATTCAGCATATTGTTGTTTTAGATCTGGAAAATACAGTAGGTATATTAGTGATACAAAAGGGTAATATAGTCATTTCAGGCTTATATTGGTATAGTCGGAACAAATTTGAAAGTATAATGGTAAAGTCACGAGATTAATTAGTAAGCTTTTAATGTCGGCACATTTTTATAAGTACGAAGGTATTGTATAGCGTTTACCCAAAATAGGAATATCAGACGTGGCCATATTAAACGTAATAAAATAATGACGTGAAAATTACCGTGCCACGCTCTCGGTAACAAGTTACCAAATTGGTAACTTCGAAAGTAACGAGATTAAATAGTAAGTGTTTAAAGTCGGCACAAATCAATAAGTAAGATGGTATTTTATAGCTTTTACCCGACAAACAAAACATGGATAACTCACCAAACAAGGTTTTGACCAAAATGCATGGATTTTAAAGAAAATCGATGTTGGAGGTGTGTATAACTAGACAAAAAGTCATGACACAATGATCCTCTATAGTTCACTTTTGTTCTTGCTATATTTGAGAGACACATCAATATGAATTATGTAAGCTTATTATGAATAGCAAGAAGCTATGAAAAATGTTTTTAGATTCAATTAACAATGCAAAAACATTTCTCGACCATTTTCGAAAAGAATTTTGAGAATTTTGAAAAAGAGAGAAGAAGTTTTCCCAAAAGAGTTTGCAATACTTAATAATTGAAAGAAAGAAAGACTCAAAAGAGAAAAGGACTCGATTAATAAAATGCACAATTAAGGAATATATTCCATTAAACCTAGACCTAGACGCAAGTAATTAAAAGGTTCACTCTTAAGTGGCTTAGTGAAGATGACGGCTAAGTTTTCTACCGAGGGCACCTTATCAATCAAAATGTTCCCCTTTTGAACATTATCCCTAAGGAAATGGTGGCGAATCTCTATGTGCATAGTTCGCGAATGTTGCACGGGATTCTTGCTAAGGTCTATTGCACCCTTATTGTCGTACATGATGGGAACATCATCAAGAGAAATCTCGTAATCAACAAACGCTTGCTTCATCCATAGAGCTTGTTGAAAAGCTTTACCGGCACTCACATACTCGACTTCCGTGGTGGATATTGCAAGAGCGGTTTGTTTCTTGGAGAACCAAGAAGTTAAACAACAACCCATGAAGGTACAAACTCCACTAGTGCTTTTCCTGTCCACATAGTCTCTCGCATGATCCGAGTCCGCGTAGACATTGGTTTCTACGCCGGTCCATTTCGGGTACCATAATCCTAAATGTATAGTTCCCTTAATGTATCAGAAGATACGCTTAATCGCTTCAAGGTGAGAGGTTTTGGGAGCCTCTTGGCAGCGAGCACAAAGGCAAACACTAAACATGATATCCGGTCGACTTGCCGTTAGGTACAACAAACTACCAATCATACCTCTATATTTGGTGTTGTCTATCGACTCACAATCATCATCTATGGTGAGTTTAGTATCCGAGGTCATAGGGGTCTTCATCGGTCTAGAGTCTTCTAATCCAAATTTCTTTAGCATTTATTTAACATACTTGGATTAATTAAAGAAAATATCATCGTCCATTTGTTTAATTTGGACTCCTAAAAAGAAGTTAAGTTCTCCCATCATACTCATTTCAAACTCGTCATGCATGATTTTGGCAAAGTCATCACACAATGATTGACAAGTTGAACCAAATATAATGTCATCAACATATATTTGTACGATAATGAGGTGAGAACCTTTCTTCTTTGTAAAGAGCGTATTGTCTACCATCTCCATGGTATACTCATGTTTTACAAGAAACACTTTAAGTCTATCATACCAAGCTTTGGGTGCTTGTTTGAGACCGTAAAGAGCTTTCTTAAGCTTGCAAACATGATCTGATTTCTCAAAATCAATGAAGTCGGGAGGTTGAGCCACATATACCTCCTCATTGATCAAACCGTTAAGAAACGCACTTTTTACATCCATTTGTTGAAGCTTAAAGTCTAAGGCACACGCGTAGGCTAAAAGGATTCTAATGGATTCTAATCTTGCTACGGGTGCGTATGTCTCGTCATAATCAATACCTTCTTATTTATTATAGCCTTGAGCTACAAATCTAGCCTTGTTACGAGACACAACACCATTTTCGTCTAACTTATTCCTATATACCCATTTGGTTCCTATGATGGTCGAACTTCTAGGTGGAGGAACATGTTCCCAAACGTCATTAGCAATGAATTGATTCAATTCTTCTTGCATGGCGATGACCCAACTCTCATCCATCAAATCTTCTTTAACATTCTTCGGTTCAATCAAAGAGACGAAACAAAAGAAGTTACTCTGATTTTGTACTTGAGATCTTAGGGTCCTTTGATTTAATTCGCCTATGACGTTATCGAGAGCATGATCCTTTGACTCCTTAATGTTTACTCTCTTTTCAACACTAAGGTCTTAAACTCCTATGTTTCTAACATCTTTGGCATTAACTATGTCTATTTCATTTAAGTCATCATCTACCAAAGGTGGTGTCTTATATGAAGGAGGGGTTTCATCAAATGTCACATTAAGTGATTCTTCAATTACACCCGAGGTTCTATTAAGGACTATGTAGGCTTTGCTAGTTTGGGAATAACCTAAAAAGATACATTCGTAAGACTTTAGGTCAAACTTAGTAAGGTAATCTTTGGTGTTGAGAATAAGCACTTGCTTCCAGTATTCCAATGAGGGCTTCTTACCTTTAAGAATCTCATAGGGGGTCATTCCTAGGAAAGGTCGAGTAATAATTCGGTTGAGAATATAGGTCGATGTGTCTACGATATTGCACCAAAAATTTTGAGGCAAAGATTGCTCATTTAACATCGTCCTACTCATCTCTTGGATGGTCCTATTCTTCCTTTCAACTACCCCATTTGATTGTGGAGTGCGAGGAGCCGAAAAGTTATGGGTAATACCATGAGTTTCACAAAAGGCACTGAATTGCACTTCATTATCAAATTCCCTACCATGATCCGTCCTAATAGAGACAATTGAACATCCTAGTTGATTTTGAATTCTTACTAAAGGTTTCGAAGTGATCGAAAGCTTCATTCTCAGACGCCAAAAATCTAGTCCAAGTGAATCTAGAATAGTCATAAACTATAACTAGGGTATAAAGGTTACCTCCATAACTCCGTATGGCAAAAGGTCCAAAGATATCCATATGTAGGAGCTCTAAGAACCTAGAGGCCGAAACCAAATTCTTGGCTTTGTGACTTGAGTGAACTTGCTTCCTAACTTTGCAAGCATCACAAAAGTGACTATCAAACTTCATCTTGGGGAGACGTCTTACCAAATCCTTAGAGACTAAAGAATGAATTATGTGACAACCCTAGATATTAGATTTGTCACTTTTGACTGTTTGACTTTGATTATGTGCTTAGTGTGCGTTTACGTGCAATATGTTTATATTTAAGCCTTGGATTGGATGTTAGTCATCGTTCGTGTATTGCGTGTGTTGGTCCACGAATCTTGTGCACATAATGAATATGTGAAGAACAATGAAGAACAATGTACACAAATAACCAATTGACTAACTAATAACACAAGCTTGTACTTTTCATCGTATGTATATATTATTAATAATGAATCAACAAATATACATGACTTGCCCGGTTTTTGCGGAACAACAACCGGGCGATGAATGACAAACTAAACTCCCATGTTCATAGCTAGCTAAGCTTATGCAACCATGGGAGGATGAAACCCTAAACCACTAAAGTATTAGATGTTTGTTTCTGTGGGTAGGAATCAATGACTATTCTATTACAAGGACCACATATATATAGTGGGAGTGTGAAGCTTCCTTGAGAAGCTTTACTAAAGTACAAGTAACCACCTTATACTTTGTTGTCTTCATCTTTTGCACCTTTGACAAAGTAAGCCTTCCTCTTGAACCTTTGTCTTCATTGCTAATAAGACATGTGCCCACTAATACATAAGACACTTCTTCAGGTCTTCTTAACATCTTCAGGTCTTGTAATCAGTAATAGTCTTGAGGAGTTAGTAAGCTATTATGTCATCACTTACTAACTCCATCATCCTTGATTCTTTGCACACTTACTGAGATCCGCCTCAGCTAATGACGAGTCTATCTCGTAGACTCTAAAGAACTCTAAAGAATGACACACTGAACTTATAACATACGTAAGTTCAGTGACTAACACTACTTAGGATACTTAACATCCAAATCCTGTGCAAGGGACAAATCAGGCACTGAATTGACCCAACAATCTCCCCCTATTTGGATAGAAAAGTAGCCTAAGTTAAATAGCAGTAAGTGAGCATAAAGGCTTCTTCTTACCTACTATATTACAACAATGAATACCAAGAATAACTAGCTTTACTAGTTCAAGTCATCCGCTAACTTGTATCGTCTTGTACCTGTTGTAGTTGTTACTGAACTGCAATGTCTGATCTTGTACTTTGAGAAACACTTGAACCAATTCCCTGATGCTTATATAGAACTCATAAAGGTAACTTCACCTTAGGTCATCAGTGAAGTATATTATATGCTTTGCCATAAAGACCATATGCTTCACCCTAGCATATATTAAAGTAGCATATTATATCAATGTAGATCACGAGTTCATTTACCTTCAATCAGAGAAGTGTGGTCAATGGTTGACGCAGCAACCATAGAAGATCAGACAATGCAACTTGTTCAGCAACCCATCTTCAGTGACTTTGCTCAATCAGCCAAATGTAAACATTCTAAGTCCCTGAAGGTTATGTGTTGTGTATGATAGTATGTATGTAGCTTGAGTAAACTTGGTGTTTCTTCACATAAACACAAGTTTACCTCTGTCCTCGCTTCTCTCCCCCTCAAAATTTGCTAGGGAACCAAGCAAGTTTTGACCGGCTACATAGTAGTACACAAGCATAGCGTGATGGTCTTCATCTCGCCTGAAATACAACTCCCCCTGAATTTCATCTCCTATCAACCACCTGATGTTATCAAACCCCTGTATAATAAATGTTTCATCAAACCCCTGTAACACAGCCTGGTCTCTCAAAAACTCTGTGGCTGTGGTTACAGCGGGATAGGGGAGGGTGACAACTGCTGGGGTGGGGAGGGGGGCTGTGAACATATCTTCTTTCTTTGTCTTGGTGTGAGAAAAAAATCCTGAGTGACCAAGTCCTTCAACAGCTGAAGGCTCTGAAGATAGCATGTTGTTCAGCTGGTCATCTTGCCAGCGAATACCTCTTAAGCAGTTTTTTTTTTTTTTGTGGATTTTAGGTTGTGTGTTTTGTGTATGGTTTGGGTGGGTATATCACAGTTGCATGTGGATCACAGCGGCATCAATATCACAGCGGTGTGTATGTCCGTGGTTCTCTCCCCCTCAAAATATGCAGCTTTAGCAGCATCTTTTGACAGGGGTTCGCTGTTGACAGGGGTTCGCTGTTGACAGGGTTTTGGTGTTGCTGGAAAGATCACAGCTACAGAAAGGTTCAGCGACCTTGGTGTTCACCTGGGGGTTCAGCGACCTGGGGGTTTCAGCGATCTCTGTGGGTCAAGGGATTTAAGTACAGCGACTTAGAAAGAAAGAGATTTCGCTGTAAGGGATCATAGCTTCAAGGACCTGACCCCCTGAATATTTGTCTGTTCGTTGTGTGGGTTCAGCAACAGAGGTCCAGTGTTGGCAGGGTTTTTATCACAGCCAAATGTAATAGTGAAAAACGCCTGAGGTTTCATCCTGCATCAGGTTGTTGTGGTATCAATGGCTGTGTAGACTGGAAGTTTTCAGAGATAAAGATTCCCTTGATAAACTAACAGCCTCTAATGTGTATTCCCTGACTCATCAAAGTACCTTTCCACAACTGACATTTGATTGTTCGAAGCTCAGCTTTTAAGTTTCTAAGGTGCCATAACTGTATATCATGTTTTCACAGCTTTTCTTTGAAGCTAAACACTGATCTCAAAACTACAACTGATAAATTTATCAGCTTTCTTTTAATATCAGCAACCAGTGATCAGCTGTTTCAGGTCAGGGGTCTCTGACGAGTGAAGAAGGGGACAGGGGTCCAGAGAAAAAGTTCAGGGGACTAAGGAGTTCGCTGGGTAAGGTCTTCCAGCAGCGCTGACCTTTGTTTAACCCAGCAGTTCAATGTTCATACACAGCGACAGGGATCACAACCGCCTGGGGGGTTCAGCATTCTTTGCTCAGGGTTCACTGACTTGAGGGTTCAACGACCTGGGGTTCAGCGATCCTGGGGGTTTAGCGACCCTGGGGGTTCAGCGACCCTGGGGGTTCAGCGACCCTGGGGGTTCAGCGACCCTGGGGGTTCAGCGACCCTGGGGGTTCAGCGACCCTAGGGGTTCAGCGACCCTGGGGACAGGGGGTTCAAGTGACAGGGGTCACTGATGATGGGTTCGCTGGTCAGGGGTTTATGACAGGGGTTCATACCAGTCTTGGTATTATGAACCAGCCAATGATGAGGTTTCAGCTAACTAGGTTACAGGGGTCACTGTGAGGGTTTCATCTATCAGGGGGGTTCGTATCTTCAGACCCGGGGTTCTGGGGGTTCAGACCTTTTGTCTGACCTGTTTCGTTGGTGAATAAGGGGTCCAGACAGCGACTTGATCACTTGTAATCACAGCTATGTTTCAACGTCAGTCATCCAACTTATGCTACAGCTATTTTTATCAATTCTTGACTAACTAGAGATCGAGTACACGACAACACCCTTTTTGTTTTAACCAAATCAGCGAGCTCATACGAACACACCTATATCATCTTTTGAACTAACACATCGTTAGCTTCTCCAACTTCAGCAACAATCCTATTACATCCGTTACAGCTTTTTTTTTTTTTTTTAAAAAAAAAAGTGCTTTTGTTCAGCTCTCTTGACAACATCAGCTTCATCGAAGCTTGATACAACAACAATACCAGCTTTTTGTGGTTCTTTAACCACTACAGCCACCATATCCTATAATCCAAACAAAAACAAATCCCGACACCATTTCTCGGAACCCTTCATTATCTGATTCTTATAAACAACAGATCTTAATATCGACACCTCGATATCCATTCTTTCTTTTTACGCAGTCCAAATCCCTTCACGACTTCATCATCATCTACGACACACCAATTCATTAGCCATTTCTCTCCACTGATGATTTTATCAGCTACTATTGACATAGTTTCTCAAGTGAACTGAACAACCAATAATCCAAAACAACAAACGACCCCAACTCCATTCAATTTGCCCACACGAATCTATATCTTCATGAGAAACATAAAAACCCTCGAAATCACCATTATACTTCAAGTATAACCACTTCACTTGACATGTTTGGAATAACTGATTCGAGTGATTTGTGACGTGATTTTAGATGATTAAAAAGTCGGTTTTTTTTAATTAAATCGTGGGTTTGTATGGATTTTGTTTGTTTTGGAGTGATTAGTGGATTCAATCGGTGATAGATTAGAGGAGATGAGAGATCTTGATTTGAGTGATGAGGGAGATTGATTTGAGTGTGACGGTTTGAGATTTATTCAATACGTGAGGGAGATGGGGGGTTTTGGTAAGGAAGATTTAGACTTTTGTAGATCTAGATGAGAAGAAGGATCCTTTTTAATTTAAGTCGAGAATGATATCTTGTGACGGTGGATTTTGTTATTTTTTTGTTTTTGACGGTGGTAGTTGGGTTTGGGTAATAGGATAAGGTTTGGTGGGTATTGTTTTAGCATATGTCTCACAGCAGTAGTGTATTTCTTCCCCTCAAAACTGCTACTGTAAATGCAGTTTTTAAACAAACACTACTGATTTTGACTATGTAAAAAATGTTATTAGCAGTCGTAAACTGAACGGATCTGGATAGTAATTAATCCAACCAGCTCTGATACCAATTGTTGGTCCACGAATCTTGTGCACATAATGAATCTGTGAAGAACAATGAAGAACAATGTACACAAATAACCAATTGACTAACTAATAACACAAGCTTGTACTTTTCATCGTATGTATATATTATTAATAATGAATCAACAAATATACATGACTTGCCCGGTTGTTTGTGGAACAACAACCGGGCGATGAATGACAAACTAAACTCCCATGTTCATAGCTAGCTAAGCTTATGCAACCATGGGAGGATGAAACCCTAAACCACTAAAGTATTAGATGTTTGTTTCTGTGGGTAGGAATCAATGACTATTCTATTACAAGGACCACATATATATAGTGGGAGTGTGAAGCTTCCTTGAGAAGCTTTACTAAAGTACAAGTAACCACCTTATACTTTGTTGTCTTCATCTTTTGCACCTTTGACAAAGTAAGCCTTCCTCTTGAACCTTTGTCTTCATTGCTAATAAGACATGTGCCCACTAATACATAAGACACTTCTTCAGGTCTTCTTAACATCTTCAGGTCTTGTAATCAGTAATAGTCTTGAGGAGTTAGTAAGCTATTATGTCATCACTTACTAACTCCATCATCCTTGATTCTTTGCACACTTACTGAGATCCGCCTCAGCTAATGACGAGTCTATCTCGTAGACTCTAAAGAACTCTAAAGAATGACACACTGAACTTATAACATACGTAAGTTCAGTGACTAACACTACTTAGGATACTTAACATCCAAATCCTGTGCAAGGGACAAATCAGGCACTGAATTGACCCAACAGCGTGGTACATTATATAATGTTATAATGGGGATAGTTCGTGCTCATGAGTTCACTTGGATGTAACTATGATAGAATATGGTGTTATTTTCTGTTTTTACGTATACTTATAAGTATTATATTAGATCGTATTTTTACGATTTAGGGTTTAGCGTTTATAGGTCTCGGATGAGGTATTTAGTCACGAGAATAATTTACGGGACGGTTTTAAGTCATTTAGGACTTAGTTATAAAGTTTATTTCATATTTTAAGAATTTTCATGTATATTTTACGTATTTTACGGTAATCACGTAAAATTGACTAGTTAAAAGGTTTAGGTGTAATTAATTAATTAAGGGATTACTAAAAAAATATAATTATGGAAATAATTATTAAAAAACGAATTTAATAATAAAATAAATAAAAAATATTATTTTTGGTAAAAAATTTATAAAGGACGGTGAAAAAAACGAAAAAGGAAAAAAATAAAAAAAGGAAAGTATTATTTGTATTGGGCTAGAATTATCATTGTTTAGTATAAATACAAAACAACATATTATTTTCTTCAGCTCTTTTATTTAGTCGGCGTGTTTTACAAGAGGATTTAGGGTTTCCATTAATTTCTCTTGATTCAAGGTAAGTGATCAATTTAACTTTAATATAATTCATGTTTTTATTAATTAATCATGATTGTAATGCTCATTAACCATCATTGAGATGATTAGGATTTTATTAATTTTCTGGAAAATATAGTAATTAAGATCCATTAATGATTTTAGGGTTCTTGTTTAATAATTTAAGGGTAATTAATGATGTTTAGAGGGTTAGTGCAAAAAGGCGTAAAACAGTCTGATTTTTAGGGTTATCTTGTGTCGACTGTTTCGGGAAGTAGGTTGCACCTTTGGTCGAGTTTCTTTTTTTAAAATGAAGTTTAGAGAGTCTACTTTTCAAAAATGTAAGGTTGGTAGAAAATGGAGTTAGGGAAGGTCGTCAAACAATTTTTACAAAAACAGTGCGCTGTTTAGGAATAAATTTAGATTTCGGGAATTTGAGTCAAAACCTAACCAAACGAATAAGATAGCCAAAATTTTTTTATTTGGGAACTCTTTATAATATATATCAAAGTACTGGAGGTTTTCAATAAAAGTTATGGTGTTTAGGTTGTGCTTTTGGTGACAAACATTTAGCATGTACAGAAAATCAGTTTTGGTGAAAACGACTTTTGGCGTAGAGACTAAACGAAAGGGTTAAACGTGTACGTAGAAAGTAAAATTGGTTTTTGGAGTTCTTAGATCATATAAAAACATAACTCCAGTAGGGTAGGAACCAAGTGTGGTGTTAAGTTCACTTCATGTGATCGTTTAGTGACTAGTAAACCGTACCGGAGAAAAACTAGATTTTTACGTATAGAATAGCTTGTATTAGGAGAACTAGATAGTGTGGATTGGGGGATTAGATTCATCTCCTTGATTTTTACTTAATTTGGGTGTTAAGAACTGAGCTAAGGTGTTGTGTATGATTTTATAGGTTTGCAGGAGTGCTAGCTTGCTGTGCTATCAGGTGAGTTCATAGTCCTATTTTCACTGAGTTTTTAAATGTTTTCTTCTAGTATGGGATGGAGATGACACGTGTGGTGTTCTTAAAATATTTTGGTACTATATTTTTATAAATTTTTGGACATAGATGTGTAATTGTGTGACATGCGTGCTTATGTGTTCTGTTATGTGTTCTCATATGTGCTTTGATATGTGTTATGATATGTGAATCTTGTTTGGGTTGTGATTGGCTTCGGTACATAGATGTATGGGCGTCTATGGGAACAATTGTGATGTGTGTGGAGCGTGGGGAACGTCTCTTCGGAGGCAATATATCTTGACGGGGATATGGTTCATCTTCCACTAGTGGTGTGGGAAAGATCCGGATAGTGTGGTGCATTGTTCTTTTTGTGTGTTCTTGACTGATATAATTGTGCTTTGTTTGTAGTTGATGTAACATGATTATCACATTATGGTCCATTGCCTTAACTTATTTTATTCAACTTATTTACAGTGGTTGTCAAGGTTTCTTATGATGTTTTGATAACTTAAACCTATGTTCTCACCAACTTTATGTTGACAGATTTTAGTGTCCTTTTCAGGTGGGATAGTTGAGAAGGATGCTGTTAGAAGTGGCTAGAGTCTAGAGGCTGCTAGGATTGCATTAGGAGGAATCCCTTTCCTCTTAGTATTTATTTAATGTTTGAATAAGTGGTACATTTTAGACATCTATATGTTTGATGTTTGTTTATTTGTTTGTCTTTGGTAAGAGGTAGGCCTGTTACCTACTCACCTAGACGCCTGCATTGTTTGAGATATTGTCATGACATTGTGTCACCTTTTTATGACATTTCTATTTCATATAGTTCTATCTATAGACACGCTATTGTTGTGATGATATCCATACGTCGCGCCCCATATTCTGCCATGGTGGGGTGTGACAGAATGGTATCGAAGCCAGGTTATAGAGAATTAGGTTGCCTAGTCGTGTAGCCTAGTCTATAGCTTAAGGGTCCCTTCATATAGGCGTCATAGGGGTATGTGTGCATTTTATAATAATTGATATGTTTGGATGTTATTTTTGCGATGTTTGTTAAGTTATGAACTACTATGGTTCATATTTAGCTACATGTTATTTTCTTTATGAGTTTTGACTAGTGCGGGTTGAACCATAGTCGTATACGCTAGTCATTGTTGGATTTCGTTTAATTATGTTTTCATGTTCTTTATACATTTTGAATTTAGTCTACGCTGGTTCAGCTGGACTACGAGTTTATGTGTTTCATGCATTGGCTATGTTATTTTAATACATGGGATTTTGGATCTTATTTTATGTTGTGGTTATATGCTTATATGAGTTGTAAGATCTATGTGCTTATTTGAGTTGGTAGACTGATGTGTTATGTGTAGTATTAATTCTTATAAGTGTCATCATAGGAGGGAGTGCATTAGTGAAAAAGGACTGGTATAAGTATGGTGGCCAACATAGTTATAGAAGTACCACGACATCAATGGATTTCTAAGTATGGTTGCATGAAAGAGGGTTAATACATGCTTGTATAGTATATGTTGGATGAATTTGAGTGTATGTACGCCTATGCCTATATATATATATATCCTTTCTACTCATCGGTTGTATTCTTAGGATGGTTTTCTAGCTCTTTTCTCTTTGGGATGTTCAACTTCTGTAGTAGCGCATTTATTGAGTCCTCATTTCACGTGTTTATTTGTACGGTATTTTTGGTGTAGAGGCTATTGAGAGGGTGGAGATTTCTTTTTTGAATAACGCTATCTTTTGTTTTGAGTCTTACATGGTAAAAAAATGGAACTTGAAAATAGTAAAAAAAATAGTTGTTGGTAGTCGATAAAATGAGGGTAAAGTGTCGAAAACATGTTTGAAATAAGGTGGAATATAAAATTTTTTACATTTAAGCATGGCTTGGTTATTTTAAAATATTTTGGTTTTGATCACCTAAAGTTATTGTTCTTTAGTTAGAATTCTTTTTTTCTTATTTAATTAAATACGTTAAAATAATGTAATTAATCATAGGGTGGCTGAGAGTTAAATTTTCTGGTATTAAAATAAATTAGGGCTCAAATTTGGTAATTAGTAAGAGGTTTTAGGGATTAAACTCGTTTTGGTCATAACTTATTCGTTTCAAATTTCTTTTGGTGATTCAAAAGCCTAAAATTATGTACTCGGAACGTACTTTTAAAATATTCAGAATATTTAGTAAATGGAGGTTAGTGGCTAGGTCTAATTAACTGTACAAGTGTCGAGTTCAAGGTTAATTTTCAGACAACATGGTTTAAACTTGTGTTTTGGGTGTTTTGGGTTAATGAACACTTGGAGGGTTAACATAGAGATGAGTTGGGATAGAATTTGAGATTTATTTAGACCTTAGAACACGTGGTTATATTTTGATGAGTTTTGATTTATGGTATTTGATGTAGTGTTTTTACCACTCTTTAGGAAAAGAGAGCAAAATAGGGAAAGTATTAAGTGTTGGTTTAGGAAAACCAAGCACTAATAACCAATGAAGTTCAAGTTCGTTTCCCAAGGAGGCAAGTGCGTTGTGCTAAGAGATGATTAATGGTTTGTGATTATAATTTATGAAGAAAGAAAATAGAAGAGAGATTAGAAGAGAATGACGGTTGCGATTGTGGATAACACTAAGACGAATAGTCGTACACGCAAAACCGTAAAAAGTGACAAAATTAAAAATTTACCCTAAAAAATCCTAAAAAATTGCAATAAATCATAAAAATGTAATTAGAGTTTACAAAAAATCAAAAATCACTCAAACCTTTTATTTACCTAAATAATAATTTTTTTATGCTAATTAAAGCCCAAAAAATCAATTTAATTAACAAAAAGCCCAAAATGAGATTTTTTCACTTGTAAATCTCTAAAATGACTTAAATTAATTTAAAACTATTTTTGAAAATTTTAAAAATAATTAAAACTATTTAAAAACAATTAAAAACTATTAAAACTTAAAATAATTCTAAAAATTAATCTAATGACAATAAAAATATTCAAAAATTGTAAAATTCCTAACTTAATGTATTTGACCTAAGAAAAATGAAAAAAACTGTTGGGAATAAACTATAGCCAGTACACTTGGACGTTGACAAGAGCAATCGGGACGTTGATAAGAAGAAAACAAGCGTTGACAGAACAAGCGTTGACAGGAAGATGTCAAGCGTTGATAGGATGAAGTCAAGCACTGATAGAAGACTTAGTCTACATGTATTATGTTTCTAGTTTGTTTCTAGTAAAGATATGATCAACAATGTATTTTCTATGTTTATCTTTACCTAAAATAGCTAATACGTAGACTCTTATACAAGGCTCCTTATGTCTATAAAAGGAGGCCTTTAGGTTTATGTTTCATATACGTTTTAACACTTTCATTGTACGCAAGTTTGTTTTATCAATCAAGTGAAAGTTTGGTTTACATTGTTTGTGTGTTCTTGTTTGAGTATTAATTCCGCATAATACTTAAATTGTTTTATACACACCAAAGTTTCTCTACGTGTTTAACTTGATTTAATCTCGTTTACACAAGCTAAATCGATCTAAGTTTGGGATCAACAAGTGGTATTAGAGCTTGTTGAGAAACTTTGATCTAAAGAACACAAGAACCCAAAATCGCCAAAAACCCTAATTTTCAAGAAACCCTAATAACATCATGTCTACCCCAGAAGCAAACTCCACCTCCTCCTCAACCCCCAACATCAAGATTCCCATGCTAGACCCAGACAATTTTGAGCTGTGGAAGTTTAACTTTGAACAGTATCTACAAATCCATGACTACACCCTATGGGAAATTATTGAATATGGAAACACATTCAATAAAGCTCAAAAGATTGTAGCTGCCATCTTACAAAGAACAAATGTTCAAGGCTCTACTGAAGAGGATCGAAAAGAAAAACCTGAAGATGGTAGAGCTGTCTCAACTGAGGACATAGCAAAGAGAAGGAATGACATGAAAACCCTAAGCATTCTCAAACTCTCTTTGGGACAAGAAAAGCAGCACAAATATAGAAGCTATGAGTCTGCAAAAGATCTTTGGGCAACCCTTGAAGTTGCTTATGGTGGTAATGCTGATACTGTACAAGAGAAAAAGAAGCAACTCTTGCATGAGTATGCTGTTTTTAAAGCTCAACCCAGTGAGAAGCTAAGTGGTGTGAGAAGCAGACTTCTTGACATTACAAGCAAGCTGTCCTTCATGGGAACAGTGCTTGGTGATGTTGATATTATCACCACTTTTCTTAAAAGTCTTGGTGATGCATGGAAGATTGAAGCAAGGTCTATAATTGCTAATAACACTCACAAAAGTTCTACTTTTGATGATGTTTACAATAAACTGAGGCTGGTAGAGAATGAAACTCTTTTGGATCATGGAAGCAAGTCTACCAATGGAAATATGGCCTTCTTCTCACATAGTGAAGGTCAATTTGATCAAAAGGAGTCATACATGCACTCCGTTACTGGATCAACTTGTGTCAACGCTGGATCAAGCCTTGTCAACGCCTCACATTCAGACGCTGACACATACAAAGTTGACTCACCAAGAGTTAAGCTTGCTGGTATTGATCAAGATACTGTTTGTGCATACATTGCTTCATTGCCCAATGGTTCAGTGATTACATATGAGGAACTTGAGCAAATTAGTGATGAGCATTTGGAGGAGATGGACATAAAGTGGAATATGGCTCTTGTAAGTATAAGAGCAAACAGATGGAATCGAAGATTCAAGATGAAGATGACTTTTAATGCTAAGGACACTGCTGGATTTGATAAATTCAAGGTTGAGTGTTATAATTGTCATCGAATGGGACACTTTATGAGAGAATGCATATCTCCAAGAAGACCTGATGCTAGAAAATCCTCAAGCCAAATCATCAAGGCTCAGGATTCCAAAGCTATGGTTGCCATGCAAGACATTGATGGTGTTGGCTGGGATTGGAGCTACTTGGCCAAGGATGAGAAAGAGAACAAAGCTTTGGTTGTAGAAAAGTAAGAAGAAGAGCATGTTCACTATGCTCTCATGGCACACTCCTCATCTTCATCAGACAATGAGGTATATGATGATGCATTTTGTAGTAAGGGTTGTCGTCTAAACACTGAAAAACTTAACAAAGAAGTTTTAAAATTGACAACAGATGTGGTTAATGAAAGATGCAAGTTATCTAACTATCAACTTGCCCTTACTCAAACTGAAAAAACTGTAGCTGAGTATAAGAAAATGAAGCTTGAACTAAAAGATCAAATCAATGTTTTAAATCATGATTTAAATGCTAGTATTGAGATTAGAAACATCATGGAGAGAGTCAATGCTACTTTACATGCTAAATTAGATGAGGCTATCAAAAATACGGATAATGTAGATCTTAAAATTCAAAGATTTGATAAAGCCTCACAAACCCTAGAAAAATGTGTTAGTGAACAAAGGGATTCTATGGATATGACTAGGATTGGGATGAAAGAGTATGCTGGTGTTCCACCACATGCAGGGAACTTTTATGGTGTCCTTAGAAAGGACTTATCTTGGACTGGTTTACCAGAACTCCAAGAAGATGAATTTATTTCTCCACCAAGAGTTCTTACCCCAGTGGAGGAATACAGGCAGAAGTTGACTGATTTGGACCAATGGAAGAAAGCCAACCCTACCTTGTTTGTTAAGGGTGGCATGCTTAGTGATAGCCCAAATGAGTCTACACCTATCAAAGTGACAAACCCAACCACTGGCAAGACTGTTGACCTTGGCTTAAACGTTGATAGAAAACCTAGTATTAAATATGCAAAAATGTATAGAAAACCTAGGTCACCAGAAAGCCAAATTAGTGATAATGAGACAGGTTTCTTTTCTTCTAGACCTAGAGCTATGTCTAGAAAAGCCTGTTATACTTATGGAAGTTTTTCACATTTAGCCTATAAATGTGTCAATGCTTCAAAGGTCAACGCTGACAAAAAGTCAAACACTGTCAAACCCAAATCTTTTGTCCAACAAAGTCCACAAGTTGTTAGACCAGCCCCATTCTTTACTAAAGGGTCTAATACTTATGGACAAAGACCTTTTTAGAAGACCAATACATGGTCTAATAGACAATGGGTTCCTGTGGCAAACCCTAGGTTCAACGCTGATAAGGGTAATTTCAGCGTTGACAAGACCAAATTAGACGCTGACAAAAACGTTGTCAGACCAAATACTGGTAAATATTTGCAACCAAAGGGAAAGGGGTCTAAAGCTTCTTCTAGTTTGATATGGAGACCTAAGCAAGACCAAAACCCTAATTCAGATGGGATTTCTATGACCTGTAACATATTTCATTATATTTCAAAGGTCATAACAAAACCAATTGGGGTTAACTAGGTGTTTAATCCAAAAAGGGACGAACAAGGGGTTGTCATAAGGACTAAGTTTGTTCTTGTTAAACAACCAAATGAATCCAAGTCTGCTCAGGCTTGGGTTCCCAAAGAAAACTAATTTGTTTTCTTTATGTGCAGGGCATTCAAAAACAGGTTAATGATTATGGCTATTGGGATAGTGGATGCTCTAGGCACATGACTGGGAAGGAAGATTATCCTACAAACTTCACTCCCATTAAGGATGGTGACAAAGTTTACTTTCTAGGGGGATATGGAACTATCACAGGCAAAGGAACTCTTCTACCAACAATTTGCGTTTTGAAAACGTGTTTCTGGTAAAAGAACTTGACTATAATCTGTTTAGTGTATCACAAGTTTGCGATAACAAAAATAAGGTTCTTTTTACTGATACTGAATGCTTGGTGTTGAGCAAAGATTTTATAATACCAGATGAGAAATTCATTGAGTATATAACACCTAGGCATAAGGACATTTATAATGTGAATCTTAATGGAATTGGGATGAATAATAATTTGTCATGTCTATATGCTAAGGCTTTAGTTGATGAGAGTAATCTTTGGCACATAAGATTAGGGCACATTAATTTTAAAAATATAATTAGACTTATAAAACATGGTTTGGTTGATGGTTTGCCTGAAAAGGCTTTCCACAATGACCACTATTGTGTTGCATGCCTTAAAGGCAAACAACACAAGGTCTCATTTAAGTCTAAACAGGTGCACTCTAGTTCTAAACCACTTCACTTGCTGCATATGGACTTGTTTGGTCGAACTAATATAGAAAGCTTAAATGGTAAATCTTACTGTTTTGTCATCACTGATGATTTTTCTAGATTTACTTGGACTTTCTTTTTAGCTTTGAAAAGTGACACTGCTGATACTTTGATTAACTTTATTACCCAGATAGAAAAGAAGTCTGGTAATAATGTTAAGATACTTAGAAGTGACAATGGTGGTGAGTTTAGAAATAAGTTGTTAGATGATTTTTGTGCCAAGAAAGGGATTACTAGACAGTTTAGTGTAGCTAGAACCCCATAACAAAAAGGGGTTGCTGAAAGAAAGAATAGAACCCTCATAGAAGCATCCAGGACTATGTTGGCTGATGCTCACTTTCCCATTGCTTTTTGGGCTGAGGCTGTAAATACAGCTTGTTATGTTCAGAATAGAGCATTAGTCAACAAGATTCATAACAAAACACCGTGGGAGTTACTTTGGGGAAGGAAACCTAATATTGGTTTTCTTAAACCTTTTGGATGTCATGTAGTTGTGCTGGATACTAGTGATGCCTTAGGTAAGTTTAGTGCTAAAGGTGATGAAGGTTACTTCATGGGTTATTCTGTGCAGAGTAGAGGATATACAATTTACCTTAAGAAAGAAAAACGTATACTTGAAAAAGTACATGTTAGGGTTTTAGAAAGTAAACCTAGTGATCCTGAAAGTGGTCCAAATTGGTTATTTGACTTGGAACCTCTATCTAGGACATTGAATTATATGCCTGTTACTAATCCAAACATTGTGAATGTGACTTCAAATGTTGTGGAAGAACCAGTTGTTGATGTTTCAGGTAAACAGGTTGATGAAGAGGTTGGATCATAAGCAGACAAATCAGCACCCATACTTGAGTATGTTACTATTCCCATATGGACAGATGCATTTGCTGATGCTGCTGCTGGAAAGGAAAAAGGTGGTCCCCAAGTATCACCAGTTGATAATATGCATGATTTCAGGCGCTGACAACGGAAATTCTGGCGTTGACAAGACAAATTTAGGCGTTGATGGCTCAAACGTTGACAACCTTGGTCCAGGCGTTGACAGATCTTTTGACCATATTTTCTCTTCCAATAACTTTGAACAAGGTGAACCTTCAAACAGAAATGGAGAGGTTCATTCAGATAACGATGGAAGAGAGTCTGAAGAGGATATTGGTAACATGGAAGATGAGATTTAGGGCAACACACTTATTGAGGGAGGAGTGCTTACTTATACAATCAAAAATCACCCTCCTTCTCTAATTATTGGTGATGTGATGACTCCTCTTCAAACTAGAAGATCGCATCAGAATCTTGGTGGATTTATTGCCAATATTCACAAGAAGGTTGATACCCCTCTTGTTCAAGCATGTTTATTTGCCTGTTTTCTGTCACAACAGGAACCCAAGAAGATTTTTGATGCTCTCAAAGAACCAAGTTGGGTGGAAGCAATGCAAGATAAGCTTCACCAATTTGCTATCCAGGATGTTTGGGAGTTAGTTGATTGTCGCAGACATGTCAGACCTATTGGAACAAGATGGGTTCTTAGAAACAAAAAAGGATGAAAGAGGCATTGTGGTCAGAAACAAGGCACGCTTAGTGGCTCAAGGATATACACAAGAGGAAGGGATAGACTATGAGGAATTATTTGCACCTGTTGCAAGGATTGAGGCTATAAGGATTTTTCTAGACTATGCTTCCTGCATGGGCTTTACAGTCTATCAAATGAATGTGAAGAGTGCTTTTCTTTATGGCACAATTGTAGAGGAGGTTTATGTATTGCAACCTCCTGGTTTTGAAGACTCAGAATATCCAGACAAGGTGTATAGAGTGAAGAAAGCTATGTATGGACTTCATCAAGCCCCAAGAGCATGGTATGGCACATTATCCACCTATCTGGTGGAAAATGGATTCAAAAGGGGCACCATAGACCAGACCTTGTTCACAAAGAAGACTGGTAAGGATTTCTTAATTGTACAGGTCTATGTGGATGATATCATCTTTGGCTCTTCTAGTCCAAAGATGAGTGAAGACTTTTCCAAGCTTATGACAGACAAATTCAAGATGAGTGCAATGGGAGAGATGAACTTCTTTCTAGGGTTACAAGTACAGCAGAAAGAAGATGGTATCTTCATCTCTCAAGATAAATATGTTGCAGAAATCTTGAAAAAGTTTGGCTTTTATACTCATGAGAAAAGGGCTAGCACACCTATGGATAGAGAACACCCTTGGGGAAAAATTGGAGATGGAAAAGAGGTGGATGTCAGGCATTATAGGTCAATGATTGGTTCATTGATGTATCTCACAGCTTCAAGACCTGACATTATGTTTGCTGTGTGTGCATGTGCACGTCATCAAGTGACTCCCAAAGAATGTCATCTTCATGCTGTCAAGAGGATCTTTAGATACCTTAGATGTTATCCAGACCTGGGATTATGATATCCAAAAGATTCACCATTAGAGCTTATTGCATATTCAGACAGTGATTATGGTGGTGACAAATTTGATAGAAAATCCTCAACTGGTGGATGCCAGTTTCTTGGGAGTAGATTGATATCTTGGCAATGCAAGAAACAAACAGCGGTGGCCAATTCTACAACTGAAGCAGAGTATGTTGCAGCAGCTACTTCTTGTGGACAAGTCTTATGGATTCAGAACCAGCTGTTGGATTATGGGTATAATTTCATGCATACCAAGATTTTTGTAGACAATAACAACACTTTATGCATTATTAAAAATCCTGTACATCACTCTAAAACAAAACACATAGAAATTAGACATCATTTAATAAGAGATTGTTTTGAAAAGGGTTTAATACAACCAGATATGGTTGACACAGAAGAAAATGTGTCTGATTTATTAACAAAACCTTTTGATACTAGAAGATTTCAATACTTGGTAACAAGTATTGGAATGATCAATCTCACTTAATATGTGTTTTGGGATCATAGTGTAAAAGTATGTACAGGATATGCATTGTTATTGGTCTTTATGTGAAATTAGATTTTTCACTTTATTTGTCTAACGCTGACAAAGGTTATCTTAACGGTGATAAGTGTTATCGTGACGTTGTCAGCAACATGTTAGTTTTGTGGTTTTTGATCTAATTGTGCAGGCGTTGTTAGCATTGTACCATTGGATACAGAGTTGCTTATGAATCCTTGGAGCATTATTGGAGCATGTTTTAATTTATGGATGATGGTTGGAATATTTATATTCCTATCTTGACATAAATTTTTATTTACATGCATAATATTTGGTAACTTATGTATCATAGTTTAAGGGGAGGTTTAGGAACCTTTTTAGGACTTTTTGGGTATTCTTATAATACTCTTATCACTATTCTAGATTGTGTCCACTGGTGAGTATGAGTTAGTTTACTATCTCATGAGGCATTGTAGCATGCAAAGTTGATATACTATGCATGCTGCCAAGACCTTTTTGGCCTAGAATTGGATGTGGTCTGTTGGGAGACTTGGGTATGATTTATATTGGGCTTACCTGGGAAGTTACAAAGGGTTTATGAGATAACTTAACTATTAAGAATTTTGGTTAGCAAGGGACACTAGAGGACTGTTATGTCTATCTTGCATAAGCAAGTGTGCATGACTGGACAGTGCTTGCCACCCTATGGTATTTTTCAGTTTATAGGTTATCTTCACTAGGATAAATTACTTTGTTAAGGTTCTTTTTCATTTTTATTATTTTTATTTTTGGACGTTGACAAATATATTTCCAAACGTTGTTGTGACCAATTTAGACGTTGACATGGCTTTTACCAACGTTGACAAGAATATAGCCGTTGGGCGTTGATGGGTTATTTTTGACCGTTGACACTCATTGGGTCCTACCCAGTTGTTATTTTTGACGAAAATTGGGGCCGTAATTTTGGGAGTTGATAACTTTTAATTAATGCACAAGATAACTTATTTTCTTTTCAATATTTTCATCATTATATTTTGAAAATACTTGCCTCATTTTTGACCAATCACATGTGCCTATCCCTCCTATAAATTTGGCTCCTTCTTTTTAAACAGGGTACTCTCATATTCTTGTCTAACAATTTTTCTCCTATAATTCATCTTTTATAATCTTTCAGAAACAGCTTTCTACATCAATGGCGCCTAAGTTTAAACCAAGTGACTTGGTATTGGGATTCAATAGTCAGCATAATATGATTGCTTATTTGGAGGCTGATGATGCTCTGTTTCCTCAATACACCCAGATGGTGGCGTATTTGAATGCATCTCCACTTAGGTATGCACTTTCTCATGCTCCTCTCATACCTGTCACTCATATTAAACAGTTTTGGAACACTGTTAGTTCCTCAACACTTAATAATGTGACTACATTAATAGCTATTGTCCTTGGGCGTCCATGGGTGGTTACTGAAGCCTTGGTTCGCCAGGCTTTGCATCTTAATGATACAGATGGTATAACCACTCTACCCATTGGTGAGATAAAACAAGGACTTCAAGCTTTGGGGTATCCTTTCCCTGAAGAGGGTACTTTAAATAAATATAATAAACAAGAATTCCCCCCAGCTTGGAAGTACTAAATACATGTCATCCTTCAATGTTTGAGTCCCAAATGTACTGAACATAATGAAATTAACATATCTATTGCTAGTGCAATTGTGTGTATTACAAATGGGCAAAAGTATAATTTTTCTAAACTGATTTTTGATGGCATGTGTATAAACAAGGGTAATAAGATGACCTTGTCTTACCCAAGATTTTTACAAATGATTTTTGATGAAAAAAGGTATTGCACCAGGGATCATGATGATTTTTATGCGATCTCTGTGCAAAAGAAAGCTATTTTTAGTAAGATGAATTCACCCCCTCATTGAGACTTACCCCTTACCCAACCAATGCTTGTTGTTATTGCAGCAGTACAACCTCAACCTGACCCACAACCATTGCCTGAACCTTCACCTTCACCTCAACATATGGAACTTGACCAAGATTCCTTCAACACTGACATGTTCAATGTTGGCATTGATACTTTAAATCCAGACGTTGACACCTTTCTACAACAGACCCAAACACCCCTTAACCTTCAAACTACCACCTAATCCACATCATCTTCTACACCCCTTAAATTTTGGTTGGTAAAACACCCAAGGACTACTGGAGTGTTCTCCTCTAGTGGTCCTAGCCATGTTGCAGAGAGAACCACCACCACAAGTGTGGTTGGTGATATGGATGAGGCTAGGACTATTGGTACTAGCTTAAATGCAGGCCAAGCCAGTCCTAACATCTTTAAGACCTCATCCATGCCCCATGACTCTACTTTGGGAGGTCAAATACCCACTCTAGAGGATGGCAGATTGGAACCATACACAATTTTGGAATTGACGGCTGTCTGCATTAGCTTGCAAAAGCAAAATGCAGACCTGGTACAAACAGTCAATACACAAGGCCTTGAACTCAAGCAATTGAGGGAGAGGATTCTTATTTTGGAAGATGCTAACAATAGGCGTGGTATGGAGGATTCTTCCAAAGGGGAGGATGAGCAGGTACATGTGAGTGACAAAGGCTCACATGATGGAGAATCTTTGGGTGTGGCTGAAGCTCTTACTGAATTGAAGAAGCAACTAGGTTTTGATGTATCTTTGGTTACTCCTACAAATTTGAACTTATCCTTTACAGCAATGATGGATCAGTTCACAAGAAGCGCTAACAAGAGTAAGGTGAGCGTTGACAAGCAGATTTTGGAGACTGACACACCAAGCACTGACAAGAGTAAGTTGGGCGTTGACACACAGGATTTGAACGTTGACAGACCTGCAGATATGGTTGATGTATTCCAGTCATCAGCTATCATCAAGGAAGTGTCTTTACAGGTACCATCATCATCTTTACCCATCATTGATCCATTAGATGAGGGTAAAGGAATCATGGTAGAAACAGAGGTTCCAAAGGATGCAGCACAAGTACAATTTGATTCAATGTTAGCTGCACAACTTATGGAACAAGAAAAGAAGAAGGTTGGTGAGTCACCATTTGTAGTTACTTCTGAGGAGCAAGAAGGAAGTAATGATGAAAGTTCAAATTCAAGTGTTATGATAATTGAAGAACAAGAAAGACTTGAATATGGTGATGAGTTGGCAAGGGAGAAACTTAGAGAGTTAAAGTTGCAGGTAGATTATGATATGCCAGAAGTTGCTCAGATGTACCATGCTTGGGAGAATAAGGTTATGGAGAATCCAGATATGACGATTTCAGATCAAATTTGGGGTTTGGAGATTCTTCTAAGAGTTCAAAGAGATTGCAAGGTAATTCTGAAGCATAAGGCTAGCAAAGTTTTCTCACTGTTGAAGAGAGATAGGAGGGAGCTTTATTACATGTTGCTCAGATGTCATCAAACAGGATGGACTTTTCAGAAATTGCAGGGATTGTCCTTTGAAGAATTGGAGTATAAGGCTTATCCTATTTGGGCAAGTGTGCAAGAAATGAACACTATCATACTTCTTTCAGATGAAAGGAAAGAAGAACTTGCAGAACAGATAGAGATTCAAAAGGCTATGATTGTTCCAAGGCTATTGAAGAATGAAGTTCCACTTGAGTTCCCTAAAGATTTGAATAAAGTGAATCCCAGTGAAGCTATTATTAGAAGGAGCATTAAGCTCTCACCCATGGAAGCTTCAGATATGGTACAAGTGTTACCTCTTGATGCCAGAAACCCTATCATTAGCTATGAAGAAGATGCAAGTGGGTTTTGGATGATTGGCAGATATTGGAAAGAGGTACGCACATTTACTACTCTCATGTCTTTGTTTGCAAGTATGGATAGGGAAGACTTGGCAGACCTTTGGAGGTTATTGCTGGCCAAGTATGAGACTGAAGCACCTACTTCAGTCAACGGAATAAAGCTTTGGTCAACATTCAAGAGAATGTGTGCACCAGAAGAAGAAGATCCTATTTGGAAGGATCTTGAGGATGATATCAGTGGACTTCAATAGCGTTTGTATTCAGCAGCTGGTGTGTATCATTTGAGTTCTACAAAGTTTTCTGAGTATCTTCTTGTGGATGCTGAGTATCCCATGTCCAAAGAAGTTTTTGAAAAGATGAAGACAACACAGCTGGAGATTGACTACTCAAGTGACGTGGCCAAAGATTTGATTAGGCATGTTTATTACCAATTTGATAAGATTTGTAAGAATCCTCCTAGTTCTTAGTTTTTATCTAGAAACTTGATTGCTAGAGTAGATATCAAGTTTAGGGGAGGATTGTTGGGAATAAAATATAGCCAGTACACTTGGACGCTGACAAGAGCAATCGGGACGTTGATAAGAAGAAAACAAACGTTGACAGAACAAGCGTTGACAGGAAGATGTCAAGCGTTGATAGGATGAAGTCAAGCACTGATAGAAGACTTAGTCTACATGTATTATGTTTCTAGTTTGTTTCTAGTAAATATATGATCAACAATGTATTTTCTATGTTTATCTTTACCTAAAATAGCTGATACGCAGACTCTTGTACAAGGCTCCTTATGTCTATAAAAGGAGGCCTTTAGGTTTATGTTTCATATACGTTTTAACACTTTCATTATACGCAAGTTTGTTTTATCAATCAAGTGAAAGTTTGGTTTACATTGTTTGTGTGTTCTTGTTTGAGTATTAATTCCGCATAATACTTAAATTGTTTTATACACAACAAAGTTTCTCTACGTGTTTAACTTGATTTAATCTCGTTTACACAAGCTAAATCGATTTAAGTTTGGGATCAACAAAAACTTGAAAAATCTAAATTTTAATTTTTAATAATAAAATAATAATAAAATATTAATAAAAATCCAAAATTTATAAAAAAATTTCTAAAAAGTTGCAAACTAGCTTATTTTAACCTAAATTGTGGAAACCTTGGTTTCCGGATCTTTTTAGCTACTAGGAATGCATCATGTTCATATGATTAAATAATCAAAGCGGAATAAGAACATAACACATTAACAAGGTGTTTAGGCACAATAACATGAATTAAAACAAATGGGTTGCTCATTATATTAATAATAAACAACCACTAGACGTGTATACATTGAATCCCACGTCTAGTGCAACACACGCTTTAGGTTTACATTGTGAATATGAATGATGAATAAAACCTAAGACCCTTGGTTCCTTTTATAATGTAAGGATTAGGGTTTACAAGAGATAAAATCAAATAAACAAGTAAATCTTCTATTTAAATAAACTTATGCAGAATATATCTTGCATGTTTATCTAAATAGAAGCTTCCATAAGCTTCTTGTCTACGTTTCTATCAACTCTTAAATTGCATGTAACAATGCTTAGATTGTACATGAAAACTCTTGAGCTAACAACGCTTAGTTTGTTCTTGTCAACGCCTAAATTGCTCTTGACAACGCTTAGACAATATCTTCATGTTTTCTTCGTTTTTGAGTTTCTGCCACATCAACTTTTTGACCTAACAATCTTCCCCTAGTTGATGTCGGCAAAACTCTATGTGTATCTCTTGTAAGTTGTACATGATCTTCAAATTGCTTCCCCTCAAGTGTAGCATGTATTTATTGTGGAAACCTTGGTTTCCGGATCTTTTTAGCTACTAGGAATGCATCATGTTCATATGATTAAATAATCAAAGCGGAATAAGAACATAACACATTAACAAGGTGTTTAGGCACAATAACATGAATTAAAACAAATGGGTTGCTCATTATATTAATAATAAATAACCACTAGACGTGTATACATTGAATCCCACGTCTAGTGCAACACACGCTCTAGGTTTACATTGTGAATATGAATGATGAATAAAACCTAAGACCCTTGGTTCCTTTTATAATGTAAGGATTAGGGTTTACAAGAGATAAAATCAAATAAACAAGTAAATCTTCTATTTAAATAAACTTATGCAGAATATATCTTGCATGTTTATCTAAATAGAAGCTACCATAAGCTTCTTGTCTACGTTTCTATCAACTCTTAAATTGCATGTAACAATGCTTAGATTGTACATGAAAACTCTTGAGCTAACAACGCTTAGTTTGTTCTTGTCAACGCCTAAATTGCTCTTGACAACGCTTAGACAATATCTTCACGTTTTCTTCGTTTTTGAGTTTCTGCCACATCAACTTTTTGACCCAACAATCTTCCCCTAGTTGATGTCGGCAAAACTCTATGTGTATCTCTTGTAAGTTGTACATGATCTTCAAATTGCTTCCCCTCAAGTGTAGCATGTATTTCTTCCCCTTTTTGTCACATCAACAGGGAAGTAAACAATGTAGGCAATCTTGAAGATTCTCCAAATGTAGCTCTAAGTAATGATCTTGAAGAAAAATAACTATAATATTTTTGATGTAGAAGTAGAATAAACCAACCTTGTGTTCTATTTCTTGTACTATCCACGTGATGAAGAACTTATACTGATGATTAAATATAAGTAGACCTCGATCCCTTGTCAATATTCTCATCCTTTGTGAGACACTGAGCACGGTAATGTAACTCCTTCAAGTGTTATGACAAGTCTTTATCACCAACCATGTAAAGCACGAACAAGTTACCTTTAAAGTCGCTAGTGCATGACTTTAAGATATGATAGAACACAAACTCGCGAAAATCTTCTTCAATCATCAAACTTACCATAAGAATTCTTCCCCTTAAGCCAACACCTCTTCATGAAGAACTTCACTACCTCACGAATTTTTGCTAACTCGCTTTAAGATCATTTATTCCGTTTAAAAATATCCGATCCATAAATATCAACATGATATTCTAAATTAAAACAGAGATTCCATGTACCTTCGTGTGTAAATACCACCTTTTTGTGTGCTCAAAACGTACCAATTTTCTCAAACAGCAGCAATCCCTGTGTTATACAATATCCTCCTTTATCCAACATCTTTAGCAGTTGTATTGTCCGATATCGGACAATACATATCAGCGTTTGAATGAACATATATCGGACAACACTGATCAACACCTGTCAGCGTTGACTTATTCTGTCAGCGTCAAAATATTTCCTGTCAGCGTCAAATTCACTCTTTTCAGCGTCTCTTAGTGCTGACGTCATCAAGAGAAACAAATCACGTCCAAAAACTTTCATTCCTATAATCACGTGATCACTTTCCCAAAAATAGGAAAGTATATATATTTCCCTTTGGCTGTACTTGTTTCCACGTGAAGAGTAAGTCAAATATATCAATATCTTTTGGAGATAATCACGCATGTAAAATCATGAGATATCCCATAATATCTCAAAAATTTTGTCATAAAATAGAGAAGTGAAAACATATCCCATAATATAATCCCATGTTTTTAGCACCTCCTCCAAAACTTACGTGATTAACCCACGTCTGACTTGCTAGAATTTCTGACTTTGCCATTCACGTCCAACATTAATATCCAAGATTCGTAGGATATTATGACTGCTTCCCTTAAATCACAACAGCAGCTTACGTCCCTATTTTCTTTTCCTTTTTGGTCATGTGAACGCATATGATTTTGACCAATCATATTTGAGGAACTGTGTGAACAAGTTTAACTCACGTCTCAAAATCTTGAAGCAACTATGTTTATCCAATCAAAGCTTCATCACCGTGTGAACACACCCTTTCTACACCAATAAGAGAGCTATCATCGTGTGGATACAAACTCACCACCAGTAAGAATCAAGTGCACCACATACGTGTCTTTGCTAAGAATAGAATAAAATCTTCATCTATGCAGCGTCCTCGTGTGAATATACAGTAAAGACTAAAACTTACTTTTCTCATTAATCAATCGAGGCCCATGTACCTTCTTCTCTTCTTACGATTATCAATCAGTAGTATAAGGAACCACATCTTCATCCAAACTGCCGTACCATGGATCACATTAAATAACGAGCTACTGTTCTTGTTCTTGTCATAGATCTAGGGTTTCAAAAGTTAAGCACCGAAACCCTAATTAGGGTTTGTAAATAATCCTAGCTCGATTCTTCCATCATAACAGCCACAACTTCATAATCTTCCTGCTTTTTATGGTGATCTAGGGTTTTGAGGATAAAACCCTAAATCGTATGTGATTAAAACAAAAACAGAAAAACTGAAAATCATCTCCATAGCCAACTTCGACGCTTAATAACTTTTTATTGGGGATAAAACTCGACAATCCCTCCGGTGGATGTTTAGATATATGTATGTAGAACAAACATATAAAATTTCGTGACGATCCAACGGTTCAATCAAAAGTTATGACCTTCTGAATACTGCTGCGCACACAAAAACGTCCAGAAAAACCCTAGACGGATTTTTCTTCTTTTTACCATACACGAACACCTTGTTGGTCCTAGCATCACGAGCCACGAGGCTCTGATACCAATTGTGGAAACCTTGGTTTCCGGATCTTTTTAGCTACTAGGAATGCATCATGTTCATATGATTAAATAATCAAAGCGGAATAAGAACATAACACATTAACAAGGTGTTTAGGCACAATAACATGAATTAAAACAAATGGGTTGCTCATTATATTAATAATAAACAACCACTAGACGTGTATATATTGAATCCCACGTCTAGTGCAACACACGCTTTAGGTTTACATTGTGAATATGAATGATGAATAAAACCTAAGACCCTTGGTTCCTTTTATAATGTAAGGATTAAGGTTTACAAGAGATAAAATCAAATAAACAAGTAAATCTTCTATTTAAATAAACTTATGTAGAATATATCTTGCATGTTTATCTAAATAGAAGCTTCCATAAGCTTCTTGTCTACGTTTCTATCAACTCTTAAATTGCATGTAACAATGCTTAAATTGTACATGACAACTCTTGAGCTAACAACGCTTAGTTTGTTCTTGTCAACGCCTAAATTGCTCTTGACAACGCTTAGACAATATCTTCATGTTTTCTTCGTTTTTGAGTTTCTGCCACATCAACTTTTTGACCCAATATAAATAATACAGAAATGAAGTTGAAATTACAAAATACCCCTATTGGGCCTAGAAATGGGCTAAAAGTCCAACCAGACCCCTTAATGGGCTCAAATAGGCCCAATAAGAAAATGTTGTCCAAATAAGCCCAAAAGTTCCTATCCGACATAAAATTTGATTTTAAGAACAAAACTCTGAAGGCCCAAAAGCTGAAAATGTGTATAAGCTAGCTTATTTCAAAGCAACTTATTCTTAATGGGCTTTTTGGACCATTAAGCTATAAGCTGATGCCATAAGCTCAAATTAAACACACAAGCTTATTTTGAGTTACTTAAGAGATCTGTAAAAAGAAATTTGAAATAAGCACAAGAAATAAGCCTGAATAAGCTAAAAGCAATCTTCACAAAACGACAAAATAGTCGTTTTCGAGTTCTAGGCCACCCCAAGAGCTGATTCAACTTTCAAAAGCTTTTAAATGACTTAACTAAGCTTAATCAACAAAAAGTTTTCCAATAAGCACACTCAATAAGCTGGAATAAGCAGATAAGCACTTAATATAAAGTCAACCTTATGAGTTTTTTAGTAAAACGTCAAAGCCAAGGTCTGATAAGCTCCAGATCAAATAAATGGGTCAAATGAGGAAGATATATTACAAAAAATAAGTTGTTGCAAGTCTGGATAAGCCAAATTGGCTTATAAATAAGCTGAATGAGAATTAACACTAGCAGGGGCTAGTTTTGGGTGTTGAGCAGTGAGAAAAGTTTCCACTGCTTGACTTTCTTGACTTTTTGTCTTTAGTGACTTTTTTGTGGATTCAAGTTAAGCAAAGGCACCTAAATGATCAGTTAATCATAAGGAGTCAATATGAATGACAAAAACACAATTACAAACAGCCAATTAGTGCAGTTAATTCAGTTTATCAACAGATCTCACACATACATAAACATAAGCAGTTATGAACTTAATAAGATGTTTTAGCAAAATTCAGCCAACCAAATTGCACCAAAAGCATACACAAGCTATATTTAATTCAAATTAACATAAATTAACAAGTTACATGCATTGGTTCAAGGCCTAAATCAAGATTCAAGCACAAAATAGTTACTGATGAACACTAAACAAGCAGATTTTTAACTTTGCTGATATACTTGACCACCAAGCCAATTTTAAACACTCAAATCTTGTTATCAGGTTACATAAACTTTGATTTAACACCTTTTAGCCCTAAACATGCATATACTCTAGGTATTTCCAAAATTTTAGGTCAAAATCAGTTAAAACAAGTGAGATATAGCACAATCAAGGATTTAATGTTTTAAAGCCAATAACTTGCAGCAATGAGCAATCAACCAAGTGAATAGCAGATACAAACCATAAACAACAACTTCCAACAACACAATAACAACTTATGATCTCAAACAAGTTAACCCAAACACCCCTTATCTTTTTCAAATCACAATTTAAACAAGTATAAGTGTATTCCAAGGTTACCCAAGCCCAATCAAACACAATAACAGTTATATTATGAAGTATCAAGCAAGATTAAGACACAAATTTCACAAGAACACAAGCAATGCACCAAATCACCAAAAATCAAGTATTTAAGCAGATTTTGGGTAAAAGGGTTCAAACCTCATGGATGTACATCCACACCTACGAATTTTGAGCTTATGTGCTAGCAAGAAAAAGCACAAGCTTCCACAAACAACCCTGCTAAGATTCAACAAAGTTAGAAGCAAAAATTATAAACAGAAAGGTGAAAAATGGCAAAACAAATCTGATTGATGCAACCTTGTTCCCACACTTGATTATCCCCAAACTATAAGCTCACAACACCTTGATAAGCTCCTTATCAGGGTGTATAGATCACTTATAGCCCAAGAACTCCAAGGTTTAAACCAAGCCTTAGCAAAATATCAGATTTTTAACTCTTGTGCAATTTCTTGCACAAGGTTTGAAAACACGTTTTGAGATTCAAGTTTAGCAAACATTAAACATAAACAAGTAATAAATAAGATTAGCAGTTGACTTTTCTTCACAATTTCAAACACAATTCATTAACTTGAATATGAGATTTACAGAAAAGTGAACAAGGAAAAATTCAAGAGCAAATGTAAATGAAAGAGGTCCTATGCCTTATATAGGCTACAAATGAACTAGTAATGCAAAGAAAAACGTAACCCTAATGTTGTGAAGTCCACCTTTTGCCCCTTGAAAGTTTGAATATCTTGGAATCATGTGATGAAATTTTGGCTGTTTGTTGATGTATGAGCTGTTGGAATTGCATCAAAGGCTCAAAATAAGCTTAAGTTTGAAGCTTCAATCTTAGACGCTGGATGTGGCAGAGTTTTTGGCAGTATCTTCAAAACGTATGCATGGGGGTTTATCATGTGACCTTGTGGGTGATGAAGTGTCATGTTTAAGGGTTGGGTTGTGATTAGGGTTAGGTTAATCATAATTCTGGAGGAAATTAGGGTTTAATTCACAGTAATTAGAGAATACCCAAATTCATGAAGAACATGATGAACATGGTTGTTTAATCCGTTTTTTGTTTTAAATGGATGTTAGGCGCCTAAATTAACTAATCAGTTATGATTAGTTTAATTATGGTGAGTGGATTGGTGAGGTGGAAGCAGGGAGGGCTCCCATTGGCTGAAAAGAGTGAGTGGGTCACGTGTCACCCCACCACTGGTCTAGGTATGTTTGCTGTCTGCCAAGATTAACCCCTCAACTCTTTAACTCCTTTCACTTGCACTTTAAACAGACAAAACTTGATTTCCTTTGTTATACAAGTTTCATTTTTCACACTTTTGCCCCAAATACTTTTCCAAAGTATTTTCAGGGGTATTTCTTGCTATTTGTTGATTCTCGAAGGGCTGATTTGGCATTTTCTTCATAGATAATGGTATTGACTTATATGGTTGACTTCTTGGAGGACTGAAATTGACAAGTCATAATTTTTGAGGGATCATTTTTGCCAATTCTTCAAAGTGGAGGGCCCTTTTTGTAATTTTGACAAAATTTGAGGACCAAACTTGTTCTTTCTTGTAACATGAAGGCCTTCATGGCATGTTTGACTTTGAGGAGGACTAATATTGACAATTTAGTTTTGTTGAGGGACTAAATTTGCCAATTATTCAAAGTGGAGGGCCCTTTTTGTAATTTTGACAAACTTTAAGGACCAATCTTGTATTTATGAAGATACAAGGGTTTAAAGTGTTAATTCTTAAATATTGGAGGACCCTTCTTGCATAATCTTCAAATATTCAAGGGTTTTTCTTGGAAAATTTTCATTAGGGCTTGGTTCATTGTGCGGCTTCGTTTCCCGTGTTCGTTTTTGTATGATTCTTATGATCTTTTGTCATTTTCTCAATATCCGTACCTAAAATACACAAGTAACAAACAAAAGCATATATTTGGCCATTTTCATGATATTTAGTGCAATTAAAGACCTTTTTGGACGATGAGACTATGTATAAAAGCAGTCTCATCACTCCCCCATACTAAACCATTGCCGTGCCCTCACGCAATGCTAGAATAAAGTATCGTAGCATCTTCAAAATTCATTTTTATTCACTTTTATTGAACGATAAACTAGCTACACTACTATTATTACTTCTACTACTTGTGTTTTAGACATAATGTATGATTTTCATCGCAAAATGGGACGTTTAGGTTCATAGAATAAGAACACGTGAATGCTTCGTTAGAAATAATTTCATCGTCCTCGATTTTTACCCCAATTTTATGCTAAGCGAGCAACGAGATCATTGTCATTATAATTTAGTAATGCTAACACTACTCATATGCCCTAATCACGTACTTATCCTCCCATTTTCCTAAGTTGTATCTCTTATATTTTATTTTGTCTTGAATGTTTCACGAGGGTACTTTGCTTGACTTATGCGATAATAGAGATTTAGGTCTAAAATAGAGTCCTAACGGTGTAACCAAAACCATCAAATTAATAACTTCTCCTAATAGACAACGATGTCAAAAAATTAAGTCAACAAGAAGGATCGATAAACACGGTTATATAACGGTTTTTAACATGAGACTTATTACCAAGACTTTTATACGCCCCCTAACGGAAGGGCCTTATTATCATAGGTTTACCTCCATCTTTTATTCAACTTCGCCGTGAAGATTTTATTATGACTTCGGTCTTGCCTTGCCTTTTATTATCCTCCTCATCGGTGGTTTTATTATGGCCAAAGACGTATATCCTCACGCTAAAAGCGAATTTTGGATCTTTAGGCTTGATTCACTTTCAATTTTGCATAGATTTTTCGGCCTTGTGAGCTTCAAATTGTTTGCTTGATTTAGGTGAGCACTTGAAATCTTATTATTGGGTGAAGCTTTCGATTATTCAGGTTGCCAATACTTCAAAACCGTGACGCTGGCGATACTTTAATGTCTTCCCAATTTAATTACATGGAAGCTACTAAAAAAGACTAGAAACCAACAATCAAGACTAAACCGCTAAGTCAATATTTATTAAGCAAAAAATATTTACAAGCGAAGGGAGAATAAGCAAACAACGAGAACACATGAGTTTTTGAAAGAATACGAGTACTCTACGTTTAGCATAGTAACTTATAATTAACTCTATCATTTCTCGTTCTCATTCAAGAGACTTAGCCTAATATAAAGTTAAGGAATCGAAGCTAAGTGCTCAACACGCACAATTGAGTCAAAAATTACTCTTTTTCTCGTCATTGGAAAATCTACATTCGTGTCTTCAAACACTTATAAAACATGAGAAATTTTTTAAAATTTGGCCATTTTTAGCCTTATTTTGCAACAAAACGATAAACAAAAAGATAAACTTTGGAAATCGTGAAGGTTTGGCAAGGCAAGTATCTATTCACTCCCCCATACTAAAGTTAAACATTGTCCTCAATGTTTCAAGTCTAGGGGTGCAAACACCCCCATACTAGAGACGTAGTCGAATGCTTAATCTAGCATGGAAAGAGTGTAACCGTTAAATTTAAAGCCGTTTATGAAGTGTGCTATAAACCTAAGGTCAGAACATCAAAGGATATATCATGGATATTGAGAAAGTCTTCAAAGCAAACGATCGAGTGCTCGCATAAAACGAACACGAGAGGCTCCAATCGTGAAGATAGTGATCATCTAAAATCCACAATTCACAAACAACCACAGAACAATGTTGGAAGGGCACAAATCCCCACACGAGGCACCTTGTTTTTGATTACCGAGTCATGAGCTCGACTCGATCCCCTCAATACTAACTATCATTGGGGAAGGTGATTTGGTCGAGGTAGTTCAAGGATGGAACTTCCCCGCCAAAGTAGTGCTTCAACCTATGTCCATTCACCTTGAAATTGGGGCCATCATTTTGAGCTAGCTCGATGGTCCCAAATAGAAAAACTTGAGTCACGGTGAATGGACCGGACCAACAGGATTTCAACTTACTAGAAAAGATTTTCAAACGAGAGTTAAAAAGAAAAACTTGATCCCTAATGTTAAAAACCCGGTTTTTAATTTTTGAATCATGAAACTTTTTAGTCTTTTCGTTATAAATCAATAAATTTTCATAAGAAATATCCCTTAATTCATCCAATTCATTAAGTTGCATCAGTTAAAGAAAAAGATCAAAGATGCCAAAATCGAGCTTGACTTTAGCGAATTTCATCAGTTAAAGAGAAAACGGGCTTAGTAGGTCCTACGTTGGAGTATTTGGGCTTAAAAGCCCAAATCTAAGCCCTAGTGCAAGTTTATAAACGGATTGTTTTAATATTTTGGTCCAAATGAAAAGAAGCCCAAGATTGAAAGTATTTCTATTTTGGTGACATTGGGCCAGGCCCAAGCTGAAAGAGTGAAACGAAGTAACACATGTTGGTTTTTTTTAGGGTTTCAAACTCTCATAAACCGTCTATAAATTATACACATTCCCACTTACACGTTTTTCTATTTATATTTAATTCAACCGTTCCTCTCATTTGATATTATCCACCCATTAATTCCCCACACGTCATTCTCAACCGACACCCACCACTCGTTTTTATAAGTCTCACAAGATAATAAATATTGAAACATTCCACTTCCTCCACTCATTCATATCACGTTTTCTCTCAAAGATAAATAAGTCAACTTTTCGATATAAACTATGTAACGTCTTCTTCTTCCCAAATCTCACCCACAAAACCTGTAAATTTTACTCACTGTTCAAAAACCCTAAGTAAATAAAAAGTCAAATTAGTTTAGGGCTTTTTATTTATTCCATTAATTCAAACCAAAAGGAAATGAAACCCCAAGTTTATAGGAAGAGAAGGTATGGAGGGGCTTTGCTACGTGGCCAATTCTGATTTGTTGCTACACATCATTCCACCAATCCAACCAATCAAAAGCCAAAGAAGAAACACAACTAGCACACGGATGCCACGTTGGCGATCCGTGTGCTATTTGGAGTCATCTCAGCCGTCTGATTGAAGAAAGAGAACAAGAGATTGATCCAAAGGCTACAATTTAAAAGGAATATCCATTTGAAGATGCGGATATTCGCTGCTCAACAAGCCTTGAGAGGCTATAAATACCCCCAAATTGCTTGTGTAATTTTTATCCCTTTTATCCCTTTTCTTACTTTACTGTTACAATGTCTAAATTAGAATAGAAAGTTGTATCTCTCTTTTATAAGTTTTGTATCAGTTTAAGTTTGATTAATAAAATTTCAGTTTATTTAAATTGGTTCGTGAGTATTAATTTCTGTTAAAGTCTCTCATCTTCTTTCTCAATCTAGTTTTATATTATAATATTAAAAGATATTTGATTAAACAGTTTAATAGTTTAATAAAATATTGAAGGTAAGATTTGGGAATAAATCAAACCCTAATGGTTTGATTAAAGCTATTGTATGTTCGAATGCTTAATTATTGAATGGTGGTTTCGGTTATTGGAGAATGGTGAATGGTGGTCGCGGTTTTGTTTTTAGGATGCTCAGCGCATTTCCTACTGCACAAAGGTTATCTTCAACAAGGTGAAAGCTCTTTTTACATTTCTTGTTTATCTAGTTATGCTTTACATTTAGCGTATTAATCTGATCTGATTTTGTTGAAAGACTGCCATGTCAAGCTTAAATTGTTCTGAGTTTGTATGCATTTGAGATGAAATAATCTGTCTGTTTAAAATTTTAGAGGAGTTTTGATTAGTCCACTTAAACTGTTAATCTGAGATTTGTAAATTTTATTTGTTAACTTAGTTTGGTAATCTGATATTGGATCTGTTTAGTTTAAGGGAAATTATTCATGGATCTGTTAAGTGTGTTCTTTCGAAATGAGCTATTTGAACTTTAGGTATAGGGTAGTTGGATATTTAAATTGCTTCATTTGTAAGAATTGGTTTTACTGATAATCAAATTCCAAATATGTTGCTGGATGTATTTTTCTATAAATGCTGATCTTATTTGAGTAGCTTAATTAATTGTTTCCACTGTTGAATCGGTTGTTATAGCTATTTGTGCTGCTTACATTGATCTTGTTACTACTTTGTTCTGATTGCACTTAAATTGCTGATTAAATGCGTTTGAGATAGGATTCGTTTGCTTGTTGATTTGAATGTATTTTGTAGTTTTTGGCTGTTTGGCTGTTGGTATATATGTTAGCTACTCGTGCTGTTACATTCTAACTAGTTGATGGCTGATAAATATTTTCCTTATTAGCTGAATGTTTGAATTAATAGATAGCTTATCTGATTAATCTGTTTACTATTCTAGTTTGTTATGTTTACTTTTAGCTTATCAGATTTTCCAATCTGATAAGCTCAAAAGCTGTTGTCCTCTCAGCTTATGCTAAATAACTTGTCAAAAGTCTTTCCTAAGACTTGTTGTTCTGAAAGTTATCAAAACAAAAATAATTCCAAAAATATGTCCCTCACGGGACTTGAACCCGTGACCTCCTGGTCACACACCCAACGTGATAACCACCAAGGCACCATGCCTTTTTAGTTTTACTTTCAGTAGTATCTTTAATATAGTATTAATTAGTTGGCAGCTCTTGTTTTAAGTTTAAGTTTAATTAGTCACGTTTAATTTTTATTAATTTCCTTTAAATTTTAATTAGGGTAAAATCTCAAAAATAAGTAGTTTTAAATAGATTAATAAAAATAAATAAATAAAAAATGTTTTTATTTTAAAAGTTTATTTAGTTTATTAAATAGACTTGAATAATTAATAGAATAATAAGTTTATAAAAGTAGAATTGTTTTTGTGATTAAGTAAATTAGATTTAAGTAGACTTTTAAATAGATTAAATTCTTAAATAGATTTTATTTTCAAATAAGTAATTGTGTGTTTAGATTTATTTTAAATAGGCGGGTTTACGATTCATGCACTTTAGGGTAATTTTAAATAGCTTAAAATTCGTAATTTTTAATTGTAGCTTAAAAACCGAAAACCAATTCAAATCGATTGTCCAAATCAAAGCAAAACGTCTCAAATTCATAAGATCTTCGTGTACAACGAACTCGACTCACTCACCTGTTTAATTGAATTCGTCATTGGTATTATTGGACTATTACTTTTTCCTAAAGGTAATTTTCTAATTTACCCTATAACGTATCTAATTATCACATATACTATCCACGACACATCAAAAATTTTGGCGCCGCTGCCGGGGATCTTGTGTACGATTCGCTTTTGTGGAGATTTGTTGATCTGGATTTGAAGACCCTTTCCGTCCTCGGAAAGTTTGTTATTTTTTCTATTACGTAGTATGTATCGTTTTTCTCGTTTTTTGTGAATAATATATTGTATTACGTAGCACAATAATTTTAAATACTTTTCAAATAAGCCTTAGTTGGGATTTCATCACCTAGCTATTGTATTCGAACCCAAAACAAAAATAAAGGCAAAATAGATAAATACTAATAAGAAGTTTGAACTCAATTTATACAAACTATAAGGTGGGTATAAGGCGACGTGCTATAAAAGGCCGTCTAAGGAAAAAGGTTTTTAAGTGCTTAGTGCCACCTCGTTTCCCCGCTTGCTTGTACGTATATTGAGAGGGACAACCTATTATTGGTTTGCCGACTCAAGTAGTAATAAATCTTATTTTTGTTGTTTACTTATTGAACCTCGAGACGTTTAGGTTTTCACCTATCGTTTCAAAGTCGACCGAGGGTAATTTACTTCCATAGTAGTTATCCTTATTCCTTGTTTTTTATCGATCATTTTTTATTGAGCAATACCAAATAAAAATACAAAAAATAATCTTCTTCTTGTCTAATTTCTTTTCTTGAATCCTCTAAATTCTCGTCTTTGTAGTGTATGCAATTACGTTAATCTCGTCTTGTGATTGATTTTAATAGGTTTGAAAATATTCCTCGTAGAAATAGAAATCGTCAACGAATAGTGGAACCCGAGATTCCACCTATTGTTGTAGAGATGGCCGATAACCGAACAATGGAGGAATTGCTCCGTGCACCCACCGAAGGGTATGGGGAAGCAATCGTTGTGCCGGCTATTTTGGCAGATCATTTTGAGATTAAGACGGGTCTCTTATCGCTCATTCGTGCCGACCAATTTCGTGGCAATGAGACCGATAGCCCGCATTCTCACATTCGGAATTTTAATCGAATTACCTCGACTCTCAAGTTTAGAGATGTGCCGAATGACGTGATTAAGCTCATGCTTTTTCCGTACTCGCTCGAGGGTAATGCTAAGCTTTGGTATGAGAAAGAACCACCGGGTTCGATTTTAACTTGGGATGATTTAGTGTCTAAGTTCATGAATTATTTCTTTCCACCGTCCAAGACAACACACTTTAAAAATGAGATCACTAGATTTGAACAAAAAGTGCATGAATCGTTTGGGGTTGCTTGGGAAAGATTTAAAGATTTGTTAAGACAATGTCCACACCACGGTTTCTCGGAATTGCATCAAATAAATACTTTCTATAATGGGCTTAATATGATTGAACAAGATTCTTTAAATACCGCCGCGGGTGGTAATCTTTTAAGAAAAATACCGAGAGACGCGTGGATAATAATTGAGGATAAGTCTAGAGCACAATATTCACGAAACACACCGGTTGTTTCCAATGTGAATTCATCTAATCACGAGATTGCTAGATTGGACTTTAAGATTGACACGATTTTGAGTGAGATTAGGAAGAATCCTCATGGATCGATTAATATGATTGATAATGTTTGTGTATCATGTGGTGGAGCACATCCTAATTATGCTTGTTTAAAAACGGGTTTTGATCAAGCTAGTGCTTTTGCCGCGACGGGAACTTATGGCTTCAACGGTCAAGTTCCTCGTCAAAATCATGTTGCTCCACCGGGTTTTCCACCGGTTCAAAATAGGTACAACAATGGTAATAATGGGAATAATTTTAACCGTGGTAACCAAGGGAATTATAATCAAGGCAATGGGTTTAATGCTAATCAAAACAATCAAGGTTTTCAAGGGAATAATCAAAATGATTTGTCAAGTTACAATAAATCGAATGAGGCAAATTTGAAAGCTTTGCAAAATAACATTCAAGGACAAATGGCAACTTTGAAAAATGAGTTTCAAAATACGATTAAAGGGCAAAATAACAAGATTGAGCTTAATCAATAAAGACTTGAACAAAACCAAACCCGTTTTGAACAAAGGCTAGAGCAAAACCAAAATCGTATGCAACAAAGTTTGGAACAAGGTCAAAATAAATTGCTTTCGATGCTTGAGGGATTCATGTCTAAACCATCTACTTCTTCGGGTTGCTTACCTAGTAATACCATTCCTAACCCGAGGGGAGAGCTTAAGGCTATCACCGCTTATGATAATTTAGAAATGAAGCTTGAGCTTATTGTGCCACCTAAAGAAACCTTTTGGAATGTCACCAAGGCTACTTTAAATGTGATTAGTACCTCGGATTTCATTGATCTCTTTCCTAAGAAGTATAATGATCCGGGTCACTTTTTGATACCTTGTGTTTTCGATGAGCTTGGGGAATACAAAGCTCTAGCCGATCTAGGAGCTAGTATTAACGTTATGCCCCTATCCATTTGGAAAACTCTTGACTATTTGCGACTTATGCCCACTCGAATGATCATTGAGCTTGCTAATGGCACCACCACTCGACCGGTTGGTATAGCGGAAAATGTCATTGTTAAAGTGGGGGAGTTCGTTTACCTAGCCGATTTTGCTATCATTGATTATGAGCCGAATCCTCGTGCGCCTATAATTTTAGGACGACCATTTTTGTGTACGGTCGGTGTTTTTGTTGATATGAAAGAAGGGGAGCTTAAATTGTTTCATGGGGATAAACATATGATTTTCAAACCGGAAAAAATTCCAAGATTGGTTCCTAAGAAATTGGAAAGTGATAAACCTAATTTTGTTGAATCATGTTGTAATGTTACCTCATCTATACTCACTCCACACGAGGATGATAAGATTGAAAAACAAATTGATGATTACTTGAGTGAGCCATTTGATGCTAGTGAGTTTGATAATGAGAATTTCGATCCCGAGAGTGATATTGCTTTAATTGAACAATCTTTGAAAATGGACTCATTTTCACTCTCTTCTAAGGATCATGTTGATGTTGCTAAGGCACAATCTTCAATTGAAGAGCCTTTGATTCCTAGCTTCACACCGAGTGAGGTTAGTGACTATTCGTTGGATAAGTTCGTCGATGAACTTTTTGCTATCCTTGATCCACTTCCACGGGGAAGTGAAGACGTTTCCGATCTCGAGATCGAACGTGATTCTTGTGTTTTACCTACCATTCTCGAGGAATTCGCCGATGAATTGCCTTCGAATGAGAATGATGATCTAGTATCCGAGTGTGACACACTCGATACTTTGTCGGAAATTTCTTGTGATGACAAGGATGACGACACTTTTGTGACTTACTTAAATCCTCTATTTGAAGCTTCATTGAACAATAATCCATTGTTTCAAGAGGATTTTGAGAACATCATACCTCCTACATCTCACAACCTTTGTGATGATGATCTTCTTATGAAGGAGGTTGATGAGGTTTGTGATGATGATCACACCTTTTGTGATGAGTATGTCGACTCGGATGGAGAAATTTACATTATTCCCAATCTCCCTCCCACTCGCATTGATCTTAATGTGCGAGTTTTTCATGTGACTCATATTGAGTACCATGACCCCTTTGTTCACGTTCCTAAGAGTGAAAAAGTCGACAAAGTCATGCAAGTTGAAACCACTATGGTTGAGACTTTTGTACCACCATTACCATGTGCTTCATATGACTTAGGATTAGCATGGGGGGACGACACCTTGTTGTCCATTCCTTTCTCCACCGAGGACGAGGTGTTCGACCCGGGAATCATTGATTTAGGGAAATCTCGGCCTTTCACCGATGTAATAATTGAAAGACTTTTCGATCATCTTGGTGAGCGTTTATCTCGTGGAGCATGCTACATCCATACGATTGTTTGTGACTACCATCTCTTGTTAGAGATTAGTGTTGGAGTTTTATCCTTTCGTTTGTCATCCGACAACGAGGATGAGATCTTTGACCCCGGCATCGTGCTTTATGTTGGATTTTATCTTAATATGCCGGTTTTCACCACTTTCCCTAAGGACCAATGAATGCGGGGATCGAGTCGAGCTCATGACTCGGTGAACAAAAACGAGTTTTTCTATCTTCTTTCTATTTTCTAACACCTAATAAGGCTTGATCTTTCAAGCTCGTGTTCGTGATTTGTTGTGTTGTGATCTTAGGTATGACCCTAATATTTGAAGACTCTCGTGTTCGGTTTTTGCCGGTCCACTTGATCTTCCATTCTTTGAATGCCAAAAGGGGCATACTTTCTACCCTTGATTATTATTGACTAACGTTTTATCTTGAGGCATAATTAATAAACGGCTTATAGATTTGCGTGCTCTTTCCATGCTAGGAGATTGCATTAGACTCTTCGTGTCTTAGCAAGGGGGTGCACTACAAGAAAAATGGTTTGATAGGACACGTATATTGGTCCTAATAAAATACTTTATAGGACCTTTAGCTTTATAAGACCAATATATAAGTGTCCTATAGGAAGGGGTTGTAAAAAGTCACTAGGACACTTATCGGGGTCCTAAGAGAAAATTATTTTATAAAACCGACTTTTTAGTCCTATAAAGTGTTTTATACAACACAAATAGCGTACTAATAGATCACTAAATGGGGCCGTTTATGGCGTCCTAACATGCAATGTGATAACAACTAGATTTTGCCTTTTGAGACACTTAGAGTGGTCCTAAAGAATGTATTTATAGGACGCTTATGAGTAGAAAGATAAAAAAATGGCACCAATTGTGTCCTATAAAGTGTTATCAAGACGCCTCTTTAGTTTGTAATACACATTTTGCTATGGTTATGGACGTCCAAAGAATGGTTCTCACGAAAGAAAATAAATAGTAATTACACATACGAAACAATTCGTGAACCTAAAGATCAAACTTTATACAAATAATACAATATATAGAAGGAAAAAATAAGTTATTATACAAACAAGCTATTTGCATAAAAGAGATATCTTGTAATTATAAAATCATTCCAGATTAAGTTTTCTAGTTATACAAGTGATAGAGGGTGTAGAAAAAGAACTAAATCTAGATACTCTCGCGTCATCATGCTTCATCTTTATTAACCACCAGCACTTGAATAAGCAACATAAGTTGCATAATATTTCATGTTCCATACAGCCCTCATTTGACAAGAATGACACACCAATATTAGAGGGAAATGCCACGAGTGTCGGCCAACATCTACACTACAGCACTTGTACACACATTTGCTTTCACTAAATGCTTGTCCATGTGGTTACAGCTTTGCACGTCTAACTCGCAGCAGGTTCATTAATTGCATCGCTTGAAAACCGAGATCTAGAAATCTTGCATTGGTTCCTACATCAACATTTGGACTATTTTACTTTTTCTATAAACGTGAAAATATATATTGGAAACACATTGCTATTTACTTGACAACAACCTAAAGAAAACTAAAGAGATACAGCCATACAGGTACCTTCATGAATATTACATTGAGGTATACTGCAAAATGCAAATCACACCCTATATCACCTTGTTCCATAAATTAAACCAACAAACAAGAAAATTTATCTATACCATATCAACAAAATTTATTAGCATAAATACTAACATAACATACCCAATTCCTCAAAACCTTGAAGCATAAAAAGAAGATTATATAATATAAATAATTAGCACATACATCAATACTATGCAAAATGTTATATAAACAAAGTAAATGCATTCAATCATACAATATTTACCCTTAAAAAATTGAAGCATTAATAGGATTGTGTTATGTTTCAAGGGTGACTACATATTAGTGCTTTAAAAAAAATTGAAGATTGATTTAACAAACAATCACTAAAGAAAGGAAACATGATTCAATTCTCAAACTCTCCTCATCAATCATTGGTCAATATATACGGTTATAGTGACTATCAAAACAATACCTTTAACAGAAATACAGAGGTAAAACATACTTGTGCAAACTGTTTGACATTTTACCAATATCATTTTGGATCTTTGGTTGTATTTTGATGCCATATTGAGAGGGAAAACTCCTAAAGTGAATTGTGTTAAAAAGGCGGTTGCAGTTTTTTTTACTTTTGAACAAAAGGCGGGTGTAGATGAAATTTAGAATTTTGGGGAAATTGATTTGGGGTAATACTAGTGAAGGGCGGCATTTCCAAAAAAACTATTGTTTTAAGCTAAATATTATTAATTAAAAAACTTATATATAAGATTTAAACATCAAAAGTTTATTTGGATACCAGGATTAATCTTCATCATCCATATTCATTTTAATCCACTGGATAAAATTAAATCAATAACTCATTTCCCTTTTTTTTTAAAACATTAACATCTCTTAAATCGTTAATCGTTATGCGAAAAATATACCATTACGACGGGAATTTAATTATCTTTCTACATATATGCTATATGAATTTTTTTTCGTTTTTTTCACTTTTTTTTTTCTTTGTCGAAAAAGTATCATATATGATACTAAATATTATATATGACAGTAACACTAGTATCATATATGATATAACTTATCATATATGATATAAACCAATATCATATATGATTTAATAATAATTTGTAACCTAACACTAATATCATATATGATGAAACACTATTATCACTTATGATATTTTACGCAAATTTTAGAAAACGAAAAAAATGACGAAATATTTTTTTCTTAAAAAGTATATCATAATGCATATCTGTAGAAAGCTTATTAAATGCTCGTCGTGATGGGTTTTTTTTCGTTTAACGCTTAACGGTTTAAAAGATATTTAATTATAAAACTAAGTGAAATAATTAAATACTTTTACTCATGGGATAGAGATGGATGGTGAGGATAAGTCCCTTTGTATCCAAGATAAATATAGTATTTAAAATAACTCTCCTCTATATATAAATATATTAAAATAAAGTATTGTTAAAAAGGTGATTTAACGCTAAAGTTTATTTGGTATATTTGATAGTTTGTTTAATTTGTCTCATTAATTTTTTTAGTATTTGAAAACTATCCAATGACGATTAGTTTTGCTTATACATAAATATTGATAGTTTAGTATTTGATGCGGTTAGTGGAGTATGGATTGGAACACGTTTTTAAATTTATAATACAAATTATTGGATTGAACTATAAAGCACGAACAAGTATGACCCTTTCGTTTGTAGTATAGTTTTTTGTGATAAACCGAGATTGTTCACGAAAATTTGGAAAACCTACGTGGGCACTTCCAATGAGTGTAGAGTTGAATATGTTGCACCACGTTGGCATGTCCCATTTTTACACCTTAGGTGATGCTTGGATAACTTTGACATGGTCTTCTGGATCTACGAACCCATCATATGTTTTTACTTGGCAGAGAATTCTAATTTTTCTAGGGAAATCAAAGTTTCTGATGCGAGGCGTGAATTGATCGACATCTTCGCACAACCATGGTCTGGAAAAATTCTTCACTATCAGCTTTTGACCTTAACTTTCTTGATTTCCAATGTCCATCATCACTTTTTTCGGTTTCGGAGTATCGCTTGGATGTGACTTCTTAGTTTGATTTATGTGAGTCGCTGAGTCCTTTCTTTTGTGGTTCCGACATAGGTTTATTTCCCCTTCATTTAGTCAACCGAACGCTCCTCTGTCTTTGGGTCCTAGCCTTGTGAACACAACTACTCTATCGTGGTCCTTCTTGATAGATGATTCTCGTTTGGTTCGCGAGAAAGTACTTTGGCTCTGCCACTGACTTTCGTATCTGTCCGGGGACATCTGCCTCTTCTCTCTTCTCTTTCTGGGAGTCGTGGACTCGGAATAAACGGATGGCTCCTTTTCTTTTTTACTTTTCTTTGAGCTTCCTCCGTAGGTAAGGCGGGTTTTGAAAGAATTTAACTTCTTCTCGCGTTCTGCTTCTTTATGGAATTTTTCGGCTATCAAGGGTAGTAGTTAGTCGTGGTGTTCATCACATAATGCTCTAATGGTGGCACGAACGCTCGCACCTTAGTGTTTCCTGCAACTTTGTTTGTTTCCTCGACACATGTGTTTCGTCCAGTGGATATGGTAGGTGATGGAGGATCTCGGTCCGGTGAGCTCATATTTGGAATGAGATCTTTAAAACGTAGTTACGTGCCGGGCCCCACGGATAGCGCCACTTGTTAGTAGAATAATCAGTCGGGGTAGAGTATGAATCTAAATTCCTAGTTGTAGGTACTTAGATGTCTTGGGTTGTGTCGGATCTTGTACTATCAAGTGATGTAATTGATGATTTCCTACACAACTAAAGTATACTATTAGTCCTTACCGTGAGGACGGACCCCACGATTAGATTTCAGCGTGAGAGTAAATATAAATATCGTCAGATATATTTGTGTATGTAAAATAAGTGAGAAAATCATACCTTGTTTGGAGTGCAACGAAGTACTATTTATAGAGGAAAGTACCAGGCCTTTCCCCGTTTCTCGGATAGTACTTGGGAGTGGGAATTTGTGGTAGAGAAGCCCATTTGTCTTTTGTTTTCTAATCATGATCTGCAGATCCGTTCATGGGAACTTATCCGCATAGATCCCGGAAGTGCTTCCATGGAAACGTGTCCGGTGTTGTGTTGCGGATCCGCTCACAGAGAGCTGACTCGTTTGAGGTTTTGCCACCGTGGTGTGCTTCTGTGTACTTGGGTCTGGGCCCAGAGTTTGGTGTATGGTTAAGACCCAATAGGCTGTATCCATGCTATATACAATCACTAAGAATTCCGTGTTAATAGGACACATAAAAAAACCCTATTAGTTTACATCTTGTTAAGACCTTGATATAGTAGTGTCCTATAAACGTCGATATAATAGGACCACAATCAAGTGTCCTTTTAGGTTATGTAATTATAGGACACTAATAATTAAGGGTCCTTTAAATCTGATATAATAAGACTTAAGTACTGAGTGTCCTATTAAATTTGATAATAATAAGACCCTCAACGAGTAGCTGTCACATAAACTAACTTAATGATACTAACATATCAAAAGTCCTATTAGGTTGCGTTATAATAGGACTCAAAAACCAAATTGTCATATAAAATAAGTTTTTAGAATGCCTCTTGAAAATGCGTCCCAGAATATGGTCCTATAAACTACATTTTGTTGTAGTGGTGTTACTCTTGAGCTAAGAAACATTGAGGACAATGTTTGGTTTTAGCATGGGGGAGTCAATCGATATAATCGCTTGCAATTGCTTTTGTTGTGTCCAAACGTGTAGTTTTCTCATTTTTCAATAAAATTTTAAATTTTTTGTGTAATTTTTAAGTTTTAATAAATAAAATAAGTGTTTTGACACGAATGTAGGCTTTCAATAAAAATAGTTTTTGACTCGACTCGGTTTTTAACCTTAGCTTTTCCTTAACGTATTTGAATTAAGTTTTGCTAGGCTATTATATAGGGAGCTTTAAAACGCGAAAGTCTTAATTCATACGAGTTAAGGACAAGAACTTTTCGCAAGCTCCTATAATTGATCCTAGAAAGTCGTTTATCAAGGGAACTTTAAAACGCAAATTCTAAAACTTGCAAAAGTATAAGAAGTTGCAAGATCCTATAGATGACTTGAAAACCCAAAACTTTGATTTAATAGGCTACGTATCCATTGATTTCATTCTTGGAATTTTACAATATGGAGAACAAGAGATGATAGAGCCAATTATAAGTGTGGTATTCTTTCGGGAATTTATGTGAGTTAATTATGAGCCTATTCTCCCATCGCTTGTTAATAAATTTTAATTGCAATAAATAAGGTTGAACGATTTGAAAAGTTACTTAGCTTCTAGCCCAAGATCGTTTAAAAGTTGCTCGGTATGATTAGAGTTCATAGCCAAGGCATAACTTATTGAAGCGGGATGCGAAGATTGGCAAGTCCAAAAAGGTCCTAACAAGACATGAGGGCTATGTTTTATTGCTAAAGATCTCAAGTGATGTGAAGACTCATTTATCAAAAATCAATATGAAGGATCGAGACACACGACGAAAAGCAAAATACTCCCAAAAAGTCATGGAGAAGTCTATCCAAAAAGACCAAAATAAGGTATGAGGATAAATGAAGCCAAGTCCAAAAAGGAGGCGAATCGTTGTTAATCAAAATCCCAAGTAAAGATTGGAGAAAAATGAAGAAGTCATGGTCCAAGTATGAATCTCTCAAAAATTCAAGTGAAGAAATATTATGAAGAGAAGACCATTATTTCGTGAACGTCTCTCAAGGTTGGAGGTATAAAGTCATTGCCAAATATCGGTCCGAGAAAGGTCTCAAATCGCGAAGCAAGTTATGCCAAGATATGAACTTTATGAAGTCCCGAGAAGCAGTTTTAAAAGATTTTGTCCTTTAGCTAACTATTGATTAAATCATTCACTTTATTTTCGGCCTAATAAATTATCGAAATAAGTCAAAAATGCATCCTCGTGATCATTCAAGACATCAATAAAATATAAGAGAAACACCTAGGAATAAGGGAGTCTAAGTGAATAATTAGCCCACATGAGTTCGTGTTAGTCTACCAACTTATAATAACAATGATCTTGTTTTTGCACTTGGCATGGAAAAGTGAAAAGTCGAGGACGATGAATCTATTTGAGTTTTTATGATTTTTAAAGTTATTTTATGTCTTTGCAAAATAAATTGACAAAAAGTTGAATAATAGTGTAGCTATAGTTTTATTTTATCATTGCGTGAGGACACGACAATTGCTTAGCATGGGGGAATTTGATGAGTATATTTACTCATATCATTAGTAGCTTAAAACATTGAAATTATGCATGATTTATATCAAATATGCCTTGGAAATGCTTGTTTCTTGTTTTCATGTGTGTAGGTACCAAGTTCACGAAAACCGGCAATAATCGACACGAGAATGAAGAAAAAGATCAAAGATGCCAAAATCGAGCTTGACTTTAGCGGATTTCATCAGTTAAAGAGAAAACGGGCTTAGTGGGTCCTACGTTGGAGTATTTGGGCTTAAAAGCCCAAATCTAAGCCCTAGTGCAAGTTTATAAATGGATTGTTTTAATATTTTGGTCCAAATGAAAAGAAGCCCAAGATTGAAAGTATTTCTATTTTGGTGACATTGGGCCAGGCCCAAGCTGAAAGAGTGAAACGAAGTAACACATGTTGGTTTTTTTTAGGGTTTCAAACTCTCATAAACCGTCCATAAATTATACACATTCCCACTTACACGTTTTTCTATTAATATTTAATTCAACCGTTCCTCTCATTTGATATTATCCACCCATTAATTCCCCACACGTCATTCTCAACCGACACCCACCACTCGTTTTTATAAGTCTCACAAGATAATAAATATTGAAACATTCCACTTCCTCCACTCATTCATATCACGTTTTCTCTCAAAGATAAATAAGTCAACTTTTCGATATAAACTATGTAACGTCTTCTTCTTCCCCAATCTCACCCACAAAACCTGTAAATTTTACTCACTGTTCAAAAACCCTAAGTAAATAAAAAGTCAAATTAATTTAGGGCTTTTTATTTATTCCATTAATTCAAACCAAAAGGAAATAAAACCCCAAGTTTATAGGAAGAGAAGGTATGGAGGGGCTTTGCTACGTGGCCAATTCTGATTTGTTGCTACACATCATTCCACCAATCCAACCAATCAAAAGCCAAAGAAGAAACACAACTAGCACACGGATGCCACGTTGGCGATCCGTGTGCTATTTGGAGTCATCTCAGCCGTCTGATTGAAGAAAGAGAACAAGAGATTGATCCAAAGGCTACAATTTAAAAGGAATATCCATTTGAAGATGCGGATATTCGCTGCTCAACAAGCCTTGAGAGGCTATAAATACCCCCAAATTGCTTGTGTAATTTTTATCCCTTTTCTTACTTTACTGTTACAATGTCTAAATTAGAATAGAAAGTTGTATCTCTCTTTTATAAGTTTTGTATCAGTTTAAGTTTGATTAATAAAATTTCAGTTTATTTAAATTGGTTCGTGAGTATTAATTTCTGTTAAAGTCTCTCATCTTCTTTCTCAATCTAGTTTTTTATTATAATATTAAAAGCTATTTGATTAAACTGTTCAATAGTTTAATAAAATATTGAAGGTAAGATTTGGGAATAAATCAAACCCTAATGGTTTGATTAAAGCTATTGTATGTTCGAATGCTTAATTATTGAATGGTGGTTTCGGTTATTGGAGAATGGTGAATGGTGTTCGTGGTTTTGTTTTTAGGATGCTCAGCGCATTTCCTACTACACAAAGGTTATCTTCAACAAGGTGAAAGCTCTTTTCACATTTCTTGTTTATCTAGTTATGTTTTACATTTAGCGTATTAATCTGATATGATTTTGTTGAAAGACTGCCATGTCAAGCTTAAATTGCTCTGAGTTTGTATGCATTTGAGATGAAATAATCTGTCTGTTTAAAATTTTAGAGGAGTTTTGATTAGTCCACTTAAACTGTTAATCTGAGATTTGTAAATTTTATTTGTTAACTTAGTTTGGTAATCTGATATTGGATCTGTTTAGTTTAAGGGAAATTATTCATGGATCTGTTAAGTGTGTTCTTTCGAAATGAGCTATTTGAACTTTAGGTATAGGGTAGTTGGATGTTTAAACTGCTTCATTTGTAAGAATTGGTTTTACTGATAATCAAATTCCAAATATGTTGCTGGATGTATTTTTCTATAAATGCTGATCTTATTTGAGTAGCTTAATTAATTGTTTCCACTATTGAATCGGTTGTTATAGCTATTTGTGCTGCTTACATTGATCTTGTTACTACTTTGTTCTGATTGCACTTAAATTGCTGATTAAATGCGTTTGAGATAGGATTCGTTTGCTTGTTGATTTGAATGTATTTTGTAGTTTTTGGCTGTTTGGCTGTTGGTATATCTGTTAGCTACTCGTGCTGTTACATTCTAACTAGTTGATGGCTGATAAATCTTTTCCTTATTAGCTGAATGTTTGAATTAATAGATAGCTTATCTGATTAATCTGTTTACTATTCTAGTTTGTTATGTTTACTTTTAGCTTATCAGATTTTCCAATCTGATAAGCTCAAAAGCTGTTGCCCTCTCAGCTTATGCTAAATAACTTGTCAAAAGTCTTTCCTAAGACTTGTTGTTCTGAAAGTTATCAAAACAGAAATAATTCCAAAAATATGTCCCTCACGGGACTTGAACCCGTGACCTCCTGGTCACACACCCAACGTGATAACCACCAGGGCACCATGCCTTTTTAGTTTTACTTTCAGTAGTATCTTTAATATAGTATTAATTAGTTGGCAGCTCTTGTTTTAAGTTTAAGTTTAATTAGTCACGTTTAATTTTTATTAATTTCCTTTAAATTTTAATTAGGGTAAAATCTCAAAAATAAGTAGTTTTAAATAGATTAATAAAAATAAATAAATAAAAAATGTTTTTATTTTAAAAGTTTATTTAGTTTATTAAATAGACTTGAATAATTAATAGAATAATAAGTTTATAAAAGTAGAATTGTTTTTGTGATTAAGTAAATTAGATTTAAGTAGACTTTTAAATAGATTAAATTCTTAAATAGATTTTATTTTCAAATAAGTAATTGTGTGTTTAGATTTATTTTAAATAGGCGGGTTTACGATTCATGCACTTTAGGGTAATTTTAAATAGCTTAAAATTCGTAGTTTTTAATTGTGGCTTAAAAACCGAAAACCAATTCAAATCGATTGTCCAAATCAAAGCAAAACGTCTCAAATTCATAAGATCTTCGTGTACAACGAACTCGACTCACTCACGTGTTTAATTGAATTCGTCATTGGTATTATTGGACTATTACTTTTTCCTAAAGGTAATTTTCTAATTTACCCTATAACGTATCTAATTATCACATATACTATCCACGACACATCACACCTGATGGGCGTATTATGAGCGGTCCTAAAGGCCCATAAAGCATCGTCCAACTTATCCGACCAAGATTGTCGGTTTTCCCCAATAGATCTCTCCAAGATCCTCTTCAACGCTCGATTTGAAACCTCGACTTGCCCACTCGTTTGTGGGTGATAAGCCGTAGAAAGCCGATGTGTAACCCCATATTTCCTTAGGACCCTTTCGAATTGGTCGTTACAAAAATGGGTTCCACGATCGCTTATGATCGCACGAGGGGTTCTAAACCGAGAAAACAAGCTTTTCAAAAACTTGACTACCACACGAGCATCATTGGTGGGCAAAGCCTTAGCTTCCACCCACTTAGATAGGTAGTCAATCGCGACAAGGATGTACTTATTACCACGAGATGATGGGAACGGCCCCATAAAGTCAATGCCCCAAACGTCAAAGATCTCACACACTTGGATGATATTTTGTGGCATTTCATCTTTTTGTGAGGCTTTTCCTTATCGTTGGCATGAGTCACACGACTTCACAAGCTTATGTGCATCTCGGTAAATAGTAGGCCAAAAGAAACCGGCATCAAAAACCTTCTTAGCCGTGAGATTAGCACCGTGGTGACCACCCGTGGGTCCCTCGTGACAAGCTCTAAGGATGTTAGAAGCTTCGCTACCAAAGACACAACGTCGAATAATTTGATCCGAACAAGTTCGAAACAAGTAAGGGTCGTTCCAAAAATAGAACTTGACGTCACGAAAGAATTTTCGTTTTTCTTGAGTCGTCATACCCTTGATGATGAAGTTGCCCGAATGGTAATTTGCGATGTCCGCAAACCATGGGGTGGAAGAATCAAGCTTAGAGTTCACTACACCAAGTGTCTCGAGCGGAAATGTTTCAGTGATTTTCTTGGGCTCGTAAACACTTTGGTGAGGATCTTCCAAACGAGAAAGATGATCGACCGCTAGATTCTCGGCTCCTTTTTTGTCAACGATTTTGTGATCAAATTCTTGAAGGAGGAGAATCCAACGAAGTAATCTTGGCTTTGCATCTTGTTTAGCCATAAGATACTTGATAGCCGAATGATCCGTATACACTATGCATTTAGTCAAGACGAGATAAGGTCGGAATTTCTCAAATGCATACACCACGTCAAGGAATTCTTTCTCCGTTGTAGTGTATTTTAGTTGAGCCTTGGTCATCGTCTTGCTTGCATAGTAAATATGCAAGAAGTGTTTTTCATGACGTTGCCCCAATACGGCCCCAATAGCGTAGTCACTAGCATCACACATGAGCTCAAAGGGGAGGTTCCAATTAGGAGCAACAAGAATGGGAGCTTCGGTAAGTTTCCTCTTAAGGATTTTAAAGGCTCGTACACAATCTTCGTCAAAGATAAAACGTGCATCTTTTTCGAGGAGATGTGTAATAGTTCGAGAAATCTTTGAAAAATCCTTGATGAATCGACGATAAAAGCCCGCGTGGCCTAGGAAACTCCTAACTCCCTTAACGGTTTTGGGATGAGGTAATTTGGCGATAACGTCTACCTTAGCTTGATCTACCTCAATCCCCGCTTTCGAAACCTTGTGCCCTAAGACGATTCCACTTTTAACCATAAAATGACATTTTTCCCAATTTAGCACAAGGTTGGTTTCCTCACAACGCTTCAACATCTCTCAAGATTCGACAAACACGAAGTGAACGAACTACCAAACATAGAAAAGTCATCCATGAAGACTTCCATCGTCTTCTCGATCATATCATGAAAAATAGCCATCATGCACCTTTGAAAGGTTCCCGGTGTATTGCAAAGTCCGAATGGCATTCTACGATAGGCAAACGTTCCATATGAACACGTAAACGTAGTTTTTTCTTGATCACGAGGATCGATGGGGATTTGGAAGTAACCGGAAAAACCATCTAAAAAGCAATAGAAATCGTTTCCCGCAAGACGCTCCAACATTTGGTCCATGAAGGGCAAGGGAAAATGGTCTTTTCGAGTGGATTTATTGAACTTTCGATAGTCAATGCACACTCTCCATCCGGTTACGAGTCTAGTGGGAATTAACTCATTGGCATCGTTTGGCATAACGGTCATTCCTCCCTTTTTAGGGACACAATGAATAGGACTCACCCAAGGGCTATCGGAAATAGGGTAAATCATTCTCGCGTCAAGGAGTTTTAAGACTTCCTTTTTGATGACGTCGTGAATTTTGGGGTTCACCCTCCTTTGACATTGGATTGCGGGTTTGTAATCCTCCTCCATTAAGATTTTGTGGGTACAAATTTTGGGATCAATCCCCTTAATGTCGGATAACTTCCACGCAATTGCCCATTTGTGATCCTTTAGAACATCGACATGTGCGGTTTTTTCATCTTCCAAAAGATCTTTCGCAATAATAACCGGCAACTTGTCGTCCTCCTCCAAAAATACATATTCGAGATGAGGAGGTAAATCTTTCAACTCGAGGATAGGTGGCTCCTCAATTGAAGATTTGGGCTCGATACTCATAACCTCCCCGGGTGGAGGAAATGGGAAATCGTTAAGAAAATCCTTGATAATCGAGAAGTCCTCATCATTGTCGAGGTCTTTGTCACAAGTACGTGGAACATCGAATTCTTCCAACGTAAAACCACCACCTTCAAATGGAGTGAAGGTTGGTGTCGAGTTATCAAGAATGGGATCTAACATAGTAGGATTGCCACTATTTTCATCATCACCAAAACCTAAAATGTGAAAATTCCTCGCAAACAACGTCGATCATATCAACGAGGTTTATGGTTGCAACGGAATAAACATGAGAAATGTGAGAATTTTGAGTTGTGTTTATAACAAGTTCCTCGTTGTTGAAATGTAAGGTGATCTCTCTAGCATGCACATCAATTAAAGCCATAGACGTATCTAAAAACGAACGACCTAAAATGAGAGGAACTTGAGGATCCGTGGGAATATCGACAACGGTAATGTCTACCGGATAATAGAACTTTCCCACTTTCACAAAAACGTCTTCCGCCAATCCACATGCGGGAATCATGGAATGGTCGGCCAACTCGATAGATATTAGTGAAGGAGTAAGATTAGGAAGATTGAGCGACTTGAAGATTGCAAGTGGCATCAAGTTGATACTAGCACCAAGATCGGCCAAGGCATAACATTCTTCCATATCTTGGATTGCACAAGGGATCAAGAGTTTACCGGGATCACCGACTTTTTGAGGTATGCTGTTAAGATAAACCGATGAACAACTAGACAATTGTTGCAATTTCTCCTTGTTGTTCAACATACTCTTAAAGTTAGCGGCAAATCGAGTCATCATGACCAAATAATCGGCGAAACTCACATTAAAATGAACATCACGAAACATTTCATAAAAAGCTCAAATTGGTAATTATCGCGCTCTTGACGTTTCTCCTTTCTAAGTCTCGATGGATAGGGAAAAGGTGGTATGGGTTGAGGCATAGGCATAACCTTTGGAATCTCGGGTTCCAAATGTGGTAATGGGTCAACCGTAGGTGTGGCATGAGCGGTACTTCGTGGGATTGGGACATGCTCCTTTTCGACCACCACCTCGGGTTCTTCCTCAATTGCATCCCCCGTAGGAGCAATTGGTTGAGGAGTCGGTTCCTTAAGTGTCTTGCCATTAAGTGTGGTAATCACTTTCATCTCTCCCTTAGGGTTCGATATGGTGTTACTAGGAAGACTACTCGAAGACGGTTTGCACATAATAGCCTCAAACATAGATGAAATTTTATCCTCAAACATGGATTGCCTCTTCTCGGCCTTAATCATCTCTTATTTTATTTCATGTTGCCCTTGTTCCATTTTTTGTTGGTTTTGTTGTAACCTAGTTACATTCCCTTCCACTTTGTTTGTATGGATTTTAAGCTCATTTGCTAACTCGTTTTTCAACTCCTTCTTCAAGTCGTTCTTAAACTCGGATCTTAGGCTAATGATTTCTCTTTGAATGTTGTCAAACCTAGCATCGTTTCCATTAGCGTATTCAACAAATTCATTTGGAAGACCTTTCAAAGTTTGCAAACCCTTGTTGTTGTTTTGAAAATCATTGTTTTGATTTGTGTTTGAAACTTGATTATTAGCCCCTTGATTCCCATAGTTTCCTTTGTAATTGTTTTTAAAACCAACTTGATTGTTTCGATAGTTGTTGTTAGCATTTTGATTAGGAGCAAAGCCCGGTGGAGTCAATTGATTGGAGCTGGAAACTTGACCGTTTTGGTTGTAAGTTCTTGTGGCCGCGTAGGCACTCGAAGGGTTACCACCGTTGGTAATGCACTCGGAGAAATCATGATCTCCACCACAATACATAAATGAAACCTCAACCGCTTTAGCCGTAGCGGGAGCACTTTGTTCTCCAACTTTGAATTCGATTAAAAGTCCTTTAAGCTTATCAAAGATTTTGTTTTCCAAGTTCGCCTCAATTTGGCAAGCATCGATGGTATTGGACAAAGAAGGTGAAGCCGAAGACGAAGCCTTACGAACACTCGATGTGTTACGAGGACTATACACCTTAGATCTATTCTCAATTATCAACAACGCTTCCTCAACCGTTTTACACAAAAAATTACCACCCGCGGCGGCATTTAGATAATCTCTTTCATGATCATTTAAACCATTGTAAAACGTGTCAATTTGATGCAAGTCGGAAAACCGTGATGAGGACATTCATGTAACATTTCCTTAAACCTATTCCAAGCCGTTGAAAAACTCCCATTAAATTCTTGTGAAAATTTTGAAATCTCGTTTTTCAAATGCGTAGTCTTAGAGGGCGGGAAAAATTGGTTCACAAACTTAGAAACGAGATCCTTCCACGTCAATATAGAATTGGGTGGCTCTTTCTCTAACCAAATTTTAACGGGCCCCGCTAAGGAATACGGAAAAAGCATCATCTTAATCGAGTCATTAGCAACATCCTTAAATTTGCAAGTGGCGGTAAGACGATTGAATTGGCGGATATGGTTGTGCGGGTTGTCCTTTTCATCACCACGGAATTTGTTGTTTTGAATCATCGATAACAAACCCGTTTTCACTTCAAAATTCTCCGCAAGGATAGCGGGAATCACAATAGATTCTCCATAACCCTCGGTGGGTGCTTGAAGTAACTCCATCATAGTTCGATTCGCCATGGTTGGTTCTTCTCTTATGATAGGTTTGTCAATAGGAGACTCCTCACTAGAAAGATTAGGAGTAGGTGTTGACTCCTTTCGGTTTCTACGGTTACGTGCACGCCTTGCTTGGTTGCGAGTTTTCATAAACGTCACGTACAACGTGGGGATGACCAAAGAAGATTCTTTTTGGTGTTTTTAATTTTTCAATTTTTTTGTGGTTCTTGATTGTTTTTACTTTTTTTTGGATTTTGTTATTGTATTTAGTAGACAAAAATCTACAAATCTCCTCCTTAATCAAATCTCTTGATTAAAGAAGCCTCAAGGAATGAAAACGATCACGTGAAGTGAACGCCTTCGATGACTTTAGAATGTTGGTGGAACACCAAAACGTTCAAGAGGGTTTAATCAAATGAAACCAAGAAAATATATATGATATGTAGATAATACTTTGGTTGGCAAACCCTCGATTAGCCCTCTTTATCTAAACACTCACAAGCAAGCGGGGAAACGAGGCGGCGCGAAGCACTTAAGAGCCTTTTTCCTTAGGTTATATTTATAATACCCGCCTTATACCCACCTTATAGTTTGTGTTTTCAAAATTAAGCTTCACGAAAGTATTTATCTATTTTGCCTTTGATTTCTTGTTTGAGATTCGAATACAATGATTAAGTAATGACCTCCCAATCAAGGTTGTGTTTTCACACTTTTGGAGTACTTGTGAATTTATTGTTCTACGTATACAATATAGTAATAGTATTCATACAAAAAACAAAAAACCGATAATATGTATTAGTAGAGTGCTACTAATACCAATAGATATTATGGCCATATATAAAAACAAAAATTTCCAAATCAGAACACAACACGCCTCCCCGGCAGCGGCGCTAAAAATTGATGTAGTGTTTTTACCACTCTTTAGGAAAAGAGAGCAAAATAGGGAAAGTATTAAGTGTCGGTTTACGAAAACCAAGCACTAATGACCAATGAAGTTCAAGTTCGTTTCCCAAGGAGGCATGTGCGTTGTGGTAAGAGATGATTAATGGTTTGTGATTATAATTTATGAAGAAAGAACATAGACGAGAGATTAGAAGAGAATGATGGTTACGGTTGTGGATTACACTAAGACGAATAGTCGTACACGCAAAACCGTAAAAAGTGACAAAATTAAAAATTTACCCTAGAAATTCCTAAAAACTTACCCTAAAAATTCCTAAAAAATTGCAATAAATCCTAAAAAATGTAATTAGAGTTTAAAAAAAATCAAAAATCACTCAAACCTTTTATTTAATTAAATAATAATTTTTTATGCTAATTAAAGCCCAAAAAATCAATTTAATTAATAAAAAGCCCAAAATGAGATTTTTTTACTTGTAAACCTCTAAAATGACTTAACTAAATTTAAAACTATTTTTTAAAATTTTAAAATTAATTAAAACTATTTAAAAACAATTAAAAACTATTAAAATTTAATATAATTCTTAAAATTAATCTAATGACAATAAAAATATTCTAAAAATTTAAAATTCATAACTTAATGTATTTGACCTAAGAAAAATGAAAAAAACTTGAAAAATCTAAATTTTAATTTTTAATAATAAAATATTAATAAAAATCCAAAATTTATAAAAAAAATTCTATAAAGTTGCAAACTAGCTTATTTTAACCTAAATAATACAGAAATGAATTTGAAATTACAAAATACCCCTATTGGGCCTAGAAATGGGCTAAAAGTCCAAACAGACCCCTTAATGGGCTCAAATAGGCCCAATAAGAAAAATGTTGTCCAAATAAGCCCAAAAGTTTCTATCTGACTTAAAATTTGATTTTAAGAACAAAACTCTGAAGGCCCAAAAGCTGAAAATGTGTATAAGCTAGCTTATTTCAAAGCAGCTTATTCTTAATGGGTTTTTTGGCCCATTAAGCTATAAGCTGATGCCATAAGCTCAATTAGACACACAAGCTTCTTTTGAGTTACTTAAGAGATCTGTAAAAAGAAATTTGAAATAAGCACAAGAAATAAGCCTGAATAAGCTAAAAGCTATATTCACAAAACGACAAAATAGTCGTTTTCGAGTTCTAGGCCACCCCAAGAGCTGATTCAACTTTCAAAAGCTTTTAAATGACTTAACTAAGCTTAATAAACAAAAAGTTTTCCAATAAGCACACTCAATAAGCTGGAATAAGCAGATAAGCACTTAATTTAAAGTCAACCTTATGAGTTTTCTAGCAAAAAGTCAAAGCCAATGTCTGATAAAATCCAGATCAAATAAATGGGTCAAATGAGGAAGATCTATTACAAAAAATAAGTTGTTGCAAGTATGGATAAGCCAAATTGGCTTATAAATAAGCCGAATGAGAATTAACACTAGCAAGGGCTAGTTTTGGGTGTTGAGCAGTGGGAAAAGTTTCCACTGCTTGACTTTCTTGACTTTTTGTCTTTAGTGACTTTTTTGTGGATTCAAGTTAAGCAAAGGCACCTAAATGATCAGTTAATCATAAGGAGTCAATATCAATCACAAAAACACAATTACAAACAGCCAATCACTGCAGTTAATTCAGTTTATCACCAGATCTCACAAAGACATGAACATAAGCAGTTATGAACTTAATAAGCTGTTTTAGCAAAATTCAGCCAACCAAATTGCACCAAAAGCATACACAAGCTATATTTAATTCAAATGAACATAAATTAACAAGTTACATGCATTGGTTCAAGGCCTAAATCAAGATTTAAGCACAAAATAGTTACTGATGAACACTAAACAAGCAGATTTTTCACTTTGCTGATATACTTGACCACCAAGCCAATTTTAAACACTCAAATCTTGTTATCAGGTTACACAAACTTTGATTTAACACCTTTTAGCCCTAAACATGCATATACTCTAGGTATTTCCAAAATTTTAGGTCAAAATCAGTCAAAACAAGTGAGATATAGCACAATCAAGGATTTGATGTTTTAAAGCCAATAACTTGCAGCAATGAGCACTCAACCAAGTGAATAACAGATACAAACCATAAACAACAACTTCCAACAACACAATAACAACTTATGATCTCAAACAGGTTAACCCAAACACCCCTTATCTTTTTCAAATCACAATTTAAACAAGTTTAAGTGTATTCCAAGGTTACCCAAGCCCAATCAAACACAATAACAGTTATATTATGCAGTATCAAGCAAGATTAAGCCACAAATTTCACAAGAACACAAGCAATGCACCAAATCACCAAAAATCAAGTATTTAAGCAGATTTTGGGTAAAAGGGTTCAAACCTCATGGATGTACATCCACACCCACGAATTTTGAGCTTATGTGCTAGCAAGAACAAGAACAAGCTTCCACAAAAAACCCTGCTAAGATTCAACAAAGTTAGAAGCAAAAATCATAAACATAAAGGTGAAAAATGGCAAAACAAATCTGATTGATGCAACCTTGTTCCCACACTTGATTATTCCCAAACTATAAGCTCACAACACCTTGATAAGATCCTTATCAGGGTGTATAGATCACTTATAGCCCAAGAACTCCAAGGTTTAAACCAAGCCTTAGCAAAATATCAAATTTTTAACTCTTGTGCAATTTCTTGCACAAGGTTTGAAAACACGTTTTGAGATTCAAGTTTAGCAAACATTAAACATAAACAAGCAGTAAATAAGATTGGCACTTGACTTTTCTTCACAATTTCAAACATAATTCATTAACTTGAATATGAGATTTACAGAAAAGTGAACAAGGAAAAATTCAAGAGCAAATGTAAATGAAAGAGGTCTTATGCCTTATATAGGCTACAAATGAACTAGAAATGCAAAGAAAAATGTAACCCTAATGTTGTGAAGTCCCCCTTTTGCCCCTTGAAAGTTTGAATATCTTGGAATCATGTGATGAAATTTTGGTTGTTTGTTGATGTATGAGCTGTTGGAATTGCATCAAAGGCTCAAAATAAGCTTAAGTTTCAAGCTTCAATCTTGGACGTTGGATGTGGTAGAGTTTTTGGCAGTATCTTAAAAACGTATGCATGGGGGTTTATCATGTGACCTTGTGGGTGATGAGGTGTCATGTTTAAGGGTTGGGTTGTGATTAGGGTTAGGTTAATCATAATTCTGGAGGAAATTAGGGTTTAATTAACAGTAATTAGGGAATACCCAAATTCATGAAGAACATGATGAACATGGTTGTTTAATCCGTTTTTGGTTTTAAATGGATGTTAGGCGCCTAAATTAACTAATCAGTTATGATTAGTTTAATTATGGTGAGTGGATTGGTGAGGTGGAAGCAAGGAGGGCTCCCATTGGCTGAAAAGAGTGAGTGGGGCACGTGTCACCCCACCACTGGTCTAGGTATGTTTGCTGTCTGCCAAGATTAACCCCTCAACTCTTTAACTCCTTTCACTTGCATTTTAAATAGCCAAAACTTGATTTCCTTTGTTATACAAGTTTCATTTTTCACACTTTTGCCCCAAATACTTTTCCAAAGTATTTTCAGGGGTATTTCTTGCCATTTGTTGATTCTTGAAGGGTTGATTTGGCATTTTCTTTATAGATAATGGTCTTGACTTGTATGGTTGACTTCTTGGAGGACTAAAATTGACTAGTCATAATTTTTGAGGGACCATTTTTGCCAATTCTTCAAAGTGGAAGGCCCTTTTTGTAATTTTGACATATTTTGAGGACCAAACTTGTTCTTTCTTGTAACATGAAGGCCTTCATGGCATGTTTGACATTGAGGAGGACAAATATTGACAATTTAGTTTTGTTGAGGGACTAAATTTGCCAATTCTTCAAAGTAGAGGGCCCTTTTTGTAATTTTGACAAACTTTAAGGACCAATCTTGTAGTTATGAAGATACAAGGGTTTAAAGTGTCAATTCTTCAGTATTGGAGGACCCTTCTTGCATAATCTTCAAATCTTCAAGGGTTTTTCTTGGAAAATCTTCATTAGGGCTTGGTTCATTGTGCGGCTTCGTTTCCCGTGTTTGTTTTTGCATGATTCTTGTGATCTTTTGTCATTTTCTCAATATCCGTACCTAAAATACACAAGTAACAAACACAAGCATATATTTGGCCATTTTCATGATATTTAGTGCATTTAAAGCCCTTTTTGGACGATGAGACTATGTATAAAAGCAGTCTCATCAGTATTTATGAGTAAGACTGAAATCGGGGTGACAATTTTAAACCCGTCGAGTTATGTGGCGTTTCCTAACTTGGTTTCAAGACAGTTCTTTTTTGATGAGTTGCGAGATTTAGTTAGGTTGCTTATATAAATTTATGGTTTTAATAAGTTTCCTCGCGGACGTTTAAGGCTCATGTGTTGTTGGTTGAGATTATTTTAGTATAAACTGAGTTCACGTTTGAACGTGAAGGTTTTATCAGGGATATGTATCCTCGTTTGTTTGCTGAAAATAAGTTTGAGTTTTGGAGTAAATCTCGGGACGCGATTTCTATTAGAAGAGAGTGATGTGACAACCCTAGATATTGGATTTGTCACTTTTGACTGTTTGACTTTGATTATGTGCTTAGTGTGCGTTTACGTACAATATGTTTATATCTGAGCCTTGGATTGGATGTTAGTCATCGTTCGTGTGTTGTGTGGTACATTATATAATGTTATGATGGGGATAGTTCGTGCTCATGAGTTCACTTGGATGTAACTATGATAGAATATGGTGTTATTTTATGTTTTTACGTATACGTATAAGTATTATATTAGATCGTATTCTTACGGTTTAGGGTTTAGCGTTTCGAGGTCTCGGATGAGGTATTTAGTCATGGGAATAATTTACGGGATGGTTTTAAGTCATTTAGGACTTAGTTATAAAGTTTATTTCATATTTTAAGAATTTTCATAAAACTGTATATTTTACGTATTTTACGGTAGTCGCATAAAATTGACTAGTTAAAAGGTTTAGGTGTAATTAATTAATTAAGGGATTACTAAAAAATATAATTGTGGAAATAATTATTAAAAAATGAATTTAATAATAAAATAAATACAAAATATTATTTTTGGTAAAAGATTTATAAAGGACGGTGAAAAAAAGAAAAAGGAAAAAAATAAAAAAAGGAAAGTATTATTTGTATTGGCTAGGATTCTAATTGTTTTAGTATAAATACAAAACAACATATTATTTTCTCCAGCTCTTTTATTTAGTCGACGTGTTTTACAAGAGGATTTAGGGTTTCCATTAATTTTTCTTGATTCAAGGTAAGTGATCAATTTAACTTTAATATAATTCATGTTTTTATTAATTAATCATGATTGTAATGCTAATTAACCATCATTGAGATGATTAGGGTTTTATTAATTTTCTAGAAAATATAGTAATTAAGATCCATTAATGAATTTAGGGTTCTTGTTTAATAATTTAAGGGTAATTAATGATGTTTAGATGGTTAGTGCATAAATGCGTAAAACTGTCTGATTTTTAGGGCTGTCTTGTGTCGACTGTTCTGGGACGTAGGTTGCACCTTTGTTCGAGTTTATTTTTTAAAAATGAAGTTCAGAGAGTCTACTTTTCAAAAATTTAATGTTGTTAGAAAATGGAGTTATGAACGTCGTCAAACAATTTTTACAAAAACAGTGCGCTGTTCAGGAATAAATTTAGATTTCGGAAATTTGAGTCAAAACCTAACCAAACGAATGAGATAGCCAAATATTTTTTATTAGGGAACTCTTTATAATATATATCAACGTACTGGAGGTTTTCAATAAAAGTTATGGTGTTTAGGTCGGGCTTTTGGTGACAAACATTAGCATGTACAGAAAATCAGTTTTGGTGAAAAACGACTTTTGGCGTAGAGACTAAACGAAAGGGTTAAACGTGTAAGTAGAAAGTAAAATTGGTTTTTGAATTTCTTAGATCAGATAACAACATAAATACAGTAGGGTAGAAACCAAGTGTGGTGTTAAGTTCACTTCATGTGATCGTTTAGTGACTAGTAAACCGTACCGGGGAAAAACTGGATTTTTACGTATAGAATAGCTTGTATTAGGAGAACTAGATAGTGGGGATTGGGGGATTAGATTCATCTCCTTTATTTTTACTTAACTTGGGTGTTAAGAACTGAGCTAAGGGTGTCGTGTATGATTTTATAGGTTTGTAGGAGTGCTAGCTTGCTGTGCTATCAGGTGAGTTCATAGTCCCATTTTCACTAAGTTTTTAAATGTTTACTTCTAGTATGGGATGGAGATGACACGTGTGGTGTTCTTAAAATGTTTTGGTACTATATTTTTATAAATTTTTGGACATAAATGTGTAATTGTATGACATGCGTGCTTATGTGTTCTGTTATCTGTTCTCATATGTGCTTTGATATGTGTTCTGATATGTGAATCTTGTTTGGGTTGTGATTGGCTTCGATACATAGATGTATGGGCGTTATGGGAACAGTTGTGATGTGTGTGGAGCGTGGGGCACGATTTGTCCTGAGTACTTGTGCATCGTCTCTTTGGAGGCAAGATATCTCGACGGGGATATGGTTCATCTTCCACTAGTGGTGTGGGAAAGATCTGGATAGTGTGGTGCATTGTTCTTATTGTGTGTTCTTGACTGATATATTTGTGCTTTGTTTGTAGTTGATGTAACATGATTATCACATTATGGTCCATTGCCTTAACTTATTTTCTTCAACTTATTTACAGTGGTTGTTAAGGTTTCTTATGATGTTTTGATAACTTAAACCTATGTTCTCACCAACTTTATGTTGACATATTTTAGTGTCATTTTCAAGTGGGATAGTTCAGAAGGATGATGTTAGAAGTGGCTAGAGTCTAGAGGCTGCTAGGATTGCATTAGGAGGAATCCCTTTCCTCTTAGTATTTATTTAATGTTTGAATAAGTGGTACATTTTAGACACCTATAATTTTGATGTTTGTTTATTTGTTTGTCTTTGATAAGAGGTAGGCCTGTTACCTACTTACCTAGACGCCTGCATTGTTTGAGATATTGTCACCTTTTTATGACATTTCTATTTCATATAGTTCTATCTATAGACACGCTATTGTTGTGATGATATCCATACGTCGCGTCCCATATTCCGCCATGGTGGGGTGTGACAAATTAAACGCATATTAGCGTGACCTAATCTCCTATTTCAAAGAGTTGAACTATCATCTAAAGTCGCTAGACATAAATTGTCCTTTGACTTCCTATTGACCTTCATGACATAAAGCCCATGCTTTCTAACACCTTTTCCAATGACCTTACCAACTTTTACGATTTCACTGTCATATTCCGAAAAGATGACCTTACACTTATTGTCACAAATTTGACCTATACTTAGAAGGTTAAAACCTAAATTATCTACGTGCTTTGCATTTTCTATGGTCACAGAGTCAAGAGAGACTGTTTAACACCCCCAAATTTACACGCAGCGGAATACATCTTTGGGTGTTAAACAATGATACAACAACACATAATTTATAAAGAACGACTCGAGAAGAGACGTTTTAGATTTATCGTTCCTAAAACATTTGTCAGAGTAGCGTAGTCCCAAGTAATCGTTACCAAAAGATAAGTTAAAACAACATATTGGTTTGTTTTAAAAAAATGGAACGATAAATAAATCAAAGAGTTTGAACAACAAAAGCAGTGCACAACTTCATTCCCCGTGACCTCCAAGCTTCCACTTCTTGATTACCTGAAATACATGTGAGTAAAACAATCAGCAAAAATGCCGAGTGAATCTATAGGTTTATGAAATCAATTTGAACACAAGCAAAGATTATAAGTTTGTGGCATGCTTATAAGCATCAAATAATAATTTGCATCAACAATGATAATTGTATATAGCATAAATTGCAATAAGCTCATGGAACCGATCCCTTAGACACTCCCATATCAGTCTAATAAGACGAGAGATTTATTAATTGTCGGTTACCTCCAGATTATTGGTACATTGCCGTATACCTGACTTCTCAATACAATATGTCCAAACAGTGCGGAGGTCGGGCCTAAGCTTCTATGACAAGTCCACACAAACTGAATCGGGGCGGCTTCCCCCATAGATCTATTAATTGTACTAGCGGCTAGCCCATCATAAGCTAGTTAACGGTCCATAATTGAGGCTTTAATAAAGGCAATCACTTAATGCAATTTAAAGGCAACCACGGGTCCATTCATAGAGGGACAAAGCATACCATTAAAAATCTTGTGTTCTAAGTTTATAAAAACATGTATTCCCCCTCGCGGGTTTAAAATCATTTAATAACTAGTATAAAGCGAGGCTATAGACTCACGTTGATAATGAAAGGCGGATTATCGGCTACGGGCGTGCTTCGGTCACGGAAACCTATATAAATAATAATCGGTCTTAGACTCTTGTCCAATGACTTTTATCAAAATAACAATATACATATGATGATTTTGTACATATGATGATGATCAAGTGGGTTTATATATCCTTGTTTACTCATTTTAGTGTTTACGTTTTGGTAACTTTTTACTAGTTTACTAGTTTTACCTACTTACCTATTTTAAGTCCAATAAGCTTAGTATAAGTTCTTTAACTTGTTTTAATCCATTCTATACCTATATTATCAGTATATATACTTTCCATGTTGGGCCCAAATGGGTTAAGCCCAATAAGTTCTTTTTATAAGTTTTTATCTTATTTAGTCCAATTGTTAGTCCAATATGCTTAGTTAGCTCGTTAACGTCCGTATGTCCTATAGTTCGGGTTTTATCGGTTTTTACTTGTATTAGTTACTTATATATCAGTATATGACTTTTAAAAACTTTACATTAGACGGGTTTGATCGTCTAAGTTTTATTTGGCGAAAAACGTTAATTTTACGGTAATAGCCGAAAAAGTCGTAAAAATCAAGTTTATAGTTTTTATTACTTATAAGTATTATTCCATAACCATTTATATAATTTATCCATTTAATTAACCTTTTACATATTTATATAAATAAGTTTCATAAGTTAGTGGGGTTTTATTTTACATTTTATACAATAAAATTTGAGTGCTTATATAATAATAATAAACATTAATTCTCAAAATCTGATTTTTATCTTTATGTTCACCATTTTTATCATATCTAGAGTTCTATAATGAATTAGAAGCTCATTTTTGGGTGACATGTTCTTCATATTATGTGCTACATTTAACTTACTTATAGCTACTGCTCATTTTAAGTTCATCTTGTCTTAACAGTCCCTACAAAACTGCTTATTCAGATTAGAACACCTAACTTGTTTTGATCATATCTCACTCATTATATTGATTCCATTGCATGGCCAACTCTCACATGTATATAACATCTTGTAATTACTGTAAATGGATCATACCATGCAATTTTATCAGTTCAAGTTTTAGTTATATACTGTTTTTATACAGCCAACTAAATAATCAAGATTTTAGCCTCATTTATTATAGTTATTAACCTTTTTAAGCATATCTATCAACACTTGATCCCCACACAATATTTTTATCATCATATATACATCATATACATATACAAAATGAAAGAAAATACATTTGTTCTTTACAAAAATAACAAGAGAAAATGGAGAGGATGATCTTCTTTACCAACCAAGTGTATTTCTTGTTTTTGGAAGACAAGAACTTGATGAACACCACAAGTAACTCCAAGATCATCAAACACCAAGAACATAAGTTGGGAAATCAGCCCTAGGACACAAGCAAATCACCTCCAATGTTGTTAATATGGCCACCAAATGATCAAGGCTTCAAGATAACTCCATGATAGAGCTAGTAAACATGTATTTCATGGCTAGAAAAGATCAAAAGGGGTGTTTGTAGCTTGAAAGTGGATGGCAAGGGTGGAGTATTTGAGAGGATTTGTGTTGGTTTTGCATGTATGGAAATGGAAATGAGTTAGTTGCTAGTGGTTTTGACTAGACAAAGCTTAAAGTGTAAGCTTTGTTTACACTTGTAAACTTGTAGCTAACATGATGCCACATATAGTTGTGGTGTCATGTTGGTGCCATCCAAACTAAGCTAGTGGGGTGGGACAATGTATTTTGTCCCATCTCACTAGTTTACGGGTATTCCTCGAGTCTAGTTTTCTCGATTTGCGTGCCCTCGGGTCGTTTCACGAAAAACGTTTTTATAAATTATGAATCTACGTCACAAAACGAATCCAATAAAAATTGTCTCATCAAAAACGGAATTCAAAAACGTAAATACGTAATCCTAAGGTTTCCGGTTTAGTCGTAAGGGATGCTAAATTATGCACGTAAGCCCAAATTTAAATCCGTAAATTGTGAGTTCGTCAATCAACACAAAAATAAGTTTCAAAATATTATACGAGAAAATATTTCACTACCTGAAAATGTTAGATTGTACTTTTTTTAAAAGTTTAAACGCACACGAAAAATAATAATATAACGACTCGATACGTAATTGAAACGATATCGTCGAAAGTATTAAATATCGAAACTATCGATAATAAAATATAAAAATTTTGGCATCCGTCGGTATCGCGATCACAAGTAGTCCTCGTTGCTTGTCAAAATATTAAAATATAATATTTAATATTGGTTTCAACTTAAACCGTTAAACATAATAATATTTAACGTTATAAAATACTTCAAAATAAATGAAAATAGAATTAAATTATGACCTTATTTTTACGGGTTTTACATCCTCACCACCTTAAGGGATCGACGTCCCGGCGCTCAACTCGCCTCACTTTCGCCAACGCGCATTAAAGTCTCAATAAACATCGTCGTTGAAAGTCAAAAAGATATTACATAATATGTGTTCTACATGATCGGACGTCATCGGATGATGCCGTCTCAAGTTCTCACAACTTACGATCATTTGACTAGATCACACACCATATAAGTACATAAAAGAAAAGGTCGAACACAAACATCGAGTATAGATCTCCACCGTTAATCATCGAGAAAACCTTGAACGAACCCTTGATAATAACCACTTGATCTCCAGAGTCTTTCCACTTGCGGTGTCGGCTTCAACATACTCCTCGAGGTTGTAACGAATTTATTAACTCCATTCATTTATAGATTCGGTCCTCAATCATTCCACTAGTACACGCATAAATCCTGGTGATACTTATCGTTTCTTCTTATACACTGTTTCCCGAGATTCATTTTAAACTCAAAATAAAATAGTGATCTTCAGTACGAGGAACAGAACGAGATAAAAATGACTTCAATAAACGCATAAACGAACAAGATGTGGTAAAATGATTTAAGATTAACGATCGACGAGGGATCTCGACTCACGTAACCGTAAAACATAATAAATCACAATACTAGAAAAATGAGAGCGAAGAATAAATTATACATTAAAATAACATTTGTCACAATTATCCGTCCCGGATTTGGTATTACCTTAAAACTCAGTTGAGGTACTTTCTTGATAAAGATGATACATCAAAAATAGAAGTAAAATAGTTTTACAATTTATTTGGTCGTCTTAAGAAACTTTGAAGGAATGACGTAAATTTATTAATTAAACTCATACTGATGGTTACAATTAGAGAATATAATTTCCAAATTAAATCACTATTAGGAATATAAATTAAACTGGCAATTTCATTACATTAAAAGTAAAGTATGATAAGTCAATTATTTCAAAAGGTAGAACATAATTTTATTTTAAACATTAGTTTTAGTTATACAAAATATGGTGTATAAATTTGACCTTTTACTTTTGATGGTTATTTCGATGATTTAAAATCATTAGAAAATGTAGACAAGTTCCATAAAAAAAATTTATAATACTTTGTAGGAATACATAAAGGTGTTTATCATTCCAAAATAAATATGGGTTACATTCGGGTTTTCGAAATGTGACAAGATAACAAACGAATACGAATGGAAATAATAGTCAACAATTAGTACGAAATCAATGGTACAAAAGGGGAGGAAGCAAATGTTGTATAAATTCTTAAAGAGAATAATAAAATAAAGGCGTTGATGGTAAGACGATAAGAAATAATAGATTAAACAAGTTGTCAATTTTTGTTAGTGCGGTTGATGGTTCACCAATATCAGCTCGTTAACTTAGCGGTGGTCGATACATGATCGGAAAGAAGATCCATACAAAAATTTTAATAAATAAAATTCCTAATAATCACTTGTAATTAAAACAAATCAAATGAACGATGTTAGTGTTTAAAGAGAGAAGTCAAAGCACGGTTCACAAGAGTGGATTTCGAGACAAACGAGAGTGACGGACGTCATCCCGGATATACGAAAATCACTCTAGTGATAATTCATTATTCACGTGCGGAGACATTCCAAAGATCTACCCAGTCGCATAAAGAAGATTGGACGAGAAGGAAGGATAAAACATTGAGACTTTCAAGTCATTTATCAACGGTCAGTCATTATACGAACGGTCAAAAGAAATCAGTTATAAGACAAAATGAAGTAACAAGTGGAAAAATGATTGTCGAGTAAAAACGTATTCGTAAGCGCGTAATTCGTTCAAGAAAAGGTAAGAAAACATATGCGGATGCATAGAAATTGCGCCACTTGCATGAAATATAAAGGTTTTTAAAACTACTTTTCATTTTATTTCATTTTATTTATCTTTATCATAAATACAAGTAAAAAGTTGATTATTATCAAGATTTTTAAGTGGACTAATATTCAGCCTAGCATGGCTCCTTCTAAATTAGACATAGGTGATCAGGCCATGTATAATTTAGGGCTAGCAATGCAGTGCTCCGTTTCGTCGAAAAGTATTACGTTTCTTATGTTTATATAAATCATACCATTTGTAAAATGGAATATATAAAAATATTTTATAAATTTATAGGATACAAGTAATTTGTGAAATACTCAATAAGCAACTTTGAATGTCACAAAAATTATTTTATAAGACCAAAGTAAAAATAATTGGTGAAAATAATCGTGAAACAATATCAGATTTATTTATAATATGACATTATGACAACGTATAAAGTAGTCAAAGTTTTGCAAGAAGTGGCAAATAGTAGCTCATAAAACAACCAATGAAATCTTCACGAATTAATAAGGTTTCAAAAGGTTATAAGGTTTAGACGGAAACGCCATGAGACACGCGATAAAAATATCGACGAAGAATATGAAGACAAAACTTCAAAACTCAACCCAAATCAGTGAAAGGTTAAAAGAAAATAAAAATAAAATAACATCGAATGACAAATGAGTCATACATATGAAAAGAATAAAACAATCCACATGTGTAATCTTTGTAAGATACTCGACACAACATGCTTTTAAGAAAGTATGTTATTCGTTTTTAAATTACACCATTAATCCGGTAATTGCTAATCCTGTACTGTTTTTATTTTTAAATATTTTCACATGCAACTAGTATTCGTTAGTTGTAAAATAATATTTGTTAAAATTTTACGATCTCAAATGAAATCAAAACAGCTTAGAAACATTTAAAACTCATGTTCTGAATTTTCTATCAGATTTAACTTTTAAATATGAGCCGGTTAATTGACCCAATAAACGACATCTCCAAGACTCAGAGTCTAAAGCATTTTGATGCAAAACGACATTTCGGACGACTTTCTAGTTTTACCCGAGACTTGAAAACCAATGTAAAATGACCAAAATACCCCTGCAAATTCTGTGCAGGTTTGACTATTTTATTTTAAAAAATGCAGGTTTTACTTTTAAGTTTTGACCTGTTTATACTTCCCCTACGGTTTCTGCATAAAGTGTATTTTTCGACACTTCTTAACGGCTCAAAATATATACATATATACACACATGTCTTGTGGATTTTATAACAACGAAAAATAAATCTCGTAATGAGCATCAAATAAAATATAGCATGATGAATGACAGAAAATGCTTCAAGGTATTCAACACGAAATTTAGGAAGCAAGACGGTGAAAGTCGTTCGTAATTTAGATTCCAAAATGCAATATAGGCAAATCTCCTTGGTGCCACGATTGTCAAAAACACAAAACATAACAAGAAAAGAATGGAACATTAACATGCTACACTCCAGGAGCGAGAAGGTTAATGAAAAACAAATGATACAATTTTACAGAAGTAAAATCGTATTCCAATCTAGCGCCATAATCTAGACGATGATTTATAAAATGACGATGACGTTACCGAGATATAAGTGAACAATACACTTCGGAGTCGATACATATAGATGTCAATAAATAGCGATTATTCTATTCCAAGGACACATTGAGCTACACAATGGTCTAGAGACTACGTTTCAAGACGTCCAAGCACAAATACCCGGAAGACGATTTGGATATCTACGTAGATATCTCAAAGGGTTAAATAATGAAAGTAACGCGCGCAGATGAAGGTATGTAAGGTCATAATATAAAAATTTTGCAATAAAAGCAATTTAAATAGTTCAAAAATAAATACAGAAAGATCTTGAAAATTCGTTGTATTTATTTAAGTTAATCATTAATAAATGATAAACTTTTATCGAAAAGTTTAACGACAGAAATATATATCGATAAAGGGATCCTAGATATAAATATATATCAATAAAGGGATCATAGTATTTATTTATAAATACTTGGCAATATAAGGATACGTAATAACGTATACTAAAGTTGTAATCTCAGAAGTAGCTTAAACCTGAAGTCACGCGAAGTTATGTGCACCGACTCTTTGAAAAATAAAAACTGACAGTTATAGTTTAGGTTTTTAAAATAAAGACCTAGTTCTCTATAACTCATGGCTCTGGTACCAATCTTTAACACCCCCAAATTTACACGCAGCGGAATACATCTTTGGGTGTTAAACAATGATACAACAACACATAATTTATAAAGAACGACTCGAGAAGAGACGTTTTAGATTTATCGTTCCTAAAACATTTGTCAGAGTAGCGTAGTCCCAAGTAATCGTTACCAAAAGATAAGTTAAAACAACATATTGGTTTGTTTTAAAAAAATGGAACGATAAATAAATCAAAGAGTTTGAACAACAAAAGCAGTGCACAACTTCATTCCCCGTGACCTCCAAGCTTCCACTTCTTGATTACCTGAAATACATGTGAGTAAAACAATCAGCAAAAATGCCGAGTGAATCTATAGGTTTATGAAATCAATTTGAACACAAGCAAAGATTATAAGTTTGTGGCATGCTTATAAGCATCAAATAATAATTTGCATCAACAATGATAATTGTATATAGAATAAATTGCAATAAGCTCATGGAACCGATCCCTTAGACACTCCCATATCAGTCTAATAAGACGAGAGATTTATTAATTGTCGGTTACCTCCAGATTATTGGTACATTGCCGTATACCTGACTTCTCAATACAATATGTCCAAACAGTGCGGAGGTCGGGCCTAAGCTTCTATGACAAGTCCACACAAACTGAATCGGGGCGGCTTCCCCCATAGATCTATTAATTGTACTAGCGGCTAGCCCATCATAAGCTAGTTAACGGTCCATAATTGAGGCTTTAATAAAGGCAATCACTTAATGCAATTTAAAGGCAACCACGGGTCCATTCATAGAGGGACAAAGCATACCATTAAAAATCTTGTGTTCTAAGTTTATAAAAACATGTATTCCCCCTCGCGGGTTTAAAATCATTTAATAACTAGTATAAAGCGAGGCTATAGACTCACGTTGATAATGAAAGGCGGATTATCGGCTACGGGCGTGCTTCGGTCACGGAAACCTATATAAATAATAATCGGTCTTAGACTCTTGTCCAATGACTTTTATCAAAATAACAATATACATATGATGATTTTGTACATATGATGATGATCAAGTGGGTTTATATATCCTTGTTTACTCATTTTAGTGTTTACGTTTTGGTAACTTTTTACTAGTTTACTAGTTTTACCTACTTACCTATTTTAAGTCCAATAAGCTTAGTATAAGTTCTTTAACTTGTTTTAATCCATTCTATACCTATATTATCAGTATATATACTTTCCATGTTGGGCCCAAATGGGTTAAGCCCAATAAGTTCTTTTTATAAGTTTTTATCTTATTTAGTCCAATTGTTAGTCCAATATGCTTAGTTAGCTCGTTAACGTCCGTATGTCCTATAGTTCGGGTTTTATCGGTTTTTACTTGTATTAGTTACTTATATATCAGTATATGACTTTTAAAAACTTTACATTAGACGGGTTTGATCGTCTAAGTTTTATTTGGCGAAAAACGTTAATTTTACGGTAATAGCCGAAAAAGTCGTAAAAATCAAGTTTATAGTTTTTATTACTTATAAGTATTATTCCATAACCATTTATATAATTTATCCATTTAATTAACCTTTTACATATTTATATAAATAAGTTTCATAAGTTAGTGGGGTTTTATTTTACATTTTATACAATAAAATTTGAGTGCTTATATAATAATAATAAACATTAATTCTCAAAATCTGATTTTTATCTTCATGTTCACCATTTTTATCATATCTAGAGTTCTATAATGAATTAGAAGCTCATTTTTGGGTGACATGTTCTTCATATTATGTGCTACATTTAACTTACTTATAGCTACTGCTCATTTTAAGTTCATCTTGTCTTAACAGTCCCTACAAAACTGCTTATTCAGATTAGAACACCTAACTTGTTTTGATCATATCTCACTCATTATATTGATTCCATTGCATGGCCAACTCTCACATGTATATAACATCTTGTAATTACTGTAAATGGATCATACCATGCAATTTTATCAGTTCAAGTTTTAGTTATATACTGTTTTTATACAGCCAACTAAATAATCAAGATTTTAGCCTCATTTATTATAGTTATTAACCTTTTTAAGCATATCTATCAACACTTGATTCCCACACAACATTTTTATCATCATATATACATCATATACATATACAAAATGAAAGAAAATACATTTGTTCTTTACAAAAATAACAAGAGAAAATGGAGAGGATGATCTTCTTTACCAACCAAGTGTATTTCTTGTTTTTGGAAGACAAGAACTTGATGAACACCACAAGTAACTCCAAGATCATCAAACACCAAGAACATAAGTTGGGAAATCAGCCCTAGGACACAAGCAAATCACCTCCAATGTTGTTAATATGGCCACCAAATGATCAAGGCTTCAAGATAACTCCATGATAGAGCTAGTAAACATGTATTTCATGGCTAGAAAAGATCAAAAGGGGTGTTTGTAGCTTGAAAGTGGATGGCAAGGGTGGAGTATTTGAGAGGATTTGTGTTGGTTTTGCATGTATGGAAATGGAAATGAGTTAGTTGCTAGTGGTTTTGACTAGACAAAGCTTAAAGTGTAAGCTTTGTTTACACTTGTAAACTTGTAGCTAACATGATGCCACATATAGTTGTGGTGTCATGTTGGTGCCATCCAAACTAAGCTAGTGGGGTGGGACAATGTATTTTGTCCCATCTCACTAGTTTACGGGTATTCCTCGAGTCTAGTTTTCTCGATTTGCGTGCCCTCGGGTCGTTTCACGAAAAACGTTTTTATAAATTATGAATCTACGTCACAAAACGAATCCAATAAAAATTGTCTCATCAAAAACGGAATTCAAAAACGTAAATACGTAATCCTAAGGTTTCCGGTTTAGTCGTAAGGGATGCTAAATTATGCACGTAAGCCCAAATTTAAATCCGTAAATTGTGAGTTCGTCAATCAACACAAAAATAAGTTTCAAAATATTATACGAGAAAATATTTCACTACCTGAAAATGTTAGATTGTACTTTTTTTAAAAGTTTAAACGCACACGAAAAATAATAATATAACGACTCGATACGTAATTGAAACGATATCGTCGAAAGTATTAAATATCGAAACTATCGATAATAAAATATAAAAATTTTGGCATCCGTCGGTATCGCGATCACAAGTAGTCCTCGTTGCTTGTCAAAATATTAAAATATAATATTTAATATTGGTTTCAACTTAAACCGTTAAACATAATAATATTTAACGTTATAAAATACTTCAAAATAAATGAAAATAGAATTAAATTATGACCTTATTTTTACGGGTTTTACAGACTGTACCTTTGCCAATGATATTACCATGTCGATTACTTACGAATGTAACGTTAACTCCATCATATGCTTTGTAGTGTGAGAACAAACTTTGATTACCCATCATGTGTTTAGAACAACCACTATCCTTAATCCACTCGTCAGGCTCTAAATCAGTTCCCAAGCATATCTAGGTAACAACACACAAGATTAAACATTTGGTCCCCAATATCTCATGGGTCCAAAGTTGTTAGTTCTAAACATCCCTTACACTTGGTTGGATGCATGAATGGAGGAGACATTCCCCATGGGGAAAAGTATTGTTGTTGAAAATTGTTCCAATTCATATGGCCATTTTGTTGTCCATAGTTTCTCCTAGGTGTCTTTGATCTTGATCTATAATTATTGTTATTCCTTCTAAGTGTTGGAGTTTTACTTCTAGGTCGTGACTTGGCTTGATTGTCTCTTTTTGGTGTAGGTGTTCTACTTCTAGGTTTTGACTCATTTCGTACACTTGGAGGAGTAAATGTTTGTCTAGACAAGTTTCTAGTTCCCATTAGAGGTTTACTCAAGGGCTTGTAGAATTTATCTAGAGTAGGCTTTTCAGAATAGGTATATTGACCTTGTTAATAAGAATATGTTTTGGCCCTTCACCTAAAATAGACTTTTCAGAAAGTTCAGGATTTTCACAAAAACTATCTTCTGTCCGCGGTTCTTTAGCTCCACCCGCGGTTCCCTATCAATAAGGAACCGTACCATATATTAGCGAACCGCGTACAGGGGTGCGTTTTTCTGAAAACCTAACTTGTTTTGGTTCACTAGTTGATACTTCATTAGTGTTATATCCCAACCCAAGTCTTTCCTAAGAATGAATTTGTTTGTTCAACATATCATTAAGAGCACTAGTACCTTTCATGAACTTTTCTAATTTAATGGAGGTACTCTTGAGATCTTCATTCTCTTGTCTAAGGTTTTCACGTTTTAAACAACCTAAATCAAATTCTTTGTTTTTCTCAAGCTTAGCTAATTTCTCTCTTAGCTCATTAATTTCATTTTCAAGCTTGGTTCTAGTTGATTTTAGCATTTTGTTCTTTTCAATGAATTTAAGGCTAAGCTTATGTAAGTTATTGTATTGGCCTTCTAATTCACTATCATCTTGAGAAGAACTATTATTGCTATAATAATCGGTTTCAGAATGTACCTCTTTAGAATTGTGAGCCATAAGACATCTATCATCTTTGGGGTTGTCATCAACATCTTCACCGCTATCGCTCCATGAACCTCCAACGAACGCCGTGTGGTTCTTGTCGCGTGAAGGCTTAGGACAATCACCGATGAAATGATTTGGATCACCACATCTAAAGCATTTCCTATCACCTTTATCATCTTTGGCAAATCGGTTTTTGGAGAAGGGTTTCTTGTCGTTGTTTGGTTGCCTCACGTGTTGACCTCGTCTCTTGAAGAACTTCTTAAAGTCTCTAACCGCCATGGCATATTCCTCATCATCACTATCCGAGGAGCTTTCATGGTCACTTTGCGCCTTCTTGGCCTTAAGTGCAAGAGACTTTCTTTCATTCTTGGTTTTCATCATTTCCGAGTCCTTCACAATTATCATCTTATGAACTTTCAAGTTGCCAATGAGTTCATCGAGTGATAATTTGGCGAGATCCTTTGATTCTTCAATCGACGTAACTTTAGCTCTCCTTTTTGGATGCAAAGCCCTAAGAAACTTCCTAACATTGTTCTTGCTAGAAAAACCTTCATCAAGTGCTTTTAGACTAGTAATAGTAGTGTTATATCTAGCAAATGCACTATCAATAGTTTCATCTTCTAAGATGACAAATTGTTCATATTGTTGAACAAGAAGATCGATTTTGCTTTCTTTGACTTGCCTATTACCTTGGTGGGTTACTAAAAGAGTGTTCCAAATATCTTTAGCGGTTTCACACATAAAAATCCGTTCGTACTCTTTCTTTGGTAAAGCATTATAAATCACCATTTTTGCCTCATTATTTTTAGCAAGTTTCCATTTTAGCCTCATTATTGTGTGTTTGCCTTTAGTTTAGTTTGTCTAGTTTGTTCTGTTGTTGCTCTTGTCTAATTTATCTTGATCTATCTGGTTTTGTTCGTAGTTTTATGTGTCTTGCTTTGCTTTGGTAATTGCTTTATTTAGTTATCATGGGGGATGTGCTTATTAGTAGCTTAAATGCTGGTAATCCTTTACACTTGCATAATAATGATCATTCTAATCTGCCTATTGTTAGTATTAAATTAACTGGAACTGATAACTATAAAATGTAGTCTACTGCTACGAAAAATTCTCTTCTTGGTAAGAATAAAATGGGTTTTGTTGATGGTACTTGTGTTAAGCCTGTTACTAGTGTTGTTCTTGCTCAGAAATAGGAGAGAGGCAATGCTATTGTCCTTAGTTGGATTCTTAATTCTTTGTCGCCTGAATTGTATCTTGGTCATGTTTATTTTGAGATTGACTATGATGTTTAGGAAGAAATTGAACAAACTTATGATAAAATGGATGGTTCTGTGATTTTTAATGTGTTACATAAGATTCATTCTACTAAGCAAGGTGAATTATCTATGTCTGATTCTTATTATCATAAGTTAAGTTCTTTATGGAGAGAATTTGATACCTTTACTTTGCTTCATGCTTGTACTTGCGCTATGATGGTGTTCTTAAACATAATATGTTGATTAGGCTTATGCAGTTTCTTATGGGATTAGAGATGCTTTTAATAACATTTCTAGGGAAGAGTCTCACAGCGGCCTTATTCCTAGCATAGGGAATGGTGCTGGGAATAAGGGTACTCCTGCTGTTTTTGTTGCTAAGTTTAATAATTATAGGCCTAATGATGTTAAAAGAAACAATTTTTTGCAATAATAATACCAACAAAGGTCATAATCTAAACTTGTTATGTAAACATTATGGTCTTATTGGTCATACTATAGAGAGATGTTTTGATATAATTGGTTATGCTCTCGGTTTTAAAAAGAATCCTAATTTTGTTAAAGGGGGTGTAGAAACTAGAAGGGGGGGGGGGGTGAATAGTTTCTTAAATTTACTTGTTAAAAGATGGTTTTTAAAAATCCTTTTCAAAAACTTCGGCTTGAGTATTTATGTGAAACCTTCTTATACACAATATGAACAAGGTATAGTGCAACTAAACTAATAATCACAAGTATAAAGAATAATGAATGTAAAGAGGTAAGGGAAGGAAAGATCAAACCAAACACCAAGGATTTATAGTGGTTTGGAACGAATCTCACTCCTCGTTCCTACTCCACTCCTCGAGTACTCCTTACTCGAGAGTTCACTAATCAACAAGCTCCTTAAGGTGGAGAAACCATACACAATGTCGCTTATCCAATTTCCGACTCTAAGCTAAAAGTCGAGCCCTAATCTTAGCTAGGACCAATCTACACCAATATACTTTAAGGACCAAGTATTAACCTTAATACATACACAACTTCCAAATAGACACAACTACTTGGATCTTCAAAAGAATGACACAACAATGAATAAATAAGTTTGGATCTTCAATGGATCTTTGAGGTAGACACAACACTTCAAGGATGAAAGTGTTCTTCTCTTTGCACTTTGAGAGGAAGAGATGGGAGGAGAAAGATTCAATTCTAAACAAGTAGTAATCAACCAAATGATCAAATATTTGAGTGATTTAAGAAGTATGAAAGAATCTAGAAATGTATGTGCAAAAGAGGCGAAGAGAAAATATGAGAATGGTCCACTATTTATAAGACAAACTTCCAACGGCTATATCCGTCTGCGGTTCCTTATTGGAGCCCTCGGTTCCTTATCGATAAGGAACCGCCATAGCCACTAAGGAACCGCCGGAGTAGACTCCGCTCCTTTTTGTCTTTTAGTGGTATGGTTCGAATCTGGAGATTAAAATATCCTGAAAGGATATTCCAAACCTAGATAGAATATCTTCAAATTTTCGAATTTTCAAATAATTAGTTTAATAAAACATTTTCTTAAAAGGAAAGTTTAATAGAAACTTGTCACACTTAATAAAAAGTGAGTTTTAATAAAAGATTAAATCCTTGATCACTTAATTAGGATGAGTACTTGTTTGTACATACCTTAAGTGATAATGGTTGAAATGAAAAATACTTGAACTCAAAAATTCGTTTTTCGTTGTTTTCGTAAATGCTTGTTTTTTACATATTGTCGTAATTAAAACAAAGCGAGACCGAAAAATGCAAGTAACGTTTTTAGGCATCATTGCATCAACAGGGGGGACTAGTACTCGAAGTAGGGTGTTTAATGGTTCTGAAAGGGCTCAGAGGGGAGTTTCCTCTGGTTCTACTACTTTGGATTCTTCTTTTACTAAGGAACAAATGGCTAAAATTCTTTCTTTGATAAATGAGTCTCCTTCTGGCCATATCAATGCTAATATGGCAGGTTTTAACTCTTCTTTCTTTATTGGTAATGCTTACTTTAATCTGAACTTTAAGGGTTTTTTTTGTGCTCATAAATGTTTTGATATGTATAATGTTACTATTGGTTTGATTATTGATGTTGGTGCTAATCAACACTTGACTGTTTCTACTAAAAATATGTTCAATGTCATTGATATTTCTAGTTTATACTTCACTGTTGGTCATCCTAATGGCACTCTTGCTAAGGTGTCTGCTATAGGAAATTTGAGATTGTCTTATAATATTCTCTTGTTTGATATCTTGGTTGTTCTTGAACATTGTGTTAGTCTTATGTTTGTGTACAAGTTGATTAAAGGTAGTAAATTCTTTGTTGGTTTTGATGAGCATAACTATTATATTTAGGATTTGAATCTAGTAAAAAATGTGAGGATTGGTAATGAATCTGATGGTCTGTATTTATTTAATGAAAATAAGTCTGATAAGTCTAATATTGGTGTATCTAGTTCTTCTTTTGTGTGTTGTGTGTCTAAGAGTCTTTGGCATAGCAGACTTGGTTATCCCTATGACCAAGTCTTGTTTGTTCTTAGCAAGTCTGTTGTTCTGAAATATGACTCTCATATTTTACCTTGTGATATCTATCATAAGGCTAAACAGACTATGGAGCCTTTTCCTCTTAGTGATCATAAGTCTATGTGTGTTGGTGATCTTGTTCATTTAGATTTATAGGGTCCCTACAGGGTTGTTAGTAGGGATGGGTATAAGTACATCCTGACTATTGTAGATGATTCTAGTAGAGTTGTATGGGTCTATTTGATTAAGACTAAATGAAGTTGGTTTGTTTATTAATAGTTTTGTGGAATTGATTAAACTCGGCATAATAAAAAGATTAAGGTGTTTAGGTATGATAATGGGACTGAGTTTGTAAATAAAAAAAATTGTTGGGTTTTTTAATGCTATAGGAAACATAAACATCTTTTGAATGTTGTTAGTGGTCTTATGTGTTAGGGGGGATTCCTCTGAATATGTGGCTTGAGTGTATTTTAACTGTTGTTTATTTGATTAACAGGCTTCCCTCTTTTGTCTTGTTTGGATCTTCCCCTTATAAATTAGTGTATGGTAATGAACCTAGTCTTTCTCACTTAAGGTGCTTTGGTTGTCTGTGTTATTCTATCATTCTTAATAATCATGATAACTTCAGTTCTAGGTCCAAGAAGCGTGTTTTAATTGGATTTTCTTTAGTTAAAAAAGCTTATCAGTTGTACAGTCTTGAAAACAAAACTTGTTTTTATTATATAGATGTTGTTTTTTATGAAACCGTCTTTCCTCTTAAACTGAAATCTGTTTCTTTAGAAAGTTTTAAGTCAAGTAATTTGGAGTCAAAATTGGATTTATTAAATTTTTTTGGTGACATAGATGATCATGGTGATAAAAAGCCCAATGATGATGAAAGACACACTTAATGGCAACGGTGATGGAAATGAGATGGCTTCAAGTAGTCTTAACAGTTCCCCTCTTGATATGACAGAAGCAAATGTTGCAACACTTGCAGGTGATAACATTATATCTGAGGGTAGTAATTTTGTTGCCTATAGTTCTGGTTCTCATCATACTGATATTTCTTATAATGAAGTGGAACCACAAACTGTTAGGAAGTCTACTAAGGTCAGAAATGTGCCTTCTAAATTTAATGATTTTGTGATGCCAAGTGGTAAGATATATGATATTGAGAATCATGTTAGTTATATAAATCTTTCATCTATGAATTTATGTTTTTCTACTAATCTTAATAAATCTATCGATCCTAAGAATTTTTATGAGGCTTCTTTAGATAAAAATTGGATAGAGGCTATGAATAGTGAAATGGAGGCTTTGATTGAAAATAATACTTGGGTCTTGGAAGATTTACCTGTTGATTGTAAAAATATTCTTTGTAAATGGTTATATAGAATCAAATATAAATCAACTGGTGATACAGAGAGATATAAAGCTAGGTTGGTGGCTAAAGGTTTTGGTCAAAGAGAAGGTACTGACTATGAAGAAACCTTTAGTCCTGTTGTGAAAATGGTTACTGTGAGATGTGTTATCACTCTAGATGTTCATAATAATTGGCCTCTGTATCAACTTGATGTTAACAATGCTTTCTTATATAGAGATTTACATAAGGATGTTTACATGGATTTGCCTCCAGGGCACTATGATAGTTCTGAGACCAGAGTCTGTAAGCTTGTTAAGTTCCTTTATGGACTTAAGTAGGCTCCTAGAGAATGGAATGAGAAGTTGTCTAGTGCTTTGGTTGAGAATCGTTTTAAACATAGTTTAAATGATTAATTCTTTGTATGTTAAAGATATTAATGGTGTGTTTTTTGTTTTATTGGTTTATGTGGATGACATTGTTATACTTGTAATAATAAATCCGAGATTGATAAATTTAAATAATTTTGTCTAGTTAATTTAAAATTAAAGATATGGGGTACTCTAAAATACTTTCTTGGGATTGAAGTGCTTGAAAATAAATCTGGATTATGTCTTTCTCAAAGAAAGTAACGTATGGAGTTACTTAGTGAGTATGGGTTGTTGGGTTGTAAGCCTACTGATACACTTATGCAGCAGAATGTTAGCTTGAATCATGTTGAGACTAAGGATGATAAGAAGCTTGTGAATTTGACTTTTTTTTATCAAAAGCTTGTTGGTAAATTGATTTATCTATCTGTTACCAGGCCTGATATTTCTTAGGTTGTACATTGTTTGTCCCAGCACATGCATTCACCTTTGTTGTCTCATTTTACTAGTAGGTTGAGAGTGTTGAGATATTTGAAATAATGTCTAGGTCTTAGTATTCAGTTTTGTTCTGGAAAGAGCTTGAGTCTGCATGCTTTCTCTGATGCAGACTGGGCTAAGTATTTTTGACTAGGAAATCTGTTTCTGGTTTCAGTGTGTACTTTTGTGGTAACTTGATTTCTTGGAAAAGTAAGAAATAAACAACCATGTCAAGGTCTTCAACTAAAGCTAAATATAATTGCGTGGTATCTACTACTTGTAAGATTGTTTGGATATCTCAACTCCTGAAGGAATTGGGAGTGGAGGGCTTGTTTCCAGTTCCATTGTATTGTGATAGTACTTATGCTATTCAAATTGCTGCCAATCTTATGTTTTATGAGAAAACAAAAAATTCTGAGATTGATGTGTATTTGATTAGAGAGAAAGTTGCTTCTGGTGTGATAATCATTGTAAGGTAAATTCAGCTAATAATGTGGCTGATATCTTTACTAAGAGTTTGAGTATTGATCAGCATAAACATTTCTGTTATATGTTGAATATGACTAATATGTATGGAGTATGAGTTTGTGGAGGGGTGTTGAAAAGTCTAAGCTAAATATTGTCAAACTCATACTTGAGGGACTTGTATTGTAATTTATTCTATTATTCTTTCTTTGGGTTTGGTTTGTATTGTTTCTGTTTATGCAGGGTTCAAAATGTAAATATTGGATTGTCAGCTGCTATATATGGAGCTAGGGTTTCATTGTCTTAGCTAAGCCGTTTTTATCAATCACACACACAAGATCAAATATGTTAGTTCGGTTATAATCTGTTAGTATAATCTTGATCATCATGATCAAGTTAGTCTGGTATTGGTGTTGATTCTTGAGAGTTTGTAGTGAGGTTAATTGTAAGTGATATATTGTATAGAGGTTGCACCTTATAAAGGGACGATCTATATTTATTTTGTATGTTTGATAAGCACACGATTGTGGACTTATCTGTATTAGATTGGTTAATAAGAAGTATGTGGGGAGGTTGGTTGAGTGCTTCAGTCGTGTTTTGAGTATTGATTCATTAGTTTTTACACAAACCCCTATGACCCTATAGTTTTCCAAAGTTATATTTTGTTCTCAACATAAGTAAACCATGTTATGTTGTGGAGCACGTGGTATACGTTGAAGACTAAATTTTCAACGGAATGATAATCCTAGAAACTATTTTGTAAATTGTGTTTTTACGTTAAAAATAAATTTTGCAAGGGAAAGATAACTTTAAAAACTATTTTTGTAAATTGTTTTTAATTATTTTTTACAAAAATAATCTTTAAGATTCGTGTTTCATTCCAAAGTTAGTTATTAAAGACTAACTTTATAACAAACTAATAACTTGAATGACTATTTTGGTGTGGCATGGAAAATCATAAATTCTATTTTTAACATTAAAAATGCATTGGTCATCATGATTTTTTGGAAGAGTATTCTTCTTTAATATTATCTATTAATATTCAATTTTGAACATAATATGTTGGGTGTAATGACATGTCATTTTGGTTTCACCAGACGCCACATCAGCATCCTAACATTCAACGCACATATTTCAAAACACCTTTGTCTCACACAACAAATTAAAAAACGTACGGAAATATAACAGAATTTTAAAAACATATGACAAATACAATTTCAAAAACACAATCTCAAAAAATGATAATACACATATTTAGAATAAGTGTATAAATGACCATTTTTCTTACCTCATACATTGCACAAATTACATCTTTCAAACATCTTCACCTTGATCATCACATTTCTCATTACAAACAAGATCTCAAAAACACGTGGCTTATTAACACCATCACAAGACATAACACAATTAAAAAAAGAAATTTTTTTTTGTCTTATTCACGCCGTGTATACGACACATGAAGGTTGGGTGAGCTGTAGCACTGTCATGACAGCTACTCGACGACGTTGAATGGGTGGCCACGTCGAATTCCATGCGTACTACTACTACCACACCTTATGCTCTAAGTAACTATTTCGTGACAAAGTAAGATGTAACGCCCTGTGAATGACAAGATAGATCTTTTAAATTTTGACACACTTAATATGTTTGACATAGAAACATAACCAAATAATTACACTATGACCTCAACAAAACAGATTTCACTAACGATAATAATCATTCTCTCATACAAAAGTTATTTTTAAATAAGATTACAATCAAATAAAACCAAAAACTTAAACCACCTATGAGTTGTAAGCATTATGTTAAGAGAAAGGGCATACGCAGTATGCAAATCATGTATACGCCACATTGATCATACAGTCCTCTCACCCAGCAATAAATGTATTGCCCTATACGACGTAGCATATATTGAATATGAGGTATAAATGGATCATTTTAATTCTTCCAATATATGTTGTATAGACCAATACGCCGTATTCACCATTAAATATGTTGTATAATCCAACACATTGTATTACTATAAACATGAAATGTATGGCTTCGTACGCCGTATCCAATACTGGATACACTGTATGTACACCAGATACATAACCGTAATAGAAGCCATAAAACTGTAAATACCCAAAACAGCAAAGCACAAGACCTGTAGAGACCAAACTTATCACATGACATTAATACTTTCCAAACATAAAAACATACTCCATGTTTATTTTGATTGTAACCAAGATAAAATAGATCAACATAAGTAAGATTAGTACAACACCCAACACCCTTAATTATATACACTTAAACATTTAACTACTTATTTTACTTCATATTCATATCAACAAACAAGATCATCATAACTTGACTTGACGCAACAACATAAAACCCAAAATATTCAAAATGACCCATTTCAAAATATTTATACCAAAGTAAGACTTGACTTATGGGCTTCTAATTTTTGGCACTTGGTCAAAGTTCTTCTACTACTAAATTCAAAGGAAATCGTCTATTCATGGTCCTTACCTTTACTTCTAGTACTAGAACCTACAAAAAACATCATTAACTAAAACATGTAAGTGAAACGCTTAGTAAGCATATGGCATAACTTTTAATATAAATCTATACTACATATAAAAGAGATTAGTATCTCTCTCATATTAATTATTTAAGTAGTACATATACATATGCATATTATACAAGCTATTTATACTAGAAATTTAAGTAATTACTAATATTTAAGTAAAACAAATATATGTATGCACATTGTATAAGCCAATATAGCAAGTCGGTTACAAAACTTGAATTGAATGGCGTCATTATAATTATCTTCATTATTAATTTAATAAAAACATGTTTAAAAAATTAATATTAAATGGCTCGCCATACATTTATTTACTAAATTTTTCGTCATGCGAAAAATTTTTATCCAGAAACATGTTATCGAATAATATTGCTCGCTAAAAGTATGATTACATGTACCCGCCGCTGCATTGCGCGGGTACCCTGCTAGTAGATTAATGAAGCATACTAGCTTAACATTTCAAGGAACAAATTACATAACATTCTGCATACCTTCATTTCATCCAATCATAATAACGTTTAACATTACTAACACTAGATCCAACCTACATACATTAAAAAACTACTTCAACTTTCATCATAACAAGACATCATAATTCAATATAATGGATATTATGATCATTAAATCAAGTTTAGACATACACTTACACCACTTCTTCTAATCATGAGTTGCTACAAGCTCATTTTCTTGTTCATATGATGCTAAAGTCCTTAATTATGCATTAATTTATTATTAACATAATAATTTAACAATCTTAATCACTACCTCTAAATTTCATTTATATGAACCCTCTTGTGGGTTTATTTACACGTGTTGATTAAGTGCTTAAAAAATTATAAGACTTGCTTACACACCTTTTTCCTTGATCAAATTAGGCTCTAATGAAGTTTTGATGATCTTCTCTCTTTAAATTCGATCTTTACTTCTACAAGAGTTCTCTGGAATGATGGAAAGATAATTTCCAAAATGTTATATAATTAAGTTTCATTAATAGGCATAAGTGATCCCTTGGGTCTCATCCTTTCTAATCAGGCTACATATCTCTTTATAACTTTACATTTATATACATTCAACTTATAATTTAACCATTTTTAATAAAATACATTTTATGCAGAATATATTAGTATCAATTTATATTATAAAACAAATACCTTGACGGGGTTTAGGTGTACATAAGAACAAGTTTAATAAGGAGACATTACGATCACATTCACTATGGTTACTTTGGCGACACTTAAGTTTTCTTTCTTTATAGCCAACTACACCACCGACTTAGTGTAATAAGAAAATCAACTTCATCGCAAAACATACCTCACTTAAGCACACAAATATATCTCACAAAAGACCATTCATAAGTGTACACATAAAATAAACCTTTGAGGCTCAGTTGTGGAAAAAGCGAAGACTTATTAGGGTGCGTTTGGTATATAGTAATGGAAATTAGAGGATGATATGATATGTATAGAAGATTTGAATAATGTTTTCCAGTTGGCTATGGAATGAAAATATGTAATCACATTCACAGATTCATAGATTACAAGAGAGGGTACTATCCATCTCACTATATCGTCATCTATCTCACATCTCACCTATTATTTTTTATTTTATACCCTTCACTGTAAGTTAGTTTAGTGTGTTCCCATTTGGGTATAGATGATCAATGTTACAAGATATCACTTGTAATCTTGTGATCACTTTTCAAAAGAAACCATTCAACCTTAATGCATGGGTATAAAGAACATCTTTTTGGAATAAGGCCAAATGTATATTTTTTATTTAAGTAAAAATTGAAGAACCATTTTGATTATAAGTTTTTAGTTTTCATTGTGTATATTTCTATGTTGTATATGTTTATATCAATTTATAGGAGATAATACTCAATGCTAGTTAAATTAGAATTATGAGAATTAATCGGCCTATTAATCTCCTCAGAATGTTGAATCGTTATAGCGATAGTGATTACAAGACTAATTTATTATGAGTCTTGATACACATTTAAAACATCTCATTAATAGGTTAAAAAAACTAAAAACTGATTCTAAAAAACTTATGTGTTCATCAGCGATCCAAATACTTATCATTATGCTCACTAAAGAGCATATGTGTTAATGAGTACCACTCACTAATGAGATAATTCCTTATGATTGAGCATTATGACAAGTTACTACTTTATGAGTACATCAACATACCATTAAATGAGTTAGGGGTTTAAAGACTTGAAGGGTGTATATTATGTAGTCTCAAAACTATTTATAGATTGACCATAATCTTCAAATGCACTAAATTTCCAACAAACTACATAAACAAAACATATAACGCACACAAAATCAACATAAGACTCAGTCGTATGGTCGGTCGACTTGGGCCAAATCCAGTCTGGCTGGTCGACTTGGGCTGAATCCCTTTGAGCAACGAAGTCGCTTAACGTAAGGGTAGTGGGAGGCGTCTCGGTCAATTGCTTAAAAAGACCAAGTTCTTTTCTATACCATTAACACCAACCTAACATACAATGTAAATCTAAGGTATGCAAATAATTTTTTGTAATATACATATCAGCTCACAAAAATTAACTTGAGTTAGTGACGGCGAGCTAAAATTTAGCAAGTTAGATAGGTTCTTGGTCACCGAAGGCTTTTAAAGGGTTAATCTTGCGGCGATATCTTTGGATAAAAAGTTATCCGATCAATGTCCCATTGTGTTCAAGTATTTTGATGTTAACTTTGGTACGAAGTAGTTTCGGGTCTTTAACAGTTGATCAAAGGAAGCAAATATAGAATAGGTGGTTTTACGAGGTTGGAATAAAGATGTGAAAAGTAGCAGACCAGATTGTCAATTGCGTGACAAGATTAAAAACGTTAAAGCAGAATTGAAAGAATGGAGCAAGAATAGATTTGATGCAACTGACACTCAGATTGATACATATTGTCGCGAAGCAATGTATTGGGAACGTGAGACAGAATCAAGAAATCTTGATGAAGTAGTGATGTTAAATGGATGGAGGCGAGGAAGTTATGAACGGACAAGTAAAGAGAGAAGCTAGCATACTTAGACAAAAGACAAGAGTGAGATGGGATGTAGAAAGAGAAGTGTGACAATCCGTCAATTTGAGATCGTTATTTTATTCTCAAGTATTATTTATAATCATTATTTTATTGTTATATTATGAACTCACTCACTTTTGGGAAGAAATTTGGGTTTACGTCTTAAAGTATCATCGACTACGTCTAAACCGGAGAGCTCTACATTACGTGTTTACGTTTACATACTCCGTTTTTGTGACCGACCGACATTTCAGGAAATAAATTTATTCTCTAATATTATTTTGGAATTTCATTTTGTGTTGGTTCATAAACTCACAAATTTACGAGAAGGAAATAGGACTTATGTGCATAATCTAGCGTCTTTTACGATTAAACCGGAAACCCTAGGTTTACGTATTTACGCTTTTGAACTCCGTTTTTGATGAGATAATTTTTATTAGAATAGTTTTGTGCCGTAGATTCATAATTTATAAAAATATTTTTCGTAAGTCGACCCGAGGGTACGTAAATCGAGAAAACTAGAATCAAGAAGTACCCGTAAATTAGTGGGGATGAAACAAGTTTACACTTGTCTCACCCCCACTATAGGCGGCAAGAACAAGCCATAAACACACCCTTTGTTGTCAAGATTGTAAACTTGAATGGGACACTTGTCCATAACAAAAAAACCATCAAACTCTAGCTTCTCACACACACCTACACATTTTGCATGTAAACTTTATCAATCTCTCCTCCTCTCTCTCTCTCTATTTTAGTCCAACACCACCCCAAATCACTATCTTCATCATCAAATTTAACAATAAACTTTATTAGTCATCAACATATGTTGAAGCCTAGATAAAAAGATGATGATTGGAGGTGATTGCTACTTGTGAAAAGGGGTTTTCATGGAGGTCTTAGGGCTGATTTTCAAGAAGGTGTTCATCCACTTGAAGATTTAAAAAATTCCATTTGCTAAGTTAAAGATTTGGTGGCAAGATCAAGCCTTGTTCATCCAAAATCTCATCATTTCCATCATATTGATTGGTATAGAGATTAATTTATTTCCATCATCCTATTGTTTTATCAATGTATTCATCTATTTTCTTCAAGAATGTATATGTATGATGATGATAAATGATTATCATTATATTGTGTGGGGATTTTGTGTTATTAGATTAGGTTAAAAAGGCTAAAATCAACAAATAAACATGTTAAAATCATGACTAGTTGTATAGGCTGTATAAAACAGTAAGTTCCAATATGGTCACATGGTTGAATGGCTTGGATTATTGGATATGCAGATAGATAATTGATTCTTACATATGTGGTGAATTGGCCACTCAATGGAATGATTAAAATGAGCAAGATATGGCCAAAATACTATTGAGGTACAAATCTGTCTAGTCTGTTTTGGACGAATTATTAAAAATACTTAGAAGCTGTTTGAGCAGTAGCTATAGAAGAGTTATTTGTAGCACACATCATGTTGTTTATGCTGTAAAAATTTAAGGTTTTATCTCCTTGTAGAACTCAAGATATGACAAAAATGGTGGACTTGAAATTCTATATCAGATTTTGACTAAAATATATATTATTAAAAAGGCACTCAAAGTAAAATATTACATATAATAAGTATATAAAAGTTGATAAATAGTAATAACTATTATAAAATAAGTTATATACTATAATGAATAAATATTACATCTTTATAAACATGAAACTCAAATGTTTTCTAAAACTACAAACTATATATATAAATTTTACGTCTTTTCGGCTAAAATCGAAAGATTAACGTTTTCGCCAAATAAGACTTAGATGGTCGGAACCGTCTAATGTAACTTTTTTATAAATCATATACTGATATCTAAACACATTTGACAAGTAAAAATCGACAAAACCGAGCTTTGTAACTAATGGACCATAATGGGCCAAATTAGCCTTGTTGGACCACTAGGCCCAACTAGTATGGTTTAATGTTATTGGAATTAATCATGGGTTTAACCCACTTGGACCCAACATATGAGTATGGGCCTGGTCTTAAAAAGATAAATGGACTAATAAAATTATATTGGACTCTTAATGGGCTTATTGGGCCTTAATGTGTAAATGGGCTAAAACTAGTGTAACCAGTGTGATAAGCCTAAGTTAACTAATACTAAAAAACTAGTAATGTTGTAAGATGATAAAACCCCACTTGATCATCATGTTATGACATCATTACATATACATAACAACTTTTTATAAAGTTATTGGGCATAGCCTAAGACCGAGTATTATTTGTCTAGGTTTCCCGTGATCGAGACACGTACCATACATCCTAATTGCCGATAATCCGCCTTCCCACACCAATGTGAGTTCATAGCCTCGCACTCTTTTAACTGTTTTATGAAATGTTTTATAAACCCGCGAGGGAGATAACATGCTAGTTTTAATAAAAATAGGACACCAGTTGTCCCGATTGTATAGTTATTGATATGGACCCGAATGATTATATGACCCAATGAATGAAATGAAATAGATTATTATTAGTTAGGTTATGTCACTAAAAGTCCCATTAGCATGAATTGTGAACTAACGGGATTTGGTAGACGCTTATGCATATAATAGTACTATTTGGGGAAGATCACCCCAGTTCGCGCCTTGACGGTTGATCCCCGTCGTGCCACATTGATTGGTAAGAGAATTTATGTATGAGAAGATTTATATAAGCGTGATTATTGTGACGACACGCTGTTTTAGATGGGCAAAGGAATTACGGGTTAGCTACTCGATATATGTTATAGAAAAGTAACAATGTCATGCGGCTTATAATAATCCAATAATGAAAATACTGATATACGAATTGAATTATAATATATTGCTTGACTAGCAATACGGGGTCTTATTGTGACAATCCATCAATTTATGGTTGATATTTTATTCTCAATGTTTATTTGAAAACATTATTTTAATGTTACATTATGAACTCACTTATTTTTGGGAAGTAATTTGGATTTACGTCTTGAAGTAGCATCAACTACGTCTAAACCGGAGGATTCAACGTTACGTGCTTACGTTTACATACACCGTCCTTGGTGACAGTCCGACATTTCAGAAAATAAATTTATCCGTGAATATTATTTTGGAGTTTTAAATTTGTGTTGGTTCATAAACTCACAAATTTACGAGAAGAGATTAGGACTTACGATTTTAATTTGACGTCCTTTACGACTAAACCGGAAACCTTAGGATTACGTATTTACGTTTTCGAACTCCGTTTTTGATGAGACAATTTTTATTAGATTCGTTTTGTGCCGTTGATTCATAATTTATAAAAACGTTTTTCGTAAAACGACCCGAGGGCACGCAAATCGAGGAAACTAGAATCGAGGAGTATCCGTAAATAAATGGGGATGAGACAAGTGGGACACTTGTCCCACCCCCACTCAAACCGGCCTTAACTAGCCACTACACCCCTTATGTGTCAAAAGCTTCCCAAGGAAGCATAACACATGTAACTAGCTTACTATGTAAGCTAAGTTACCTCAAAACTACCTTCACAAAACCACTCTTCCCATTTGCAACTCATGCAAACAACTAATAACCTCTCTCACCCTCCATCTATGCCGTCCACTTCTCCTCATAAAACACCCTCACTTGATCAATTTAAACCACAAAATCATGTGTTATTTACACATATGTTGAAGCCTTCTTGAAGCTCTATAGATTGGTGGTGCTTATAACATCCAAGGAGGAGTTTTTATGGTGTCTTGGGGCTGATTTTCCACAAGTAGTTTATGAAGATTGGTGGTCTTGAAGATGGTCTTGGATATGCACAAGTTTCTCCATCAAAATCCATGTTTTGATCAACCTACATCATCATGGTGGTATAAAGATTGTTCTCCTCAACTTCTTATTATTTTTGATTATGTAATCTTGTATTTCTTTTACTTATGTATATTTATATGATGATGAATGATGATTAAAAATATTGTGTGGGGATTTGGTGTTGATAAACATGCTTAAAAAGATGAAAAACTATAAGAAACAAGGCTAAAATCTTGTTTAGATTGTTGGCTGTATAAAACAGTAAAGCCTCATATGATAAACTGATAAAATGGCTTAAATAGATTAATATACAGTAAGCTATATGTCTTGTACGCATGTGAGAGTTGGCCATGCAATGGAATCATTGTAATGAGTGAGATATGATCAAAACAAGTTTAAGGTACAAATCTGAGTTCACTGTTTTGGACGATTTTTAGAAAATACTTAGAAGATGATTCAACATTAGCTATAGAAGATTTAAATAGAGCACATATCATGTAGTTTATGTGATAAACATTTGAGCTTCTATCTCCATATATAACTCTAGATATGGCAGTTTTGGTGAAGAGGAAAATAAAAATCAGATTTTGGAAATTAAAGTATAATACTATTATATAAGCACTCAAAATTATATTGTATAAAATATAAAACTAAAACCCACTAACTCATGGATTTTATTTATATAAATATGCTAAAGGTTAAATAAATGAATAACTTATATAAATGGTAGTGAAATAATACTTATAAGTAATAAAAACTATAAACTTGATTTTTATGACTTTTTCGGCTATTACCGTAAAAATTAACGTTTTTCGCCAAATAAAACTTAGATGGTTGGACCCGTCTAATGAAAACTTTATAAAACTTATATACTGATATATAGACATGTACAACAAGTAAAAACCGATAAAAACCCGAACCATAGGACAAACGGATATTAACGAGCTAAGTAAACACATTGGGCTAATAATTGGACTAAATAAGTTAAACACTCATAAAAAGAACTTATTGGGCTTAACCCATTTGGGCCCAACTTGTAAAGTTTAAATACTGATAATATAAGTATAAAATGGATTAAAACAAGTTAAAGAAGTTATAATAAGTTTATTGGACCTAAAACATGTAAATAGGTAAAACTAGTAAACTAGTATAAAAGTTATCGACATATAACACTAAAATGAGTAAACGAGAATATGTAAACTCACTTGATCATCATATATATATAATCATCATATGTATACATAATTGTTATTTTTATAAAGTCATTGGACATGAGTCTAAGACGAGTATTATTTGTCTAGGTTTCCGTGATTGAAGCACGTATCGTACGTCCGAATTGCTGATAACCCGCCTTCCCACATCAACGTGAGTTCATAGCCTCACACTCTTTTAAATGTTTTTATGAAATGCTTTATAAACCCGCGAGGGAGATAACATGTTAGTTTTATAATAGGACACCATTTGTCCCGATTGCTTGTTTATTGATTTGGACCCGAATGATTGAATGACCCGATTGTATGACCCGATAAATGATTAAAGGACCCGATAGATGAAATTAAATGGATTATTAAAGTTAGGTTATGTCACTAAAAGTCCCATTAGCATGAATTATGAACTACCGGGATTTGGTAGACGCTTGTGCATATAATAGTACTATTTGGGGACGATCACCCCAGTTCGCGCCTTGACGGTTGATCCCCGTCGTGCCACATTGATTGGTAAGCGAATTTATGTATGAGAAGATTTCCATAGCATGACCTTTGTGACGACACGCTAATTTAGATGGGCAAATTGAGTATCGGGTTAGCTACCCGTTGTTGGTTTAGTAAGGTAACAATGTCATGCGGCTTATAATAATCCAAAACTAACGAAATACTATTAGACGCTCCGAATTACGACGTATTGCCTGACTAGCAATACTGGGTCATACTATTGATATTATGTTTGTGTTTTGGTTTTCATAACCATATTCATATAACGGTTTTTATTTTTATACAACGTCATAAAACGTATTGTATGATGTTTTTACGACATTGGCTCGTATAATGATTTTTAAGGCAAATGCCTATATTATGATTTTGATGCAGATTTGTATAAAATGACTTCGGCTATTTTATGGCCTATTAAAATGATTTGTACAAAATGGTTTTCAGTAATAACTTTATACTGATATTATATTGATGGATTTTATTAAACTCTATGAATTCACTCGGCGTTATCGCTGACCTTTTCTTTTAATATGTTTTATCTCAGGTACTTGAAGGTAATTCTCGGGAAGACGACAAGAATTCATGGCCCGCACTTAAACAATATTTTCCATTCAAATACTTTGTAAAACTTTGTATGAAATATAATGACTTGGGACCGATGTAACTTTGATATTTATGAATGGAAATGATTTATTATTAAACGACGCGATTTTTAAGCGTTGTCTATGATGTGAGTAATGTGCTATCCCGTAACACCAACGAGTCTTCCGCTGTATTGAGTTGTATAAATTTGGGGGTGTTACAGTTTGGTACCAGAGCTCTCGTTATAGAGAACGAAAGATTTTTAAAACCAAGGTTTTGAATAAAACATTTCAAAATCTTTTAACTATAAACATTTTTCTAAAAATGTCTAAAAATCTTTTGACTACAACGGTGCCGAAGAATTCCTGAGTTACCGACAAGGCCAGACTGAGAAGTGTTATTTTAATATATATATAACTTGGATTATATATATATATATATATGATGTAATTTTATTACATGATTGTTTGATGATTATTTTGATATTTATACGAGGTATTTATACGACGTCGATTGTCACAAGAAACCCTAAATCCCCTAGTAAATTAATTGAAGCTATTCTCGTAGGAATTCTAGCTATCCTAGATCTAAACCAAGTTGTGGATATTTATGATCCCAACAAAATGGTTGATATTCGTAGAAATGTAGATATTAGTTGATTCTGATATTGAAAAAGAATTGGCGAGATTAAATCTGATATCGATGTCATGACGATCTTTCCTTATAGAGTGGAGTTTGACAAAACATTACCACCTAGAAAGATGTCATATGATTCGTTGTCATCCAATTCTTAAATTTGAAATCGAAAGGGTGAAAGTTGCACTTGAGGCTGTCATTGGAACCATTACCCAAAAGCCTCATGCCACTAATACCTTTCCGAGAAGTCTAATTGAATGTATGAGTCATCTCATACTAGAGACTCATTTGATAATTGTTGTTGTAAGAGATATAGGATTGGAAATTAAGTGTTGATCATATTGAGCTTTTATTGCCTTCATAAGACCGAAGAATAAGATTGAAAGTATTGGAAAATGAAGTAGGATATCGAATTGAGTATAAAATTGGTTGAAACTTAAATAAAATAAAATTTAACCCGTATGAAATATGAGATTGCTAAGAGGAAGTTGTTAAGTTCTGTGATTGAACTATAAGGTTTTAAATGTTTGTTAGTTTGTGTTAAGGATTGTTCCTAGGCCATTGTCCACTAATGAGGATGCCCAGTGTCCAAGAAATAAATTGAAGAAATCTTCTTCTAAATTGGGACCGATGGATCTTCCGGGACAGGTGGGACACCTAATGACTCTTGTAGATTAGTATTCATTGTGGTATCTTTTAAAAATAATCCCTAACTTAACTGAGACAACAGTTGGTAGGATGAGTTCTGAGAATTGTATGACATAGTGACACGTAATGTGTTACGGTACAATTTTGAGTTGTTTGTGATTAATGAAAAGACTACCTTTGATTGCTAAATTCTACATGTATCGATGTTATCTATCTTTTCTTGCTTGTCTCTAATGTTCGCATTAGTGATGCAACCATCGAACAAGTACTCGTCTTGATTTGAATTACATTGTAGATTATTCTTGTTGAGTGCCATCGAGGTCACGAACCTCATGATTATTTGGCTAAGCTCATTTCCTATCATATCGTAGTTAGTTCTTGATGAACAAGCTTTCATCACTCTTTTGCAGATCACTCATTGTTTTTATAAGATAAAACAGTATCCATTGAGAAATGTTAAATTTTCATCACTAAAGGATTATTTAAAGTGAAATTTGTAAGTGATCGTTATCGAAATGAAGTTATTTATAAAACACTTTGGAAAACTTAATTGTTTTCATAACAAGGAAAATCTTTGAAAATTTATTTTGATTCTTATCTAAGAATTAAGCATGAAAATGATTTTACTATAAACATGGATGATAAAATTTTGACGAACTGAGTGTTGCATCGTTAATCTTGAAATTGTATATAGTTGCGCGCCTACATACAATTTGGAATGGACCATGCAAAACTGATTAGTAGTCACCATAAAGCTGATTAATAAACACTACATCTTCTTTAAAGATTGTGAAAGATTAAAATTTTATGAGATCTGCAAGAGTGAAAAATAGGGACATAGTGTTAGGGACACCTACATATGTGCCTGTAGCATTTATTCTTCCGAACCGAAATTACTCATCTGTGGAAATTGTCTTATTTGACAATTGACAATTCTTTCTTGTCCAATTCTCCCGTAGTGAGGTTCTTAGGAAAAGTATCTGATTATCGAGTGTTGATACCCGACTGGATGTATCGATGTTCATATCATTTCTTTTGATTAGATTTCATATTTGAATGACCTGGGTAACGATCCGAGGAGCTTTCGAATGCGTACTCAAATTATGAAAACATGGGATATATTCATATTCGTTAAATGTTTTCGTCTGTATCTGTTTTGAAATTCTCTCGCATAGATTATGTGTTGACCTTACTCTTTTAAGGTTAGTTATGTCTCCTAATATCCTTGAATTTGTGAAGGATTGTGAGTTATTATTAGTCATTTGAGAAGTTCACATCTTATCGACGGCAATGAAACTGGAAAGTTGATAATGCCAATAGAATGGATTGATTGATTATGACATGACGACATTGTCTTAATTGATAGGAACTCGAATAGAATTCCCCTAAATGATAAGATGTTGATTATCAAAAGTGATCTAAATAATTCTTGATGGATGACTTGAAATTATACCTTGAATGGTTGTAAATTAGTCATAGATATCATAATCTAGAAAGAACTTAATATGAATTTATTAAAAGATGTTCTTTTATCTGAAACTTTAGGAGGTATTTGTTGATGAATTACCTAGACTTTCGCCATTAAGGCAAGTTGAAATTAGTATTGATTATATTCTCGGTGCTGCACCTGTGGCTTGTGCACTGTACGTCAGCACCATCTAAATTAAAGGAATTACCGTACAACTGAGAGAGTTGACGGAGAAAGATTTTATTCTACCGAGCTCGTCATCATGAAGAGCCATGGTGTTATCATTCCTTATATTTATAGATTACTGTGAACTAAGTAAATTGACAATCGAAAACAATATCCATAACTCGAAATGGAAGATTTGTTCGATCATTTACAAGGTTCTAGCGTATGTTTTAAAGATTTGATCCACGCCATGGTTATTATCAACTTCGCGTCCGCGAAGAAGATTATCTATTCCAATCACTGCATCCGGTACTTGTAATGAACGTTATGAGTTTCACATGATGCCATTTGGATTGACTAATGCACACGTAGTATTCATAAATTTGGTGAATCACGTGTGTAGGCTTTAATTTGATAAATTCATGCTCGTGATCATTAAGGACTATTTGTTTGTTTATAAGAATTAGAAGGAGTTAATAATTATTTATAGATTGCCCTGAACTGGCCTAACAATTAAAACCGGTATCTTGAATATTTAACATGTGATTTAAGACTTTGGATTTTACCAAAAAGAAATGGAAATATGTTTTGACAAATGTTTTAACAAAGGATTTTAAGGGATCATTCCCTTATAACCAAAACATTTAACTAAACTCTTGTTTAGGGGTAAATGTTTTTGCATACCTTAAGACAACCTAAGAAGGAATGAGAAAACCATTTAAACCATGACTTAAAAGTTGAAACGATAATTTTTACTTTTCAAACTAAGAAAACTTTGACCAAAATATAAACAAAGGTTTTTCGAACATTTACGAATCTTATTAAATATTTTCGATAAATCAACAAAAATCTTGTTAATTAAATTCAAATTTATTTTGAACATTTTATAAAATCGGTCGAACTAAGAAATTTAAATTTTTTTTACATTTACGTTTCATAAAAAAAAATTAAATTATTGTTAATTTACATGTAATAATTATCGACGCTTTAGACGTCGGATTGAGTAAAACAGATAAAGATAATAGTAAAGACGAAACTAAAACATAGAAGATATGAAGAAAGAATTTTGAATAAATACGGTTATGATACTTATTTCATCAGGAAAGTGAACGTAATTATTGACACATTATGTATAAAATATAAAGAACCAATTAGGATGTATTCCTTAGTAATGACGGTACAAAATAAATTGCCGAACAATTTAAAAATAACTAATGTTTGTAAAAAGGATAATATAGATAATAAAAAGGGGTTCGCGGATAATGTGAACCATTAGAATTAAGAAGCCGATAGCGTTGAATGTATAAAAGGTCGTTTGTGGTTGCCTAAATATGGAAGATTGTGAGATATAGTTATGTTGGAATTTGTAAGTATAAGTATTATATGTATGTCATTTTTGACTAAAAGTATCTTTGTCTGAAGAAGTTGTACTAATGACAAATTATGAAGGCAGAGATCGCCTCATACATTAGTAAACGTATAACTATTGCAAAGGTCATCATCTGAATTTGATTCGATTTGGGTCATCGTCGACAGACTGACCAAATCTGCTAATATCATTCCCGTTAATGATAAATGCAAAAGAGTTATGTAAACATAGTGTGCATGTATCGAACATCTATATCAAGATCCTCGCTTCGCATCGAATTTCTAGAGATTTGCTCAGAAGCCGTTGGGAACGAACCTTGATGAGAGTACTGTTTACCACCCCAAATCGAAGGGACGAGGTAAAGTAACAATACAAAATACTATAAGCGCTGTTCTATGTTTGAATGATTGACCTTTGGTAATGAACTGTATAATTGTATTCCTTTGGAGAGATTATCATTGATAATTATCGTATTAGGATCGAGATCGAATCTTGTTAGGATCTATATTAGAGCATCTGTAAGCAGGAGTTGAAATGAAGACATCCGACATACACCCATAGTGAGTTGGACATGTCTTTTAGGTTTAAGGTTTCCTATGATGGCGAACCTAACCTTACAAAATACCTGACCCGCGAGATCTGAAATGATTGTTGAAATTAGGATTTGATTATTGACTGTCGATAGTGGGCAGGAGGTTATGTGGATATGAAATGTAGATCTTAAAGTGTCAAATGGGTAGCGAAGTTATGCCAAAAATTTTAACCTTGGAAAAATGAACTCATGATCTGACAAATCATGGGATATAAGTCCCCGTTGTATGGGACCATTGAGATGATGTAAAAGTTGGGATTGAAAGGCATATAAGCTGGATCTACCCTAGGACTTCAAGAACTGCGTGAATTATGTTTCGTAAATCGAACTTGATGGAATATCTATCAAGTGAAAATCTGAGTGTTCTTAGTAAAGCTTAGATCGGCGAAAAGTTGCATTCATTAGAAACCCGTGAACATCATGGATAGAGAAAGTAAGTCAACATTTAGCCTGATCTTATTCCCATAGTTATGTTTGATGAAACTCGCGTATTATAATGGATTACACTTGTGAGAAAAGACCGAATGTGGAGGAAATACCCACATGGCTTTAACTCTATAAGAAGCGAGTAGTAAGATGATCTTTGAGGACAAAGATCCTGTTTAGGGGTAAATGTTGTGACAATCCGTCAATTTATGGTTGATATTTTATTCTCAATGTTTATTTGAAAACATTATTTTAATGTTACATTATGAACTCACTTATTTTTGGGAAGTAATTTGGATTTACGTCTTGAAGTAGCATCAACTACGTCTAAACCGGAGGATTCAACGTTACGTGCTTACGTTTACATACACCGTCCTTGGTGACAGTCCGACATTTCAGAAAATAAATTTATCCGTGAATATTATTTTGGAGTTTTAAATTTGTGTTGGTTCATAAACTCACAAATTTACGAGAAGAGATTAGGACTTACGATTTTAATTTGACGTCCTTTACGACTAAACCGGAAACCTTAGGATTACGTATTTACGTTTTCGAACTCCGTTTTTGATGAGACAATTTTTATTAGATTCGTTTTGTGCCGTTGATTCATAATTTATAAAAACGTTTTTCGTAAAACGACCCGAGGGCACGCAAATCGAGGAAACTAGAATCGAGGAGTACTCGTAAATAAATGGGGATGAGACAAGTGGGACACTTGTCCCACCCCCACTCAAACCGGCCTTAACTAGCCACTACACCCCTTATGTGTCAAAAGCTTCCCAAGGAAGCATAACACATGTAACTAGCTTACTATGTAAGCTAAGTTACCTCAAAACTACCTTCACAAAACCACTCTTCCCATTTGCAACTCATGCAAACAACTAAAAACCTCTCTCACCCTCCATCTATGCCGTCCACTTCTCCTCACAAAACACCCTTACTTGATCAATTTAAACCACAAAATCATGTGTTATTTACACATATGTTGAAGCCTTCTTGAAGCTCTATAGATTGGTGGTGCTTATAACATCCAATGAGGAGTTTTTATGGTGTCTTGAGGCTGATTTTCCACAAGGAGTTTATGAAGATTGGTGGTCTTGAAGATGGTCTTGGCTATGCACAAGTTTCTCTATCAAAATCCATGTTTTGATCAACCTACATCATCATGGTGGTATAAAGATTGTTCTCCTCAACTTCTTGTTATTTTTGATTATGTAATCTTGTATTTATTTTACTTATGTATATGTATATGATGATGAATGATGATTAAAAATATTGTGTGGGGATTTGGTGTTGATAAACATGCTTAAAAAGATGAAAAACTATAAGAAACAAGACTAAAATCTTGTTTAGATTGTTGGCTGTATAAAACAGTAAAGCCTCATATGATAAACTGATAAAATGGCTTAAATAGATTAACATACAGTAAGCTATATGTCTTGTACGCATGTGAGAGTTGGCCATGCAATGGAATCATTGTAATGAGTGAGATATGATCAAAACAAGTTTAAGGTACAAATCTGAGTTCACTGTTTTGGACGATTTTTAGAAAATACTTAGAAGATGATTCAACATTAGCTATAGAAGAGTTAAATGGAGCACATATCATGTAGTTTATGTGATAAACATTTGAGCTTCTATCTCCATATATAACTCTAGATATGGCAGTTTTGGTGAAGAGGAAAATAAAAATCAGATTTTGGAAATTAAAGTATAATACTATTATATAAGCACTCAAAATTATATTGTATAAAATGTAAAACTAAAACCCACTAACTCATGGATTTTATTTATATAAATATGCTAAAGGTTAAATAAATGAATAACTTATATAAATGGTAGTGAAATAATACTTATAAGTAATAAAAACTATAAACTTGATTTTTATGACTTTTTCGGCTATTACCGTAAAAATTAACGTTTTTCGCCAAATAAAACTTAGATGGTTGGACCCGTCTAATGAAAACTTTATAAAACTTATATACTGATATATAGACATGTACAACAAGTAAAAATCGATAAAAACCCGAACCATAGGACAAACGGACATTAACGAGCTAAGTAAACACATTGGGCTAATAATTGGACTAAATAAGTTAAACACTCATAAAAAGAACTTATTGGGCTTAACCCATTTGGGCCCAACTTGTAAAGTTTAAATACTGATAATATAAGTACAAAATGGATTAAAACAAGTTAAAGAAGTTATAATAAGTTTATTGGACCTAAAACACGTAAATAGGTAAAACTAGTAAACTAGTATAAAAGTTATCGACATATAACACTAAAATGAGTAAACGAGAATATGTAAACTCACTTGATCATCATATATATATAATCATCATATGTATACATAATTGTTATTTTTATAAAGTCATTGGACATGAGTCTAAGACGAGTATTATTTGTCTAGGTTTCCGTGATTGAAGCACGTATCGTACGTCCGAATTGCTGATAACCCGCCTTCCCACATCAACGTGAGTTCATAGCCTCGCACTCTTTTAAATGTTTTTATGAAATGCTTTATAAAGCCGCGAGGGAGATAACATGTTAGTTTTATAATAGGACACCATTTGTCCCGATTGCTTGTTTATTGATTTGGACCCGAATGATTGAATGACCCGATTGTATGACCCAATAAATGATTAAAGGACCCGATAGATGAAATTAAATGGATTATTAAAGTTAGGTTATGTCACTAAAAGTCCCATTAGCATGAATTGTGAACTACCGGGATTTGGTAGACGCTTGTGCATATAATAGTACTATTTGGGGACGATCACCCCAGTTCGCGCCTTGACGGTTGATCCCCGTCGTGCCACATTGATTGGTAAGCGAATTTATGTATGAGAAGATTTCCATAGTGTGACCTTTGTGACGACACGCTAATTTAGATGGGCAAATTGAGTATCGGGTTAGCTACCCGTTGTTGGTTTAGTAAGGTAACAATGTCATGCGGCTTATAATAATCCAAAACTAACGAAATACTACTAGACGCTCCGAATTACGACGTATTGCCTGACTAGAAATACTGGGTCATACTATTGATATTATGTTTGTGTTTTGGTTTTCATAACCATATTCATATAACGGTTTTTATTTTTATACAATGTCATAAAACGTATTGTATGATGTTTTTACGACATTGGCTCGTATAATGATTTTTAAGGAAAATGCCTATATTATGATTTTGATGCAGATTTGTATAAAATGACTTCGGCTATTTTATGGCCTATTAAAATGATTTGTACAAAATGGTTTTCAGTAATAATTTTATACTGATATTATATTGATGGATTTTATTAAACTCTATGAATTCACTCGGTGTTATCGCTGACCTTTTCTTTTAATATGTTTTATCTCAGGTACTTGAAGGTAATTCTCGGGAAGACGACAAGAATTCATGGCCCGCACTTAAACAATATTTTCCATTCAAATACTTTGTAAAACTTTGTATGAAATATAATGACTTGGGACCGATGTAACTTTGATATTTATGAATGGAAATGATTTATTATTAAACGACGCGATTTTTAAGCGTTGTCTATGATGTGAGTAATGTGCTATCCCGTAACACCAACGAGTCTTCCGCTGTATTGAGTTGTATAAATTTGGGGGTGTTACACTTATTACTGCTATTATGTTCGTGTTTTGGTTTTACATAACCATTTTCATATAACGGTTTTTATTAAACTCTATACAACGTTATAAAACGTATTGTATGATATTTTTTTACGACAATGGTTCGTATAATAGTTTTGAAGGCAAAAGCCTATCTTATGATTTACGACAAAGATTCGTATAAAATGTCTTTGGCCTATTTTATGGCCTACAACAAAGAATTGTACAAAATGATTTTCGGTAATGATTATATACCGGTGATATATTAATGTTTTTTTATTAAACTCTATGGATTCACTCGGCGTTTCGTTGACTTTTAACATGTTTTATCTCAGGTACTTGAAGGTAAATCTCGGGAAGACGACAAGAATTTATGGCCCGTAATCAAATAAAAATTTCCATTGAAATGTTTTGTAAATTTGTATGACATACTATGACCTAAGGACCTATGTAATTTGATATTCATGAATGGAAAATGCTTTATTATTAAACGACGCGATTTTTAAGCGTTGTCTATGATTTGAGTAATGTGCTATAGCGTAACACCAATGACTCTTCCGCTGATTCAAAATGTGAATATTTGGGGGTGTTACAAGAAGAGAATTCAAAAAAATTTCATTCTTACATGAAGAGAATAAATAAGAAGAATAGTATTAGCGGCTTGATGGTAGATGGGGGATAGTGAGAATATTCGAGAAAGATAAAAGATGAGAACCACGGTTTTTAGAGATTGATCTTCTATGAACGGGATTGGTTGAGACCTAGTTTTTAAAGTGGTCGATTGTCTCGAATATCGACCGAAGATGAAAATTTACTAGAAATTCCATTTTGGGATGCGGTTAATAGTTGTGGTGGAGATAAGACTCCCGGTCCGGATGGTTTCAACTTTAGATATATAAGAAGGTCCCGGAAAATTTTTAAATCAGAGATAGTGAATGTAGTCAAATATTTTTACGATACGATGCAAATTTCAATGGGATATAATTCATCGTTCATGGACTTGATTCCTAAAGTCACAGATCCTATTAGGCTTGATGAATATCGGCATATATGCTTAATCAGTTTATATTATAAAATTATTACAAAACTTTTGGCGGAGAGGATAAAGCAAGTGATTGGAAAGATGGTAGGCGACGTCCAAAATGCCTTTATAGGAGGAAAATTCATCCTTGATGGTAAACGATTGAGTATATGAAGAGAAAGAAATCGAAAGGAATGATCTTTTCCGGAAAGGCATACGATAATAATAACTGGAAATATTTATGTGATATTTTGAAAAGCATGAGGTTTGGAGATAAGTGGTGCACTTGGATTGAAGCTTGCTTAAAGTCTTCCTCGATGTCCGCTCTAAGTAATGGGTTCCCGACTATCAAATTTAGATCAGAACGTGGGTTTATACAAGGTGATCTGTTGTCTCTATTTTTGTTCATCCTTGAGGAAAAAGGTTTGAATGAGATGGTTAATGATGCGGTGGATAAAGGTGTATTCAAGGGAATAAAAGTTGGAACTGAACATGTTGTTGTGTCTCATTGACACAATATTTTTTGGTGAATGGGATAAAGAAATGCAAAAAACCTGATGTGTATCTTAAAGTGTTTCAAGAAAGTATCAGGCTTAAAAGTGAATCTTAATAAAAGTAGACTATATGGTGTAAAAGTGAATTCACATGAGATCGTTACTATGAAGAGATAGATGGAATGTTGTGTTGGGGATCTTCTATTTACATAACAAGGCCTTCCATCAGAGAGTATTTGAGGCGTAAAAGTACGTGAAGAGTTTTAGTGGAAAAATCTAGGAAGAGATTATATTAGCGGAAAGCCAAAACAACGTCATTTGAGGGACGATTGACGTTTGTTAAGTCGGTTTTTGGAGGTTTGCCATTATATTACTTATCGATCTTTCGTGTGTCGGTATGTGTGATTAAAATACTTGAGAGAATTATAAAGGATTTATTTTAGGGTGGGACGGGTAACACAAGAAGATCGCTTGGGTTAACTGGGAAATTTTGTTATTTTCACATGGGGTGGGGGTTTTAAACATCGGTTCTCTTCGGGCAAAAAATTGGGCTTTGGTTAGTAAATGGTGGTGAAGGTTTAGGATAGAAAGTAGTGTATTTTGGGTTAGGGTGATTAAAAGTATCTATGGGATTAATGGTGGGTTAGATGATAACAACGTCTTGAGGGAGTTAGGTAGTAGTGGTGTTTGGAGTGATTTTGTAAAAGTGTGCATAGATTTAAAAAAAATGGAATCATTTTTTCAACTTCGTTTCCAAAAAAGCTCGGGAATGGAGGGGATATACTTTTTTGGAAAGATAGATAGATCGGAAATGATAGGATTTGTGATAAATTTCCTAGGTTGTGTCATTTAGATAGGTGTAAGGAGGCTCGGGTGATTGATATAGGGAATTAGAGTGTGGGGGTTTGGAGGTAGGAATTAGATTGGGTGAGGGAACCTATGGGGAGAGCTTGTGAGGACTTGGCGCTACTGATGGATTTACTTCATAGCATTAATCTAAATTGTAATTGTAGGGATTTGTGACAGTGGAATCTTGTTGAAGACAGTAAATTCAAGGTTAAAGATTTATCTCATATGGTGGATTATGTGATTCTTCAAGCAGTAGTAACTAATCAAGAGACGGTATAAAACAATATTGTGGTAAAGAAAGTGATTATCTTTATTTGGAGAGCTCTCAACGGGTAATTCTAGTTTGCGTGGAGCTTAATAAAAGAGGTGTTGACTTAGATTCGGTTTTATGTCCTTGTTACGGAGATCGTGTGGAAACGATTGATCATACTTTAGTATATTGCAATCTGGCGATGAGTATGGTAGAAAAGATTTTTTGTTGGTGGAGAAGAGGTTCGGTTGATGCTTGCTCTGTCAGCGATATGTTGCAACATGATGGTTCTAATTCAAATGTCACCTCAGGTAAGCTGTGAGTGACCGCATATATGATATGGAAGGAACATAATTCTCGTGTGTTCAGTATGAAAGTGGCGATCATCAATAAAATTGTCCAAGAAATTCAACTTAAAAGCTTTGATTGGATATCTAGAAAGTTGAAGAAAGTTACGTTTTCATGGCAAAATTGGTTTCGTGGACCTTCAAAATGTGATGCTTCATCCTGACTGTTTATCTCTAGGCTCCTCGAGGTGTTTGGCTTTTGATGTTTTGTTTTGGTGTGCTATTGTACATGGTTTTTGTGGTGTTATGTGTACGACGAATTGGTGTGTATTTTCGATGTCTATAAGTCCAAGTTAGATATATATCACATCTAAGATTTGAGATTGGTTGCTTAGGCCCTTTGAATTTATATGGGAATGGTATTTTACCATGTGACTTTTGGATGGCTTATGTGAGTGATATATTAGTTACAGATTTTATGTTGTTTGATGTGTTTTTTTTCGTACTTGGGATCCTCATTTAATTATCTTATTAATTGGGGTGAGATGTCTTGTCTTGTTTTTGTAATTCTTTTTTGTAGTTCTAAGTAAAATATTATCTTTCATAAAAAGCTCACAAAAATATTTACAGCTACATAATATTTACATTACAGCCACATAATATTTACAAAAAAACTTTCACAAAATGAGGTGTAGCAATATGATTTGTCATAAAACAAATAGTTAGTGGAGGAAAAAGACAATAGTTGCTCCCAATAATTTTCCACAACATTATGTGAAAATTTCTTTGTAAACATTACGTGGTTTTATAAATTTTCTATTCATTTAGAGAAACGATGTAAAACTAGAGAGATTATTACCTCATTGCTATTAACACAGTGCATGTTGCGTGTTTTCAGGCCCTCTAACCGTCCGGAGCACATGTCTGGTAATAGCAAGTCTTTGCAATGCCATAGTATTCAACGAGCGTTGACAGCTTTGTGTGGGGATGTGTTTATTGAACTTATTCAAACGCTTTTTGCCCAACCTTTGAGGGTGGTACCGGGAAAGTATGACCGTGTATCTAGGTCTGATAGCTCAATTATGGGCACAAATGTTAAACAATGTTTGAGGAAAGCATCGGACAGGAACTTCATGGCTACCATTAAGGTTTTATGTTCTTCAAGGGTGACACCTTTCGGTACGGATACTATGACAATGTTTTTGGCTAAGAACCCCATATTGCACCCTCCCGTTATGCCTGGTTCATTGACTCCAGAGCCTCCTCTAGTGGTAGACGTTGATAGTGTTCTTGGGTGCATTCAGTCGTTCTTAAAAGGGACGTCTTATGGGCGAGGCGGATTCAGAGAACATCATATTTTAGATGCATTTTGTGGTAAAGGGTCGCGATCGTTGTTGGGTTACTCAAGACTATCTCTGTGGTGGTAAATTTATTATTGTAGGGGAGGTGCCCTAAGGTTTTGGCTGAGTTTGTGGCATGAACGCCCCTCACGCCGCTGCTCAAACCAGACAATGGGATCAAGCCTATTTTGGTGTGCGTGATTTGGAGGAGGTTGACCTCAAAGGTGGCTATGAGGGGTGTCAAAAAGGAGATGTCCAAATACATTGGTGACTTTAAGTTTGGTGTGGGAGTTCCCAGCGATGTAGAGGCCGTGCTCTATGGCACGAACAGATTCTTGAATAAGTTTCAATTGGATGGGTCATTGGCTATTCTTATTGTTGATTTCTCTAATCCTTCAACTTGGTGAATCGAAATACCCTCCTACATGAGGTTCGGACACGATGCCTGCCTATTTCCCTATGGGTCAATTTTTATATGGTCAGTCGGTGAGGTTATGTGGGTGATGACCATATTTAGTCCACGACTAGAGTTCAGCAGGGGACCCTTTAAGGCCTCTTCATTTTGCTTTAGTTTTGCACTTACTTGTTCATCAGATTAGGGATTGCTGCCAAATTCTTTTCCATGCTCGGTATTTAGATGATGGTACAATTATTAGTGTAAAAACCGCTTTAAAAATCCATGAATGCATTAATTACAAGAAATCACTTATTAATTAAAACTTTACGTTTAATTATTACACGACATGTACCAAGAATAATTAATGTAATATCCAAGTACTACGTATTTTTTTAATTATTATTTATGAATATTACGTATTATAAATAATACGTGTCAGAATAAACACGAATGTAAAATCACTAACTCAAGCCACGAATTATAACACACCGGATTTATTAAAAATCAAAAAACGGAAAACATATATATGATTGAGGGGTTGGAAGGCAGCAAAAAGAAAAGAAACAAGGGCCTTGGCCCGACCAATGACCAATTATATTTGTACAAGAAAAGTGTCAGGGAAAAACATATATACACTTTAAATAAAATTAGCAAACCCCTATTTTTGTTCTCCTCTATTTCTCTGCCGTTGACTGCCACCAAGAAAACAGGAAGAGAAATTTTTTTGGGTCTTTGATTTATTTACGAGTACAGTTCGAGTTCTTGATGCTTAATCATTCACGAATCAGTATTCCTAAATCTTTATTCCTTATGTTGTTTCTTTAAATCATGATCATTAATTAAATTAACATAAACACATGATGGGGAATAGATTATAACATGTATTAAAAAGCGGGAATTGATTTTAGTTTTTGGGGTTGGCTCAAAAACCGAGAGTCTAAAGACTCTCGGTGGGTTGTTTATTCGACCAGACGAGACCACAAGGGTCTCGGTGGTGGTTTATTGCAGTCGGCCGCAAACCCAGACCCAACAGGGGTGTTTGTGTGGAAAACAGTGGGACCGAACGCCATGGGGGCTCTCGGTGGGTAATTGTTGAACGGCAGGGGCACCGCTGCACAGGGCTGTGGCTAGCTCTAGCTTGTAGAAGAAACCAGTTCAGACCGGTGGGTGTTTGGTTCTCGGGCAAAGGGGCAGAAAAGGGCAGCAGTGGCATAAAGCCACTGCCGGTAGCAATAAGCCACAGCCGGGGGCTGTGGCATAGGGTTTTGGTTTGTTTGATTCGTGCGATCGGGATGAAAGTCTAGGTAGGCTATATTAGGACTTGGGTGTTCATGGTAAACACAAGGGACATGTTTGGATCACGGTTTTAGTAAATAACTAAAAGGTTTATTTGATTAAATTGCTAATTAAATCATGTGGGATTTTTATTAAGTTATATTATCATGTTAGCTTAATTAAATAAATCAAGACTTAGGCTATGTATGTATTTATTTAATCATGAACATTATCATGGCCAATTATTTAATTAGACTTTACGTTATATTAATTATTATATAATTATTCATGTTAAATTTATATGTTACATTTATTTAGTAAATGACTTAATATAAATATTTAATCACATGATTAACTATGGTTTAATTAAATTAGTATCTTCTTTAATTTAATTAAATAAATCAAGCTATAGTAAAATATTATTAATATAAGTCAAGTATATTATTAATTAATCATTATTAATAAACCATGTATTATAATATTTTAATTAATAATTATCATGATAACCTAAAGTATTCATTAACTAATAAACTTTACTATATATTAATTAATCATGGCTTATTAATAAGCTCTAGCTTATATCACCACCTCATTAAACAAACCTATTACTATTTATGGAAACTTTCTATGTTAGAAAACTTACTAATTATGGAAACCTTTTATTTTTGGAAACTTACTATTTGTGGAAACATACTATTTTTGGAAAGTTGCTATAAATGGAAACCTGCTATTTTTGGAAAGTTACTATATATAGAAACCTGCTATTTTTAGAAAGTTACTCATTATGAAACATCAAGTATAATAACACATGAAACATGAATTACATCAATCAAGAACACATGGAAACACAAGGAAATACATGATAACACAAGAAACTAGTAAAACAAGTCAAGAACATTTAAAGTAAGTTAAGAACGAGTAATACAAGACAAGAATCAGTCAAGTACAAGTAAATTAAATATCAGTCAGTTAAACATGAACACACGACTTATTCACGTCCTTTATTATGTAGCACTCATAAAGTCGGAGTAGATTCCTTCTGCCTTTCATCTTCTTCGTTACTGGACATAAGGTACGGATATTTCGTCCTTCAGTAAGGACATTTTCTTTTCTATGTATGATTAGGATTCCCCGTCTACAGCCATCTGTTTTCCCTAGTAGTGTACATGTTATAAACTTTTCAGTAATTACCATGCCATGATTTAAATTTCCTAAGCTATATACACGCATGCCATGTTTCACCTAGTTATGGAGGTACCATAACCATAACACTTGAGGCACCGGTGTTATGACTCTTCCACGGTGAGAGTGATTGATCGTGGCGTCCCTTTCACATTTTGGCCAGTATTATTATTATTATCATGTGGGGCGAATGGGTGCATCCTAGTACATGTACATGTTTTTCAGATTTACACAGTGACTACGATGTGTGATCTACATCCGTCACATGGAGCTGATCCCTCCACTCAGACTATTATAATTAGAGGCAACCCCTCTAATTGCATGATGAGGTCACCCCTCTATGTATTCATGCACGGTGATACTTTTCATGACCTATATGAGATTTTGGCAATTAAAACACGTTTTCATGATAAAACATAAGGCTTTTTGACATAATCAGTTATAAAACATGTTACCAGGTTTTCCAGGAATTACATTATTTCGTTGCACTTTTATGCTTTATTCTATGTTTCAGTTATTCATTTCATGTTATATATCCGTTCAATGAGCATATTGCTCAGCCGTATTTCTTTTCATGTTCCCATACGGTAGGTACTAAAGGACAGAACTAGGCAATCAAGAGTACGTGCATTGGATGGAGGCTTCCATAGGCTTCATTTACTTTATGCACTCTTATACTATGCTTTGCTTGGACATTGTTTAGTCCTTTCTTCACATTCTTTACTTATGTATGTGTGAGCTTATGTTTTGGGACCGATGTTTGATTCTGGTTTCCTTTATGGTCATTTAATATTTTAGACATTTACCTTGCATGCTTTGATGACACGCCATAATTATCATGTAACGGTCCACTTATCAAAGTGGGATGTTACAATTATGGTATCAGAGAAAAAGCTTCGACCTGTAGGCTCTCAAAAATGACTTGTGACTAGTGGGTAGTCACCAGGCTCTTCCTAAACTGACAGTAAATTTTATTCATGTATCACTGTCTTCTTTAAGTTTTGACTAAGTAATGGTTGAGACAGGATTAGCCATATTTAATTTCATGTGCTTTTCTTCGAGTTTTGTTTTGTGGACCGACCCATAGGCGTCCACCTTTAATCATGTCAATTTTCGTTAGCTATGCCTCCATAAACTCCTTCATGCATCTCTATATTATTCCATGTTTCAAACAGATTAATCACTATATTTCCTCATTGAAACTATCAGATGGTTAACATACGAAATGATCAGGAACTTGCTTCAACTGTAAGAGCAGCTCTGCAGACCATACTCCCTCAGATCTGAGCTGAGATTCAGGTTGAATTTCAGAATGGACCGCATCCTTAGAATCAGAATAATCCTCATCTTCCTCCACCTGTCACCCTACACAGATGGCTGGAGAGATTCAACAAGCAGAAGCCTCGAGCATTCGAGAAGGTTGAGGTCCCGTTTGATGCAGAAAGCTAGGTCTCACACATGGAGAAGATCTTCGACACCATGTGTTGTGATGGAGTGTACAAAACACATTTGGCTTGCTACAAGTTCGAAGGCGATGCGCTAGCATGGTGGAGAGCGTACAAGCAGACAAATGGAGGCAATCCATGGGTGAGTGCTTTGACATGGAATCAATTCATTGAGTTATTCTATAATCAGTTCTTCCGAAGGGCTGAGCAGGAATTGATAAAGAGGGACTACCATGCTATTCGTTAGAGAATTGGTGAGAACATCACGGAGTTTATGTAGAGATTCCTCATGTTAGCTCGATTTCTGGGCGCTACTGCAGGTATAGCTGAAGAGCAAGCAAAGCACTTTCGATGGGCTCTTCACTCCTCAGTTGTTGATCGGCTACTTAGTGCCACTTTCAACAATGTGTCACAAGTGGCAAACACAGCACGTAGCTTGGAGATGCTCCATGAAAGAGATGACTATGATGAGCCAGCTCGTCCGAAGAAGAGGTATAAATTTCAGTCATCAAGCGCTACCATCTCATTTTATTTAGTATTTTCAATTCTATATCATGTCCTATCTAATTGTATCTTTCAGGCAGAAGGGTGGTGACAGGTATCAACCGGCCACTCATCAGAACCACAACAAGGGAAACGGTCAAACTAACGACCGTTATGGAGCAGACAAATGTGGCGGTAGTGATAACTACCGTAACAACGCTGTTTACTCCAACAACAGCAGGTCCTTACAATTTTAAACTTTTCCATGTCAAGCTGCGGTATGTCATAATTCTAACATCTCAGCCTTATAACAGGAACTCTGGCAATGGCCGTGACCAGAACAAGAGTGAGCAAACAAATAACTCAGTTCGGTCTGGTATTATACCTAAACTTTTAGTGTAGTCATGTTTATGTTTCTATGATCATGTCTCACGCATATCTTCTGAATCAGGCTACCAGTTAGCTAAGGTACCCACAGGAGGGTATTCTTACCCCATTTGCACCACGTGCAGCCATAGGCATCCAGGACCATGCCGTCGTGGTGCAGGAGTCTGTTTCAAGTGTGGATTGCCAGGCCATCTCATGAAGGATTTTAAGAAAGGGGACACTGTAGGTACATCAGGTACAACCCCTCAGAAACCGGCAGCTTCAGGCAGCGTTTACACTACCACCAGGGATCAGGCAACCAAGTCAACATGTACCATCACTGGCATCCTATTTATGTATGGATATACTGCATGTGTTTTATTTGATACGGGTCCGACTCATTCAATCATATCCACTACTTATGCTTCTCGTATTAATAAGACACCTACCCCACTTGAGACTGTATTAAATATTTCCACGCCCATGTGAGACTCTGTACGCATTACCCAGGTGTACAAAGACCTTCCTTTAGAATTTGATGACAAGGTTCGTCCAGTTGACGCACTTCCTTTGGAAATGAGCGATTTTGATATGATCCTAGGCATGGACTGGTTAGCGAAACACCTTGCCACTATTAATTGCCATACATACCGAGTCATATTTGGTGATGTTCAAGATCCAGAGTACATTCACACTGGTTTTATACCAGGAAAGTCTATGCAAATAATTTCTACCATGCAAGCACGTGCCTTACTGGCTCATGGCTGCGAAGCATTCTTAGCCAATATTCATGACATGACTATTGAAGCTCCCTCTATCCATGATCAACCTATCGTCGTAGAATTTCCAGATGTTTTTCCATAAGAACTTCTGGGTATACCACCTATCCGTGAAGTGGAGTTCGGCATTGAGCTCATTCTAGGAGCTCAGCCTATCTCCAAGGCTCCTTACCGCATCGCTCCCTTAGAGTTCAAGGAGTTGAAAGACCAACTGTAGGAATTAATGGAGCGAGGTTTTATTCGACTGAGTGTATCGCCATGGGGTGCACCGGTGCTCTTCGTTAAGAAGAAGGACGACAACATGCGTCTATGCATTGATTATCATGAGCTGAACAAGATCAGGATAGGAAACCGTTATCCATTGCCACGTATTGATGATCTATTCGACCAGTTACAGGGTGCTAAGCACCTCTCCAAGATTGATCTATGGTCAGGTTACCATCAATTGCAAGTTAAGGATTAGGATATTTTCAAGACTGCTTTTCGCACACGATATGGTCATTATGAGTTCGTAGTCATGCCTTTCGGACTCACTAATGCTCCAGCGGTATTCATGGATCTGATGAACCGCATCTCCCATGAATTTCTTGACAAGTTCGTCATTGTATTTATCGATGACATTCTTATTTTCAAAAAATCCAAGGAAGAACACGAGGGACATCCCCGCACGATACTACAAATTTTGCGCGAGAAGCAACTGTACGTAAAATACTCCAAGTGCGAATTTTGGCTAAATAAGGCGGCGTTTCTATGCCACATTGTTTCCGCAGAAAGGATCACCATGGATCCTGCGAAGGTTGAAGCCATCACGAAATGGCCAAGACCGACATCTGCAACGGAGGTTCGTAGTTTTCTGGGTCTAGCTGGATATTATCTCAGATTTGTGGGGAACTTTTCACGGTTAGCCTTACCTTTGACCAAGCTGATGCATAAGAGAGAGAACTTCGTTTAGACTGATGAGCTGGAGAAGAGCTTTGAAGAACTTAAGCAGCGTTTGTTTTCTGCACCTATTCTTACTCTCCCATCTGGCACAGGTGGATTTCAGATTTATAGTGATGCTTCCGGGAAAGGACTTGGTTGTTTACTCATGCAACGTGGTAAGGTGATTTCTTACGCATCACGACAGCTTAAGCCATATGAAGAAAATATCCTACTCATGATCTGGAACTAGCAGCAGTCGTTTTTGCACTCAAAATCTGGAGGCATTATCTTTACGGTGAGTCATGTGACATTTTCACTGATCACAAGAGCCTCAAATATATATTCACTTAGCGATAACTAAACATGAGACAAAGAAGGTGGTTAGAGCTACTCAAGGATTATGAAATCAACCTTCAGTACCATCCTGGTAAGGCAAATGTTGTGGCAGATGCTCTCAGCAGAAAGTCAGGCATGATTGCTGGCATCAAGATAGAAGAAGAGATCATACGTGATCTAGAGTGCTTAGACATTGAATTTTTATTACGTGGACAACATGGTTACTAGGCTAATCTGAGAATTGAGCCAGACTTAATCTCTCGGATCAAGGAAGCTCAAAAAGATGACGGTGAGATATGGGCGATAATTTAGAATATTGATTAGCAGGCAGAGTTCCGTATAGACGATGATGGCATTTTATGGCAAGGCACCAAGTTATGTATTCTCGATGATCTTACACTCAGAGAAGCCTTATTGATCGAGGCTCACAACTCCCCATTTTTGATCCATCCAGGTTCGACCAAGATGTACCATGATATCAAGCAGCATTTCTGGTGGAGTGGCATGAAGCAAGATGTTGCTACCTTTGTTTCTAAATGTCTGACTTATCAGCAGGTAAAGATAGAGCATCAGCGGGCTAGTGGTTTACTACAACCAGAATATCCCGAATGGAAGTGGGACAAAATCTCCATGGATTTTGTTACCAGACTACCGCAGACTTTGAGAAAACATGATGCAATATGGGTCGTTGTCGATCGTTTAACCAAGTCTGCTCATTTTCTTCCAATTCACAAAGATTTTACAGTTATCAAATTGGCAGATATATTCCTACAGAAAATCATGCGACTGCATGATACTCCATCAGATATCATATCCGATAGAGATCCTCGATTCATGTCTAAATTCTAGAAGGGATTGCAGAAAGCTTGGGGCACCAGGCTCAAGCTCAGTACAACCTTTCATCCTCAGACTGACGGTCAATCAGAACGTACTATTCAGACTCTAGAAGATATGTTGCGTGCTTGTGCATTGGAGTGGATAGGAAATTGGGATGACTACATCTTTTTTGGTATAGTTCGCTTACAACAACAGTTGGCATGCACGTATCAAGTGTACCTTTTGAGATGCTTTATGGCAGAAAGTGTCGTGCTCCAATATGTTGGGATCAAGTTGATGAGCTAATCCTTAAGGGTCCAGAAATGATCGAGGTGACCAATGAGAAGGTCGCCATCGCCAAGGCAAAACTTCAGGAAGCTCGTGCTCGTCAGAATAGCTATGCTGACAAGCATCACCGATCCTTAGAATTTAAAGTCGGTGATCATGTTTTCCTAAAGGTATCCCCAGCACGTGGTGTCAAGCGTTTCGGTATTAAAGGAAAGCTTAGTCCACGTTTCATCGGACCGTTCGAGATCCTCGAGCATATCGGTGAGGTATCGTATCGATTGGCGTTACCTCCTCAGCTATCTCATGTTCATAATATGTTCCACATATCGTTCCTCGGAGGTTACAACTATCATCCTCTGCACATGATCACGTATCCATTCGAGGATATTCGAGAGGACTTATGCTATATTGAGGAACCCGAGAGAGTTCTTGATCGCCAGGATCGAGTCATGAGAAGGAAGACGATTCCTTTTGTCAAGATCCTGTGTAGGGACCATCCTGAGCGGGAAGCCACTTGGGAAATAGAGGAGTCTATCTGGACTTCTTACCCTCATATTCAGTTATGATTCAGTGTAGAACAATGATAATCTTATAACTAATCAAGAGGGTTGTTGTTATTCTAGAGAGAGAGAGAGAGTAGAGAGAGAAACTAAGAAAACTTTATTAATCTGAAAAGTGAAATAAACAACCAACACCCCTTTCCATGGTGGAAAGGTGTTTATATACCCAAGTCCTTAATGGACTTGGGCCTCCAACCCTTGACAAGCCCATGGGCCGGGTTAAACATTAATATAACGTAACATTTAACTACGAGCTACTAAACGTATTACAATATTGTCGGAGTGACCGATACTTCTAATATACGTTAAAAACGTATTTCCAACAATCTCCCCCTAAGGGAGGTCACTCCAAATTACAAAGTCCTAAACCTAGCATACTATACTAAGTCTTCGTTCTTCAGCTCGTATTCCTTTCTCTTTTATCTTTTCTTTTTGTTGTGAATATGTTGATGTTGATCTTTTAAGATTTGGCTTTAGAGCATTGTTCTTTTGACCCTTCACGTGCGATCTTTGCCTTCTTGTGATTCTTGCCTCCTCGTGACTCCATGTTCCACACACTTATGTTTTTTGTTGAATTCTTGAAAGCTTCAGAGTTTGGTATAGCGGAAGACTTCATTTTGAACTTTCTTAAATTTTGATGAAATTGATGCAGAAAAACATAAGCATGTGGGAACGACTTCATCTGGTACATCGCAACGCCACCGTCTTCAAATGCCGCAACATAGCAAGACATGAACGAAATGGCTTAGAACATTTCATTCTAAATCGGTAGCATTTTACCTCCGGTCGGTGAAGACCGTTGGACGATATTAGATATCGTACCTGTGACGGATAGTTTCAATTAAGTAACTTCCTGACAGGATTTCGCGGGTAAACCCGTTCTCTTTATTCGACGATCACTAAGCCTGAATGTGAACATAAAGAGTGAATCACTTGGATAAATTATCCTTGTGATTGTAGCCGTCAATTCATGAACCTGGAACAAGTGAATTTCAATTAAGATTTTCACCATTGTTGCTTTCAAGTTGTCACGAGCTTGATTCATATAGAATCTTGCACGTCACCTACCAAGTGCTGTTTGATGTTAACACTAGAAGGATTTCCACTTGTCATTGTAAACACTAAAGAGTGTCACTCTAAGTGTTCTGGCAAGATCATACGATAATGCGTAGAGGCTTGGAACGAGTTTAAGTTCAATTAAGAATTAAACTACTGTTTCTTTCTAGTTTTCACAAGATTGGGTCTTAAAGAACCGCACGTGCCGCCTACCATGAGCTTGTTTGATGTTTGCTCAAGCAGGATTTCCATCTTCATTGTAATACTTGCGTATCACTCGGATGTTCTGGCAATATTACAAGAATACTGTGTAGGACTCATAAAGATCTCTTACCTTTCACAGTGTGTGAAGAAGCAAGGAATAAATGAAAAGTGTCCTAATGATACTTTTGATGATCTCGTGGCTCTAGACTTGATAGTGCGTTTTGATTTAGTGAGCGATGTCTGGAGAGGATTGCCACCTATTCAATATCAGTCTATTCGGAGTGAATAAACCAACAGATAACGTGTTAAGCTCCGTGTGATTAAAACAAACATCTTTTAAGAGATATTTGAGTTACCTGGGAGGGGTTGTGCATGACATCACTGGGTCCATGAAGTCTTCTCTTCAAATTTGAGAATCATTAAAAATGATCCCAATAATAGATGTGTTGACCCGGTTTCTGTCCTAAGTTGTAAGGAGGGCTTCTTTCTTTACACCCTTTATCTTTACATTTCTTTTTCATTCTTCAACCCCTTCAGTACTTACCAATACATCATCACTAGCACCTTGTTTTGATTGTTCCAGTGCTAGCATCAGTAATTAGTCGGTACTCCACTATGTTCACAATCATCTCCAACTTTCCTAGGACTTCTAGTTCTATCTAGGGAATTGTCCTTGGGAAGATTCCATCGGTTCTGATGAAACATTGGACTAATACCTAATCCTACCACCCTTTTTTCACCACATCCGTCGTGAATTAAGTGTGTTTTGGGTAAGTATTGTCACCATGAAATTTTTTTGAAAATCACTTAAAGCACTTATGATACTATAATCAAAGTTTTTGTGCCATAAGTGTTTTGTTCTTAAAAAACGCTCCCCCTTAACATGTGCATTACACATATTAAGTTGGTTTATCTTTTATATCTTTTTCATTTTTTAGCCAAATATCATTAAGTCTCCTTAATCCCATTTTCTCTCCTTATCCAAAATGTTAACCATTAATATTTGGGATATTGATAGGATTAACCGGTCTTTGGGTAAAAATGAAATCAATCTATGGCCATAGAACATATTAATGCTCCCCCTCAAATTAATGAGGGTTAGTTGTAGTGTTCAAGTATGATATTTGAAAAAATTTAGAATCTCGTGAGAAATTCTTAAAAAGTTTCATATTTTAACACTATACCATGCCACAAAGCCTAACCACAATATTTACATATTAACATATTCACAAAAGAGTAAGTAAGGAGTTGACCTTAGTGGAGACGACCTACATTAAGTAGATCGTTGCATAAGTCTGTGGTGTTCTCCATACGGTCTGCCACCCACGAACCTTTCTAAGCTCCGCATCAACCTACGTTACCTGAGCTTTTGATCAATCTTCTTGATCACATATTTGGCCATTTTCTAAAGACCCTAATGCTAATCTTCAACCACCTCTGGTAATTTCCCGCCAGAATTGAGAGGCTCCAATTTTCCTTTGACGTATGAGAGAGTCCCATCACTGTATTTATGAAGCTCAGTTATCCTCATAAACTTCATTATCCCACGACTGTTCAAGTAGAAAACCCCGCACATCGGAAAGGTTGTGCCGGTATAGGGACATCTATCCACATGCTCAACTAATACCTGATTGGTTGGAAGAGTCATGTTAAGAGTTCTTTGAATGCTTTCAACTCCCAGTTGCAGGTCTTCAACATGTTTCTTGATGACAACGCTTCGTGTAAACATATCCAAATAAGAGAACAAAGAAACCACTCTAAAATGAGAAGTGCTGTGTTCAGAGCAATGATTTCTTCACGATTAAGATGTGTAAGCTGATCAAGGGTCATGATAAGCAACATATCTTCTATATCTTCAAGGCGAATGATTGAAAAATCTCCTTGCTGAATCTTGTATTCTCTGTCATCTTCTCTTTTAAGTCTAATCTCCATCACATGTTGATATCCTTTCTTGGGTTCAATCCTCATTCCTAAAATACTTGTGATTCGAAGATCAGATCTGACTATATTACCTGAGTTGTATAAACAACAACCTATGTAAGCCCTTCGCACTCGCTCGTCCTAATGTGATGCTCCTATTGCAGCATACATGTCATATTTACGGTTTATCCTTGAAACCCAGAGGTGATTGACCTTTTCTTCAATCCAGGGTATTGACTCCCAAGACGCAGCTTTCAACAAGGTCAGTGAAGTCGCATACTTGGATGATCCCTTAAGTAAATAGTCGAGATCGTTGCATGCAAAGAATTCAAGTGCAATTTGATTGTCTTGAGTAGCATCAACTAGAGGAGGAGGTCTTTCTGGTTCATGAAGGTCTGCCCTTTGAATGGTTCTGAAAGCTTTTAGGATTTCTTCAGCATAATACTCATACTCTTTCTGCTTAATTTAGATTTAGCGTGAAGTCTTTTGTCTTTAAGCGCTCTCTTCACCAAATCCTGAGTGACCGAAGATCCAAGCTCATGAGACCAGAATGCACACAGATCTATTAGATTGCGGATACGTAGATACAGAACATTTGCATCAGCATCTGTGATAGGATCACATGCAGCAGCTGTCGTGATCCACTGTTGTTCCGGTGCGGTTTCATCGATCTGTAGTGTATCAGTCCAATCTGGTGTGCTTGACTCGGGAACAGTAGGAAATGGTTCAGTTGTTGGAGCAGTAGATACTTGAACAATTTCCGGTTCTGATTCAGGTACTTCAGCAGTTTCATGAACTACTGACAGTTGTGCAGATTCAGTTAAAGTAGACGCAGGCAAAGGGTTTGTTGGTGCTGGTTCTGCAGTTGTGGTAGCTAACAAAGAACTAACGGGAATAGCAGACATGGGTATAGAGATAGAAACAGATGTATCGGGAATTGAAGATGTTGTTGTAGCATTCACATCATGGCGCCACTTGGTACGTCGTGACTCCGTAGATGTAGAGTTATCCTTTCTAGCCACATCCTTTTGAGATTTGTCACCTGTCTTTGACTGTTTCTCCTTACTGGCGGCATCGTCATCCATATCATCATCAGATTTGTGAGACTTATCTGACTTTTCGTTGTTGTCACCATCCATGTTCTCGTTGTCATCATCATCCTCATCTTCATCGTCCTTGTTGCTATCCGCATCACTGTCATCATTACCATCACCGCCTTCACCATCATCATCACCATCATCATCACTACCATTATCTTCATCACTCGCATCATCTTCTTCACCACTACCCTCTTCTTGCTCACTACCTTCCTCATCAGCAACATCTGCCTCCCCTTCTTCATACAAAATGTGATAAGGAACCACAGTTCCAAACGTCTTAAATAATTAGTCATCCTCTTTTATAGCTTTATCAAGTGCTTTGTGAAGTGCTCGCTGAATTTTGGTTTTGTTAGCAGGTCCGACTTCAATCATGCGAGCATGGAGAATCTTCTTCAGTTTAAAGTCTTTAAGTTCAAAAGCAATTTTATAGGCTGATTTTGAAGGATTTGACGATTTGATCATCAACTTATCGATTGCAATCTTCTTCATTTCTTTTCACAGCTTTGGAAGAAGGGACTCAACAGATTCGTTCACCTTAGCATCAAGTGAAGCTTCAAGTGTTTCTTTCTCCGCCTTATACTTATTCTTTAATTCTTGGAGTTTTGTGATCCTTGCTGCACTTTTATCAGCTTCATCTTTTCTGACACGAGCAAGTTCTTCTGCATGAGATTTTCGTGTTGACTCCATCTTTGCATTGAACTTAGCTATCATCTCCGCTTGAGCTTTCTTGGATGCTTCTTCACTTTGTTGTCGTTTGAGTAACTCCTCTCGGATTTGAGCCAACTCTGTTCTTTGAGTTTCTAGATGTTTATCCATCATTTCTGCCATGTAAATTGCAGAAAATGATGGCGTCACAGGGATACTAGATGTCAGTTGAGAAGACACAGTTGTTATGACAGTGCTGATAACTGAACTAGATGGTGGTGGAGGGGTTTGTAGTTGAGTCGACAATGGTTGTGTTGGCAAAGGCTAAATTGGTGAAGGTTGAGTTGATATAGGTTGACTTAAAGACATTGGCACCATAGAACCTGGATAGAGGACACTTTTAGCAGTGGTGGTGATATTTGTAGTCACGATGGTTGTCGTATCAACAGATTCGACCATTTCTATGCTTGTTGCATCTGCTATGGATGTCTCTTTAGGTGCTTTGTGTAAAACTCTCAAATTTCGTATCGGTACAGCGGAAGAGTCTTTTAGAGTGTTACAGGATAGCACAATAACTCCAATCATAGACAACACATAAAAATGGTTGTACAAGGTTTAACATACATTCATTCGATAAAAAGTTTTTAAGTGTACAACAGGTCCCAAATTATACAGGTCATTAAGTTTACAAAACATAGCTCGAATGAACATTTTTATTATTATGTGGGCCATCAGAGTCGATCTCCATCTGAATTACCTTCAAGCGCCTGAGATAAAAACATGCAAAAATCATATCAGCGAATGCCGAGTGAATTCATAGAGTTTAATAAAACCGTTATATAAAACAATCGTTGAAATCAGAACACAAGTATAATATCAGAAGTATGTCCTCGTATTGCTAGTCAGGCAATATATAAATCAAAAGCATACATCTTAAACCGTCCATGAGACGGTAGCCTTAATATTACCATTATAGGTAATATATTATCGTTATTCGTATCATTATTAAATCGTATTGGATTATTATTAGCCGCATGACATTGTTACCTTACTATCACAAACAACGGGCCGCGAACCTGACAAACAATTTGCCCATCTAAGTTAGCGTGTCGTCACAAAAATCACGCTATGTAAATCTTCTCATACATAAATTCGCTTACCAATCAATGTGGTACGACGGGATCAACCGTCAAGGCGCGAACTGGGGTGATCGTCCCCAAATAGTACTATCATATGCATAAGCGTCTACCAAATCCCGGTAGTTCACAATTCATGCTAATGGGACTTTGAGTGACATAACCTAACTACTAATAATCTTTTTTATCTCTTTTATTGGGTCATCGCATCATTCGGGTCCATATCATTAAGCATACCATCGGGACTACTTGTGTTCTATTTTTATCAAAAACTAGCATGTTATCTCCCTCGTGGGTTTACAAATCATTTTATAAAACATTTAAAAGAGTGCAAGGCTATGAACTCACGTTGATAATGAAAGGCGGATTATCGGCTACGGGCGTGCTTCGGTCACAGAAACCTATATAAATAATAATCGGTCTTAGACTTTCGTCCAATGATTTTATCAAAATAACAAGTATACATATGATGATTTTATACATATGATGATGATCAAGTGGGTTTATATATTCTTATTTACTCATTTTAGTGTTTATGTATTGGTAACTTTTTACTAGTTTACTAGTTTTACCTATTTACATGTTTTAGGTCCAATAAGCCTATTATAAGTCCATTAACTTGTATTAATCCATTTTATACCTTTATTATCAGTATTATACTTTACATGTTGGGCCCAAGTGGGTTAAGCCCAATGAGTAAATTTATAAGTGTTTAGCCCATTTAGTTGGATTAATAGTCCAATAATGCTAACTTAGCTCGCTAATGTCCGTATGTTATATAGTTCGGGTTTTATCGGTTTTTACTTGTATTAGGTAATTATATATCAGTATATGACTTTTAAAAAGTTTACATTAGACGGGTCCGATCGTCCAGTTATAATTGGCGAAAAACGTTAATTTTACGGTAATAGCCGAAAAGACGTAAAAATCATGTTTATAGTTTTTATAACTTATAAAACTTTACCAAACTACCATTTTTATAAAATGTCCAATTATTTAACCTTATACATATTTATATAAATTAAATATATAAGTTAGTGGGTTTTAGTTCATATTTTATACTATATTATTTTGAGTGCTTATATAATACTTAGTAGACTTTAATTTCACAAAATCTGATTTTTAGTTTCATCTTCACCATTTTTATCATATCTTGAGTTATATAAGGAGATAGAAGCTCATTTTTGGATGGCATAAACTTCATATTATTTTCTACAAATAAGTTAGTTATAGCTACTGCTCAATCCATGTTTAAGTATCCTTAACAGTCCCTACAAAACAGACTATTCAGATTGGTATACTAATTTTGTTTTGATCATATCTCACTCATTTTGATGATTCCATTGCATGGCCAACTCTGACATGTGTATGACATCTAATACTTACTGTAAATTGATTCCACCATGCAATTTTATCAGTTTATAACTTGGTTACTTACTGTTTTTATACAGCCAATATTTTAAGCATGATTTTAACATTATTACCTATGGTTTTTCATCTCTTTAATCATATTTATCAACACTTGATCCCCACACAACATTTTTATCATAATATATTGATCATATACATATACAATAAGAAAGAAAATACATTTGATCTTTACAAAAATAACAAGAGAAATGGAAAGGATGATCTTTTTTACCAACCAAGATTATATCTTGTTTTTGGATGACAATACTTGATGAACACCAAATATATCCTCAAGATCATCAACCACCAAGATTGTTTGTTAAGAAATTAGCCCTAGGATACAAGCAAATCACCTTCTTTGATGTTAATATGATCACCAATCAATCAAGGCTTCAAGGTTTCTCCATGATATGAATAGATAACATAAGATTTGTGGCTAGAATTGATCAAATGGGGTGTTTGATGGTGGATATGGGACGGCAAGGAAGGAGGGGTGAGAGAGTTTTTGAGTTGTTTTGCATGTGTGAATGAGTGCAAATGGTAAGGTTTAGTGGTTTTGTGGTTTGTGGAAAGTTGTAGCTTACATGTTAAGCTTATGCTTACATGTGTAAGCTTATAACTTATAAGGGTGCCACATCAAGTGAAGTGGTGTCCCATTTTGGCCGTCCCCTAGTAGTGGGGTGGGATAAACTTGTTTTGTCCCATCCCGCTAATTTACGGGTATTCCTCGATTTTAGTTTCCTCGATTTGCGTGCCCTCGGGTCGTTTTATGAAAAACGTTTTTATAAATTATGAATCAACGGCACAAAACGAATCTAATAAAAATTGTCTCATCAAAAACGGAGTTCAAAAACGTAAATACGTAATCCTAAGGTTTCCGGTTTACTCGTAAAGGACGCTAAATTATGCACGTAAGCCCAAATTTAAATCCGTAAATTGTGAGTTCATCAACCAACACAAAAATAAGTTTCAAAATATTATACGAGAAAATAATTCACTACCTGAAAATGTTAGATTGTCACAGCTTTTCCTCCTAAAAGGGATCAACGTCCTCGTGATCCATTTAATTTTGATGTCCGTTTCTTATTGAAATCAAAGAGGTGCGGATATTTCTTCCACATTTCATTCTATCGTTCCCAAGTAAATTCCGGTCCATGCTTTGAATTACATCGGATCTTGACAATAGGTATCTGACTTTGTTTCAGTTGCTTTACCTCACGATCCATAACCTCTACGGGTTCTTCGATAAAATGTAACTTCCCATCTATTCGAACCTTACCCAACAAAATTTTCTCATCACTCACTGCTAGACATTTCTTCAGATTAGATACATGGAATGTGTTGTGAACACCATGAAGTTCTGGGGGTAACTCTAGTTTGTAAGCCACCAGACCTACTCTAGATAAAAATCTTAAAGGGTCCAATATAGCGGGGATTCAATTTCCCTCGTTTTCCAAATCTATAACGCCTTTCCATGGCGATACTTTCAACGTTACTTGGTCACCCACTTTAAACTCCATCGGCTTCTGTCGCACATCCGCGTAACTTTTCTGTCTACTACGGGCAGTCAACAGCCTATTCTTAATCTGAACTATCATCTCCGTAGTCTCCCGGATCAATTCCGGTCCCGTGAGCTGGGTATCCCCAACTTCACTCTAACATACAGGAGATCTACACTTCCTACCATACAAAGCTTCAAACGGTGCAACCTTAATACTAGAAAGGTAACTATTGTTATACGAAAACTCTGCTAAAGGCAAATGTTTATCCCAATTCTTAACAAAATCTATCACACAAGCTCTCAACGTATCTTCCAGTGTTTGTATCGTTCTTTCACTCTGCCCATCAGTCTAGGGGTGATAAGCAGTGCTCATGTCGAGATTCGTTCCCAAAGATCTTTGGAGAGATTTCCTTAATTTCGATGCGAATCTAGGATCTCGATCTGAAATGATCGATATAGGCACTCCATGCTTGCATACAACATTATCAAGATAAATACGGGTCAACTTCTCTAGTGAGAACTGCTCTTTAACGGGAATGAAGTGTGCTGATTTGGTTAGTCTATCGACAATAACCCAAATCGAGTTATTTCCAGATGATGTTCTAGGAAGCTTGGTGATAAAGTCCATCGTAATTCGCTCCCACTTCCATTCAGGAATCTTTGGCTGTTGAAGTAGTCCTGATGGCTTTTGATGTTCCGCTTTGACTCTAGCACAAGTCAAGCATTGAAGAACATACATGGCAATATCAGCTTTCATATTCGGCCACCAGTACAACTTCTTCAAATCATGATACATCTTATCAGATCCCGGATGAACGGAATACTTAGATTTATGGGATTCTAACATAATCAAATCTCTTAAGCCTCCAAACTTAGGTATCCACATTGATACTAGGCTTTTACCTAGTAAGAAAATTAAGTTCGTTGTGTTGGTCTAATCGAATTGATCTGGGTTCTCTATGTGTGACACAGTTTTATTTTGGTGGAACAAAAATGTGTCGTTGTAGTGTTTAAAATAAAGGTGCAAAACAATTAAAGTAAAAGTGAGTTAAGCTAAAGTGGCGTTAAAGTAAAGTGCGTGAAATTAAATCTAAGTCTAATTAAAAGAAAGGTGCGATATTTAAAAAACTTGATGGAAAGTAAATTGATTAAACAACTGAAAATTAAAGCGTGTGACGGAAATTTAAAATTAGACAAGTATAAAAAACATAAGCTAAAAATTAAGCAAGACAAAGTATGGAAAATAACCCCCCAATCGGAATATATTCCGATTGGTGCACAATCACCTCAGATCGGAATAACGATCGGCCCCAAATCGGAATGCTGTCACTCACCCAATCGGAATAACCAACACCTTCAGATCGGAATGTTTGCCTTACCTTGATCGGAATAATGGTGGACCTGGTCGGAATGCTGATCGGAAAACTCTAATCGGAATACTGTCACTGGTCCAATCGGAATACTGAACATGCACCTCGATCAGAATGAGGAATGAAGATACCAATCGGAATGTTTGTCACTTACACTCGATCGGAATACCACTACCTTAATCCAATCGGAATACCAAGAAACACCTCCAATCGGAATGTTAAAACCCTTTTTCGATTGTCACGATCGGAAAACGGGGAAAAGTACATAAATTAAGCTACACAAATAAGCTAAGTTTCTAATAAGCACAATACTAAATCCTAAGGTAAAAACGTGTAAAAATAAGCTACGAAACTGAAAGTTAAAAACTTTTAAGACACGAAATTAATGAACTTTAAGAAAAACAACTTTTTATATAAAAATAACTTTTGTAAAAACTATATAAACTTGAAAATAAATCAAATAAGCTATGAAAATAAGAGATTTAAAACAATCAAAAGCATAAAAATCAAATCTTTAAACAACTTAACAAGATGAAAACGTGTAAATCAAAGATTAAAGAAAGGTAGAAGAAGATTGACAAGATAAAGTAAAGGTGCAAGTAATTAAAAGAGACACTTACTTGAAATTAAAAGGTAATTAAAGGTGCGAGACAAGTAATTAAATGTGCAAGTAATTAAATGTGCATAAAATAAAGGTGGAAGAACTAGTTTGTCAATCTAGCCAACAAAATGAAAAGTGATTAGCTAATGACTATATATAGGGGATTAGGGAGGAGGTTAGAGGAAGCTTCCTCCTCTCCTTCCTTTCTTCCTTAATTGCATGCTTAGGTCCCTCCTCTTCTTTAATCTTTTTGTTAATTGCGCCATTAGTCCTTAAGCCTTCAAATCTTCTTTAATCTTGGACTTTAACGACTTTTGGCTCGGGATTTCTTTGGACTCGTCTTTTAATTCTTCAATAAATAAGACTTGAGTTCCTCGGCTTTAAGTGAACTTCCGTCTTTTGACTCTTTCTTCGATAAATCTTCAGAATTGGTCTTGGACTTCCGTTCTTTTTGCACTCTTGAATTCTTGACTTCGTCTTTCATCCCTTTCTTCAATAAAAGTCCGTAATTGCCCGTGAATTCCCGTGTTTTCTCCACTTTTCACCTTTTCGTCCTAAATCACAACAAAAACACAAACCACGCATAATTCCGACATAAAAGACATAAAATACACGTTTTGGTCCGGTTATTATTGTAATTAAGTGGTAGAAAAGATGTGTGTTTTCACACATATCAAATCCCCTACACTTGACCATTGCAATGTCCTCATGCAATGCATTAGTTACAAAGCACGTTTACATTTTTCATCATAATTAATCCATGTTGGCCTTTATTAAAGAAATAGAAAATTACAAAAATTCAAAGCAAAGAAATTAAAAAGCATACCTTGGGTTTTGGAAATGTCATGAATAATCATCATCCTCAACTTTTCACTTTCTCCAAACCAAGCTTAAAAACGAGATCATTGTTATTATAAGTTAGTAAACTAACACGAACTCATGTGGGCCAATTATTCACTTAGACTCCCTTATTCCTAGGGGTATCTCTTATATTTTATTGTCGTCTTGAATGATCACGAGGATGCATTGTTTGACTTATTTCGATAGTTATTTAGTCTGAAAATAAAGTGAACGATTTAATCAATAGTTAGCTAAAGGACCAAATCTTTTAAAACTGCATCTCGGGACCTCATAAAGTTCATATCTTGGCATAACTCGCTTCGCGATTTGAGACCTTTCTCGGACCGATATTTGGCAGCGACTTCATACTTCAAATCTTGAGAGACGTTCATGAAATAATGGTCTTCTCTTCATAATTGGAATTTCTTCACTCGAACTTTTTGAGAGATTCATACTTGGACCACGACTTCTTCATTTTTCTCCAATCTTTTTGGACTTTGATATACAACGATCCGCCTCCTTTTATGACTTGGATCTATTTATCCTCATACCTTGTTAGGGTCTTTTCAGATACACTTCTCCATGACTTTTGGGGAGTTTTGCTTTACGTCGTGTGTCTCGATCCTTCATATTGATTTTCGATAAATGATTCTTCACATCACTTTGGATCTTTAGCAACAAAATATAGCCCTCATGCCTTGTTAGGGCCTTTTCGGACTCGCCAATCTTCGCATCCCGCTTCAATAAGTTATGCCTTGGCTATGAACTCTAATCCATACCGAGCAACTTTTAAACGATTTGGGGCTAGAAGCTAAGTAACTTTTTAAATCGTACAACCCTACTTATTAGCAGATAATTTATTGAGCAAGCGATGGGAGAATAGGCTTATAATTAACTCACATAAATTCACGAAAGAATACCGGACTTATAATTGGCTCTATCATCTCTCGTTCTCCACAGTTTAAAATCTCAAGTAATGAGACTCGTGGATACCTAGCCTATTAAATTGAAGTTTTGGGTTTTCGAGTCGCCCATAGGATCTTGCAAATTCTTAGACTCTTTCAAGTTTAGAAATCACATTTTAAAGTTCCCTTGATAAACGACTCTCTAGGATCAATTATAGGAACTTGCGAAAAGTTCTTGTTCTTAACCCGTGAGAGTTAAGACTTTCGCGTTTTATAGCTCCCTATATAAAAGCCTAGCAAAACTTGACTTAAACACGTTAAGGATACTAGCTAGAGTAAACTCGGATTGAGTCAAAAGATTCACAACGTTTGAAAATTAAAACCACTTATTAAACATTTATTCTAGCAAAGAAAGAAAATAATTATATAAAAGGAAAAAAACTAATGGGCCAAAATAGATCAAAAATTTTGAAAAATGTCAAAAAATTGATTTTCCGGTTAAAATGAGGAAAAATACAAGGAAAAGGCCACTTAACTTCGATAGAAGTCCCCCCTACACTTAAGATAAACATTGTCCTCAATGTTTAAGCATGTGGGAGTAAACTCCCCTACACTTAAGATATTGTGCACGTTGTTTAAATCTCGTTAAAGAAAAGACCACTAAAGAGATTCCTATTTTAATATTGAGAAAATATAAAATAGTGAATCGAAAAGAGTTTAGGATAGAACCGGGAAGAAGTAGAACACGGAATCACGGGTTGTCAAGAATCATCAAGAGTGGATCATTGAAGCTCGAATCCCTGATTAAGGAGTGAGGAGAGGAAATAGCAAACCAAAGGGTCCCCCCTACACTTATGGTAAAGAAAGCGAAAAGATAGATGCATGGGTTGCCTCCCAAGAAGCGCTTGATTTTTGTTAACCGAGTCGTGAGCCTGACTCGACCTTGATCAGCAACGGAAGAAGCATGAAACATATCCACCAGGATCAAAGACATAGTTTTCATCCATCAATAAGCACGAGCTTAAGGCGAACAAGGCAAGCCAAAAGAGAAGTGGCAAGGTTCCCTTAAGTAGTGATGGAGCACAGTAGAAGCAAGGATGAAGTGGTGGAAGCATGTCTTCAATGGGTCCAAAGATTTTTCCTTTTATTTCATCAGGTGGATACTGAGATGGCTTAAAGACTTCAATACCGGGGTCGAACACCTTTTCCTTCAGGGGAAAATAGCACTCAGGCTCAGCCGAGTGTGAAGAAGATCCATAAAGAAGCACAACCTCGTCCTCAGAAAGAGGACAAAGAGGTGTCAAATCATACGTGCAACGGATTTCGGTGTCGACCGGTTTCTTCTCCTTTGACAAAATGCTCTTCAAATCCAAAGTAGGATCAAGGCGATAATCTTCAAAGTCCAGAGGAGGAGCATCACTTTCATGAGGGAAGTATGTGTTGAGAAATTCAGAGAAATCTTCCTCAAATGAATAATCGTCCAAAGTAGGATCGAGTGATGGCGGAGGATCTTCATCATGTGAAGAATCGCTCGATAGAGTATCAGCCTCATCGAAATCATCGAAAGTGGGCAGCTCGGGATACTCAGAAGTACATTCAAAATCATCCGAATCTGAGCTAGAATCATCATCATCATAAGCATCAAAGACCGGTGGAGAATCATAAATGGGAGAAGCTTCGAAAGTAGGGAGAGAATCATCCACATCATCATGAAACAGTGGATTATCGATGCAAGAGTCGAATAGAGGATTGTCGTAGACGGTAAAGTCATCGAGCACATTAATCATATTCACTGATTCTCGGCCTCCAAAAGTTATACTAGTAAGCTTCCCCATTTTGAAAACTTGTGCATCATCCCCGACTCTTAAGATTAACTCACCTTCGGCAACATCCACTAAAACTCGTCCGGTTCTCAAGAATGGCCGACCAAGTATTAAAGGAATACGAGGGTCCATTTCATAATCAACTACGACAAAATCGACCGGAAAAGTAAATGTGCCAACTTTGATAAACACGTCTTCGGCTATACCAACGGGGTAAGCGAGAGTGCGGTTTGCAAGTTCGAGAGTCATTTTTGTAGGAATGAGATCGGGCAATGATAGTGTTTTCCAAACACTCAGTGGCATCAAATTAATACTAGCCCCGAGATCAGCAAGGGCAGTAAATTCTTCAGTTTTGTTGAACACGCAAGGCAACACAAAACGACCGGGATCTCCAAGCTTTTCCGGAAGTTCTCTAAGAAGGACTGCAGAGCAGTTTTCATTTAAGCGTGTGTTGGCGAGTTCAATCAGCTTCTCCTTCTTGCTAAGCAATTCCTTGAATGCTTTGACAAATTTCGGCATGTGGCAAAGTGCTTCAACAAGGCTAATGTTGATGGTCATTTTAGATAGCATATCCACATATTTCGATACTTGACAGTCATTCTTGGTTAGCTCGTTGGTCTTGCCTATGCGAGAAGGGTATGGGATTCTAGGTTGATAAGGGTTAGGTGAAGGTGTAGTTGGTGAAGGTTGTGATGTTGAAGGGTCCTTCTAAGATACATCGTCATGACGAGGCGGAGACGGTAATGGTGTACTAGCACTAAGTGTAAGAGGAGTAGGGATATATGGTGGTGGAGGAGGTGTAGATGATGGTGGTGAGTCAGGTGGATTGACAATGGTAATTCCACTACGCGTAGTTATAGCACTCACATTTGCTCGCGGATTAGTGCCGGTGTTTGAAGGTAGAGAACCCGAAGAAGAAGAAGGTTGAGCTTCGGGCAAGAAACTAGCCAACAGATTCTTTAATTCAGTTGTTTGAGTGATGAAGGAGGATTGAAGATTTTCACGAACCTCGGTTCTGATGTCATTACCTTGCTTCAAGATATCTCCTTTCAAATTGATTATTTGGCTTTGTAGATTCTTGATTTGCTCACCTTGAGTTCTCATGATGGTGTCAACATCGGGATTAATGGGTGGGTGTTGTTGGGTGGGTGGTTGATAAGGGTTAGAAGCACGAGGTGGGATTTGGTTGCTTCTATTGTAGTTGTTGGCGGGATTTTGGTTTTGAGGAGAAAAACCGGGTGAAAGGTAATTGTTTGAACAGTAGCTCAGCAGATTTCTATCCCCTTGTTGTCTAGCTTGGTAATTTTCCGGTGAATAATTACCGTAAGCAGCATACACATTTTCCGGATTTCCTTGTGTCGAAGGACAATCGGTGTATGAGTGAGGACCGCCACATGTTTCACAAGGATTAGCAACCGCTTTAACTTGTTGTTGTTGGTTTGAAGCGAGAAGCGTAATACTTTTGCTCATTTCGGCCATCATGCGGGTGAGTTCGGTCATCTCAGGGTTTGCTGAGGTTGAGGAAACATTGACTCTCGAGTTGTTCCTAGAAAAAGCAGAGGAATCCCAGTTCTTGTGATGAGTAGTCATGTTCTCAATTAACTCTCTACACTCCTCGGGTCTCCTTTTCATGAATGTGCCACCGGCGGCTGCATTGATCGTATCACGATCTCGAAAAGTCAAACCGTTGTAGAAAGTATCTATTAAGGTCACAGGGAGCATGTTGTGGTTTGGACATCGGTCGATCAAGACATTATATCTCTCCCAAGCGTCAAAAAGAGATTCATCGGGATCTTGCATGAAACCGCTGATCTGATTGCGAAGGCTTGTGACCATGGATGGTGGGAAGTAGCGCGACAAAAAGCGTTGAGTCATGTCATCCCAAGTGTGAATAGAATTCTTCGGGAGACGATCAAACCATTTCTCGGCATGATGTAATAAAGTATGTGGAAAGAGTTGTAGGCGAAGTTCATCCATTGTGGCACCAGCCAACTTCATGCTTTGGGTGATTGTAATGAACTTGTCGAGGTGTTTGTTGGCATCATCATCAGGCAATCCTCTAAATGGGTTTGTTTGTACTTGCTGAATCATGTGATGCTTCAACGAAAACTCAGGAGCGTTGATCTGCATCGGCGCAATCGGTCCTCCTCGTCCAAACATTGTTGGTTGACAAAGTTCCTCCATGGTCCGAAGATCGGGCTGTGGAAGAGCATTGTTGTTATTATTATTATTCAGGTTCGGTGGAATGTTGTTGTTGTTAACACCTGCCATATCTAAATCTTCTTGAGGCTCGGGCTCTTGATAATTAGAAGATCTAGTACGCATACACCTGAAAATGCAAAAGAAAACAAAAACAAACACAAAGACAATATATATACACAATAAAGATAAAATCTTTTTGGATTTTTGAAATTTTTAATTTTTATGTATTTTATCAATTTTTTTTTTAATTTTTATGATTTTTTGAATTTTTTATGCAAGAAAAATAACGCTCACAAGTGAACGGATCCCAAAAAGCAACGCGTCTCTCACAGAAAACCGTTAATCTTTACGAAAAGAGCCGGCAGCGGCGCCATTTGATACTAGGCTTTTACCTAGTAAGAAAATTAAGTTCGTTGTGTTGGTCTAATCGAATTGATCTAGGTTCTCTATGTGTGACACAGTTTTATTTTGGTGGAACAAAAATGTGTCGTTGTAGTGTTTAAAATAAAGGTGCAAAACAATTAAAGTAAAAGTGAGTTAAGCTAAAGTGGCGTTAAAGTAAAGTGCGTGAAATTAAATCTAAGTCTAATTAAAAGAAAGGTGCGATATTTAAAAAACTTGATGGAAAGTAAATTGATTAAACAACTGAAAATTAAAGTGTGTGACAGAAATTTAAAATTAGACAAGTATAAAAAACATAAGCTAAAAATTAAGCAAGACAAAGTATGGAAAATAACCCCCCAATCGGAATATATTCCGATTGGTGCACAATCACCTCAGATCGGAATAACGGTCGGCCCCAAATCGGAATGCTGTCACTCACCCAATCGGAATAACCAACACCTTCAGATCGGAATGTTTGCCTTACCTTGATCGGAATAATGGTGGACCTGGTCGGAATGCTGATCGGAAAACTCTAATCGGAATACTGTCACTGGTCCAATCGGAATACTGAACATGCACCTCGATCGGAATGAGGAATGAAGATACCAATCGGAATGTTTGTCACTTACACTCGATCGGAATACCACTACCTTAATCCAATCGGAATACCAAGAAACACCTCCAATCGGAATGTTAAAACCCTTTTCCGATTGTCACGATCGGAAAACGGGGAAAAGTACATAAATTAAGCTACACAAATAAGCTAAGTTTCTAATAAGCACAATACTAAATCCTAAGGTAAAAACGTGTAAAAATAAGCTACGAAACTGAAAGTTAAAAACTTTTAAGACACGAAATTAATGAACTTTAAGAAAAACAACTTTTTATATAAAAATAACTTTTGTAAAAACTATATAAACTTGAAAATAAATCAAATAAGCTATGAAAATAAGAGATTTAAAACAATCAAAAGCATAAAAATCAAATCTTTAAACAACTTAACAAGATGAAAACGTGTAAATCAAAGATTAAAGAAAGGTAGAAGAAGATTGACAAGATAAAGTAAAGGTGCAAGTAATTAAAAGAGACACTTACTTGAAATTAAAAGGTAATTAAAGGTGCGAGACAAGTAATTAAATGTGCAAGTAATTAAATGTGCATAAAATAAAGGTGGAAGAACTAGTTTGTCAATCTAGACAACAAAATGAAAAGTGATTAGCTAATGACTATATATAGGGGATTAGGGAGGAGGTTAGAGGAAGCTTCCTCCTCTCCTTCCTTTCTTCCTTAATTGCATGCTTAGGTCCCTCCTCTTCTTTAATCTTTTTGTTAATTGCGCCATTAGTCCTTAAGCCTTCAAATCTTCTTTAATCTTGGACTTTAACGACTTTTGGCTCGGGATTTCTTTGGACTCGTCTTTTAATTCTTCAATAAATAAGACTTGAGTTCCTCGGCTTTAAGTGAACTTCCGTCTTTTGACTCTTTCTTCGATAAATCTTCAGAATTGGTCTTGGACTTCCGTTCTTTTTGTACTCTTGACTTCTTGACTTCGTCTTTCATCCCTTTCTTCAATAAAAGTCCGTAATTGCCCGTGAATTCCCGTGTTTTCTCCACTTTTCACCTTTTCGTCCTAAATCACAACAAAAACACAAACCACGCATAATTCCGACATAAAAGACATAAAATACACGTTTTGGTCCGGTTATTATTGTAATTAAGTGGTAGAAAAGATGTGTGTTTTCACACATATCACACATCCGACCTCTTAAGCATTTCACTCCATCAGCTCTAACCTCTAAAGGATCTCCTTCTCCTCGGAACCCTTCATTAACAAAATTTTCTTTCTTACAAGCTTCTATTTGCGCATTTCTAATTTGCTCCGGCAAATTATTGTGCACAGTCAAGACTTAGAGAACGTACCCTGATAGGATCTCTATCTTTTCTGATTAATGCATCGGCAACAACATTGGATTTTCCTGGGTGATATTTTATATCACAATCATAATCACTTAACAAATCTATCCATCTTCGTTGCCTCATGTTCAATTCCTTCTGATCGAGAATATACTGTAGGCTTTTGTAATCGGTGAATACCGTACACTTGGTGCCATATAGATAATGTCTCCACAACCTAAGAGCAAAGACTACAGCTCCTAACTCAAGATCATGAGTAGTATAATTCTCCTCATTCTTCCTTAATTGCCTAGAAGCATAAGCTATCACTTTTTCTCGCTGCATCAAAACAGCTCCATAACCTCTAAGAGATGCATCACAATATTCTACAAAATCTTCACTCCCGTCGAGTAATGATAAAATTGGCGCACTACATAATTTTTGCTTCAATATCTGAAATGCTCCATCTTCATCACTTCCCCAAACGAAAGGTTTATTCTTCTGGGTAAGCTTAGTCAAGGGTTTAGCTATTAAAGAAAATTTTTTAATGAATCGCCTATAATAGCCAGCCAATCCTAAGAACTGTCGCACTTCCGTTGGCGTTGTCGATGCAGACCAATTCTTAATAGCTTCAACCTTTGCAGGATCAACATGAATTCCATCCTTGTTAATCACATGACCAAGAAATTGCACAGAATCTAACCAAAAATCACATTTCGAAAACTTAGCATACAACCTTTCATCTTTTAACAAACTCAAGATAATCCTTAAATGTTCTCTGTGTTCATCTTCATTCTTAGAATAGATTAGAATATCGTCAATAAACACAATCACAAATTTATCCAAGTAGGGTTTTCACACTCGATTCATTAAATCCATGAAAACCACGGGTGCGTTAGTTAACCCAAATGGCATTACTTGAAATTCATAGTGTCCATAATGAGTTCTAAATGCAGTTATAGGAATATCTTCTTCACGGACGCGAAGTTGGTGATATCCAGACCGCAAATCTATCTTAGAATACACACAAGATCCTTGTAGTTGATCAAATAAATCATCAATCCTTGGTAAAGGATATCGATTTTTAATCGTCAACTTATTCAGTTCCCTATAATCAATGCACATACGGAAAGATCCATCCTTCTTCTTAACGAACAAGACTGGAGCTCCCCAAGGCGACGAGCTCGGTCGAATAAAAACTTTATCAGAGAACTCCTTAAGTTGTTCAGATAACTCCTTTAATTCAGAAGGGGCTAATCGGTATGGCATACGTGCCACCGGTGCAGCACCAGGAATTAAATCGATTCGAAATTCAACTTGCCTTATCGGTGGAAGTCTGGGTAAATCTTTAGGAAATACCTCAGGAAATTCACAAATAATAGGTACATCTTCCAATCGTTTCTCCCTAGACTCATTCCTGGTCATTTGAGCTAAGAATAACTCGCAACCGTTCCTGATGTACTTTTGGACTTTAATACATGAAACGATTTTCAAACGGGATTCACCTAGATTACCATCAATTACTAACGTCCTATTCCTAAGAGGAATCTTAACCTTCTTTTCTCCACATAAAATAGTAGCATTATTCAATGACAACCAATCCATACCAATAATAATATCAAAACTACCTAATTCTATCAACATCAAATCAATCGGAAAGGAATAGTTTAGGAGATTTAGAGAGCATCCTTCTAATAGCTTATTAGTTTTCACTAATTTACCATCAGCCAATTCCACCTCGTAACTGGTATTTATCTCAACAGGTTCTATGTCAATAAGGGCACTAAATTTAGTGGATACAAAGCTCCTATCAGCACCCGAATCAAATAAAGCAACAGCATAATGGTTGTTGAGTAAAAACGTACCAGTAACGACGTTCGGATCCTCTTTCTTCACCTCGACTGTTCCAAGTTTATAAGCACCACCCTGGGGGTTTCTTCCAGGTACAATCGCTTTAACTTAGGGCAATCCGATTTCCTATGACCTTCTTCATTACAGTTGAAGCAAATGGTCCCCTTTTTACACCTTTCAACCTTGTGTCCAAGCTTTCCGCAATTTTGGCACTTCCAGCAGTCGCCAGCATGCCTCTGGTTGCCACACTTAGGACATCTATCATCGTTGCGCGGTGTGTTGTTGGTAAGAGCATTTGCATTCCCCTTTCTCTGGTTCTGACGGCGATTGAAATTCTTCCTATTATCACCTCTATCTACACGATCACCATCACCCTTTCTTTTCTCACCAACACGGGCTTCATCTTCCCTATCCTGAATTATCTATCCAATGAGTTGGTAAGCCATTCGAACATCATCATCAATGGACAGTGGTTTTGATGATGTCACGTCCCCCCGGATATTCTTGGTCAACCATTTAATATATTGCTCAATTCGGATCTCTTCGGGTTCCACCAATCGAGGACACAGCAAGGCCAACTCATGGAATCGGTTTGTGTAGTTATCAATGTCCACACCTTTTATTCTCAGATGAATAAACTCTTGTTCTAACCTAATGATCACACTACGGGGACAGAGCTCCAAAGTCATCCATTTCTCAATTTCAGCCCAAGGAGTAGCATTAGCAGCATCAATACCCATGAAAGCAATTCTCTCGTTCCACCAAGTCAACGCACGACCTTTAAGAGTAGCCATTGCAAAAGCCACCTTATCTTCCTCCTTACACTTACTAATTCGAAACACCGACTCAATCTTCTCAATCCACTAGCTTAATCCTACAGCACCTTTAGTTCCATTAAAAGGTATAGGTTCACACTTCATGAACGTCACATAAGTACAGCCACCAACTTCAGGTGCATTAGTTCTAAGTCCTCCTACATTTCCTCCAGCATTAGCATTCACATTATTAGCATTCACATTCACATTAGTACCACCAATTCCACTACCGCCAGCTCTACTACCGCCAACTCCACTACCGCCAGCTCCACTACCGCCAGCTCCACTACCGCCAGCTCCACTACCGCCAGCTTCATTTCTAGCATTTGCCATAATTTCAACCATAGATGCGGTAACTTGCTCCGTAATAATCCTACGTACATCATCCTCAGTCACAGCTTTCTTGGGCGGCATAGTTCTATAATTTCACAATTTCAAAGTATTAAGCATTCACCCAACAAGGGATTCATATAATATGGATTGAATTCATAATCAAGATATAAATAAGGCACAATATGGAATTCAAGACAAGATACACATTTCATTGGATTTGAAACAAAATCATTGTCTTAATTTACATCCCATATCAAAGTTCTAGCACTATACATACTCAAAATTCATGCCAGATCTACTAACTAACAAGTCGGTTCAGTCAAAGTTACAAAGGTACAAAAGATACAAAGGTCACTACTAAACACAGACTGGTCTACTGAGAACCGCCAGAAGGTCCATCATCCATCGTCTTCTGTATCTTTGTCGGACGATCACTAGAAACATCTTCAGCTGGGCGCTTGCGGATCACTCCTCTTTCAACCATATCAGCATAAAATCTACTATTCCAACCCACAGATATATTCAACTCTTTCTCAGCTTTCTCACGCATCGCACGAGCTACATTCAACTGAATCTCCATAGAATTCACCTTTTTCTTCATTGCAGCAAACTCACCACTTTCTAACACAGATAACCTCCTAAAAGCCTCATTCAAACCACGCTCTACATCAGTCAAATCCAAACTAAGCAATTCCTGCTCTTTCTCACCAACCTTAGTCTTCGACTCCAAATAAGCAACATGAGTCTGAACAACACCTAATCCAATCTCTGTCATACTACTCTGAGCACGGGAAGCATCTAAATCACGTCTCAAGGCCCAAGGTGCAAGACCATCAATATGAGTAGCCTCTCGAACACTAGAGGACTCTCCTACCACATGTCTACGAGTAGCAATACCATCAGTACCGTCAGGTGAATCATCATCCTCATCCTCCTCTGGTTCAGAATCAGATTCAGACGATTCAGACATTTCATCTCTAGGTAGCTCAACCTCAGAATCAGACAAATAAACTAGAGGGGGTAAGGGCTCGCCCTCCGGAACATCATAAGGGTAAATAAGCTCAGCTTCCTCATCATCATCAATCTCATCGTCTATACCTATATCCTCCTCGACATCCTCGTCGTCAACCTCATTATCTAAATTATCTATCCCAATCTCATCATCATTCTCAATATCAACATTATCAATCTCATTTTCTACCATATCAACCTGAGGGGCAATCTGATCTCCTAGTCCTATCTCGGGCTCGGGATCCTCAAATGGTTCCTCCTCATCATCATCCATATCATAATCTACTAAGTCTAAATAAGGGTCATCATCTACATTAGGTTCGAGAATAGCATGGTTCTCTACAGGAATATTAGGGTCAGCCATGACAATCTGCATTTATATATATATCTCGTATTAGGATAACATACTTATTAAACAATTACATACTGAAATCACGATATATACATATATATAAATTAAATTATATATATCAAAATATATATCTTCTCAATAGGGCTTGTTGGTAACGTCGAAGATCTTTGGCACCGTTATAGTCAAAAGATTTTTCAAATATTTTCTCAAATGTTCATAGTTAAAAGATTTTGAAAATTTTTGTTCAAAACCTTGGTTTTTAAAATCTTTCGTTCTCTATAACGAGAGCTTTGGTACCAAACTGTAACACTCTCAAATTTCGTATCGGTACAGCGGAAGAGTCTTTTAGAGTGTTACGGGATAGCACAATAACTCCAATCATAGACAACAAATAAAAATGGTTGTACAAGGTTTAACATACATTCATTCGATAAAAAGTTTTAAGTGTACAACAGGTCCCAAATTATACAGGTCATTAAGTTTACAAAACATAGATCGAATGAAAATTTTTATTATTATGTGGGCCATCAGAGTCGATCTCCATCCGAATTACCTTCAAGCACCTGAGATAAAAACATGCAAAAATCATATCAGCGAATGCCGAGTGAATTCATAGAGTTTAATAAAACCGTTATATAAAACAATCGTTAAAATCAGAACACAAGTATAATATCTGAAGTAAGTCCTCGTATTGCTAGTCATGCAATATATAAATCAAAAGCATACATCTTAAACCGTCCATGAGACTGTAGCCTCAATATTACCATTATAGGTAATATTATTATCATTATTCGTATCATTATTAAATCGTATTGGATTATTATTAGCCGCATGACATTTTTACCTTACTATCACAAACAACGGGCCGCGAACCCGACAAACAATTTGCCCATCTAAGTTAGCGTGTCGTCACAAAAATCACGCTATGTAAATCTTCTCATACATAAATTCGCTTACCAATCAATGTGGTACGACGGAGATCAACCGTCAAGGCGCGAACTGGGTGATCGTCCCCAAATAGTACTATCATATGCATAAGCGTCTACCAAATCCCGGTAGTTCACACTTCATGCTAATGGGACTTTGAGTGACATAACCTAACTACTAATAATCCTTTTTATCTATTTTATTGGGTCATCGCATCATTCGGGTCCATATCATTAAGCATACCATCGGGAATACTTGTGTTCTATTTTTATCAAAAACTAGCATGTTATCTCCCTCGCGGGTTTACAAATCATTTTATAAAACATTTAAAAGAGTGTGAGGTTATGAACTCACGTTGATAATGAAAGGCGGATTATCGGCTACGGGCGTGCTTCGGTCACAGAAACCTATATAAATAATAATCGGTCTTAGACTTTTGTCCAATGATTTTATCAAAATAACAAGTATACATATGATGATTTTATACATATGATGATGATCAAGTGGGTTTATATATTCTTATTTACTCATTTTAGTGTTTATGTATTGGTAACTTTTTACTAGTTTACTAGTTTTACCTATTTACATGTTTTAGGTCTAATAAGTCTATTATAAGTCCATTAACTTGTATTAATCTATTTTATACCTTTATTATTAGTATTGTACTTTACATGTTGGGCCCAAGTGGGTTAAGCCCAATAAGTAAATTTATAAGTGTTTAGCCCATTTAGTTGGATTAATAGTCTAATAATGCTAACTTAGCTCGTTAATGTCCGTATGTTATATAGTTCGGGTTTTATCGGTTTTTACTTGTATTAGGTACTTATATATCAGTATATGACTTTTAAAACGTTTACATTAGACGGGTCCGATCGTCTAAGTTTTAATTGGCGAAAAACGTTAATTTTACAGTAATAGCCGAAAAGACGTAAAAATCATGTTTATAGTTTTTATAACTTATAAAACTTTACCAAACTACCATTTTTATAAAATGTACATTTATTTAACCTTATACATATTTATATAAATGAAATATATAAGTTAGTGGGTTTTAATTCATATTTTATACTATATTATTTTGAGTGCTTATATAATACTATTAAACTTTAATTTCACAAAATCTGATTTTTAGTTTCATCTTCACCATTTTTATCATATCTTGAGTTATATAAGGAGATAGAAGCTCATTTTTAGATGGCATAAACTTCATATTATGTGCTACAAATAAGTTAGTTATAGCTACTTCTCAATCCATGTTTAATTATCCTTAACAGTCCCTACAAAACAGACTATTCAGATTGGTATACTAATTTTGTTTTGATCATATCTCACTCATTTTGATGATTCCATAGCGTGGCAAACTCTCACATGTGTATGACATCTAATACTTACTGTAAATTGATTCCACCATGCAATTTTATCAGTTTATAACTTGGTTACTTAATGTTTTTATACAGCCAACATTTTAAGCATGATTTTAACATTATTACCTATGGTTTTTTATCTCTTTAATCATATTTATCAACACTTTGATCCCCACACAACATTTTTATCATCATATATTCATCATATACATATACAATAAGAAATAAAATACATTTGATCTTTACAAAAATAACAAGAGAAATGGAAAGGATGATCTTCTTTACCAACCAAGATTATATCTTGTTTTTGGATGACAATAACTTGATGAACACCAAATATATCTTCAAGATCGTCAACCACCAAGATTGTTTGTTGAGAAATTAGCCCTAGGAGACAAGAAAATCACCTTCTTTGATGTTAATATGATCACCAATCAATCAAGGCTTCAAGGTTTCTCCATGATATAAATAGATAACATAAGATTAGTGGCTAGAATTGATCAAATGGGGTGTTTGATGGTGGATATGGGACGGCAAGGAAGGAGGGGTGATAGAGTTTTTGAGTTGTTTTGCATGTGTGAATGAGTGAAAATGGTAAGGTTTAGTGGTTTTGTGGTTTTGTGGTTTGTGGAAAGTTGTAGCTTACATGTTAAGCTTATGCTTACATGTGTAAGCTTATTACTTATAAGGGTGCCACATCAAGTGATGTGGTGTCCCATTTTGGCCGTCTCTTAGTAGTGGGGTGGGATAAACTTGTTTTGTCCCATCCCGCTAATTTACGGGTATTCATCGATTCTAGTTTCCTCGGTTTGCGTGTCCTCGGGTCGTTTTATGAAAAACGTTTTTATAAATTATGAATCAACGGCACAAAACGAATCTAATAAAAAATGTCTCATCAAAAACGGAGTTCAAAAACGTAAATACGTAATCCTAAGGTTTCCGGTTTAGTCGTAAAGGACGCTAAATTATGCACGTAAGCCCAAATTTAAATCCGTAAATTGTGAGTTCATCAACCAACAAAAAAATAACTTTCAAAATATTATACGAGAAAATAATTCACTACCTGAAAATGTTATATTGTCACACTTTGTACCTTTCCGGTGACTCAAACTCACGAATGTCGTATGGTTCCTCGTATTCCTCTTCATTTCTTACCTGCACTCTTGAACCAATACCTCCGGTGTCTTTCCTACTTTGTGCAATAACCTTCTTCAATTGTTTTCTCTCATATTTTCGAAGTTGCTCGGCAGTGAAATCTTCATCAACATCTTCATCTTCGAGGACAAACTTCTCACCTTTGCGCTTATCCTTTTTGGCAACAGTCTTTGTTCTCTTGGTTTTTGGCTCAGGTGAAACAACTTCTTGCTTACGTTTACCATTACCTTTGACTGTAGTTGAAGAGACTTCTTCCGTCTCAACTCTTTCCTTCTGGAGTTTGATTTCTCTCAGCATTTGCTTGTAATCATTAGAGGCTATAATTCCATCAGTCAGCAGGTGACTAGGAATAGGACCGGGAGTACAAACACTGGAATGTCCTTCATGCCTTAGATCCACAGTATCATCAGTCTCTTCAGTGTGGTGACGGATTTTTTCACGCTTATTAATAGAAGCATCATTTTGCATAAAGTAATGAATAATAAGCTTGATGAACCGTGGATATGGAAAATTCACAGTCTTCTGCTTCGTGTTTTGGAAGAGTTGATAATGAAACTCTTCCCACAACAAGGATGCATAATCTATATAGAGACCTTTGTACATTCCCCAGAAAATCTTAGCAATTAGAAGGCGCAAAGAATCATACCCAGTTGTTCTAGGTGTAAGACACCGAATTAGAATACCGAAGGTAGCTTTCCAAGGTTGACCCAATTTGCTTGTGGTAAACGCGGACACCAATCGTAAGTTAGGATCAGCATATCCAAGATCAATGAACATCTGAAGGACTTCTTCTTTGGTGGGGTCTGAGAAGGTAAGACCTTTGGGTGTATCCCGAATTCCAAATATCTTACGAAAGTCTAAAACTGTGAGTGTCTGTGCCTTGTTGACGATGGTGAATGTGATCTTGTTTGAAATCCGCTTCTTGGTAGCCCAGAATTCGTACATGTAATCAATTGGTACTGAATCAGTAATCCTTAATGCATTCTTGAAGTGAGAAAGATCAAGGATTGCTGAGGCTACTTTGAATCCATAGTGAGTTGAATGAGAATCTTCCTTCAATAGGTAATTGTTTGGTATGAACTTAAGTTCTTTTGCAGCGGCAATTGTTGCTGCTCTTGTATCTTAGAGTTCTTGCACGGTTGGATTAGTCATGTTTTATGCTTAAGATAAGACATAAAAGGTTGATACACACAAATATATATATATACCATTATGTTTTTACTCCTAAGCATTGCACACATGACATTGCATACCATCATTAACAACCAATATGCAAAAACTAATCATATACGCAAACACAATGATTCACTCACTATATTCCAGAACCTACATATCTGATTAACTTTTCTAAACTAACAATTCCTTCATTCGGGAAAATAAAGCTTCATTCGGTAAAAAGAGCACTCATTCGGGAAAAGCTTTCATTCGGTAAAAACTTTCATTCGGGAAAAGCTTTCATTCGGGAAAAGATTTCATTCGGGAAAAGCTTTCATTCGGGAAAAGCTTTCATTCGAGGGAAGTATGTTCATTCGGGAAAAATTTGTTCATTCGAGAAAATGTTCATTCGGGAAAAATTTGTTCATTCGAGAAAATGTTCATTCGGGAAAAATATTCATTCGGGAAAAGTGTTCATCCGGGAAAAGTGTTCATTCAGGAAAAATGTTCATTCGGGAAAAATGTTCATTCGGGAAAAGATGTTCATTCGAGAAAAGACATTCATTCGGAACTTTAGCTTCATTCGGTAAAAAATTTCGTTTTGAGAAAACATTCATTCTGTAAAAGTCACTCGTTCGGGAAAGATATAATCAACGCCTAAAAAAATACTAACGCCCCTAATCCCTAAACGAACGCACCCTAATTCTATGTTAAGGCAATCCTAAATAAACAATCTTCCTTCTAAACATCATTCTGAGCAAAACCCACTTATAAACCCTAATTAATTAGATCTAAACAACTCATAAAACCCTAATCTTATGAATTAATTTAAAAACAAATTGATTAAAGGAATTAATTGAAGGAATTAGTCAAGTTATAAACGAAAATTGATGTTTGTACCTTAGTTATTCACGAATTTCTCTCAGAAAGATGAATCACGAGTGAAGGTTTGTTAATGGCGGATAGTGTGTGATGTTTTTGTGTGTAGACGACGAACAGGAAAAGAAGAGACAGAAAAGAAAAAAAAGAAAAAAAAATAGGCGGCTTATAATTTTGACTTAGGATAAGTTTTGGTAAAGTTTACACTTTGTCCAATTTTAGTCCCCCTAATTTCCTCTATTCTATTTTTTGGTTAATGACAAGGTTTAGGATAACATACGTTAAGCAATTTAACAATCGTTAGACCTAACCCATTATATTAACTATTCCTTTTCGCACACAAACTAAACATTTTATCCTAAATGCAAATATCCGATACACATAACTCACGACAAATCACGAACAATCACAAATCGTATACCAAAGAAGATCCAGTCATTACCCATTTAACCGATTAATTTTTCTTGAAAACTTTTGAAGACCGTTTTGATTACGTAGATGATTTGATATTTTACCCCCCCTTAAACAATGACCCGTTTCCTATTTAAAGAGTTGTAGTCATTTTTTAAAGAGTCAAATATCGATGAAAGAATTTTCCAATTAATGTCTTAGAAAAATTGATTCGTGGTGGCAATAAGATTTCTCTTATTTTGACAAGTTAATGCACTGAGACGTACACTAATTCGTGTTAGACCAAGTTATAAAGTAAACTTGATCCCTTGTATGATTTGGCTTGTAAATCATACCCGAGAAAATTAATTCCCGTTGTGAGCCAACGTTTTCCAATGAAATACACGACTTTAATGCGAAAAGCGGGTTGCAGTCTAAAATAACTACAAGCCATGTGGGCATGTTTTAAAATATGTACAACTTTTATATGGACTCTATTTATGACGCCGTGTCAATTTTAATCGACATTTCTAAGGCCGTTAATATTACCGTACTAAAAGACATGCCCAACTTTAAAATGAAAATATATTTGGGTTTTCTTGATTTTATATTTTTTATGGTTTTTGTATGTTTTATATTTTTGTATTTTTATTTTGGTGGTTTAAGTCAATACGATAATATACAAGATCACGAGAAAAAGGATACTCTAGAATAGTTTACCACCACTATTCTGCAGATTCTTCTGCCAACTCCTTAAGTGTCGCTGGTGAGAATGATTTCATGCCTAGCTTTTCGATCAAAAACTCGATACGTCCTTGATCTAAGGCTTTTGTGAATATATCCGCCAGCTGATACTCAGTGTTGACAAAGTACAGTTCGATCACTCCATTTTCCACTTGCTCTTTGATGAAGTGGTAGCGAATGTCAATGTGCTTCACCCGGGAATGTTGAACGTAGTTGCAGCAAAGGGCAATTGCACTTTTGTTATCACAGTACATCGGGATTTTGTTGAATCCAAGACCGTATTCAGTTAATCGTGATCTCATCCAAAGAACTTGAGCACAACAACCGGACATAGCAATGTATTCAGCCTCTGTACTTGATATCACAGCGCTTTTCTACCTTTTGGATGCCCAACTAACAAGTCTATCTCCAAGAAGTTGCACACTGCCAGAAGTGTTACGTCTAGTATCTTGACACCCAGCATAATCCGCATCTGCATGTGAGATTAGTGCAATAGAGTAATCCTTCGGATACCACAGACCACGATTAAGTGTTTCTTTAAGATACCGAAAGATCCTTTTCACAACATGTAAGTACTTTTCGGTAGACCGAGCCTGATATCGGGCATACATGCATATAGAAAATTGCAAATCAGACCTGCTAGCAGTCAGATAGAGAAGGGTGCCGATCATTCTATGGTAATGTTTAGGATCGACAACTATCCCTTCCTTATCTTCATCTAACTTGGTGGAGTATCCACGGGGTCAGAATTTTCAAAATGATACTTCTTTAGTGATTCAAGAGCAAATTTAGATTGATTAATGAAGATGCCTCTGGGATTTTGAGAAATTTGCAACCCTAAGAAAAGTGAAAATTTTCCCATCATCGACATATTAAACCGTGTGGACATAATTTTCTCAAAATGGTCAGACAGTCTTTGAGTAGTGGCAGCAAATATTATATCGTCAACATAAATTTGTACCGGTATCATGTTGTTGTCCTCCTTGAGAATGAATAATGTTGGGTCCACTTTGCCTTTGGAGAAGCCTTTCGAGATGAGATACGACGATAGGAGATCGTACCACGCGCGTGGAGCTTGTTTCAACCCATAAAGAGCCTTCTTGAGCTTGTATACGTGATTAGGATACTCCGAGTTGACGAATCCATTCGGCTGGCTTACGTAGACATCTTCCCTTAATTCACCATTAAGAAATGCCGTCTTAACATCCATTTGGTAGACGATCATGTTCATGTGAGAAACATAAGCAAGGAATAGTCTAATTGCCTCCAATCGTGCCACAGGAGCAAAGGATTCTTCAAAGTCAATACCCAAAGCTTGTTTGTAACCTCTAGCAACCAGTCTAGCTTTGTTCTTCAGCACTCCACCTAACTCATCGAGTTTAACCTTATATACCCACAACAATGTAAGGATTGCAACGTTTCTGGGTAAAGGAACTAGTTCCCATACTTCAAGACGTTGAAATTCATTAAGTTCCTCTTGCATGGATTCAATCCAAGCTGATTTAGTCATGGCTTGTTGCCACTTTTTTGGTTTAGTATCGGAAAGAAATGCGTCAAAGTAGCAATATAATGCATGTTCTTGGAGTTGGTGGCGTGTTAAGACTGGTCGATTGATGTCACCAATAATATTGCGGATTGTGTGATCCTTTGTACATTTTGTGTTTTGATTTTCAATCCGTGGTGGTCGGGAGTGAACGATGGTAGGAGCTTCCTCTGACGTAGACGCACCGTTAGGGTTTTCGGGTATTTGTGAACCAAAGAACGGAAGCTCTTGTAAGTGAGCAATTTCCAAATTGTGATCATATTAATCCTCTTCAACATCATTAGTAACGAGTGGGGGTGATGATTCAGGTGTAGTTTGTGAATTGGTGGGGGATGGGACATCTGGTTCAATAGTAACAGTAGATGCCTCGGACTGATTTCCATTATCTTGAGCAACAACTTTGGGAATCGGAGCTACTGCTACAGGTACTAGAGAATCCTTATTAGGTGGATCAAAGAATTCATCAAACATAGGTTGAAATAACTCATCCCACTCGGGCCTTGTAGGTGTTATAAATGATGGAGAAGTAGGATTGTTGGGAGTTAATCCGGAACTAATCGTACCGGTTCCTATCTCATGAAGTGCGGGTTCAGAGCTGTGTTGCTCAGAAGCCATCGCTGTCAGCTCATCAAAATCGGCATCCAAAGTTGCTACTATCTTGCCAATACGACGGTTATAAATTCGGTAAGCTTTCTTTGTAGGCGAGTAACCAATGAAAATTCCAATATCAGCCTTCGATTGAAGTTTGCCCAAATTCTCACTATTAGTATTTGGATAACATAGTGCACCAAACACATGAAGAAATGAAATATCGGGTTTGTGTCCATGAAGTAGCTCATATGGAGTTTTACCATGGCGATTACGAATGATGGAGCGGTTTTGGGTATAACATGCGGTTGCCATTGCTTCAGCCCATAAGAATAAAGGAGCATTCGCATAAATCAACATAGTTCTAGCAGCTTCCATTAGTGTACGGTTACGTCTTTCCACGACACCGTTTTGTTGTGGAGTGCGAGCAACAGAAGTTTCATAAGAAATACCGACCTTTTCATAATAGTCTCGTAGAGTTTGATTAACGAACCCAGTTCCATTATCAGTGCCAATGCGGCGAACCGTAGCATTAAGACGTACTTGGATCATCTTTAAAAAAGTAATAATATACTTTGGTGCTTGATCCTTGGATACTAAAAACTTTACCCATGTAAACCTTGAGAAATCATCCACCATGACGAGGATGTATTTTCTACCACTCACACTAGCCGTACGCATTGGCCCATAAAGATCCATGTGCAAAAGATACAGTGGTTCTTGGTTGGTGTCTTCAGCTTTAGGTTTGTATGATTTCTTGGTGCTTTTCCCCAAAGAACACGCAGAACATAAATGATCCTTGTCGAACTTAAGTTTTGGAAGACCATGAACAAGTTCGTTTTTAGCCAAATGGTTTATAGCATCAAAGTTAAGATGAGATAACCGACGATGCCACAACCATGACTTGGTCTTAGATGATTTGGAAAGAAGGCATACAGGAGAGGCGGCCATCGTGTTTTGAATGGACAGTGTGCATAGATTATCTCCTTGAGAACCCTTTAACAAATCATTTCCTGCAAGATCGCGAATAAAGCAAGTATGTTGTCGAAAAGCAACCTCAAGGTTTGAATCGTAAATTTGTCCCACTAAAAATAAATTGTTACCAAGTCCCTCCACATAATATACCCTTGAAATCGTAACATTCCCAATTTGGTATTCACCATAACCCATGATCTTCACAATATGGTCGTTGCCGAATTTAACCGTTCCTAGAAACTTACTGACGAAATTTCTGAGCATCGAGCGATCTCCGGTCATATGCTTTGAGCATCCAGAGTTCAAGTACCATAGGATGATTTGGACCACCTGAAAATATCACCAGACAAAGACGATGTATCGGAATCTAGTAGTTCCTATGTGTTAGCAGGTACAGATATATTTATCTTAGATTTGCTAACCGAAGAATTCTTAGGCTTCCAGATTTGCTTCCTAAATGCCGGCTTAGATTCTAGTTGTGTAAGAGCCTGAGGTACTTCTTCACTAGTAGGCACAATGGTGGGGGCAGACCTAGTTAAAGGGCGCTTTTTCCATTTCTTAGTGCTAGTGTTCCTATTTAAAGGACGATGAGACCTAACTTTCGTGGATGTGATCCTAGTTAAAGGTTACGTAGTTCCATTAGCAGTGAAGGTCCTACCAGTGGGTTTCCATTTCCAACCAACTTGGGTGAATTTCTTCCCCGTTGGAATCCATTCAAGATTATTCCTAATTGCATACATTTCATTCACGTAATCAACAAGGCATAAATCATGATGCTTAGAAAACATACATTCATTACAATTCCAACATCGCAAATTAGAATTCACATTTTGCTTAGGCTGCTGCACAAACGCAGGGCCTTTAGTCTTAGTGACATGATTCTTTTTATTCAAATTTGAAATAACATTCCTAGGGTGAACTTCTACTTTCTTCTTCGCATTCCTACTAGTGGGAGGCTTGATCCTATTCTTCTTGTCTTGAGATCCTTTAGCCTTAGTAGAGACAATTACTCCTATAGAAGCCAAGGGAACATTAGTTACAAATTTTTATTTAGCCTTAATGGGTGTGTTTAATATAGGCTTAGATCCTGGATTCTTATTAAATGGAGTCATCGCAATGGTGGTGGTTTGTTGTGTAAGTGATGCAGAACCCGGTTGTCCTATGTACTTTAAGTGCTCTAAGCATTGTTGTACCCTCTTAATGTAAGCCTGAGCATGGTAATATTCACTATTCCTAGGATCAAGTTCATAAAGATCATCTACCACTTCCCTGGCAAGATCCGCGTACTTAACTGCATGCTCCCAATATAACTTATATGATAGTGGATTGTTCTTATTTTACGGGTTCTTAGTGATCACCACCTTGTTGGTTTTTGGAGCACTAGAGGTCGGGGCAGAGATTGTAGCTGGATTATCAACAACTTCTTGTCCTTTGAGTTGAACTGTCTCCTTTAATTCAGCCAAAACCATATTTTTGACTATGAGTTGAATATTTAAGTCAGAGATTTCCTCACATTTATGGTTCGTTGGTCAACGAGTGACTTTTGCTCTGTCGCATTAATAGCGAAGCGATCTTCTAACGAACCATAAATTTGTGAATAACCATGCATTACTTTATCAAACTTCCCTAGCATAGAAGTAATTCTATCTTCTAGGGCATGATTTTTAATCTTTGCAGCCTCTAGTTCCAATTTCTCTGCTACGGATTCTCTCTTAAGTCTCATAATTTCTTCCTCTAATGCCTGAACCACCTAAATCATCTTGTCACTAGTCTCAACGGAGTTTTCACAATCATTTGTTTTTGAAAGAGTTGTATTTTTAGATAGATTTTCAATTTCAAGAGATATACAATGTTTTTGAAGCTCGTCAAAATGCTTTGAAAGTGAGTTATAAGAATCTTGAAGCTTTAAAAATTTAGCGTTAGATTAATGACAAGAATGATTATCTACATTATTCACAGGTTCAACAATATTCACAGATATATCATGCACATCATCACATTTATTCATAGCAGATGTCATCACAAAAGCAAATTCAATAGTAACAACTTGCATCACTTCGAGAGACAATATATGTTCTAAGAATCGGTCATATTCGGACAAAATCTTTTCTTTCTCAATTAAATGTTGTTCATAAGCATCATCCATTTCATAGAAAACTTTTCGAACTTCACCCATTTCGAAACTAAGATTTTCCGCAAGATTGTAAAATCCCTCTTTAATATTGTCTAAAAACGGAACGATCTCTTTCTCAAACACCGTTTTCATGTGTTCGAAAGCCCATTCTCCAGCGGTTTGAGCCGTTGAAGTCGCACATTCCAGGATGACCTTGTCAAACTCGGTTAGGTATCGTTGAATCTCTTCTAAGCTTAGCAATACCGTACTTACCAGTGGAAGATTCTTAGGAATTTCCTTAGGTTCGTCCGAATTAACAAGTGTAGGAAGTATACTAAGGCTTTCTCTAGTAGGCATGTAATCTGGTGTATGGATAAATTCCTTTTGTATATTAAAGCGATTTCTAAGATCTATTTTTGCATATGTTGCATTAAGTTGTGCATAATCATACTCAGGATATGTAAAAGTTACTTTTGACCGATTCTCTTCATGTAGTGACATGCTCTTAGATTCATTTAAAAACACAATCGGATCTAAGACCAATCCTAACTTGGTTGCATCATAAAGTCGTGGGTTGTGGTTAAATGCTTGCTTTGCATACCCCGGGTTAGGTGGTAGGTCTATTAGACGCGATAGATTGAACTCTTGAAAAGAAGAATGAAACAGTGTACTAAATGTGAAGCAGAGTATTGTTTTAAAAGCAAAATTTCAGTCTTTTTAACTTTCTCAGACGCCTTAATTTCCATTTCAACCCTTTTAGACTCGAGAATTTCGAAATCCGTTTGAAGTTTTTGAAAATTATTAACGACTGACTCTTTTTCTTTAAGTTCTTTCGAAAGATTTGCTCTTAAGCTCTCAATTTCAAGCAAATTATCCATTTGGACTTTCCTAAACCTATCAAATTCAGGATTGGTTAAGGTAGTGGTCACTGGAGTTAATTCCAAGGTTTTAACCTTTTCCTTATACAAAGAAAGCTCGGTAGATAAAGCCTGATTAACACTGATGGTTTCAAGGACCGCATTATTCATTTGGCCAAGCATAGATACCGACACCATAACCAAATTTTGTTGAGCAAACGAATTTCTAGTCGTAATAGCTCCCGGTTGTGGTTCACTTAGAGTCTGAGGACTTGCATTGATATTGCAATCATTGTTTGTCTCCTCGTTTGAGTTACTAACCACCAGAGGTTGTTCCAGATACTCAGACACTTGCTCAACTTGATAAGGTACAATACTAGTATCCGCGGCAATATTTGGTACCTCATAAATTGTGTCAGCTCCATAAAGTGAAAGATTTTCCACGAGAGCTGCCTTGGCGGTATTGAGATCATCACAGTCAGATTCGTATGCATCCAGATCATCACATTGATATGCGGCATTGTTTGTGATGGCTGCTGTGAGGCCGTAAGTGTCCGCAACTCCCGGATCTGCGAGGAATGCTAACTCTTCTTCATCGAGCTCACGTCCTTGGGCTTGAGCATTCACCAAGTAGATCTTCTCCTGAAACCATGTGCTATCCCTTTTCCTCTTGGGCTGCTTACACTCTCGAGCCATGTGCCCTTCCCCTTTGCAGTTATAACATATAATCATCTTCATTTTGTTAGTGTTATTACCCCTTGTAGCAGTAGTGTTAGATGGACGTGCACCAGCATTAAATGAACTTGGTCTCTCCTGAATTGGTTGCACCATTACTCTTCCATCTTGAATTGTAGCTTGTTGTCGAGAGTTAGAAGAGTTCCTCAACTGATTGTTTGTTGGAGCTGGTCCTCTGTAACCTCGTTTGTTCAATGTTTGAGTGAGGTAAGCAGACATTTGAGCAAGTATATCAGTAGGATTATCCCCTTGTCTAAACTCAGGGACAGGAATCTCATCATCACAATAGAATGTTGGTGCTGATTGAGCTACAAGCTGATTTGAAGGAACACTAACATGTTGTGAGTAATGGGGTTGAGGAGCCTCATGTTGTTGATAGGTGATGGCAGGGTTTGTTGGAAGTAAATAAGGTGAATACTGTTGTGAAGCATAAGGTAACTGATGTGAGTCTCCTTGTGATGATGTTGCTGGTTGCTTGTATTGTTGGTGATAAGATGTAGGCGGTTGTGGCAAGATCGAATATTGTGGGAAGCTTGGAGTTTGATACAATGGTTGATAGGAAGATTGGTGTCCCAAAGCAAACGGAGAGTTGTGATATGACAATGTTGGTTGATTTGCCATTAATGACAATGGTTCTTGATAAGATCCCTGAGAGATGCGTTTTTGGATCACGTGCTTCTCGTGTTGCTGCAAGAAAGCATAGAGTTGATCTAAATTTGACTTGTGCAAATCTCGAATCATCTTAACATCGGTGACATATTGACTCTATTCTTGGGATAACGTGTTCAAGAACTTTGTGTTTAGTTGAAACCGAGCAATCCTTAGATTATACACGTTCATATCATTCATCAAAGTAGTGAAACACCAGTAGTAATCGTGAAGAGTTTCCCCTGGAATGTATGTAAACCTATCAAACAAGTCATACAATTGACACTCTCGTTCTTGCTTAGTTAGAGAAGTCCCTTGTAACAAAACAGTTAATCGATCCCAAAGATCCTTTGCCACTGTGTGTTCACTTACCATTCGATAGATATCGGGTGGAAGAGCTTGAAGTATTGTCTGAACTGCCCTTTCATCTACATCGGCAATGAGTTTGTTAGCATCCGGTAACTCATGATACAACCTTTGCCGCGTCACATTGTTGACAGTAACTTCTCCCCAATCGAGTGGACCTTTTTCAATGGATTGAAGAATAAGTCTACCATTGGGCTTACCCATGATGTAAGTTTTCATGTGACCTTGCCATGCCTCAAATAAGTCTTTAATGAGCAACGGTGGGCGAGTATCGTACCCGAAATGATTGAAATATCCGTAAGCGATGTCATTGTAGGCATAAATGAATGAGGATTCATTTTTTGAACACTTGATGGAAAAAAAGATTACCGGTTGATCGAGCAGTAAAGTAAGGTTGTGAATTGTGTTGTGTTGTTGAAGTAGAACGTGTGTAGTAAACCAAAAATTAAATCCTCTAAAAATCCTTGTAGAAAAAAAAATCGTCGAATATCCGTTGGTTCGGAAAACTTTCTTGATTCAGGAAAATGTAGTTAGTTCGGGAAAAATATTCCTTGATTCGGGATTTTGGCTTGATTCGGGAAAAAGTTCCTTGATTCGGGATTTTGGTTTGATGCGGGAAAATTGTTGATTCGGAAAACAGTATTCCTTGATTCGGGATTTTTGCTTGATTCGGGAAAAGAAATTCCTTGATTCGGGATTTTGGTTTGATTCGGGAAAAATTTCTTTGATTCGGGATTTTGCTTGGTTCAAGAAAAAGTGCTGGTTCGGGAAAACTTGCTGGTTCGGGAAAAACGTAACAACAAGCACAAAAAAAACTTCGAGACCAAACCAAATCGTACTTTTTCAAGATTAAACCAATCTAAACCCCAAATTAACCCAAAACACGAAATGTTTTTGTGATTTTAACCAAAATGAGTAAATCCCAAGACTTATCTACTAAATCAATCGACAAAATCACAAAAAATTCAAGATTCAATATAGAAATCCCTAAAACCCACTAACATAATCAAAACTAAAAACAACACTAATCAATACCTTAAATCACCCCATGGCTCTTGATACCAGTTGTAGAACAATGATAATCTTATAACTAATCAAGAGGGTTGTTGTTATTCTAGATAGAGAGAGTAGATAGAGAAACTAAGAAAACTTTATTAATCTGAAAAGTGAAATAAACAACCAACACCCCTTTCCATGGTGGAAAGGGGTTTATATACCCAAGTCCTTAATGGACTTGGGCCTCCAACCCATGACAAGCCCATGGGCCAGGTTAAACATTAATATAACGTAACATTTAACTACGAGCTACAAAACGTATTACAATATTGTTGGAGTGACCGATACTTCTAATATACGTTAAAAACGTATTTCCAACATTCAGGTATGTCCTTTTCAGCTTATATGCCTTTCAGCTTTCATGTCCTATCAGCCTACAGGTCTTCTCAGTTTATCGTTTCTCTAATTCGAGGACGAATTATTCTTTTTAGAGAGGAAGAGTTGTAAATCCCGCTTTAAAAATCCATGAATGCATTAATAACACGAAATCACGAATTAATTAAAACTTTACGTTTAATTAATACACGACATGTACCAAGAATAATTAATGTAATATCCAAGTACTACGTATTATATTAATTATTATTTACGAATATTACGTATTATAAATAATACGTGTGCGAATAAACACGAATGTAAAATCACGAACTTACGCCACGAATTATAACACACAGGATTTATTAAAAATTAAAAAATGGAATACATATATATGATTGAGGGGTTGGACGGCAGCAAAAAGAAAAGAAACAAAGGCCTTGGCCCGACCCAAGACCAATTATACTTGTACAAGAAAAGTGCCAGGGGAAAACATATATACACTTTTAATAAAATTAGCAAAACCCCATATTTGTTCTCCTCTCTTTCTTTTCCGTCGACTGCCACCAAGAAAACAGGGAGAGAAGATTTTTTGGGACTTTGATTTATTTACGAGTATAGTTCGAGTTCTTGATCCTTAATCATTCACGAATTGGTATACCTAAATCTTTATTCCTTATGTTCTTTCTTTAAATCATGATCATTAATTAAATTAACATAAACACATGATGGGGAATAGATTAAAAAATGTATTAAACATCGGGAATTAATTTTAGTTTGGGGGGTACTCTCGGTGGGCTGTTTGTTCGACCAGCCGAGACCACAAGGGTCTCGGTGGTGGTTTATTGCAGTCGGCCGCAAACCCAGACCCGACAGGGGTGTTTGTGTGGAAAACAGTGGGGACCGAGAGCCATGGGGGCTCTCGGTGGGTAATTGTTGAACGACAGGGGCACCACTACAGAGGGCAATGGCTAGCTCTGGCTTGCAGCAGAAACCGGTTCAGACAGGTGGGTGTTTGGTTAATAACCATTTTTAGTATATCATTTTCCTCGACTCGACTCGAGTTGATTAACAACTTTATCACAAGATTACTTGTTCTTGGTTAATAATAATTGTTTGGTAATCTATGTCTACTTAAACTAAATTGGGAAAAATATTAGGGGTGAGCATGGGGCGGTTTGGGGCGGTTTTATGCTAAAATCAAAAACCAAACCGCAAACTTCGGTTTTTACATATTGCAAACCATTTGAATTTGGTTTTTTCGGTTTCAGTTTTTCAGTTTTTTTCATTGTAGCGGTTTGGTTTCGGTTTTCTTTCTCCTTTCATTTTACGCATTGGGTCGTTTTCTATTTACATAAACCATATTAATTGTCGATCACTTTCGACACAAATTAAACTCATCATAATTGCAAGTTGCAACCAAAAATAATAATTTTAATCAATTATATACACTAAAATAATAACAACTTTAGCTACCATCAAATTATAAAAAAACTAAAAATCATAATAAAAACTCGTATATAGTAATCACAAATCTAACAAACTTTAGGTGAAAAAAATCATGATCTATTACTTTAAAATATTTTACAAATGTGTATATTTAAACAAAACGAAAAAAACTAAACATATTAGAAATATCACAAGTAGAACTATCTAAAGATATAAAAGTATATTAATTTTTAAGACCTAAGTGGGGCGGGGTGGTTTTTTCGGTTCGGTTTTATACAAGAAACCAAAAACCGCCCCAAATTCGCTTTTAATAAATATGAAAACCATCCTTTCGGTTTTTGAAATGAGGCGGGTTTTTTGGTGCGGTTTTTTTAGGTTTTTCGGTTTTTGGCTCGGTTTTTGGCTCGGTTTTTGGTTCGGTTTTTCGATTTTATGCTCACCCATAAAAAATATGTAGGCTAAGGAATATATAAAAATAAAAGCGCAAATAGTTCAAATAGAATTATTCTAAAATGAAAAATAAAATTAAACTACAAATTTAGATCTAGATGCAACAAAAATAAACTATAATTAAAAATAATAATAAATCTAAATGCAAAATTAATCTAATGCAAGCATGTAATAACAAGTAATAGTGACAAAAAAATGAAATCACAAAGATAACTTAAAAATAAAGCGTAAAGCTTCAACCTTTTAAGTTTATTAATCTTTTTAGATGATAAAGCTTTAAGCTTTATATACTAATAAGCTTAATAATCACAAAAAGGTGTAAACTTTATACTAATAATAAGCTTATCTAAATGAAATCTAATTTTTAAACCTTTTAATCTATATTTTAAAACAATAATAATAACTAAAACTAATTAGAATAGTTTTTATGAAAAATATATTTTTAAAAACAATTTAAACTATAATGATCTAATTAATAAAACTAAAACGATTAAGCTAGAAATTAAAAAGGGAAAAACTAGTACCCGTAGTCCGAAGATAATCGCTCTAAACAAACAACCATCAACATAATCAACACAATATGGCCCGTAAAGTACACGGCCTCCCAATACCAAAATTATCAAAAGCAAAACCCGAATTTGGCCCGTAACGTACACGACCTCTCAAATTACCCAAAACTACACAACTTTCGCCAACCAAACGCTCTAAACTAATCAACCAAAACTATTCAACCAATAAGCTTTTCTTCAAAAGTGATAGATCGATACGCCGAGATCAAAGAAAACATAAAAGAAGAGGATAATAAGCAATAATTACTATATAATAAAGAGATTCAAATAAAACTAATAGATCTAGAATATTTTTTAGTTTTATAAAAATACTTTAAATTTTAAAGCTAAAATTATAGATCTACATAATTTATTTAAAAACCTAATAGATCTAAACTATTCATTAGGGATTTATAAAAATACTTTAACTTTTAAGCTTAAACCTTATAAATCAAAAAAACTAAAAGATATAAACTAAAAGTAATTAATTGAAAAGCTAGCTTATAAATAAGTTGTAAGCCTAACTTTAGAAATTTATGAGATTTAAAAAGCTAAAAAGCTAATTAAATAAATCCTCCAACAATAAGCTAGATCTAAGAATATAAGGCAACAATAAGCTTGAAATAAAATGAATTATTTCAAGCTTGTATATAAATCTTAACTTATTTGGAAAAAGTTATGAAAAACTAATCCCAAAATAATAAGCTAGATTATAAGAAAAGATTAAGAAAGGTAGAATGAGAATAAGCTAAAAGAGAATAAGCTAAAACATAAACTTTTATTAATGTAAAAGTGCTTAATAATAAGCTTGTTGGGTCAAAAAGTTGATGTGGCAGAAACTCAAAAACGAAGAAAACATGAAGATTTTGTCTAAGCGTTGTCAAGAGCAATCTAAGCGTTGACAAGAGCAAATCCAAGGTTGACAAAGCAAGCATTGTCATGTACAATCCAAGCATTGTCATGTACAATGTAAGCATTGTTAGAAACGTAGACAAAGAAGCTTATGGAAGCTTCTATTTAGAAAAACATGCAAGATATATTCTGCATAAGTTTATTTAAATAGAAGATTTACTTGTTTATTTGATATTATCTCTTGTAAAACCCTAATCCTTACACTATAAAAGGAACCATGGGTCTTAGGTTTTATTCATATAAGTTCATTCACAATATAAACCTAAAGCGTGTGTCGACTAGACGTGGGATTCAATGTATACACGTCTAGTGGTTGTTTGTTATTAATATAATGAGCAATCCATTTGTGTTTTAATTCATGTCTTGTGCCCTAAACACCTTGTTAATGTGTTATGTTCTAATTCCGCTTTGATTATTTAATCATATGAACATGATGTATTCCTAGTAGCTTCAAAGATCAGGAAACCAAGGTTTCCACAATTGGTATTAGAGACTCGTGGCTCGTGATGCTAGGACCAACAAGGTGTTCGTGTATGGTGAAAAGAAGAAAAATCCGTCTAGGGTTTTTCTGGACGTTTTTGTGTGTGCAGCAGTATTCAGAAGGTCATAACTTTTGATTGAACCGTTGGATCGTCGCGAAATTTTTTATGTGTGATCTTCATACATATATATAAACATCCACCGGAGGGATTGTCTTGTTTAGCCCTCTATCAAAAGTTATTATGCGTCAAAGTTGGCGGTAGAGATGATTTTCAGATTTTTTGTTTCACATAAAATAATGAATTAAGGTTTATGTCAAACCCTAGAATCGATTATAAAACAGAAGAGAAGGTGTTATTCGTTTCTGTGAAGATCATGGTGATGTGATTGGTGATATTTTCTTAAAGCTTCGTTTTAGGGTTTTGTAGCAAACCCTAGATCGGTTTCTACAAAGATTCAAGGCTGTGATAGTTCTTGCTACAAATCATATGAGTATCACAAGCTTAGTGGTCCCAGGCAGAAAACAAAGAAACAAGTGCTTATTTGGAAATCGTATGTTGCTGTTGGTTCTATATGCGATAGAATGATGTGATCTCAGCAAGATATTGGATTGCAAGAACTAAAGCAGTAACGTGTGAATATTCACAGATATAGAACGAATATTGTTATACGCTGGTTTTCAGGAAATCAGTTAACTAAGGAGTTTATATGGCTGATTTTTCGTGACTTACTCAACATATTCTTTTTATTGTTATCATGGGATACAGTTATTCAGACAAAGAAAGGATAACGTAAAGTCAAAGAAAAAGGGTCTGACGTATCAAAGGTTAGTTGCTACTTTGTAGGGATTGTATTCTTTCCCATATCAGACTTATCCTTTGGAATCGTGACTTATATGCATATGGAAGGAAATATAAAACCTATTCTTTAGGGATTATATTTATATTTGCTGTTTCTTTTAGACGTGGTATAATCAAACACCTATATTCTTACAAATGGGTGCATGGCATATTTATAATGCTAAGTCGTAGGAGTTATATGTGATAAGAGATTGCAAAGGACGCGTCACTGTTAGAAGAATGAGAGAGACGCTGACAGAGCTTTAATTTGACGCTGACAAGTATTGAATGGACTTTGACAGAATAAGTCAAACGCTGACAGCGTTGACAGTGTTGTCCGAGAACTAGTTAAACGTTGACAAGTATTGTCCGATATTGGACAATACACATTCCAGATTTATTGGATAAAGGAGGATCTCGGATAACACAAGGATTACTGCTGTTTGAGAAAATTGGTACGTTTTGAGCACACAAAAAGGAGGAAATTACACACGAAGGTACATGGAATCTCCGTTTTATTTAGAATATCATGTTGATATTTAATGGCTCGGATACTTTTAAAAGGAATTAATGATCTTAAAGCGAGTTAGCAACTATTCGTGGGAATTTGATGGATATTTTCAACTATGTAATCGGGATAGCCTTGTGAAAGAGTTATCCATCAAATACTTTTACATATGGTATGAAGATGTTATTTCATTAAATTCGTCATGAAGAGGTGTTAGCTTAAGGGGAAGAATTGTTATGGTAAGTTTGATGATTGAAGAAGATTTTCGCGAGTTTGTGTTCTATCATATCTTAAAGTCATGCACTAGTGACTTTAAAGGTAACTTGTTCGTGCTTTACATGGTTGGTGATGAAGACTTGTCATAACACTTGAAGGAGTTACATTATCGTGCTCATTGTCTCACAAAGGATGAGAATATTGACAAGGGATCGAGGTCTACTATAATTTGCTATAGGTATAAGTTCTTCATCATGTGGATAGTACAAGACATGGAACACAAGATTGGGTTATTCTACTTCTACATCAAGAATACCTTATTTATTTTTCTTCAAGATTATTACTTAGAGCTACATTTAGAGAATCTTCAAGATTGCATACATTGTTTACTTCCCTGTTGATGTGACAAAAAGGGGAAGAAATACGTGCTACACTTGAGGGGAAGCAATTTGAAGATCATGTACAACTTACAAGAGATACACATAGAGTTATGCCGACATCAACTAGGGGAAGATTGTTGGGCCAAAAAGTTGATGTGGCAGAAACCCAAAAACGAAGAAAACATGAAGATTTTGTCTAAGCGTTGTCAAGAGCAATCTAAGCGTTGACAAGAGCAAATCCAAGGTTGACAAAGCAAGCATTGTCATGTACAATCCAAGCATTGTCATGTATAATGTAAGCATTGTTAGAAACATAGACAAAGAAGCTTATGGAAGCTTCTATTTAGATAAACATGCAAGATATATTCTGCATAAGTTTATTTAAATAGAAGATTTACTTGTTTATTTGATATTATCTCTTGTAAAACCCTAATCCTTACACTATAAAAGGAACCAAGTGTCTTAGGTTTTATTCATATAAGTTCATTCACAATGTAAACCTAAAGCGTGTGTCGACTAGACGTGGGATTCAATGTATACACGTCTAGTGGTTGTTTGTTACTAATATAATGAGCAATCTATTTGTGTTTTAATTCATGTCTTCTGCCCTAAACACCTTGTTAATGTGTTATGTTCTAATTCCGCTTTGATTATTTAATCATATGAACATGATGTATTCCTAGTATCTTCAAAGATCCGGAAACCAAGGTTTCCACAAAGCTAGTACAAAGTTGAAAGGAAATACATTTGAAAAAAAACAAATAAAATTGACATTATTTAGCTACCTAAAATCTACATACAAAATGAAGAAAAATGAGGTGTTATTTATAGTTGAAGCCAAGGTGGTTGGGGTAGATTATTCTTTTTAGACTTTTAATCACCTTCTCTTCTTTAACTTAAGGGCATCTTGGTCATTTGGTAGGTGATGATGTGTTTCCACCAATAGGATTAAAGATACTTTTAGATTAAATAATGGGAGCACTTCACATAGATCACCATCTTCACCTTTCATTATTCTTTTATCCAATGGCTATTGATTAATCTTCTTTAACCAACTCCACCATCTTTAATCTTTTAGAAGCATGCATCTAATTATTCATAAAAGAAACACACATGTTTTTTTTCCTTTTTAATATTTTTGTGTTAGTTTAAAAATAAATAAAAATAAATAAAAATAAAACTACTAAAACTAAAAATATTGAAAAATCAAAATTAATTATTTCAATACTAAATTAACTATTATAAAATAAAAAACTTTTATTTATTTAATTTTTACTAAGATTAATAAAATATTAAAATTAGAAATAAAATAGTAGAATATGCGAAATGCAAACCGAGACGAGTTACGCGGCAAGGGCAGAACCATTAGCTTAGTAAATTCGTGCTCTTAATCCATGTGGCTTGTTAGTGGATAACTTTAAAGAATGGCATAAATGGTCCTTGTTGTTTGCATTTCTTGATTTAAAGCTTGAAACTTCATTAAATCTTCATCCTTAGCCCTGTAAAGTTCAATCTTTTGGCACTTTTGGTCCTTTGACTTTATCTTTGACTTTTTCTTTGATAAATGTCCGTGAAATCCCGTGTTTTCTTCATTTTTGATCTATTGTACCTATTTCACACAAAAACACAAAATCACGTGTAATTCCGACTTTTAAGATATTAAATACACGTTTTGGTTTGGTTTTTCCTTGTTTTAAGTGGTAAAAGGATAAGTGTTTATACACTTACTAAATCCCATATACTTGACCATTGCAATGTCCCCATGCAATGCACGATTTTAAAGCACAAATTTAAATTTTTCATCATAATTAACCCATCTCGGCCTTTATTACTATATATACTACTACTACAATAAAAGAAACTTAACAACGATGAAAAGGTCAAATCTTTATAAAAGATATAACAATTTCATTCAATTTATTAACTTTGAAATTGATGGAAGAAACTCGTAAAGAAATCTAAGACTTAAATTAGGGCTCTTGGTGTTATAAATATTTATCACCCTCAAGTTTCACGTTCCCCATACCAAGCGTAAAAACGAGATCATTGTAACTAAAAGTTAGTAAAGTTAACACTTAGTCATGTGGTTTAATTATTCACTTAGACCCCTTATTCCTACGGTGTATCTCTTGTATTTTATTTTTTGTCTTGAATGATCACGAGGATGTATTTTTTACTTATTTCGATAATTTATTAAGGCCAAAAATAAAGTAGGACGATTTAATCAATAGTTAGCTAAAGGACAAAATCTTTTAAAATGGTTTCTCGAAATATCATAAAGTTCATATCTTGGTATAACTCGTTTCACGATTTGAGACCTTTCTCGGACAAATATTTGGCATTGACTTCAAACTTCAAATCTTGAGAGACGATCTTGAAATTATGGTCTTCTCTTCATTTTGGTATACATCTTCATTTGGAGTGAGAGATGCTTCAAACAATTGACCACGACTTCTTCATTTATCCTTGTCTTTATTTAGGATTTTGATATACAACAATCCGCCTCCTTTTCCGACTTGAATATATTTATCCTCATACCTTGTTAGGGTCTTTTTGGATAGACTTCTCCATGATCTTTATGGGAGTAATTGCTTCTCGTCGTGCGTCTTGATCCTTCGTATTGATTTGGATTAATGATCTTCACATCATCTTAGGATCATTAGAAAAAAAAAAGTGAATCCTCATGCCTTGTGAGGGCCTTTTTGGACTCGAATATCCTCATGACTTGTTAGGGCCTTTTTGGATACGCCAATCTTCGCGTCCCGCTTCAATAAGTTATGCCTTGTCTATGAACTCTAATTAATCCCGAGCAACTTTTAAACGATTTTTTGCTAGAAGCTAAGTAATTTTTCAAATCGTACGACCTTATTTATTGCATTTATTTATTGACAAGTGTTGGGAGAAAAAGCTTATAATTAACTCACATAAGTTCATGAAAGAATACGTAACTTATAGTTGACTCTATCATTTCACGTTCTCCACAATTTAAAATCTCAAGGAATGAGACTCGTTGATGCTTAGCTTAATAAACCAATTAAGGTCCATATGGTTAAGGATATTAGTTAGAGTAAACTTAAATAAGTAAACTCGGGTTGAGTCAAAATATTCACGACGGGGCTAATATGTCAAAAACGTCTAAACTCGTTAAAACCATTTTATTTATTTATTTATTATTTATTCATGAAATGGAATTTATACATATGATGGTGATGACAAAAAGAAAGAAGATAAAAGAAAATAAATGAAAAATACTACTAGACCAAAATAGATCAAAAAATTTGAAAAACGTCGAAAAATATTAATTTTTCGGTTATTATGAGGACATTTTAATGGAAAAGCCCACTTATAATTCGATAGAAGTCTCCCCTACACTTAATAAAAACATTGTCCTCAATGTTTAAGCATGTGGGAGAAAACTCCCCGACACTTAGGACATTGTGCACTTAGTTTAAATCGAGCTAAGGAAGAGACAAGTAAAGTGATCAATTTATTCAACTTTATTTATATACAAAATCAAATCACAATAGAAAAAACAAATCGAAGATAACCGGGTACACGGAAATACGGGATCACGGTTCTTCTCAAAAGGCACCAAAAATGGAACTTGATAGCACACATCCCTACAAAACAACACATCACAAACAACCTACATGGCCCCCTACACTTATTGGTGGAAAAGTTGAAAAGGTGGAAAAAGGTAAAAATCTAACCTAGTTAAACGATGCTTGATTTTATTACTAGAGTCTCTAGCTCGACTCGGTTCCCCGAATATCATCGTTCAAATGGGAAATCATGGAAAACTCGAGATTTCCATGGGAGGAAAATCTCTCCATGATAAAGGGTGAAATAACATCTCAAATAAGGAAAATTCCATAAAAATTCACCGGGGTCAAATACATGATTTTCATCCCTAAAGGAAATAGACCCCAAGGTGGAAATAACAAACAAGTATAAGAAATATGGGGTTCCTTTAAGCAAAAGTTTCTCACCATTAAAGGTAGACATCGGGGGTGAAAAAGTAGGTGTCAAAACACTAATAGTCGGAACCCTCGGGTCTTTGTTCTCTTTATCATTATAAATGGGTGGGACGGGAGGGAGATAAGGTAAAGTATCATCGTGTAATAAACCTTCTAGAAAAGGTATATCTCCCTCCGTATCAAAATATCCGGATATGTACTCCACGGGTGTATCAATATCAAGAAACTCATCGATCTCGGGAATGAGAAAACCGTCATCATCACTAAAAGTGATATATGGAAGAGAATCGATGGTAGAATCAAAAGTAATTGGTGAAGAGGCAAATGTGAATTTGTCAAAATCCGAGTTTTCAAAATCAATATCAATATCAAGTTTTAAATCAACATTTTCCTTCTCATCAATACTATGATCGCAATTAAGCTCATCCGAGAAAACCAATAACACGGGATCATAAAAAGAATCCTCGTGATGGAATTTCTCAACACTCGAGGTATAAAAATCATCACTAAGGAGTAAAGGATCCTAAAAATCATTATTATCATTAGCATGTTTTTCAAAAGTCGGTTTTGGTAAAATAGGAGAGTCATCCTCATCCGATCCCGAGGAAGAATTAAAAGTATAGTCGGAATCATAAGATAACTTATCCATATCCGGCGGATTATAGCTATGAGGAGAACCTTCCAAATGATCATCTAAATTAGACTCTTCTAAAGGTTCCTTAAGTAAGATGGTAGCAATCTCTAAGAGTATAGGATCCTCCTCATTAAAAACCAATTTCACAAACTCCTTAGGTGTATGATCAATAAAAGGCATAGGGTCATCAATGGGCAATGTGGGCTCAAGTATAATCTCGGGATTTTCCTCAAAAGGTGAGGAAGGAGGAGAGCTAAATGTATCTGTGGGTGTCAACACCGGAGGTGGAGTAAAACTCATGATAATCTCTAGGACTTGTCTCTCCTTTATTGGCGGAGAGATGGAAGGGTCCACAGTGGCAACATCACTACTAGTAGTGGTGTTAGCCTCAACATGAGCTCTCAACGCTTCTAAAAGTTGATATTTAAGACTTTGGTTTTCTTCATGAAGGTCATTTATCATCCTCTTTTCTTCCTCAAATATTTCAACTATTTCGTCCATTTGTTAAGGTTGAATTTGGAAATCCCCTTGATTATTACTTTGAAAATTGTTATGATTTTGAAAATCTTCTTGAATTGGAAAGCCTTGATTTTGAAAATCCCCATAACACCCTTCATTAATTTTTTGTGGGTCCGGAGTAACTCAACCGTGAGTCGCTCAATAACTACTTCTTCCTCAAAATCCGGAGGAGAAGAGTCACTAGTCACATGAGAAAGGGGACTAGAAGAATCATCAAAAATAGGGTCATCCGAATCAACACCTGGCTCATCACTAACTCTCAGAGTATATGAGAAAAGAGGGCCACTCATATGGATAACCGTGTTACCGGATACATCGGCCTTGCTCCATACTTGAGACTTGTTCTCAGTAATCATTAAGGCCTCACTAGTACTCCGAGAGTATAGATTCCCGATCGCAGCTGTGTTAAGAGACTCTTGATCGTATTGAGTCAACCCGTTATAAAACGAATCAATAAAATGCAAGGTGTAAAATCCATGATGAGCACAACTACGTACTAAACCCTTAAATCTTTCCTAAAGCCTCGGTAAACGTTTCATTATCGGACTCTACAATGTTAGTAATGTCCAACCGAATTTTTCTCATTTTGGCATAAGGATAAAATTGATTAAGAATTTTGACTCAAGATCATCCCATGTAAAAATAGATCGTGGTGGTTCGTTTTCAAGCCAAGTCCGGGCTTGCCCATCAGGGGAAAAAGGAAAAAGGTGTAAATAGATAATGTCTAGTGTCACATTGGTTTATTTGACGGTTTTGGCGTATGAAAGAAAATGACGGATATGAGCGTAAGGATCGTCGTCCTCAAATCCGTAAAAAGGACGACCGGATATCAACTTAATCAAATCGTTAAGCTCAAAATAATCACCCTCGATATCCGGTAAAACGATCACACCATCGAGACACCCTCGTCATGAAACTGCAATTGCTCTAATATCGATCGATCATCCATAGCTATGTCAAAAGTACGATACTCGGGATCGGCTTGACTCGTCACGGAATTCATAGCTATGTCAAAAGAATATGATACACCAAGCGGTATGTTTGCAAATGCGCGAGAATACAACTAACAACGAGGAATGAGGTAGGAGACCTCGGTCGACTTTGAAAGGGAAAAGATTATCCTTCTCGAGGTTCAATATGAAAAAGCTACAAAAAATATATACCCAATACTACTTGGGTGGCAAAACCCTCGATTAGCTTTCCTTCTTAAAATACTCACAAGTGAACGGGAGGAATGAGGTGGCGCGGAGCACTTAAGTACCTAGCTTCCCTCAGACGCCTGTTATAGCATGTCGCCTATCTATTCACCGTATAGTGCGTGTTTTTTCGAATTCTTGCTCATCGAAAGTATTTATCTATTTTTGTCTTTTATTTTGTTAGATCGATACACGTATATGGAACCGGAACGCCTCCAAATACGGGGTATTGCAAGCAATACTTATGGAATATTGTTATTGAGGTTCGTATACGTAATATCTATAGTAAAAAGAAAATCTTTTTGTATTTTTTATTATTTAAAGAAAAATATATTCACAATAAAAAAACAAGAGAAATCGAAATAAGAAAAATAACAATAGTACTTAATATCTTTTGTGTAATACTTTAGGAAAAGTATTACTTTTGGATTTTTTTTTAATTTTTTTTTGTGCAAATCTTAGGAAAGAATTCCCTTTTGTGATTTTATATTTTTTTTGTATTTTTATGTTTTTGATTTTTAACAAGAAAAATAACGTTCAAATTTGAACCGATCCCAAAATCTAAATCGTCTCACGAGAAATCATCAATCGTAACGAGATCGAACCGACAGTGGCGCCATTTTAATAAGACGGTTTTTATGAAAAATATATTTTAAGAAAACAATTTAAACTAAATTAACCTAATTATTTAATAACCATTTTTTAGTATATCGTTTTCCTCGACTCGAATCGAATTGATTAACAACTTTATCACAAGATTAATTGTTGTTGGTTAATAATAATTGTATGATAATCTATGTCTATTTAAACTAAATTGGGAAAAATATGTAGTCTACGAAATATATAAAAATAAAAGCGCAGATAGTTCAAATAGAATTATTCTAAAATGCAAAATAAAATTAAACTATAAATTTAGATCTAGATGCAACAAAAATAAACTATAATTAAAAATAATAATAAATCTAAATACAAAATTAATCTAATGCAAGCACGTAATAACAAGTAATAGTGACAAAAAAATGAAATCATAAAGATAAACTTAAAAATAAAGCGTAAAACTTCAACCTTTTAAGCTTATTAATCTTTTTAGATGATAAAGCTTTAAGCTTTATATACTAATAAGCTTAACAATCACAAAAAGGTGTACACTTTATACTAATAATAAGCTTATCTAAATGAAATCTAAATTTTTAAACCTTTTAATCTATATTTTAAAACAATAATAATAACTAAAACTAGTTAAACCGTTTTTTATGAAAAATATATTTTTAAAAACAATTTAAACTATAACGATCTAATTAATTAAACTAAAATGATTAATCTAGAAATTAAAAAGGGAAAAACTAGTACCCGTAGTCCGAAGATAATCGCTCTAAACAAACAACCATCAACATAATCAACACAATATGGCCCGTAAAGTACACGGCCTCCTAATACCAAAATTATCAAAAGCAAAACCCGAATTTGGCCCGTAAAGTACACGGCCTCTCAAATTACCCAAAACTACACAACTTTCGCCAACCAAACGCTCTAACTAATTGAACTAATCAACCAAAACTATTCAACCCATAAGCTTTTCTTCAAAAGTGATAGATCGATACGCCTAGATCAAAGAAAACATAAATGGTTAGGATAATAAGCAATAATTATTATATGATAAAGAGATTCAAATAAAACTAATAGATCTAGAATATTTTTTAGTTTTATAAAAATACTTTAAATTTTAAAGCTAAAAATTATAGATCTACTTAATTTATTTAAAAACCTAATAGATCTAAACTATTTTTTAAGGATTTATAAAAATACTTTAACTTTTAAGCTTAAAACTAATAGATCTAAAAAAAACTAAAAGATATAAACTAAAAGTAATTAATTGACAAGCTAGCTTATAAATAAGTTGTAAGTCTAATCTTAGAACTTATGAGATTTAAAAAACTAAAAAGCTAATTAAGTAAATCCTCCAACAATAATCTAGATCTAGGAATATAAGGCAACAATAAGCTTGAAATAAAATGAATTATTTCAAACTTGTATAACTTATTTGGAAAAAGTTATGAAAAACTAATACCAAAAAAATAAGCTAGATTATAAGAAAGATTAAGAAAGGTAGAATGAGAATAAGCTAAAAGAGAATAAGCTAAAACATAAACTTTTATTAATGTGAAAGTGCTTAATGATAAGCTAGTACAAAGTTAAAAGGAAATACATTTAAAAAACAGAAATAAAATTAACATTATTTAGCTACCTAAAATCTACATACAAAATGAAGAAAATGAGGTGCTATTTATAGTTGAAGACAAGGTGCTTAGGGTAGATTAGTATTTTTAGGCTTTTAATCACCTTCTCTTCTTTAACTTAAGGGCATTGATAGGTGTGAAAACACCCATCCTTTTACCACTCAATTCTTACTAAAACAAGACCAAAACGCGTGTTTAATATTATTTGTTTGGAATTATGTGTGGTTTTTGTGTTTAATGTGTTTTCAGAGCCAACCGGATGAATATTGAAGAAAACATGGGATTGCACGGGTTTTATCAAGGAAAAAGACTAAAGACGAAGTCTATTGTCCAAGAGATGCAAAAGATTTGAAGTCAATGGGCCTATTTGAAGATTTATCGAAGAAAAGGACCAAAGATGGAAGATTTACATATGTCGAAGAAACTCAAGTATATTAAACGAAGAAATTAAAAGACGAGTTGAATTTAATCGTCGACAAATCCCGAATCAGAATCAAAAACGTCAACTTTTCTGAAAAGACGAGAAGACAAGAAGCAAGGGAGAAAGCCCACTCACCAACCAAATGAAAGACTATATAAAGGATTCCCTTCACACTTTTCATTCAGTTTTTTTCTTTTCCTCCTTTTTTCTCTCTTTCTGTTCGTAGGCATCACCAACACCATTAGGGTGTTTGGTGATTTTGATTTTCTTTTTGTTCTAAGATCTTGTAAGTTTAATCCTTCATTTTGTTTACTGAATCTTAATCATCAATACAAGTTTTCCTTTAATCTTTTCATTCCTCTTGTTCTTCATCATCTTTTTATTCAAAGTTCTTAAGTTCTTATTTAGTTGAGTTTTGATCTTAAAAAGTTGTTGAATTTGTGTTTTTATGATTGGGATTTATTGTTTATGATTAGTAAATGATTTTTGATTAGTTTTATTTAAGATTGGGTTAAATCCTTGGTTGATTTTTGTTTAAATTCGTTTCCCCTGTTTTCAACTGTTTCGGTTCTTCCTACCCAGAACATTCCGCATAGTCATCTTTCTTTTTTCCCTTATTCGGAATATTTCTATATTCTGAACTGTCTGCTTATTCTGTCTCTTATTCGGAATAATATATATTCCGAGTAGCCTTCCTAAGTTTATTCCTTATTCGGAATATTTCAATATTACGCGTAGCTTCAAATTATTTTGAGTAACTGTTTATTCCGAGTAACTGTTTATTCCAAGTGACCCTTTTATTCCGAATTGCACTTTATTCTGCATGGCATCTATATTCCAAATAGTATTAATATTCTGGACGGGACTTATTCCGAGTAGCCAATATTCCAGGTAGAACCTTTTATTCCGAGTAGCCAGTATTCCAAATAGAACTAGTATTCCGAATGGTACGTTATTCCGCGTAACATCATTATTCCGGATTAAACCAATCATTCCGAGTAGCACCATTTTGTCAGAAAGGTCATTGTTTAATCAGTTAGTTGTTTAATTTTAATTCAATTTTGATTTCATTAACTGTTTTGTGGTTTAAATCTTTACTTACTTCATTGCTTTATCTTTTTAATAGATTAGAAAACCAAACCACTATTTGTCACCAAGAACAAATCTTTCCACTTAGAGCTGTGATCAATTCAAGGAGATACCGAGAACTTAATCTGAACCATAGCAAAATGCTTGTATCAAATGGCGCCGCTGCCGGCTCTTCTCGTATCTTGGTCATTTGGTAGGTGATGATGTGTTTCCACCAATAGGATGAAAGATACTTTTAGATAGACCAATTGGAGCATTTCGCATGGATCACCATCTTCACCTTTCATTATTCTTTTATCCAAGGGCTCTTGATTAATCTTCTTTAAACAACTCCACCATCTTTAATCTTCTAGAAGCATGCACCTAATTACTCACAAAAGAAACACACATGCTATCTTTTTTTCTTTTTAATATTTTTGTGTTAGTTTAAAAATAGATAAAAATAAATAAAAATAAAACTACTAAAACTAAAAATATTGAAAAATCAAAACTAATTATTTCAACACTTAACTAACTATTATAAAATAAAAAACTTTTATTTATTTAATTTTTACTAAGATTATTAAAATGTTAATATTAGAAATAAAATAGTAGAATATGCGAAATGCAAACCGAGACGAGTTACGTGGCAAGGGCAGACCCGTTAGCTTAGTAAATTCGTGCTTTTAATTGGTCCATGTGGTTTGTTAGTGGATAACTTTGAAGAATGGTAGAAATGGTCCTTGTTGGTTGCATTTCTTGATTTAAAGCTTGAAACTTCATTAAATCTTCATCCTTAGCCCTTCAAACTTCAATCTTTTGGCACATTTGGTCCTTTGACTTTATCTTTGACTTTTTCTTCGATAAGCGTCCGTGAAATCCCGTGTTTTCTTCCTTTTTGATCTTTTGTACCTATTTCACACAAAAACACAAAACCACGTGTAATACAGACTTTTAAGATATTAAATACACGTTTTGGTTTGGTTTTCTTTTGTTTTAAGTGGTAAAAGGATAAGTGTTTACACACTTATTATTGGTTCTCGGGCAAAGGGGAAGAAAAAGGGCAGCAGTGGCATAAAGCCACTGCCGGTATCAATAAGCCACAACTGGGGGCTGCGGCATAGGGTTATGGTTTGTTTGATTCGTGCGACCGGGAGGAAAGTCTCGGTAGGCTATGTTAGGACTCGGGTATTCATGGTAAACACAAGGGGCATGTTTGGATCACGATTTTTCTAAATATCTAAAAGGTTTATTTAATTAAATTGCTAATTAAATCACGTGGGATTCTTATTAAGTTATATTATCATGTTAGCTTAATTAAATAAATCAAGACTTAGGCTATGTATGTATTTATTTAATCATTATTAATAAACCATGTATTATAATATTAATTAATAATTATCATGATAACCTAAAGTATTCATTAAGCTTTATTATATATTAATTAATCATGACTTATTAATAAGATCTAGCTTATACCACCACCTCATTAAACAAGCCAATTACTATTTATGTAAACTTTCTATGTTTGGAAACTTACTAATTATGAAAACCTTATATTTTTGGAAACATACTATTTTTTGAAAGTTGCTATATATGGAAACCTGCTATTTTTGAAAAGTTACTATATATAGAAACCTACTAATTTTAGAAAGTTACTCATTATGAAACATCAAGTATAATAACACATGAAACATGAATTTCATTAATCAAGAACACATGGAAACACCAGGAAATACATGATAACACAAGAAACAGTAAAACAAGTCAAGAACATTTAAAGTAAGTTAAGAACGAGTAATACAAGACAAGAATCAATCAAGTACAAGTAAATTAAATATCAGTCAGTTAAACATGAACACACGACTTATTCACGTCCTTTATTATGTAGCACTCGTGAAGTCAGACTAGATTCCTTCCGCCTTTCATCTTCTTTGTTACTAGACATAAGGTACAGATATTTCGTCCTTCAGTAAGGACATTTCCTTTTCTATGTATGATTAGGATTCCACGTTTGCAGCCATCTTTTTTCCTTAGTAGTGTACATGTTATAAACTTTTCAGTAATTACCATGCCATGATTTAAATTTCCTAAGCTATATACACGCATGCCATGTTTCACCTAGTTATGGAGGTACCATAACCATAACACTTGAGGCACCGGTGTTATGACTCTTCCACGGTGAGAGTGATTGATCGCGGCGGCCTTTTCACATTTTGGCCAGTATTATTATTATTATCATGTGGGGCGAATGGGTGCATCCTAGTACATGTTTATCAGATTTACACGGTGACTGCGATGTGTGCTCTACATCCGTCACATGGAGCTAATCCCTTCACTCAGACTATTATAATTAGAGGCAACCCCTCTAATTGCATGATGAGGTCACCCCTCTATGTATTCATGCACGTTGATACTTTTCATGACCTGTATGAGCTTTTGGCAATTAAAACATGTTTTCATGATAAAAACATAAGGCTTTTAGACATAATCAATTAAAAACATGATACCAGGTTTTCCAAGACTTACATTATTCCGCTGCACTTTTATGCTTTATTCTATGTTTCGGTTATTCATTTCATGTTATATATCCGTTCACTGAGCGTATTGCTCAGCCGTATTTCTTTTCATGTTCCCATACGGCAGGTACTAAAGGACAGAACTAGGCAATCAAGAGTACGTGCATTGGATGGAGGCTTGCATAGGCTTCATTTACTTTATGCACTCTTATACTATGATTTGCTTGGACATTGTTTAGTCCTATCTTCACATTCTTTACTTATGTATTTGTGAGCTTATGTTTTGGGACCGATGTTTGATTCCGGTTTCCTTTATGGTCATTTAATGTTTTAGACATTTACCTTGCATGCTTTGATGACACGCCATAATTATCATGTAACGGTCTACTTGTCAAAGAGGGATGTTACAATTATGGTATCAGAAAAAAAGGCTTTGACATGTAGGCTCTCAAAAATGACTTCTGACTAGTGGGTAGTCACCAGGCTCTTCCTAAACTGACAGTAAATTTTATTCATGTATCACTATTTTCTTTAAGTTTTGACTAAGTAATGGTTGAGACAGGATTAGCCATATTTAGTTGCATGTGCTTTTCTTCGAGTTTTGTTTTGTGGACCGACCCATAGGCGTCCACCTTTGCTCATGTTAATTTTCGTTGGCTATGCCTTCATAAACTCCTTCATGCATCTCTATATTATTCCATGTTTCTAACAGATTAATCATTATATTTCCTCTTTGAAACTTTCAGATGGTTAACACACAAAATGATCAGGAACTTGCTTCAGCTGTCAGATCAGCTCTGCAGACCATGCTCCCTCAGATCCGAGCTGAGATTCGGGCTGAACTTCAGAATGGACCGCATCCTTAGAATCAGAATAATCCTCCTCTTCCTCCACCTGTCACCCTACACAAATGGCTAGAGAGATTCAACAAGCAGAATCCTTGAGCATTCGAGAAGGCTGAGGTCCCGTTTGATGCAGAAAGTTGGGTCTCACACATGAAGAAGATCTTCGACACCATGTGTTGTGATGGAGTGTACAAGGAACGTTTGGCTTGCTACAAGTTCGAAGGCGATGCGCTAGCATGGTGGAGAGCGTACAAGCAGACAAATAGAGGCAATCCATGGGTGGCTGCTTTGACATGGAATCAGTTCACTGAGTTATTCTATAATCAGTTCTTCCAAAGGGTTGAGCATGAATGGCTAAAGAGGGACTACCATGCTATTCGTTAGAGAATTGGTGAGAACATCACGGAGTTTATGCAGAGATTCCTCAGGTGTGACACCCCGGGTAGGGTCAAAATATGCGGAAATATCCATGGAGATGTCACTAGGGTGGATCGATAGCATATAGTCCATAGAGCATAAGATAAAGAGTTAGTCAAATCAGATACATGTTTACTTAAACAAATAAATAAAAATTGTCTTAAACATGGTGAAGAATGTTTGTTTGGTTTCCCAAATAGAACCCCTGACGAGTCCTACAATGCATATTACTAAGATGCTGGAGACCATGCACACACCACGTACTAACTTCATATTCCTGTGCAAAACATACTAACGAGGGTCAACATAAAGTTGGTGAATTTACAGATTTTAACAATTAATTAGTTTGGACATACGTTAAGCATAGAAGTGACAATACACAAAGCATTCTCACTAAAATGTAGATAACATTTGTTTATTATTAGAAAATGAAGCTTAACCTCCGTAGTCCTCAACAGATGAGGACGTAGTGTCTTACAAACAGACACCCATTCCAGTTCCAACATGGTATACGTCTGTTGTCTCGGCCAAGGCACAGTGAGCATGACTCACCCAGACGGGGATGGTCAATCCCTAATGTAGAATATTGATAATCAATGAATCTATGAAGGGGTTTGTTGATTTCTAGAGAGAGAAAGTTAGAGAGAGAAAGTGAGAGAAACTATGTGAATTTTATTAATATGGAATCAAAGAAATGACAACAACCAACCCCTTTCCTTAGTGGAAAGGGGTATTTATAGTCCAAGCTAAACATTGGGCTTGGGCCGGTCCATGACAAGCCCATGGACCGGTTCTTACTTAAGTTAATAAGCAAATAATAACTAATTACTAACTACGAGCTATTACAACATAAATCATATTGTGGAGTGACCGATACTTCTAATATACGTTAAAACGTATTTCTAACAATATCCCCCTAAGGGAGGTCACTCCACGTTACAAAGTTCTAAACCTAGCATACTATACTAAGTCTTCGTTCTTTAGCTCGTAGTCTTTTCTTCTTTTCTTTCTTTTGTTGTGAATATGTTGATTTGATCTTTTTGGCTTTGACTTGAGAGCATTGTTCTTTGGCCTTTCACGTGCGATCTTTGCCTTTCTTGTGAACTTTGCCTCCTCGTGACTTCATGTTCCACACACTTACGTCTTTTTGTTGGATTCTTGAAAGCTTCAGAGTTTGGTACAGCGGAAGACTTCATCTTGTACTTTCTTGAATTTTTGTTGCAAAAGACATAAGCATGTGGGAACGACTTTTACAGGTACACCGCAACACCACCGTCTTCACTGGTACACAGCAACGCCACCGTCTTCAACAGGTACTCAGCAACGCCACCGTCTTTAGCAGGTACACAGCAACGACACGAATAAAATGGCTTTGAACATTTTATTCTAATTCGGTAGCATTTTACCTCCGGTCGGTGAAGACCGTTGGACGATATTAGATATCGTACCCGTGACGGATAGTTTCAATTAAGTAACTTCCTGACAGGATTTCGCGAGTAAACCCGTTCTCTTTATTCGACCGTCCAAAGCTGACTGCGAACATAAAGAGTGAATCACTTGGATAAATTATCCTTGTGATTAAAAGCCGTCAATTCATGAAACCTGGAACAAGTGAATTTCAATTAAGATTTTCACCATCGTTGCTTTCCAGTTGTCACGAGCTCGATTCATAAAGAATCTTGCACGTTACCTACCAAGTGCTGTTTGATGTTGACACTAGAAGGATTTCCACTCGTCACTGTGGTCAATAAAGAGTCACTCTGAGTGTTCTGGCAAGATCATATGATAATGCGAAGAGGCCTGGAACGAGTTTAAGTTCAATTAAGAATTAAACCACTGTTACCTTCCAGTTTTTCACAAGATTGGTTCTAAAAGAACCGCACGTGTAACCTACCATGAGCTTGTTTGATGTTGGCTCAAGCAGGATTTCCATCTTCATTGTAATACTTACGTATTACTCGGATGTTCTGGCAATATTACAAGAATATTGCGTAGGACTCATGAAAATCTCTTACTTTTCACAGTGTGTGAGAAAGCAAGGAATAAATGGAAAGTGTCCTAATGAGACTTTTGATGATCTCTTGGCTCTAGACTCGATTGTGCGTTTTGATTTAGTGAGCGATGGCTGGAGAGGAGTGCCACCTTTTCAATACCAGTTTATTCGGAGTGAATAAACCAATAGATAACGTGTTTATCTCCGTGTGATTAAAACAAACATCTTTTGAGAGATATTTGAGTTAGCTGGGGAAGGGTTGTGCATTGCATCACTGGGTCCATGATGTCTTTCTTCAATACCGAGAATCATTAACAAAAATGACCTCAATAGCATATGTATTGACCCGGTTTCTGCCTAAAGTTGTAAGGAGGGCTTCTTTCTTTACACCCTTTATCTTTATATTTCTTTTTCATTCTTCAACCCCTTCAATGCTTACCAATACGTCATCACTAGCACCTTGTTGTGATTGTTCCAGTGCTAGCTTAAGTACTTGGTCGGCATTCAGCTACGTTCACATTCTTTCTCCATCTTTCCTAGGACTTCTAATTCTATCTAGGGAATTGTCCTTGGGAAGATTCCATCGGCTCTGATGAATCATTGGACTAAACCTATTCCTACCACCCTTTTGTCACCACATCCGTCGTGAATTAAGCGTGTTTTGGGAAGGAATTGCCACCATGACAAATCATTGAAAATCACCTAAAGTACTTGTGATATTGAAATCAAAAGTTTTGTACCTTAGGTGTTTTGTTCATCAAAAACGCTCCCCCTTAACACGTGCTTTACACATATTAAGTTGGATAATCTTTAAGTCTTTTTCATCTTTTAGCCAAGTATCACTTACGTCTCCTTAATCCCATTTTCTCCCCTTATCCAAAATGTTAACCATTAATATTTGGGATATTGAATGGATTAACCGGTCTTTGGGTAAAAATGAAATCGATGTTCTGGCCATAGAACAAGTTATTGCTCCCCCTTAAATTAATAAGGGATAGTTGTAGTGCTTTGGTATGACATATTTTGAAAGATTTAGAATCTCGTGAGAAATTCTTGAAAAAATTATCATACCTTAACACTACACCAAGCCATGCAAGCACATTATTCACAAATTTACATATTCACAATTGAAAACCAATATAAAGTGACCTGAGATGTACGACCCATCAGATGGATCGTTGCAGTAGCTTGTGGTGCACTAAATACGGTCTTCCACCCACGAATCTTTCCAAGCTCCTCATCAATCTACGCTCACGGAGCTTTTGATCGATCTTTTTGATCACATACTTTGCCATCTGCCGGTAACCCGGATGCCAATCCTCCGTCATCTCTGGCAAAGTCCCACCCGAGTTCAGATGCTCCAACTTATCTCTGACTTGTATAAGAGTTCCATCACTATACTTGTGAAGCTCACCCACCCTCATAAACTTCATCAAACCTCGACTGTTCAAGTAGAAAATGCCGGAATTCGGGACAGAAATGCCGGTATAAGGACATCTTTCTACGTGTTGAGGTAGCACTTGATTCACAGGACGGGTTAAATTGAGCCTCCTCTGATAGCTTTCGACTCCCAACTGAAGATCCTCAACTCGTGACTTGATGACAACGCTTCGTGTGAACATGCGAAGTGATGTATTCAAAGCAATCAGGTCTTCACGAGGAATGTGAGTAAGTTGATCTCGGGTCATCAGAAGCAGCATATCTTCAATATCCTCAAGGCGAATGATGGAAAAATCTCCTTGCTGGATTTTGTATTCCCTGTCATCCTCCCTTTTCAAGCGAATCTCCGTCACATGATAGTAGCCGTTCTTAGCTTCAGTTTTCATTCCTAAGATGCTGGAGATACGGATGTCAGATCTAACATTGCTTCCAGACTTGACCAAGCAGCAACCCCTGTACGCCCTTCGGACTCGTTCGTCCCAATGAGATGCACCTATGACAGCATACATATCATAATTACGATTCATTTTTGGGACCCAGAGTCGATTTACCTTTTCCTCGATGAAGGGTATTGTCCCCCAGTTGGCAGCTTTCAGCAATGTCAGGGAGGTTGCGTACTTTGATGATCCCTTCAGTAGATACTCAAGATCGTTGGTGACGAAGAAGTCAAGAGCAATCTGATTATCTTGAGCAGGATCCATTGGAGGTGGAGCTCTTTCTGATTCATGAAGTCCTGGCCTTTGAACGGTTTTCAAAGCCTTTATGATCTCATCGGCATAATACTCGAACTCCATTCGGGGTAATCGGGTTTTGGCACGCAGTCTCTTATCTTTCATCGCTTTCTTGACCAAGGATGGAGTAACCGAAGTCTTATACTCATGAGCAAGAAATGCACATAAGTCAATCGGACTTCGGATACGCAGATACAGCACATCTTTGTCAGCATCTGTGATCGGATCATATTGAGCTGCTGCCGTGATCCAAGCTTGTGGTGGTGCAGACTCGTCTATCTCCAACGTGTCTTCCCAGGCACGAATGCTTGGTTCAGGAACCGTAGATTGTTGAACCTGTTGTTGAGGAGTTGAAGTGCGAACATCTGTTGGTTCAGTCTCAGGCATTTCAGCAGTGTCGTGAACTGGGGAGTGTTGTGCAGCTTCGGGTTCCGTCACTGATTCTGCGATCACAGGAGGAACAACAGCAGAACTAATGGGGTTAGTGGTAATAGGTAAAGATACAGCGACAGAGATACCAGGAACCGATGACGCTGTAGTGGCATTCACATCGTGGCGCCACTTAGTTCGTCTTGATTCTGAGGATGTCGACTTGTCCTTCTGTCCTGCATCTTTTGTGGACTTGGTTCCAGTCTTAGTAGCAGTCTGCTTGGAGCTGGTAACCTTGTCTCCCTTTTTCGGTTGTTCTCCCCCATCATCATCCTGATTGTCATCCCCGTTACTACCCCTTGCACTCTCCTGATTCTCATCACCACCATCATCGCCATCATCATCCTCATCATCCTCATCATCGTCATCATCCTCATCATCATCATCATCATCACCACCCTCGTCATCGTCTTTATCCTTTTCTCCTTCTTCTTCTTCTTCTTCTTCCTCTTCTTCCCCCGTACCCTCTTCTTCACTCTCTTCCCTTTCTTCCTCAGGTAAGATGTGATATGGTACCACACTTCCAAACGTTTTGAATAATCTATCATCCTCCATGATAGCATCATTCAGGGATTTATATAGAGCCCGTTGAATCCTCGACTTGTTATACGACCCAAGTTCCACCATTCGAGCCTTAAGGATCTTCTTCAATTCAAAATCCGTCAGGTCATAAGCAATCTTATAGGCGGCTTCTGAAGGGTTGGATGATTTGACCATCAAGTTGTCAGCAGCAAGTGTCTTCAACTCGTCATGAAGCTTAGGCATTAAGGATTCAACGGATTCTTGCACGCTTTCTTTCACAGATGCTTCAAGTGCTTCTTTTTGTTCCTTATATTTATCCCTCATCGCTTGAAGTCTGGTAATGCGTGCAGCATGCTTATCAGCCTCAGCCTGCTTAACTCGAGCAAGTTCCTCTGCATGAGCTTTACGTGTCGCTTCCATGTCTGCAGAGAACTTGGCAATCAACTCTTCTTGAGCTTTCTGAGATACTTCTTCCCTTTGTGCTCGTCTTTGCAACTCTTGGCGAAGTTCATCCATTTCGCGTTTGTGATTGTCAAGCATTTCGGCCATCACTAATGCAGCCATTGCAGATGTTGCAGAGCTGCTCTGGGTTGACTGAATAGGCTCGGTTGTTACTGCTGTACTAAGGATGGGGATTGTGGGTGGTGGAAGAAATGGTGTGGAAGCCGGTCGGGTTGGTCGGGTTGTTAAGGGTTGGATTGGTGGTGGTAGAGTTGCCAAAGGTTGAGTTGTCACCATGATCGTAGGAGCAACAGGTACCTTTTCCACACTTGTTGAAATAGGGATTGATGGCTCCTTCGAAGTGGAATAGTTTTCAGGTGACCCAAACTCATCAACATCATGCGGTTCCTCGTACTCATCCTCGATATCTACCCTCGCACCTGAACCACTACCGCCTGTATCTTTCCTACTCCTTTTAATAGCAATCTTCATCATTTGTTGCTCGGATTTGTCAAGAGTAGGATCAACAATATTTTCTTCATCACGTAGACGCATCAAATCCTTACCCTTTCCCTTCTTACCCTCTGACTTCTTCTTCTTTGGTTCGGGTTCAGGTAACGCAGCTGGTTGTTTGCGTTTGCCTTTACTCTTAACCGTTGTCGATGAGTCTTCTCCAGTTTGAAGGTTTGCTTTCAGCCTCTGGATTTCTAACTGCAGTAGCTTGTAATCAGCAGAACCTTTGATTTTGTCAGACAGAAGATAATCAGGAACAGGACCCGGAATCACACCAGTAGACGGTCCTTCATGCCTCAGATCTACAGTATCATCAGCTTCTTCAGTGTGATAGCGACCTCCTGCACGCCTATCAATAGTAGCATCAAGCTTCATAAAATAATTTATGATGAGCTTAATAAACCGAGGATACGGAAAGAAGTTTGTCTTCAGCTTCTTGTTGTGGAAGAGTTGAAAGGTGAATTCTTCCCATATCAACAAAGCATAATCTGAGTTTGCAGCTTTGTACATGCCATAGAAGAGATTCATTATCGGACTGCGCAAAGCATCATGGCCACTCGTTTTTGGTGTAAGGCATTTACTGAGAATACCCATCAAAGCTCTCCAGGGTTGTCCTACCTTAGCAGTAGTAAACTCAGACGCAACTCGTATTTCCGGACATCCAAGTGCGTCAAATAACTCCGCGAGTTCATCTTTATTGGGATCCCTTGAGAATGACATGCCCTTGGGTGTATCCCGTATACCAAGTATCTTACGGAAGTCTGAAACGGTGAGTGTCTGCTGCTTGTTGTCGATGGTGAAGGTGATCTTGTTCGAAGTAAAATCCTTGGTTGCCCAAAATTCAAACATATACTCATAAGGCACCGAGGCTGTATTCCTAAGGGCGTTCTTAAAGTGAGAGTTATCAAGAATGGCTATGGCGACCTTAAAACCATGGTGAGTGGATTTAGAAACTTGCTTTAGCCTATAGTTGTTGGGTATAAACTTAAGGGTTCGAGCTTTAGCAATATCGGCTTCCCTAGATTCTTGGATAGCTTGTACTGTTGGATTAGTCATTTTATCTGCTCAAGATAAGACATGAAAGGTTGATGCACAAAAACAGATAGATATATATCATTCTTACTTCTACGCATAACACATTTCATAAGATAAAACAACAAGTACATAGATAGCATGCAAACAATAACAATCAAACAACTCATCCGGAACTTTTCCTCATTCGGAACATTTTCATCCGGAACATTCTTCATTCGGAACTTCTCCTCATTCGGAACTTCTTCATCCGGAAGTTCTTTCATTCGGAACTTCCTTCATCCGGAAGTTCTTTCATTCGGAACTTCCTTCATCCGGAAGTTCTTCATTCGGAACTTCCTTCATCCGGAAGTTCTTCATTCGGAACTTCCTTCATCCGGAAGTTCTTCATTCGGAACTTCCTTCATCCGGAAGTTCTTCATTCGGAACTTCCTTCATTCGGAAGTTCTTCATTCGGAACTTCCTTCATTCGGAAGTTCTTCATTCGGAACTTCCTTCATTCGGAAGTTCTTCATTCGGAACTTCCTTCATTCGGAAGTTCTTCATTCGGAACTTCCTTCATTCGGAAGTTCTTCATTCGGAACTTCCTCATTCGGAAGTCCTTCATTCGGAACTTCCTCATTCGGAAGTTTTCCAGAAGAAATCCTTCATTCGGAAGTTTTCAGCCACGTTCATCCGGAACTTTTACAAACTCAACTCAGATGATTAATCTAGCGCGTTTGTGAGTTTTTAAGGCAAACTAAGGCATATAAACATCATAGCATACAAATCCGCATAAAACCCACCACAAATCCTTAGTTAATAAACCCTAATTTAATCATACGCCCTAAATGGATTAATCTGATTAAATGAGCATGTTTAACCGAATTATATGATAAGAAATGTAGATTAGAAGTTAGCATATCGATGAATATACCTTATTTAGTCGAAAGAACCGGATCTAGATGGATAAACGAATGATTTTGAATGCGTGTTTGTGTGTGTAACAATGGCGGCAAGATATTAGATAAACAGTGAACAAACAGTGAAAGGAAAAAGTGAGGGGCGGGGTGTTTGATTTTTGACTTAGGTCAATTTTGACTAGTTTCAATAAATCACACTTTTAGTCCCTACATTTTCTAAACTTTTCCTTTTTGTTTCTAATTTTTCCATTTCACCTAACCCTTGTTTCACTTACACATAACTTAACAAACACAATCTATTAGCATATCCTCAAAATCTAAAAGCCATGCCTATCACTTAGAACGAACACAAGTCGTTTTCTAAAGCAAAACCACTCAATTACCATGAAGCCCTTAATTTTCACAATCACTTTTGAAAATCAATTTTACTGACAAAGATGATTTTACTATTTTCTCCCCCTTAAACGATGACCCGTTTTCTATTTAAAGAGCTGTAGTCATTGTTTAAAGAGTCAAATAGTGATGAAAGCATTTCCAATTTCTCTTGAAAAATTTTGATTCGTGGTTTTAATAAGATTTCTCTTATCTAAACAAATTAATGCACTGAGACGTATACCAATTCGTGTCAGACCAAGTTATAAAGTAAACTTGATCCCTTTGCATGATTTGGCTTGTAAATCACGCCCGAGAAAATTAATTCCCGTTCTGAGCCAACGTTTTCCAAGGAAATACGTGACTTTAATGTGAAAACCGGGTTGCAGTCTGAAATAACTACAAGCCATAATGGGCATGTTTTTAAAAATGTACAACTTTTATACGGACTCTATTTATGGCACCGTGTCAATATTAATCGACATTTCTAAGGCCGTAAATATTACCGTACTAAAAGACATGCCCGTTTTAAAACGAAAAATATTTTTGGTTTTTCTTGATTTTATAATTTTTATGGTTTTTGTAGGTTTTATATTTTTTTTTATGGTTTTTCTTGGTTTTATATTTTTGTATTTTCTTTTTGTGGTTTATATATTTACTATAATATACATGATCACAACCAAAGGATACTCTGAATAGTTTACCACGACTATTCAGCTGATTCTTCTGCCAACTCTTTGAGAGTTGCTGGAGTGAATGATTTCATACCAAGCTTGTCGATCAAAAACTCGATTCGTCCTCGATCTAAGGCTTTGGTGAACATATCTGCCAGCTGATACTCAGTAGTGACAAAATACAGCTCGATCACTCCGTTCTCCACCTGCTCCTTAATGAAATGGTAGCGAATGTCAATGTGCTTGGCCCGGGAGTGTTGAACATAGTTGCAGCAAAGGGCAATGGCGCTCTTGTTGTCACAATACATCGGGATTTTGTTAAATCCAAGACCGTAGTCAGTTAATTGTGATCTCATCCAAAGGACTTGAGCACAACAACCGGACATGGCGATGTATTCAGCCTCCGTGCTTGATATTGCAGCGCTTTTCTGCCTTTTTGAAGACCAACTGATCAATCTATCTCCTAGGAGTTGCACAGATCCAGAAGTGCTACGCCTCGTATCTTGACATCCAGCATGATCGGCATCTGCGTATGATATTAAAGCAATCGAGGAATCTTTCGGATACCATAGACCACGATGAAGTGTTCCTTTTAGATACCGAAAGATCCTTTTCACAACATGTAAGTGCTTTTCGGTAGGCCGAGCCTGATACCGGGCACACATGCATACAGCAAATTGCAAATCAGGCCTGCTAGCAGTCAGATAGAGAAGGGTGCCAATCATTCCACGGTAAAGTTTCGGATCAACAATAATCCCATCCCTATCTTCATCTAACTTGGATTTCTCCACCATTGGAGTGTCTACGGGGTCACAATTTTCAAAGTTATATTTCTTAAGTGATTCTAGAGCATATTTGGATTGATTTATAAAGATGCCTCTGGGATTCTGAGAAATCTGTAATCCTAAGAAAAATGAGATTTTTCCCATCATCGACATCTGAAAGCGTGTGGACATTATCTTCTCAAATTGTTTAGACAATTCTATGTTAGTGGCAGCAAAAATTATATCATCAACATAAATTTGTACCAGAAGCATGTCGTTGCCGTCTTTGAGAGTGAATAGAGTGGGGTCCACTTTGCCTTTGGAGAAGCCTTCCGACATGAGATATGTTGACAGGAGATCATACCACGCGCGTGGAGCTTGTTTCAACCCATAGAGAGCCTTCTTAAGCTTGTACACATGGTTAGGAGACTCCGTACTCACGAACCCATCCGGTTGACTAACATAAACCTCTTCCCTTAGTTCACCGTTCAAAAATGCCGTCTTCACATCCATTTGATAGACGATCATGTTCATATGAGCAGCAAACGCAAGGAATAGTCTAATCGCCTCCAATCTAGCCACAGGAGCAAAAGATTCCTCAAAGTCTATACCCAAGGCTTGTTTATATCCTCTAGCGACCAATCTTGCTTTATTCTTCAATACTGAACCCATCTCATCAAGTTTAACCTTATAAACCCATAACAAAGTAAGGATGTTAACCTTGTCAGGGCGAGGAACCAATTCCCATACTTCTAGTCGTTTGAATTCATTGAGTTCCTCCTGCATAGCTTCAATCCAAGATGATTGGGTCATAGCCTGCTGCCAATTTTTGGGTTCAACTTCAGAGAGAAATGCATCAAAGTAACAATATAGTGCACTCTCTTGTAGTTGATGGCGTGTAGAGACTGGTCGATCTAGATCTCCAATAACATTCCTAATTGGGTGATCTTTTGTCCATTTAGTGCTATGGTTTTCAATCCTAGGTGGTCTGGAGTGAACAATAGATGGAGCTTCTTCTGAGGTAGACGCGGCTGAAGGGTTTTCAGGTATCGCTACACCAAAGAAAGGAAGCTCTTGCAAGTGAGCATATTCCAAGTCGTGATCAGTAGTATCCGCTTCTACATCATTAGGCACAAGTAGGGGTGATGATTCAGGTGTAGTTTGAGAATCACTTGGTGAAGGTGCATCCGGTTCAATGTGAATTGTAGATGCATTAGATAAAGGTTCATTAACTTGAGCAACCACTTCAGGTATTGGAGCAATTACTACAGGTACTGGAACTTCATCAGTCGGGGGATCAAAGAATTCATCAAACAACGGTTGAAACAGTTTATCCCACTCGGGCCTTGATGGTGGTAAAAATGATGTAGAAGTAGGATTGTTGGGAACTAATCCGGAACTTATAGCACCGGGTCCCATCTCATGAAGCGCGGGTTAAGAGCTGTGTTGCTCAGAAGCCATCGCTGTCAGCTCGTCGAAATCTGCGTCCATAGTTTCTACAATCTTGCCAAGACGACGGTTATAGATTCGGTATGCTCTTTTGGACGGTGAGTAACCAATGAAAATACCTATGTCGGCTTTTGGTTGAAGCTTACCCAAGTTCTCACTATTGATGTTTGGATAACACAGAGCACCAAACACATGGAAAAATGAAACATCGGGTTTGCGGTCATGTAGAAGCTCATAAGGTGTTTTTCCATGGCGTTTCCGAATGATTGAACGGTTTTGGGTGAAACATGCAGTAGAAATAGCCTCTGCCCACAAGAACAATGGAGCGTTCGCATAAATAAGCATGGTCCTAGCAGCTTCCATAAGTGTACGATTTCGTCTTTCAACGACACCGTTTTGTTGTGGAGTGCGTGCAGCGGATGTTTCATGTGATATACCAACTCCTTCATAATAATCACGAAGAGTCTGGTTGACGAACTCTGTACCATTGTCTGTACGAATACGGCGGACAGTGGTATTCAAACGTACCTGAATGAACTTCAGAAAAGTGATGATAGCCTTCGGAGCTTCATCCTTTGTACGTAGAAATCTAACCCATGTAAACCTTGAGAAATCATCCACAATGACGAGAATGAATTTCTTACCGCTCACACTTTCAGTTCTCATCGGTCCACAAAGATCCATATGCAAAAGATGAAGTTTTTCTTGATTAGTGTCTTCAGCTTTGGGTTTGTAAGATTTCTTGGTGCTTTTCCCCCTTGAACACGCGGAACATAAATGATCCTTGTAAAATTTAAGCTTGGGAAGACCACGAACTAACTCGTTTTTAGCCAGATGATTAATAGCATCAAAATTAAGATGAGATAATCTGCGATGCCATAACCATGACTTGGTCTTAGAAGCTTTAGAGAGAAGACATACTGGAGAAGCGGCCATCATGTCTTGTAAGGACAAAGTGTAAAGATTTGCACCACGAGATCCCTTCAACAAATCTTTTCCTTCCAAGTTGCGGATGAAACAAGTGTGTTGTCGAAAAGCAACCTCAAGGTTGGAATCACAAAACTGTCCTACTGAGAATAAGTTATGACCAAGACCTTCAACATAGTATACCCTAGAAATCGTCACATTTCCAATCTGATATTCACCATACCCCATAATCTTTGCAATATGATCATTCCCAAATTTAACCGTACCAAGAAACTTGCTGACGAAATTTCGGAGCATCGAGCGATTTCCGGTCATATGTTTTGAACAACCGGAGTCCAAATACCACAGGATGATTTGGACCACCTGAAAATATCACCACACAAAGACAATGTAGAGGTATCGGAATCTGAGTGTTCCTTGTTATTAGCAGGTACAGATTTAATAATCTTAGATTTGCTAACTCTAGGTTTCTTAGATTTCCTAGCCTTTTTCTTCTTAATTAGTGGTGTAGATTCTAATTGGCTCAAATCCTGAGGTATTTCTACACTGATAGGCACTATAGTGGGGGCTGACCTAATTAAAGGGCGCTGTTTCCTTACTTGAGTGCGAGTGTTCCTAACTAAAGGACGCTCAGACCTAACCTCAATGGATACATTCCTAGTTAAAGGGCACATTTTACCATCGAGAGTAAAGGTCCTACCAGTGGGACGCCATTGCAAGCCAACTTGGGCACGAGTTCTACCCGTTGGCTTCCATTCAAGACCATTCTTAATAGCATTCATTTCATTAACGTGATCAATCAGACACAAATCATGACGCTGGGAAAACATACATTCATTACAATTCCAACAATTTAAATCAGAATTCACGAATGGTTTAGGCTGCTGCACAGGCGCAGAGCTTTTAGTCTTAACATGATTCGTTTTATTTAAAACTGAACTAGCATTCCTATTGTGGACTTCTACTTTCTTCTTTGTGGCACTACTAGTGGCGGGCTTGATCTTAGCTTTCTTGAGTGGCGATCCTTTAGCCTTAGTAGTCTCTTTTAATCCTGTAGAAGGCAAATTGGGAACATTAGCAGCAGATTTTAAAGGTGTCTTACTCGATTGTGCCAATGACGGTTTCGCTCCTGGAGTCTTATTAAATGGAGTGACAGCAATGGGCCTATTATTAAGTAGTGCAGAACCTGGTGTACCTATGTATTGTAAATAAGCCAAGCAATATTGAACTCGCTTAACATATTCATGAGCCGAATAATAGTCGCTACTTGAGGGATCTAAGGCATAAAGATCGTCTAAAATATCCCTAAGAAGATCGACATGCTTAATGGCATTCTTCATATAATCATCATAGGTAAGCTGGTTTGTCTTATGAAGCGGATTCTTATAAAGCACTACTTTCTTGGTTGTTGGAGCACTAGTGGACGGTGCAGAGTCGGTAGCTAAGTTATCAACAACTTCTTGTCGGGTGAGAAGAAGTGTCTCCTTTAACTCAGCCAAAACCATATTTTTGTCTATGAGCAGGATGTTCAAGTCAGAGATTTCTTCGCACTTTTGGTTCAGTTGTTCAACATAATATTGTTGCTGTGTCGCATTAAAAGCGAATCGATCTTCTAGTGAACCATAAAGAGCGGATAGTCCCTGCCTTGTCCGATCCATCTCCCCTAGAACAGTTGATAGTCTAATTTCTAAGACCTGGTTTTTAGACTCTGCGGCCTCTAGTTCCATTCTTAATGTTTCCTTTGATGATATCTCTCTCTTCAATCTCATGATTTCTTCCTCTAATGTCTTAACAATTGCAATCATCTTGTCACTTGTCTCAACACCGTTTTCACAAACATTTGATATCAAAAGATTTTCATTTTGAGCTTGTTGTTTTAATTCTAAAGATATACAATGTTGTTCTAGTTGATTAAAGCGTTGAGAAAGTAAATTATAAGAATCTTGTAGCTTTAAAAACTCAGCGTTAGATTCGTGACAAGAATGATTATCTACCTCATTTACAGTTTCAGCAACATTTACAGAAATATCACAAACATCATCACAAATATCCTCACAAATATTCACAGCATCACAATTCATCATAGCGGATGTAAGCTCATTCGAATATTTAACATTTACAATAGTAAGCACATCACACGAGATTACTTCGGACAAGAATCGGTCATATTCGGTTGAAATCTTTTCCTTTTCAATTAGTTGCAGTTCGTAAGCGGTGTCCATTTCATAAAACACTTTTTGAACTTCACCAATTTCAAACTAAAGATTTTCCTTAAGAGATGCAAAACTTCTTTTTAAACTTTCGACAAACGGATTGATCTCAGTTTTAAACACCTCGTTCATGTGTTCGAAAGCCCATTCTCCGGCATTTAAGCCATTTGAAGTCGTACATTCCAAGATGACCTTGTCAAAGTTAGTAAAGTATCGGTTAATCTCTTGCAAGTTTAACCATACAGTGCTAACAGGTGGAAGATTCTTTGGAATTTCCTTAGGACCTTCCATGTTGACAAGTGTAGGAAATGTACTAGGGCTTTCTTCCTCTATCATGTAGGTTGGTGCTGTAATGAGATCTTTGTCCATATGGAAGCGAACTCTAAAATCAGTTTTAGCAAGCTCCTTATTCATTTTAAAATAATCACAATCGGGATATTTTGCTGAATTGTATGACCGATCCTCATCAACTAGAACCTTACTTGTTCGATCATTGGGAAAAACAATCGGGTCTAAAGCCAATCCTAATTGAGTTGCATTATAAAGTCTAGGACTATGTCTTAAAGCTTGTTTTGCATATCGTGGATTAGGGGGAAGGCCTTTTAGACGTGATAAGTTAAACTCTTTAAATGAAGCATCAAATAAGTGAACTAGTTGTGAAGCAGCGTATTGTCTTAATAGCAAGTAGTCTAGACTTCTAATCTTATTAGTAGCATTAATCTCCATTTCAGTCTTCTTAGATTCGAGTAATTCAAAATCAGTTTGAAGTTTTTGAAAATTAGTGACCACTAACTCCTTTTCTCTAAGTTCACTAGACAAATTTGCTCTTAAGTTTTCGATTTCTTGCAAGTGACCCATTTGTTTGTTCCTAAAGTGATCATATTCGAGATTTGTGAGAACACTAGACGAAGGCACTAATTCCAAAGTTTGTACTTTCTCATTGCTTAAGGCAAGCTCATCAGACAAATTCTTATTCTTAGCTAAGGTTTCTAAGAGTGCAGCATTCATTTGGCTAAGTAGTGTAGCAGGAACCATGACCAAATCTTGTTGAGCAGGAGTAGGCGTATGCGAACTGGGTCCCGGTTGTGATTCACTCAAAGTCTGGGAACTCACATTGATATTGCTATCATTGTTTGTCTCCTCATTTGAAAGACTCACCACCGAAGATTCATTCGAATCAGCACTCTCTTGCCCAACTTGATGTGGTTGAATACTAGCATCAGTGGCATTATCAGTGTTATTAATAAGTACCTCAGATTTCTTATCTGGCCCTAAGCTGGAAAAAGTTGCCATGAAAGCAGCCTTTGCAGTTTGAAAGTCATCACAGTCGGAATCATACGCATCCAGATCATCGGCTTGGTAAGCTGCATTCTGCGTAGTGACAACGTCTTGTTCAGCAATCCCTGGGTCAGCAAGAAATGCAAGCTCCTCTTCATCAAGTTCCCTTCCTTGCGCCTGAGCATTTACCAGATAGATCTTTTCTGCAAACCACTGTCCATCCCTTCTCCTCTTGGGTTTCTTACAATCCCTGGACATATGACCCTCTTCCTTGCAGTTGTAGCATGTAATCATTCTCAACTTGCCTGTATTAGCCCGTGGAGGGTTGTTGACCATTGGAGCAGGAGCAGGATTGGCGGTGCGAACATTGGTTGATGTGGAAGTTCTCCCCTGATATGGCTGAATTGGCTGAACCATTACTCTGCCATTCTCAATTGTAGCTTGTTGGCGAGAATTGGATGAATTCCTCAACTGATTGTTGGTAGGAGCTGATCCTCTGAATCCTCGTTTGCTTAAAGTTCTTGTGAGGTAAGCAGACATAGTAGTTAGCACTTCAACTGGGTCAGCTCCTTGTTGGAATACAGGAACTGGGACTTCCTCATCATCATAATATAGTGCTTGATCTGGATGAGCTGCATAATCAGTATAAGGAAGACTCATTTGATCAGGGTAGCTTGTTGGATATGCTGCATTCTCTTGATAAGAAGAATATGATGGCTGAGCATAATGTGCAACATTTGCTGGATGAGGTTGTGAAGCATACTGTGGTGAGGGTGCATTGAACCGATATTGTTGCTGATGTGAGGTGGGTGGTTGTGGTAGAATCGAGTATTGGGGAAAGGCTGGTGTCATGTAAGGTGATTGATGATAAGCTTGATGTCCCAAGATATAGGGTGTGTTGTTGTGAGACAAGCTTGGTTGATTCGCCATCAATGCTAAAGAATCTGGGTGCATACCACGAGGAGAACGGTGCATAATCACATGCTTCTCATGCTGCTGAAGGAAGGCATAGATTTGATCTAAGTTGCACTTATGCAAATCCCGGGTTAACTTCACATCGGTAATATACTCACCCCATTCAGCTTGAGGTAGAGTATTCAAGAATTTGGTGTTAACCTGGAATGGTGCAATCACAAGATTGTATACATTCAGATCATTCATGAGTGTGGTGAATCTGAAGTAATAATCGTGAAGTGTTTCCCCTGGGTTGTAGGTGAATCTATCAAACAAATCATACAGCTGACACTCCCTTTCTTGTTTGGTGAGAGACGTGCCTTGTAGCAACACCTTAAGACGTTCCCATAGATCCTTTGCCACCGTATACTGACTCACCATCCTATAGATGTCATGGGGAAGAGCTTGGAGAATTGTTTGAAGAGCTTTTTCATCTGCATCTGCAACAAGTTGTTGAGCTGGAGTAAGTTCTTCAAATTCTCGTGGTCTAGTCACGTTATCAACCGTAATGGTACCATAGTCGAGTGGACCATTCAAAATCGATTTGACCATAAGTCTTCCGTATGTCGGTTTCCCCTTTAGATATTGCATCATTCGACCTTGCCATGCCTCAAACACCTCTTTAATGAGCATCGGTGGACGGCTATCAGTTCCCGTTATGATTGATATATCCGTAAGAGATGTCATCTGAGGCATTACTGAATTTGGATTCATTTTGTTTTTCTTCAAAGAAACAGAGATTATCGGTTGATCGAGCAGTGAAGTAAAGTTTGTGAATTGTGTTGTGTTTTTGTTGTAAGAAACCAAGATTAAATCCTCTAAAAAATCGTCGAAAAAACAAGCAAAATAACCCTTGATTCGGAACTTTTTGTTGATTCGGAAGTTTGATTCGGAAGATTACCTTGATTCGGAACTTTTTGTTGATTCGGAAGATTACCTTGATTCGGAACTTTTTGGGTTGATCCGGAACTTCTTGGTTCGGAAGTTCTTGATCCGGAACTTTGGCTTGATCCGGAACTTCTTGACTCGGAAGTTCTTGGTTCGGAACTTTGGCTTGATCCGGAACTTCTTGACTCGGAAGTTCTTGGTTCGGAACTTTGGCTTGATCCGGAACTTCTTGACTCGGAAGTTCTTGGTTCGGAAGTTTCTTGATCCGGAACTTCTTGGTTCGGAAGTTTCTTGATTCGGAACTTCTTGACTCGGAAGTTCTTGGTTCGGAAGTTTCTTGATCCGGAACTTCTTGGTTCGGAAGTTTCTTGATTCGGAACTTCTTGACTCGGAACTCCTTGATCCGGAACTTCTTGATCCGGAACTCCTTGATCCGGAACTCCTTGATCCGGAACTTTTGCTGAATAAACAGTAAGTTGTTCCGATGAACAGTCGTACCCCAAAAATGAAGATTAAACCCCGATTTTGACCAAATAACCCAAAAAGTTTTGTGCTTTCGACTAAAATAAGTAACAACTAATACTTATCCACTAATCCCAATCACAAAAACACCAAAAACACCAAGAATCAAGATGATTTTTCTTAAAGAACACTAATACAATCAAAAACTAAAAAACCACACAAATCACTACCTTAAATCACCCCATAGCTCTGATACCAAATGTAGAATATTGATAATCAATGAATCTATGAAGGGGTTTGTTGATTTCTAGAGAGAGAAAGTTAGAGAGAGAAAGTGAGAGAAACTATGTGAATTTTATTAATATGGAATCAAAGAAATGACAACAACCAACCCCTTTCCTTAGTGGAAAGGGGTATTTATAGTCCAAGCTAAACATTGGGCTTGGGCCGGTCCATGACAAGCCCATGGACCGGTTCTTACTTAAGTTAATAAGCAAATAATAACTAATTACTAACTACGAGCTATTACAACATAAATCATATTGTGGAGTGACTGATACTTCTAATATACGTTAAAACGTATTTCTAACACCTAATAGATCTATTTATAACATTCGGGCGATTTACAACAATTTAAAGTTTTAATAATAATCAATCATAGTCAAGTTTATACAATCCAGTTGTGTCCATTATATGTTTGCATATTTTCTTTCCCCAAAGGGAAAGTTTTATCAAAAGTTTATATGGGACTGCAAACTCACCTGGGAGTAGGCAATTGGTGTTTAATACGAATATCCAATTAAAGCTCACGCCAAAGTTATGCCTAATCAGATAGTATAGTCTTAATAGATAGTACAAAGAACATATATGTATGCTTATACAGATTTTATTCAGTTCATTTATACTACGGTATTTATCTAAATAACCGTAGTTCAAGTAGCATCAATATTCATTTCTAAGTAAACATAAAATGTTTAACTATTAATATCAGTTAGCATACATGTAATTATAATAATCATTCAACTTACAATTAAGTTTCTTATTTAAGTAGACATATAATGTCTTACTTAAAATATTAATTTATGTTCTCTGTTCAAGTATTATAATCACTCATTTACTATTAAATTTCATTATTAAGTAAACATAAAGATTTTACTTAATATTAGTTCACGTTCGTAGTTCATGTATTGTACTCATTCATTTAAACTTTAATATTAAGTTTCATATTTTAAGTAGGACGTAAGCTGTTCTACTTAAATATTAACATTCAATTTCTCCAATGTTCATATAGATTTTATTTTCTAAAAGTATATGAGTTTATGTATGAGTAATACATATTCATAATTGGTTATACAATTATTTCCTAAAGTAAATTTAAATATTTTATTAAAAAAAATAATATTTTATTTAAATTTAAAGTTTTCATAAATTATTTTAATATTTATAAAATAATTTAAACTTAAGAATTTATACCTTAATTCTTATGGTCTAAGTATTTTAATTATGTTTTATTATAACTAAAATAGATTTTTAACGTTAGGGCTTGTTAATGTTTCGGAATATGGCAAAACTAGTCCCTCTATATTTTTAAACAAGTATAATTTTTGGATTTTACATATTTAGTACCTAGGGCTTGTTAAAGTTTCGGCTTATGGCAGATATAGTTCCACTAGTTATATCTAGGTTTTGTAACTTTACTAATATTAAAAAAAAACAGCCCCTAGGGCTTCTTTAAGTTTCGGCAAATTACAAAAATAGTCCTTAGGGTTTTAAAAATAACAAAATAACTTTTAGAAACTTCCCAAAATGGTCCCTAGGGTTTAGTTTGCCACGGATAGTATTTATTAAACCCTAGACTTTTGGATATTTACATTTTCAGTCCTTGTGTTTACTAGTTTTTCAAAACAAGTTTCATAAGTTACGGTTTTAGTCCTCAAGTTTTATAAATTGTCATTTTTGTCCAAAAAGTTTTTATAAGTTATATTTTATTATAAAAACTTTTATTTCAAAACTTTATATGGGCTCATTAAATGGGCTAAACATCTAATGGGCAATTTTAGTGGCTTAAATATATTTCAAGTCCACTAATTTATTTAAATAGGCCTAATTGTAATCTTAAGTCCGTTTAAGTTACTAAGATTTATCAAATGGGCTTATTGGGTCCATTAAGTTTTAGATTAACATTTCATAGACTTAATTAGTCCATTAACATTACTTTATATTTTATGTATGTTTTTACTTAGGATATTTTATAAGCTTATTATGAGCTTATTAATATTTATTTCTAAATCTAAATAGATGAATAAAACTTAAAATTTGTTTTATGTGTTATACCAAATTAGATCTAGGTTTATATAAGGTTACAAGTAAGTCATAAGCCCTAGTAGGAGTTTATATCCCACGGCTAATATTAGTTATATCTTATTAAGATAAGTCAAGTCTCATTTTAAGGTTGCATGTAATTTATAAGTGCTACAAAAATAGATCTAACTATGTACACATCAAGAAAATAAGTCACAAGTCCAAAATAAGATCTAAACTAAAAATCAAACATAGATCCATGTACACTCATATATAGCCTACGGATATATTTTTAAATCTTAGTATTTCCAAGATGAACACTTAAGCAAATTTTAAGTCTTGTAAATAGTTGCAAAATATAATCATGATTATCTAGGTGACATGCATGTTTCCAAGGTTCCCATTTTACCAAGGTGACTACATATATCCCACGGCTATATTGTCTCTTCCCAAGGTTCCCATAAGATTTTATAAGCTTGTTTTTATGTTTAACATACTCAAGTTAATCTTTATCATTAGATCTATGGTTTATATAAGCATGCATGTACATCTAATTCATTTTAGGTCATATGTAACCCACGGCTACATTTATACACATAAGTTATATTTTGTGATTTTTAATATTCCATTTAACATGTATCATTTCCTATTCCATTATTCAAAACTAAGTAGACAAATCATATGGTCACCATTTATTTTAGCCGTGACCTTTAAGGTCATGGTTTTTATGATCTTTAAGTTTCACAAGTTCATTTTATGAGATCTATGATTATTAGTTAACCATAGTCCCATAAAACAAGATTTGTAACCCATGCAACATTTAGATTTATAAAATGCTCCATATGGTTTTTAAATCAAGTTTAAAACATAACATACAAATCATAGGTTTCTTATTAGAAGAATTTAAATCATGTAGATGATTTTCATAATTATGTCGTGACCTATAATGGTCATGGCTTCATCAAATCTTGGTTTTAACATGTTATTTACTTGTGTTTATAGATGTATGATGATGCATGCATGAAGAAATGAAAGGACATGATGTGTATACCTTTCTTGCCTAAAAGTACCAAGGGTGATCTAGATGAACAAGGAGATTTGAGATCTACTCAAGATGATAAAGAAAACCCTAGCTATAACTAAGTCGTGGCCTTAATGATTTCGGCTAGCGCTTGTTTATAAGAGGAATGATGCTACCAATTGATTTGTAATCAAGGTGGGACAAAGATTTAGTTGATTTAATGAATCAACTTTGGATTTTTGTGGCTTGTAGCCGAAATATAGAGAGAGAGATGAAGAGAGAAGTGAGTTTGCATGTAAGAGAGAATGTGTATGTGTGTTTCGGCTAAAAGGGAAGAGAGGGAGAGAAGGGCAAAAGGTATGATTCACCTTGGTAAGACATATTGTGCCAAGTGTCACCTCTTTCCTTTCCAAGGCAACTCTTCTTCTTCCACCTAAGTTGGGGTGCCGTGTTAAGCTAACCAAAAAAATGGTAATGGTCCCTTGGCTTGGGCTTATGTTAGGCTTACACACAATGGCATCTATTCTTGGGCTAGTCCAAGAGTAGTGTGTTATTAAAGGGATGTATGCATATGCCTAAACGGCTAAGCATGCATGATGTAATATTTTTCTCCAACTTGTTAAGTGTGGCACACACACATTGCTAGTTATAATCTCATTACTTGTTTTCCTAGTTGTATGTTTATGGTCTTAGGTTATGAAGCTATTTCAACAAGTATAGCTACATGATAGGCATGTTTTTACACATCTTAAGGAAATATAACACATGCATAAGTGTTTTAGGATTATTGGGTGGAAATTTATTATACAAAAATCATGGTAAACTCAAGGATTTTACAGCACCATCCCGTTATTTTAGCTTTGTCCTCAAAGCTATTAAAAACGTAGTTATCTTTTAAGTGATAGATGTTCTAAGTATATTATTTGTTTCAAGTTCTCTCTCAGGTGGGGATGGCGGCATGAACGTGAAGTGGTCTATACCTAGGTTACTTTTAAACGTCTGATTCGGCATCAATGGAAGCTTTTGTCATTACAGGTGAACAGAAGAGAATGCAAAGAGATTTTAATCCGGGTTGCACTATTCATCCGATTGAGTGGTAAAAGAGACCGCTGCTATGGATGGACAGGAGGCAATGCAAAGAAATCTTTATCCGGATCACACTATACATCCGATTGAGCAGTAAAGGAGACTGCTGCTATGGATGAATAGGAAAGGAACGCAAAGAGATCTTATCTGGATCGCACTATACATCTGGTTGAGCAGTAAAGGAGACTACTGCTGTGGAAGAATAGGAAAGGAATGCAAAGAGATCTTTATCTGGATCGCACTATACATCCGGTTGAGCAGTAAAGGAGACTGCTGCTGTGGATGAATAGGAAAGGAATGCAACGAGATCTTTATCTGGATCGCACTATACATCCGATTGAGCAGTAAAGGAGACTGTTGTTGTGGATGAATAGGTGCGGGTTGTTTAACGGGGGTCGCAGCTATACCCTCCCAGGATCTGGGAGAAGACCAATGGCATTGTGGATTTTGTTAGGAGGACAAATCCATTGCAAATGGTTTCTGATATGAGGAGGACACGCCAGCATGTTTTATACTATAGGGAAGCTGGGGATGTACTATATCTGCATCCTTTTCATAGGTGAGATACAGGTTATATCTCCACACCCAAGGATGAAAAATTGGGGTTTGAAGGTAAAACAAAACATTTCAACTTTAACTCCTCCTATATCAAACGCTTTAAGAAAATATCTACGATTTTTGCCTCACTCTTGTGGGATACAACCATTAGTTAATAGCACTAAGATTTCTATCCAACAAAGAGGTTAAGATTGTGGTTGATGGCGATTACATAAGAAGCTGCAAAGAATCTGCTTTATTTGCCACGGGGCTAAGCGAGAGGAGCGCAGAAAAGCAGTACCTCAAATGGTGGAAATAAAAGAAGATACCAAGAATAAAGAAGTGCGCGCCTTGTAGGGTGCCGTAACAAGGGTCATGCATTCACTATTTCTGGTTCAAAATTTGTACAAATTCTGACTTCTAAAGAGAAGAAATCACATCTTCCAGAGTCTAGTGGGTGATGGTATTGTCGAACTAATTGGACCCGAAGAGGAAAGAGGAATGTCCAAAAACATGGGACATTCAACATCTCGTTACGGGGGATGTCGGACATAGCCCTACAAAGTACACCCATTGTGAGTTGGATGTGCCTTTCAGGTTTAGGGTTGCCTAGGTGGTGGAAATAACCCTACAAAATACACCTATTATGAGTTGGGTGTGTCTTTCAGGTTTAGGCAGGGAAGAAACAGGTTAGGGAAATGGGGTATTCTCGGACCAAGTATTCTCCGGCCTGTTGGTGCTAGAGATGACACTAAATCTAGTGTTAACTATATCAGGGTTATGGCTCCCCAGTATAATCAAGGTTTCATCTCACCAAGGTACACAAACCCATTTTTGGTCATATAGGATAATTGCATGATACTTGCTAGTCAATTTGTGCTAATAACGACATCAAAGCTATCAAGGCGTTCTAGGATCTGATTGGTGTAAAACGACTGAGTTGGAAAGTTTTTAAGGAACAACTATGAGTGATGGTGTTAACCTTCATAACCTTTCCGTCGACTATTCCATAGTATAATAGGGGTCTAGAACTAACGAAGGGATTTCCAATTTCTTACTAAGTTTAGCAATTACAATGATTTGGTCTACTCATGTATTAAACAAGATAGATGCATATCATTGGTTTAGTAAGAACATACCAGGTACGATGTTGGGGCCTGGATTTGCTTGGGCATTGTCGGCCATATACACTTGCGAAGAAGTTCCCTTGTTGTCCTTCTTCTGGTTGGCCCACTTGGGACAATCAGGTCTCACGTGCCCAGGGGTTCCACACTCGTAACATACTACAGCTTTCTTCGGTCCGCTACTGCTCCCACCAGTGGGGTTTCGGTTTCCCTGTTGCCCACTTCCACTCCCACGTGCATTGGACTTGTCCTTGTTGTTGTTTCTAGGATTGGTATTGGGTCGACCTGTGGTAGCAACATTGGTTGGACAATCGCGGGCAAAATGGCCTTGTTGGCCACACTTGTAGCATCCTTGGCATTGTCCTCCAGCAACATGATGGTAGTTGCACTTTGAACACTTAGGCTTGGTCCCTGAGTAGTTCTTGGTGCGGGTTGTGGGAGTAGTGTCATCCGCTTGCCCAGCGTTTTACTTTTTGGAAGGCTGCTGGTGCTGGCTACGAGAGTTTTCATCGGATTTCCTCTTGTTGTCTATTTGCCTCTCAGACAGATTGCGGGCTCGCTTGTTGATCAGCTCAGTCGCAAATTCCATAGCACCTTCCACGGTAGTGGGTCGTGAAGCTAGCACACTGTCATGAATGTTGTCAGGGAGTCCGCTGACATACTTTTCAATCTTGTCACTCCTTAGAGGAAACATTCTGGTGCACATCAAGCTTAACTCTTGAAATCTTTGGTTGTACCAAAGGATATCATTGTTCTTACACTTGAGATCCCATAGCTCGACTTCCAACTTCTTCATTTCTCCTCTGGGACAATACTTCTCAGTCATTCTTTCCTTGAGGTTGGCCCAAGTGAGAGTATAAGCAACGTCATGTCCAAGGATGGCGACCACACAGTTACACCAGGTAAGGGCACTCTCGAGTAGGGTGCACGTAGAAAACTTAACTCTGTTCTCATCAGCACAACCACTGATGCGGAAGACTGTCTCTAGTCTTTCAAACCACTGCAACAATTCAACAACTCCTTCTTTCCCTTGGTAGTATGAGGGTTTACATTTTAAGAAGTCGGGGTAAGAGCAACCGTTGTTGGTGTTGTTTCTGCGTGCATCAAAGTTTGGATCATTGTTTGCATTTGGGTCAGCTCCTCTAGCTGCCATGGCTGCTGTGATGCCTTCGCTTATCATTTCCCGCAGTTGTGCAGCAGTGACATTTTGAGTAGCTTTTGTGGATTCAGCATTGTCGGCATTGGAAGTGGTTGCATTATTGGGATTTGACCTTGTAATCACCATTTGTCTATAATCATATACAAAATGAGATTATTAGTTCAAGCGTTAGTACAGTTTTTATATTATTTACATGAGGAAACTTATGCATTGATTTCATAACAAATTTGGATAACCTGTCAAGATCTCATAATATAATACATTGCACATCAGACATAATAAAGAAAGTGATTACATGTTATTTCCATGGAAAATTAACAGTCATCTAGCATAACACAATCTAAGTCACAGGCCGGTCAGGCCTAATTCAAAGTAATGATACACACAGTCTTTAAAACATCATATCCCAAAGTTACATGTCCCAAAAGAAAAGAAAAGATAAAGTACGGGATTTCATCATCAAAAGCTAAAGAAGAGATAAAAGTACAAAGGCCCTATGTCATGATAGCCGGGATGCAACCCGTAAGCTTATCATGACGTACAAGAAGTCTAGTACGTCTATGCTAATCCTGCCTGGATGGTCCACTAGATGATATCGGGGCTGACGGTGCGGATGAAGCTGGTGGGGCTGCAGAATTCCTCCTGGTGTTCCACAAAGTCCGAACTATCGTTCGGGTCTCCTTGAGTGTACGGAGTGCAGACAATAGCTGGTTCTGGAGTCTATCGACGACCCCTCGGAGATAAGACATCTCCCCAGTAACCCCATTATGCAGGACAGTGGCGAGATCAAAGAAAATGGATAATGATTGCTCCTGAGCAGCAAGAGCAGCATGGGACTGATGTTGCAGACCCTACATGATCTGAATGCGCTGGTGGAGGCGGTAGTTCTCATCCAATAAGCACTTCAGTGCCTCGTCCGTCCTAGCTTGGATGCCCTTAGCAGTCTGGGAGTCTCCCCTCATAGTGCGGAAAAGAGTGTCGATACGTTCATAGATGACGGCATGGCTCTGTTGACTGACGGTCAACTGGCTGCGGAGATCGGATATCTCCCGCTCCTGGCGTGCAGCCGACGCGGAGATCTAGGCCTGGACGGAATCGGCACGTCCTGCCCTGGAGCCTTCCCCGATCTCATAAGTGGAGACGGGTGCAGGCCCGGAGAAATAGCCCGATGATAAGGATGGAGGCATGGAAGATGGTATGCTAGAAGGGACCCAGTCCTCCTCCATAGAAGTTGGGGCCAGTGTGGCTGATGTTGAGATGGAAAAAGGGTCCTCTAGGAGTACAGCTTCGGTGGTTGGGTCATCCTCTAAATTCGAGGCTGACAACCATCCACACTGCGTCGATCGTGGGGATGAACAAACAACTGGGGTAGGAGCTACTCTGGATAGAAGAGTCGTGGATGCAGTAGGCGGAGTCATGATGCTCTGAAATAGTATTATTTTAAGTTTGAAGTGAGTATAAGTTTACAAACAAAGAACAATATTATTTAGATTACATGCTTTATGAAATATATCCCTTTTTAAACAATTATAATGTCTTAAGGTTACAAATATTAATACTTATATGTATATATATATATATATATATATATATATATATATATATATATATATATATATATATATATATATATATATATATATATATATATATATATATATATATATATATATATATATATATATATATATATATATATATATATATATATATATATATATATATATATATATATATATATATATATATATATATATATATATATGTGTGTGTGTGTGTGTGTGTATTATCATTTAAGTAGTTTATTTATCAATTTGTAAGTGAGAAGTTTGGTTTGGTATTACCCATATTCTCATTTCAGTATTTTACTATGTAGTGTAAACATTTTCAAGTTTAGCACGTCAAACATTTTTCATATCAATATCTCACTAAACAGTATTAATAATCAAGTTTAGTAAATATATATATATACAACTAGTTCACATAGCATAAAATGCCCTAAGATCTATATGCTTAACTAATACGGTCCGAAAATAAAATCCCAAAAAGATATTTATAAGTTATAGTCCAGTTTTAAATAAAAAAAATCATTTTATTTTTATTTTATTTAAAATTTATCAAGTTCTCTATAACTAATGCTCTGATACCATTCTCTGTGACACCCCGGGTAGGGTCAAAATATGCGGAAATATCCACAGAGATGTCACTAGGGTGGATCGATAGCATATAGTCCATAGAGCATAAGATAAAGGGTTAGTCAAATCAGATTACATGTTTATTTAAACAAATAAATAAAAATTGTCTTAAACATGGTGAAGAATGTTTGTTTGAGTTTCCCAAATAGAACCCCTGACGAGTCCTACAATGCAGATTACTAAGATGCTGGAGACCATGCACACACCACGTACTAACTTCGTATTCCTGTGCAAAACATACTAACGGGGGTCAACATAAAGTTGGTGAATTTACAGATTTTAACAATTAATTAGTTTGGACATACATTAAGCATAGAAGTGACAATGCACAACGCATTCTCACTAAAATGTAGATAACATTTGTTTATTATTAGAAACTGAAGCTTAACCTCTGTAGTCCTCAACAGATGAGGACGTAGTGTCTTACAAAAAGACACCCATTCCAGTTCCAATATGGTATACGTCTGTTGTCCCGGCCAAGGCACAGTGAGCATGACTCACCCAGACGGGGGTGGTCAATCCCTAATAGATCTATTTATAACATTCGGGCGATTTACAACAATTTAACAGTTTCACTAATAATTAATCATGGTCAAGTTTATACAATCCAGTTGTGTCCATTATATGTTTGCATATTTTCTTTCCCCAAAGGGAAAGTTTTATCAAAAGTTTATATGGGACTATAAACTCACCTAGGAGTAGGCAATTGCTGTTTAATACGAATATCCAATTAAAGCTCACGCCAAAGTTATGCCTAATCAGATAGTATAGTCTTAATAGATAGTACAAAGAACATATATGTATGCGTATACAGATTTTATTCAGTTCATTTATACTACGGTATTTATCTAAATAACCGTAGTTCAAGTAGCATCAATATTCATTTCTAAGTAAACATAAAATGTTTAACTATTAATATTAGTTAGCATACATGTAATTATAATAATCATTCAACTTACAATTAAGTTTCTTATTTAAGTATACATATAATGTCTTAGTTAAAATATTAATTTACGTTCTCTGTTCAAGTATTATAATCACTCATTTACTATTAAATTTCATTATTAAGTAAACATAAATATTTTACTTAATATTAGTTCACGTTCGTAGTTTATGTATTATACTCATTCATTTAAACTTTAATATTAAGTTTCATATTTTAAGTAGGACGTAAGCTGTTCTACTTAAATATTAACATTCAATTTCTCCAATGTTCATATAGATTTTATTTTCTAAAAGTATATGAGTTTATGTATGAGTAATACATATCCATAATTGCTTATACAATTATTTCCTAAAGTAAATATAAATATTTTATTAAAAAATATATAATATTTTATTTAACTTTAAAGTTTTCATAAATTATTTTAATATAAAATAATTTAAACATAAGAATTTATACCTTAATTCTTATGGTCTAAGTATTTCAATTATGTTTTATTATAACTAAAATAGATTTTTAAGGTTAGGGCTTGTTAATGTTTCGGAATATGGCAAAACTAGTCCCTCTATATTTTTAAACAAGTATAATTTTCGGATTTTACATATTTAGTACCTGGGGAGTGGTAAAGTTTCGGCTTATGGCAGATTTAGTCCCCTAGTTATATCTAGGTTTTGTAACTTTAATAAAATTACAAAATCAGCCCCTAGGGCTTCTTTAAGTTTCGGAAATTTACAAAAATAGTCCTTAGGGTTTTAAAAATAACAAAATAACTTTTAGAAACTTCCCAAAATGGTCCCTAGGGTTTAATTTGCCACGGATATTATTTATAAAACCCTAGACTTTTGGATATTTACATTTTCAGTCCTTGTGTTTACTAGTTTATCAAAACAAGTTTCATAAGTTACGATTTTAGTACTCAAGTTTTATAAATTGTCATTTTTGTTCAAAAAGTTTTTATAAGTTATATTTTATTATAAAAACTTTTATTTCAACATTCAAACTTTATATGGGCTCATTAATTGGGCTAAACATCTAATGGGCTATTTTAGTGGCTTAAATATATTTCAAGTCCACTAATTTATTTAAATGAGCCTAAGTGTAATCTTAAGTCTGTTTAAGTTACTAAGATTTATCTAATGGGGCTTATTGGGTCCATTAAGTTTTAGATTAATATTTCATGGACTTAATTAGTCCATTAACATTACTTTATATTTTATGTATGTTTTTACTTAGGATATTTTTATAAGCTTATTATGAGCTTATTAATATTTAGTTTTAAATCTAAATAGATGAATAAAACTTAAAAGTTGTTTTATGTGTTATACCAAATTAGATCTAGGTTTATATAAGGTTACAAGTAAGTCATAAGCCCTAGTAGGAGCTTATATCCCACGGCTAATATTAGTTATAGCTTATTAAAATAAGTCAAGTCTCATTTTAAGGTTGCATGTAATTTATAAGTGCTACAAAAATAGATCTAACTATGTACACATCAAGAAAATAAGTCACAAGTCCAAAATAAGATCTAAACTATGTCTAGACCTAAAAATCCAACATAGATCCATGTACACTCATATATAGCCCACGGCTATATTTTTAAATCTTGGTATTTCCAATATGAACACTTAAGCAAATTTTAAGTCTTGTAAATAGTTGCAAAATATATTCATGATTATCTAGGTGACATGCATGTTTCCAAGGTTCCCATTTTACTAAGGTGACTACATATAGCCCATGGCTATATTGTCTCTTCCTAAGGTTCCCATAAGATTTTATAAGCTTGTTTTTATGTTTAACATACTCAAGTTAATCTTTATCATTCAATCTATGGTTAATATAAGCATGCATGTACATCTAATTCATTTTAGGTCATATATAACCCACGGCTACATTTATACACATAAGAATATTTTGTGATTTTTAATATTCCATTTAACATGTATTATTTCCTATTCCATTATTCAAAACTAAGTAGACAAATCATATGGTCACCATTTATTTTAGCCGTGACCTTTAAGGTCATGGTTTTCATGATCTTTAAGTTTCACAAGTTCATTTTATGAGATTTATGAGATATATGACCATAGTCCCATAAAACAAGATTTGTAACCCATGCAACATTTAGATTTATAAAATGCTCCATATGGTTTTTAAATCAAGTTTAAAACATAACATACAAATCATAGGTTTCTTATTAGAAAATTTTAAATCATTTATATGATTTTCATAATTATGCCGTGACCTATAATGGTCATGGCTTCATCAAATCTTGGTTTTAACATGTTATTTACTTGTGTTTATAGATGTATGATGATGCATGCATGAAGAAATGAAAGGACATGATGTGTATACCTTTCTTGCCTAAAAGTACCAAGGGTGATCTAGATGAACAAGGAGATTTGAGATCTACTCAAGATGATGAAGAAAACCCTAGTTATAACTAAGCCGTGGCCTTAATGATTTCGGGTAGGGCTTGTTTGTAAGAGGAATGATGCTAACAAATGATTTGTAATCGAGGTAGGACAAAGATTTAGTTGTTTTAATGAATCAACTTCGGATTTTTGTGGCTTGTAGCCGAAATATAGAGAGAGAGATGAAGAGAGAAGTGAGTTTGCATGCAAGAGAGAATGTGTATGTGTGTTTCGGCTAAAAGGGAAGAGAGAGAGAGAAGGGAAAAGGTATGATTCACCTTGGTAAGACATATTGTGCCAAGTGTCACCTCTTGCCTTTCCAAGGCAACTCTTCTTCTTCCACCTAAGGTGGGGTGCTGTGTTAAGCTAACCAAAAAGGGGTAATGGGCCCTTGGCTTGGGCTTATGTTGGGCTTACACACAATGGCATCTATTCTTGGGCTAGTCCAAGAGTAGTTTAGTATGCAAGGGATATATGCATATGCCTAAATGGCTAAGCATGCATGATGTAATATTTTTCTCCAACTTGTTAAGTGTGGCACACACACATTGCTAGTTATAATCTCATTACTTATTTTCCTAGTTGTATGTTCATTGTCTTAGGTTATGAAGCTATTTCAACAAGTATAGCTACATGATAGGCATGTTTATACACATCTTAAGGAAATATAACACATTCATAAGTGTTTTAGGATTATTGGGTGGAAATTTATTATATAAAATCATGGTAAAATCATGGATTTTACATCAGGTTAGCTGGATTTCTAGGCGTTGCTGCAGGTATAGCTGAAGAGCAAGCGAAGCACTTTCGCTGGGCTCTTCACTCCTCAGTTGTTGATCGGCTACTTAGTGCCACTTTCACCAATGTGTCACAACTGGCAGACGCAGCACGTAGCTTGGAGATGCTCCATGAAAGAGATGACTATGATGAGCCAGCTCGTCCGGAAAAGAGGTATAAATTTCAGTCATCAAGCGCTACCATCTCATTTTATTTAGTATTTTCAATTCTATATCATGTCCTATCTAATTGTATCTTTCAGGCGGATGGGTGGTGACCGGTATCAACCGGCCACTCATCAGAACCACAACAATGGAAACGGTGAAACTAACGATCGTTATGGAGCAGACAAACGTGGCGGTAGTGATAACTACCGTAACAACGCTGGTTACTCCAACAACAGCATGTCCTTACAATTTTAAACTTTTCCATGTCAAGCTGCTGTATGTCATAATTCTAACATCTCAGCCTTATAATAGGAACTCTGGCAATGGCCGTGACCAGAACAAGAGTCAGCAGCCAAATAACTCAGCTCGGTCTGGTATTATACCTAAACTTTTAGTGTAGTCATGTTTATGTTTCTATGATCATGTCTCACGCATATCTTCTGAATCGGGCTACCAGTTAGCTAAGGTACCCACAGGAGGGTATTGTTACCCCATTTGCACCACGTGCAACCATAGGCATCTAGGACCATGCCGTCGTGATGCAGGAGTTTGTTTCAAGTGTGGATTGGCATGCCATCTCATGAAGGGTTTTAAGAAAGGGGACACTGTAGGTACATCAGGTACTACCCCTCAGAAACCGACAGCTTCAGGCCGCATTTACACTACCACCAGGGATCAGGCAACCAAGTCAACATGTACCATCACTGGCATCCTATTTATGTATGGACATGCTTCATGCGTTTTATTTGATACGGGTGCGACTCATTCAGTCATATCCGCTACTTATGCTTCCCGTATTAATAAGACACCTACCCCACTTGAGACTGTATTAAATATTTCCACGCCCATACGAGACTCTGTACGCATTACCCAGGTGTACAGAGACCATCCTTTAGAATTTGATGACAAGGTTCGCCCAGTTGATGCACTTCCTTTGGACATGTGCGATTTTGATATGATCCTAGGCACCGGTGCTCTTCGCTAAGAAGAAGGACGACAGCATGCGTCTGTGAATTGATTATCATGAGCTGAACAAGATCAGGATAGGAAACCGTTATCCATTGCCACGTATTACGTATTGATGATCTATTCGACCAGTTACAGGGTGCTAAGCACCTCTCCAAGATCGATCTATGGTCAGGTTACCATCAATTGCGAGTTAAGGAGCAGGATATTTTCAAGATTGCTTTTCGTACACGATATGGTCATTATGAGTTCGTAGTCATGCCTTTCGGACTCACTAATGCTCTAGCGGTATTCATGGATCTGATGAACCGCGTCTTCTATGAATTTCTTGACAAGTTCGTAATTGTATTTATCGATGACATTCTTATTTTTAAAAAATCCAAGGAAGAACATGAGGGACATCCCCGCACGATGCTACAGATTTTGCGCGAGAAGCAAATGTACGTAAAATACTCCAAGTGCGAATTTTGGCTAACTAAGGCGGCGTTTCTATGCCACATTGTTTCTGCAGAAGGGATCACCATGGATCCTACGAAGGTTGAAGCCATCACGAAATGGCCAAGACCGACATCTGCAACGGAGGTTCGTAGTTTTCTGGGTCTAGCTAGATATTATCGAAGATTTGTGGAGAACTTTTCATGGTTAGCCTTACCTTTGACCAAGCTGATGCATAAGAGAGAGAAATTCATTTGGACTGATGAGTTGGAGAAGAGCTTTGAAGAACTTAAACAACGTTTGTTTTCTGCACCTATTCTTACTCTCCCATCTGGCACAGTTGGATTTCAGATTTATAGTGATGCTTCGGGAAAAGGACTTGGCTGTTTACTCATGCAACGTGGTAAGGTGATTTCTTACGCATCACGACAGCTTAAGCCATATGAAGAAAATATCCTACTCATGATCTGGAACTAGCAGCAGTCGTTATTACACTCAAAATCTGGAGGCATTATCTTTACGGTGAGTCATGTGACATTTTCACTGATCACAAGAGCCTCAAGTATATATTCACTTAGCAAGAACTCAACATGAGACAAAGAAGGTGGTTAGAGCTACTCAAGGATTATGACATCAACCTTCAGTACCATCCTGGTAAGGCGAATGTTGTGGCAGATGCTCTCAGCAGAAAGTCAGGCATGATTGATGGCATCAAGATAGAAGAAGAGATCATAAGTGATCTAGAGCGCTTAGACATTGAATTTTTATTACGTGGACAACATGGTTACTGGGCTAGTCTGAGAATTGAGCCAGACTTAATCTCTTGGATCAAGGAAGCTCAGAAAGATGACGGTGAGATATGGGCGAAAATACAGAATATTGATTAGCAGACAGAGTCCGGTAGACGATGATGGCATTTTATGGCAAGGCACCAAGTTATGTGTTCCTGATGATCTTACACTCAGAGAAGCTTTATTGATCGAGGCTCACAACTCCCCATTTTCGATCCATCCAGGTTCCACCAAGATGTACCATGATATCAAGCAGCATTTCTGGTGGAGTGGCATGAAGCAAGATGTTGCTACCTTTGTTTCTAAATGTCTGACCTGTCAGCAGGTAAAGATAGAGCATCAGCGGGCTAGTGGTTTACTACAACCAGAAATTCTCGAATGGAAGTGGGAAAAAATCTCCATGGATTTTGTTACCATACTACCACAGACTCAGAGAAAACATGATGTAATATGGGTCGTTGTCGATTGTTTAACCAAGTCTGCTCATTTTCTCCGAATTCGCAAAGATTTTACAGTTAGCAAATTGGTAGATATATTCCTACAGGAAATCATGCGACTGCATGATACTCCATCAGATATCATATCCAATAGAGATCCTCGATTCACGTCTAAATTCTAGAAGGGATTGCAGAAAGCTTGGGGCACCAGGCTCATGCTCAGTACAACCTTTCATCCTCAGACTGACGGTCAGTCAGAACATACTATTCAGACTCTAGAAGATATGTTGCGTGCTTGTGCATTGGAATGGATAAGAAATTGGGATGACTACATCTGTTTGGTATAGTTCACTTACAACAACAGTTGGCACGCAAGTATCAAGTGAACCTTTTGAGATGTTGGGATCAAGTTGGTGAGCTAATCCTTAAGGGTCCAGAAATGATCGAGGTGACCAATGAGAAGGTCGCCATCGCCAAGGCAAAACTTCAGGAAGCTCGTGCTCGTCAGAAGAGCTATGCTGACAAGCATCGCCAATCGTTAGAATTCAAAGTCGGTGATCATGTTTTCCTAAAGGTATCCCCAACACGTGGTGTCAAGCATTTCGATATTAAAGACAAGCTCAGTCCACATTTCATCGGACCGTTCGAGGTCCTCGAGCTTATAGGTGAGGTATCGTATCAATTGGTGTTACCTCCTCAGCTATCTCATGTTCATAATGTGTTCCACGTATCCTTACTCAGAGGTTACAACTATCATCCTCTGCACAGGATCACGTATCAATTCGAGGAGATTCGAGAGGACTTATCCTATATTGAGGAACCCAAGAGAGTTCTCGATCACCAGAATCGAGTCATGAGAAGGAAGATGATTCCTTTTGTCAAGATCCTATGTAGGGACCATCCTGAGCGGGAAGCCACTTGGGAAACAGATGAGTCTATCTGGACTTCTTACCCTCATATTCAGTTATGATTCAGCTATGTCCTTTTCAGCTTATATGCCTTTCAGCTTTCATGTCCTATCAGCTTATATGTCTTCCCAGATTATCGTTTCTCTAATTCGAGGACGAATTATTCTTTTTAGAGAGGAAGAGTTGTAAAACCCGCTTTAAAAAACCATGAATGCATTAATAACACGGAATCACGAATTAATTAAAACTTTACGTTTAATTAATACACGACATGTACCAAGAATAATTAATGTAATATCCAAGTACTACGTATTATATTAATTATTATTTACGAATATTACGTATTATAAATAATACGTGTGCGAATAAACACGAATGTAAAATCACGAACTTACGCCACAAATTATAACACACGGGATTTATTAAAAATCAAAAAAAGGAAAACATATATATGATTGAGGGGTTGGACGGCAGTAAAAAGAAAAGAAACAAAGGCCTTGGCCCGACCCAAGACCAATTATACTTGTACAAGAAAAGTGCCAGGGGAAAACATATATATACTTTTAATAAAATTAGCAAAACCCTATATTTGTTCTCCTCTCTTTCTTTGCCGTCGACTGCCACCAAGAAAACAGGAAGAGAAGACTTTTTTGGGTCTTTGATTTATTTACGAGTATAGTTCGAGTTCTTGATCCTTAATCATTCACGAATCAGTATTCCTAAATCTTTATTCCTTATGTTCTTTCTTTAAATCATGATCATTAATTAAATTAACATAAACACATGATGGGGAATAGATTAAAACATGTATTAAACATCGGGAATTAATTTTAGTTTTAGGGGTACTCTCGGTGGGCTGTTTGTTCGACCAGTCGAGACCACAAGGGTCTCGGTGGTGGTTTATTGCAGTCGGCCGCAAACCCAGACCCGACAGGGGCGTTTGTGTGGAAAACAGTGGGTATCGAGAGCCATGGGGGCTCTCGGTGGGTAATTGTTAAACGACAGGGGCACCACTACACAGGGCAGTTGCTAGCTCTGGCTTGCAGCAGAAACCGGTTCAGACAGGTGGGTGTTTGGTTAATAACCATTTTTTAGTATATCGTTTTCCTCGACTCAACTCGAATTGATTAACCTTTATCATAAGATTAATTGTTCTTGGTTTGGTAATCTATGTCTATTTAAACTAAATTGGGAAAAATATGTAAGATAAGGAATATATAAAAATAAAAGCACAAATAGTTCAAATAGAATTATTCTAAAATGAAAAATAAAATTAAACTACAAATTTAGATCTAGATGCAACAAAAATAAACTATAATTAAAAATAATAATAAATCTAAATACAAAATTAATCTAATGCAAGCACGTAATAACAAGAAATAGTGACAAAAAAATGAAATCACAAAGATAAACTTAAAAATAAAGCGTAAAGCTTCAAACTTTTAAGCTTATTAATCTTTTTAGATGATAAAGCTTTAAGCTTTATATACTAATAAGCTTAATAATCACAAAAAGGTGTAAACTTGATACTAATAATAAGCTTATCTAAATGAAATCTAATTTTTAAACCTTTTAATCTATATTTTTAAACAATAATAATAACTAAAACTAATTAAACCGGTTTTTATGAAAAATATAATTTCAAAAACAATATAAACTATAAAGATCTAATTAATAAAACTAAAACAATTAAGCTAGAAATTAAAAAGGGAAAAACTAGTACCCGTAGTCCGAAGATAATCGCTCTAAACAAACAACCATCAACATAATCAACACAATATGGCCCGTAAAGTACACGACCTCCCAATACCAAAATTATCAAAAGCAAAACCCGAATTTGGCCCGTAAAGTACACGACCTCTCAAATTACCCAAAACTACACAACATTCGCCAACCAAACGCTCTAACTAATTGAACTAATCAACCAAAACTATTCAACCCATAAGCTTTTCTTCAAAAGTGATAGATTGATACGCCGAGATCAAAGAAAGCATAAAAGGTTAGGATAATAAGCAATAATTATTATATGATAAAGAGATTCAAATAAAACTAATAGATCTAGAATATTTTTTAGTTTTATAGAAATAATTTAAATTTTTAAGGTAAAATTATAGATCTACTTAATTTATTTAAAAACCTAATAGATCTAAACTATTAATTAAGGATTTATAAAAATACTTTAACTTTTAAGCTTAAAACTTATAGATCTAAAAAAACTAAAAGATATAAACTAAAAGTAATTAATTGAAAAGCTAGCTTATAAATAAGTTGTAAGCCTAAGCTTAGAACTTATGAGATTTATAAAGCTAAAAAGCTAATTAAATAAATCCTCCAACAATAAGCTAGATCTAGGAATATAAGGCAACAATAAGCTTGAAATAAAATGAATTATTTCAAACTTGTATATAAATCTTAACTTATTTGGAAAAAGTTATGAAAAACTAATCCCAAAATAATAAGCTAGATTATAAGAAAAGATTAAGAAAGGTAGAATGAGAATAAGCTAAAACATAAACTTTTATTAATGTGAAAGTGCTTAATGACAAGCTAGTACAAAGTTGAAAGGAAATACATTTGAAAAACAAGAAATAAAATTGACATTATTTAGCTACCTAAAATCTACATACAAAATGAAGAAAAATGAGGTGCTATTTATAATTGAAACAAAGGTGGTTAGGGTAGATTAGTCTTTTTAGACTTTTAATCACCTTCTCTTCTTTAACTTAAGGGCATCTTGGTCATTTGGTAAGTGATGATGTGTTTCCACCAATAGGATGAAAGATACTTATAGATAAACCAATGGGAGCACTTCACATGGATCACCATCTTCACCTTTCATTATTCTTTTATCTAAGGGCTATTGATTAATCTTCTTTAACCAACTCCACAATCTTTAATCTTCTAGAAGCATGCACCTAATTACTCATAAAAGAAACACACATGTTATTTTTTTTTCTTTTTAATATTTTTGTGTTAGTTTAAAAATAGATAAAAATAAATAAAAAGAAAACTACTAAAAATATTGAAAAATCGAAATTAATTATTTCAATACTAAATTAACTATTATAAAATAAAAAACTTTTATTTATTTAATTTTTACTAAGATTAATAAAATGTTAAAATTAGAAATAAAATAGTAGAATATGCGAAATGCAAACCGAGACAAGTTACACGGCAAGGGCGGAACCGTTAGCTTAGTAAATTCGTGCTCTTAATTGGTCCATGTGGTTTGTTAGTGGATAACTTTGAAGAATGGCAGAAATGGTCCTTGTTGTTTGCACTTCTTGATTTAAAGCTTGAAACTTCATTAAATCTTCATCCTTATCCCTTCAAACTTCAATCTTTTGGCACTTTGGGTCCTTTGACTTTATCTTTGACTTTTTCTGCGATAAATGTCCGTGAAATCCCGTGTTTTCTTCGTTTTTGATCTTTTGTACCTATTCACACAAAAAGACAAAACCACGCGTAATTCCGACTTTTAAGATATTAAATACATGTTTTGGTTTATTTTTCCTTGTTTTAAGTGGTAAAAGGATAAGTGTTTACACACTTATTAAATCCCCTATACTTGACCATTGCAATGTCCCCATGCAATGCACGATTTAAAGCACAAATTTAAATTTTTCATCATAATTAACCCATCTCGGCCTTTATTACTATATATACTACTACTACAATAAAAGAAACTTAACAACGATGAAAAGATCAAATCTTTACAAAAGATATAACAGTTTCATTCAATTTATTAACTTTGAAATTGATGGAAGAATCTCGTAAAGAAATCTAAGACTTAAATTAGGGCTTTTGGTGTCATGAATATATATCACCCTCAAGTTTCACGTTCCCCATACCAAGCGTAAAAACGAGATCATTGTAATTAAAAGTTAGTAAAGTTAACACTTACTCATGTGGTTTAATTATTCACTTAGACCCCCTTATTCCTACGGTGTATCTCTTGTATTTTATTTTTTGTCTTGAATGATCACGAGGATGCATTTTTGACTTATTTCGATAATGGTCTTCTCTTCATTTTGGTATACATCTTCATTTGGAGTGAGAGATGTCTTAAACAAATGACCCCGACTTCTTCATTTATCCTTGTCTTTATTTAGGATTTTGATATACAACAATCCGCCTCCTTTTTGGACTTGGATATATTTATCCTCATACCTTGTTAGGGTCTTTTTGGATAGACTTCTCCATGATCTTTATGGGAGTAATTGCTTCTCGTCGTGTGTCTTGATCCTTCATATTGATTTGGATTAATGATCTTCACATCATCTTAGGATCTGCAGGAAAAAAATGAATCCTCATGCCTTGTGATGGTCTTTTTGGACTCGAATATCCTCATGCCTTGTTAGGGCCCTTTTGGATACGCCAATCTTCGCGTCCCGCTTCAATAAGTTATGCCTTGGCTATGAACTCTAATTAATCTCGAGCGACTTTTAAACGATTTTGGGCTAGAAGCTAAGTATTTTTTTCAAATCGTACGACCTTATTTACTGCATTTATTTATTGACAAGTGTTGGGAGAAAAAGCTTATAATTAACTCACATAAGTTCATGAAAGAATACGTAACTCATAATTGACTTTATCATTTCTCGTTCTCCACAATTTAAAATCTCAAGGAATGAGACTCGTGGATACTTAGCCTAATAAACCAATTAAGGTCCATATGGTTAAGGATATTAGTTAGAGTAAACTTAAATAAGTAAACTCGGGTTGAGTCAAAATATTCACGACGGGCCTAATATGTCAAAAATGTATAAACTCGTTAAAACTATTTTATTTATTCTTTTTTTTATTTATTCATGAAATGGAATATATACATATGATGTGATGACAAAAAGAAAGAAGATAAAAGAAAATAAATGAAAAATACTACTAGGCCAAAATTGATCAAAAAATTTGAAAAACGTCGAAAAATATTAATTTTCCAGTTATTATAAGGACATTTTAAGGGAAAAGTCCACTTATACTTTGATAGAAGTCTCCCCCTACGCTTAATATAAACATTGTCCTCAATGTTTAAGCATGTGGGAGAAAACTCCCCTACACTTAGGACATTGTGCACTTAGTTTAAATCGAGCTAAAGAAGTGACAACTAAAGTGATCAATTTATTCAACTTTATTTATATACGAAATCCATAGCAAAAACAAATCGAAGATAACCGGGTACACGGAAACACGGGATCATGGTTCTTCTCAAAAGGAACCAAAAATGGAAATTGATAGCACACATCCCTACAAAATAACACATCACAAACAACCTACATGGCTCCCCCTATACTTATTGGTGGAAAAAAGTGAAAAGGTGGAAAAAGGTAAAAATCTAACCTAGTTAAATGATTGTAGTCCTTTTATGTATACTTTATTTTAGGAAAAACAAAGCAACACAAAATAGTGGAAAGTATTAAGTACGACGGTTTAGGAAAACCGTGCACAAATGACCCTTAATCACTTAAAATGAGAGAAAGTTAGTTTCCCAAGGAGGTATATGTGTGTGTTCTAATTTGTAATTATTTGAGATTAATATTGAGAAGAATGGGGATGAAAGGATGAAAAGACGGTTACGTTAAAATTACACTACGACGTAGAAAAACGTAAACGTAAAGTCGTGAAAAACTACCAAAATTAAAAATTTATACTAAGACCAAAATCAAAATAAATAAAAGATTAAAAAGAAGTCTAAAATAATATAAATAAAGATAAAAATCCAACAAAGATATTTTAAAACCTTTTATTAATTAAATATTTAATTTTAAATGCTAATTAAAGCCCTAAAATTAAATATAACTAATTCAAATGTCTAAAATATGATTTTATTGAATAATTACTTAACTTATATTATTAGAAGACTAAAAAGTAATTTTCTAAAAATTAAAAGCTATTAAAACTATTTTTAAAACTCTAAAAATGATTAAAAATGATTAAAAACTAATTAAACTTAAAATAATTATAAAAATAAATCTAAAAGCTATAAAAATATTCTAAAAATGGAAAAGGTCCTAATTAATGATAAAGATTTTAAGAAAAATGAAAAAGAAATAAAAATAAAATTTTGATTTTTTAATAATAAAATAATATTAAAATAATGCTAAAAATAAAAAGTTTCTAAAATTAATTCTAGAAAATTTCTAAAATCTTAAAATATTCTAACTAAGAGAAAAACACAAATTAAAGTTCCTAAACCCTTTTTAATAATTTTATAAAAATGTTTAAAGTTTATAAAAAACCTTAAAATAATATAAAATTAAAAATAAAAGTTTATAAAACCAAAACTAGATGTAAACCTCAAGATATTATTTTAAAAACTAAAAACTATTTTTTTGTATTTTTTTATTACTGTTTGATATTTTTTAATGACTTTCTAAAAATAAAAATAGAAATAATCCTAAAAATTAATTAAATAACGTGAAAAATAAAACTTTTAGACAGAAAAATCTAAAAACCTAGTCAAAACCTAGGAAAAATGGAAAAAGTCCAAAAAGCTTAATAAATAAGCTGAAAATGAGCAAATAAGCTACGGCTTTTGTATAAGCTAGAAAAAGAGAAACGTGTTAAATAACTAATGAAAACAAACCCTAACGTAAAAAGATATCTAGATTAGCGGTAGGACACTTACTCCTCCTACGAGAGGTCTGGTGTTCGAGTCCTGCTACGGGTATTCTTTTTGCTGTTTATATATTTTTTTTTTAATTTTAAAAACTTGATCCAGTAACCTTTGTAAGCTATAAAAACACAAACCAAATCAAATCTTATCCAAGATTAAGCAAATAAATGGCAAAAACGTGCCCAGTCCTTGTTGTTCTTCTGATGAACAAGTGAAGAGTTCTTCACGTGTCAAATTTTGGAGCCAAGAGGGCTTGACTATGTACTTGTTTGGTGGTGTAATCTTGGAACAAAGGCACCCCTACACTCTTTATGAGTGTAGGGAGTCAAGATGAGCAGAAAACAACAACACTTTAGCACCAGCACAATCAATCAAAACACAAAACAAGGCTCACATAGCATTTGAAGGTTGCTGAGGTAAAAAGATAGGCCAGTAGGGTTCTAGGCTTATAACTAGCACCCAACTAACTTTCAAAAGCTCAAATTAAGCATACACACTTACCAAGCAACAAACAAGGAATCTCAAATCCTACTTATCCCTAAGATCTAACAGAATAGCAAGAATTACTCTCAAAATTCTATGAAATCTAAGCAGAAAGTGGATAAGCAGATTTTTAAGCTATACTTTTCCTTTTTACACTTAAACTTGCTTTCAAACTTGTCCCAATCTTACTTACTAACTAGCATGTAACATATGACAACCTTTAACAACTTTCTAACACCCTTTTCAAACACATTCCAAGATTACTACCCTGCTTAAACACGTTTCCAAACACCCTTTTATATTTTGAAAACCAAGCTTTTTCAAATCAACACACTCTTAAAACTAATCAAACTGTTTCCCTTAGCATCTACATGCATATGACATCACAAAAAACACAAATCAAGCACCTTAATCAAACAAGGAACACTTAATCAAGCAGATCACTCAAACCACCACTTTTTCTGAAATTTCACAAAGGTAAAAGAGATTTACCTTAGGGCTTTACATCCAAAGCCCTAGTGGATGTAAAATCCACCTCCCTACCAACTGGGGTTGGTGCTGATCCTTTAATAGCAACACTCAATCAATCAAACCTGCTAAGAAAATTCAAACAAAGAAACACAAGTATAATAACCAATATATACTTTCTGTTTTCTTTTCTTTCCTTAAAAACTTATCACCAACCTTGAAAACTTAACACAAATGTTTTAAAAACACTCAAAGTTCACAAACCAACAGTCCTCTTCCACTTTTACTTCCAAGGAATGTGATTTATAAAATTTGAATCAATTCTAAAACTTTTTGAAAAACTTTTAAAAATCAAACACAAACTTTTTGAAATTTGGAACTCAGTTTCATAGCCTTAAACACAACACACAAACTATTTAATTCAATAAAAGGAATTATAATTGTTAAGACAAACACCAAACTTTATTAATTAAAAAAGGGATTACAAGGTTTTGGCTAAAAACTGGAACAAAGGAATAGGGTCACATACGACTCCTATTTATACAAAAGCTAAGAACTATCTAGAATGTAAATTAAATAATACAAGTCCTTAAACCCTAAACTGGAAAATGCCTAAAAAGCCCTTCTTGTTCTTGGACGAATCTTGGTCAAAAAGGTGATCACATGTGTTGCCAGCCGTGGAAGACTATTCTTGGACGTAGGATTCGACTTGGGGACCAAGGAGCAACATCCAATCGTTTATCTGGTCGGGGGTGGGGTTTTGTGTGAAAGTGATGGAGCAGGGGAGGCTTGGGGAGGGTCCCACAAGCCATGTGACACTGTTGGGTGAGGTGGGTTTGGTTGAGAGGGACGTGTATTAGTGATCTGGAGGGATTTAGGGCAAAACCCTTTGATTTATGGATTAATTAATCTGGGTGGGGATTAGGGTTTATGGGGGTTAAAAGGGGTTTTTGATCTGTTTTTGGGTAAACATGATTTAAAAATCATGTTTTGGTGGGAAATAAACGGGTTAAGTGGGGTTTGACTTCATTGACCATGTTTAAGTTAATAAAACCGGGTATGGATGTGGGTAGGGTCGGTTTGTGGGTGGGTGGTGGGTAATTGGGTGGGTAGGGCTGAGGTGTCACGTGCTGGTTGGGTGGGAATGTTTGGTGGTTAGGCAGAAATAGTCCCCAAGTTATCCATTCTTCTTCATTTTGTAAATAAAGTTTATCAGCGCCAAGTTTTGCCTTGTCAACTTTGGACAAGTTGCTGAAAATGGCACAATTACTTTCCAAAACTTTTCCAAAGGGTTTCTTTTGTATGATCTTCAAACTTGATGGACTGGTCTTGTAAAATCTTCAAATAATAAGGACCATACTTGTACAATTGATAAATGGAGGGTCAATTGTGACAAGTTCTTCAAAGATGAGGGGCCATTTTTGCCAATTCTTCAAACTTGAGGGGTCTTTTTGCAAAATTCCATTTTTGAGCTTGGTTCATTGTGCGTCTTCGTTTACCGTGTTCGTTTTTGATTGATTCTTGTGATCTTTTGCCAATTCCTCAATATCTGTACCTAAAAATACACAAGTAACAAACACGAGCATATATTTGGTCTATTTTATGATATTTTATGCAATTTAAGGCCGATTTGGACGATGAGACCATGTATAAAAGCAGTCTCATCATTAAATGATGCTTGATTTTATTACTAGAGTCTCTAGCTCGACTCGATTCCCCGAATATCATCATTCAAATGGGAAATCATGGAAAAGTCGAGATTTACATGGGGGGAAAATCTCTCCATGATAAAGGGTGAAATAACATCTCAAATAAGGAAAATTCCATAAAAATCCACCGGGGTCAAATACATGATTTCCATCCCTAAAGGAAATAGACCCCAAGGTGGAAATAGCAAACAAGTATAAGAAATATGGGTTTCCTTTAAGCAAAAGTTACTCACAATTAAAGGTAGACATCGGGGGTGAAAAAGTAGGTGTCAAAACACTAATAGTCGGAACCTCGGGTCTTTGTTCTCTTTATCATTATAAATGGGTGGGACGGGAGGGAGATAAGGTAAAGTATCATTGTGTAATAAATCCTCTAGAAAAAGTATATCTCCCTCCATATCAAAATATCCAGATATGTACTCCACGGGTTTATCAATATCAAGAAACTCATCGATCTCAGGAATGAGAAAACCATCATCATCACTAAAAGTGATATGTGGAAGAGAATCGATGGTAGAATCAAAAGTAATTGGTGAAGAGGCAAATGTGAATTTGTCAAAATCCGAGTTTTCAAAAGCAATATCAATATCAAGTTTTAAATCAACATTTGCCTTATCATCAATACTATGATCGCAATTAAGCTCATCCGAGAAAACCAATAACACGGGATCATAAAAAGCATCCTCGTGATGGAATTTCTCAACACTCGAGGTATAAAAATCATCACGAAGGAGTAAAGGATCCGAAAAATCAGTATCATTAGCATGTTTTTCAAAAGTCGGTTTTGGTAAAATATGAGAGTCATCCTCATCCGATCACGAGGAAGAATAAAAAGTATAGTCGGAATCATAAGATAACTCATCCATATCCGGATAATAGCTATGAGGAGAACCTTACAAATTATCATCTAAATTAGACTATTTTAAAGGTTCCTTAAGTAAGATGGTAGCAATCTCTAAGAGTATAGGATCCTCCTCATTAAAAACCATTTTCACAAACTCCTTAGGTGTATGATCAATAAAAGGAATAGGGTCATCAATGGGCAATGTAGGCTCAAGTATAATCTCGGGATTTTCCTCAAAAGGTAAGGAAGGAGGAGAGATAAATGTATCTGTGGGTGTCAAAACCAGAGGTGGAGTAAAACTTATGATAATCTATGGGCCTTGTCTCTCCTTTATTGGCGGAGAGATGGAAGGGTCCACAGTGGGAACATCACTACTAGTAGTGGTGTTAGCCTCAACATGAGCTCTCAACGCTTCTAAAAGTTGATATTTAAGACTTTGGTTTTCTTCATGAAGGTCATTTATCATCCTATTTTGTTCCTCAAATATTTCAACTATTTCATCCATTTGTGAATGTTGAATTTGAAAATCCCCTTGATTATTACTTTGAAAATTGTTATGATTTTGAAAATCTTCTTGAATTGGAAAGCCTTGATTTTGAAAATCCCCATAACACCCTTCACTAATTTGTGGTGGGTCGGGAGTAACTCAACCGTGAGTCGCTCAATAACTACTTCTTCCTCAAAATCCGGAGGAGAAGAGTCGCTAGTCACATGAGAAAGGGGACTAGAAGAATCATAAAAAATAGGGTCATCCGAATCAACACATGGCTCATCACTAACTCTCAGAGTATAGGAGAAAAGATGGCCACTCCTATGGATAATCGTGTTACCGGATACTTCGGCCTTGCTCCATACTTGAGACTTGTTCTCAATAATCATTAAAGCCTCACTAGTACTCCGAGAGTATAGATTCCCGCTCGCAGCCGTGTTAAGAGACTCTTGATCGTATTGAGTCAACCCGTTATAAAACGAATCAATCAAATGCAAGGTAGAAAATCCATGATGAGGACAACTACGTACTAAATCCTTAAATCTTTCCCAAGCCTCGGTAAACGTTTCATTATCGGACCCTACAAAGTTAGTAATGTCCAACCGAATTTTTCTCGTTTTAGCATAAAGGTAAAATTGATTTAAGAATTTTGACTCAAGATCATCCCATGTAAAAATAGATCGTGGTGGTTCGTTTTCAAGCGAAGTCCGGGCTTGGCCATCAAGGGAAAAAGGAAAAAGGTGTAAATAGATAATGTCTTGTGTCACATTGGTGTATTTGACGGTTTTGGCGTATGAAAGAAAATGACGGATATGAGCGCAAGGATCGTCGTCCTCAAATCCGTAAAAAGGACGACCGGATATCAACTTAATCAAATCCGGATTAAGCTCAAAATAATCACCCTCGATATCCGGTAAAATGATCGCACCATCGAGACACCCTCGTAATGAAACTGCAATTGCTCCAATATCGATCGATCATCCATAGCTATGTCAAAAGCATGATACTCGGGATCGGCTTGACTCGTCACGGTATTATTATTCTTCTTCGGAGAAGAATATGATACACCAAGCGGTATGTTTGCAAACGCGCGAGAATACAACTAACAACGAGGAATGAGGTAGGAGACCTCTGTCGACTTTGAAAGGGAAAAGATTATCCCTCTCGAGGTTCAATATGAAAAAGCTACAAAAAAATATATACGTAATACTACTTTGGTGGCAAAACCCTCGATTAGCCTTCCTTCTCAAAATACTCACAAGTGAACGGGGGGGATGAGGTGGCGCGAAGCACTTAAGTACATAGCTTTCCTTAGACGGCCTTTTATAGCACGTCGCCTATCTATTCACCGTATAGTGCGTGTTTTTTCGAATTCTTGCTCATCAAAAGTATTTATCTATTTTTGCCTTTTATTTCGTTAGATCGATACACGTATATGGAACCGGAACGCCTCCAAATACAGGGTATTGCAAACAATACTTATGGAATATTGTGTATTGAGGTTTGTATATGTAATATCTATAGTAAAAGGAAAATCTTTTTGTATTTTTATTTTTTAAAGAAAATATATTCACAATAAAAAACAAGAGAAATAGAAATAAGAAAAATAACAATAGTACTTAATATTTTTGGCGTAATACTCTAGGAAAAGTATTAATTTTGGATTTTTTAATTTTATTGGTGCAGATCTTAGGAAAGAATTCGCTTTTGTGATTTTATATATTTTTTTGTATTTTTATGTTTTTTATTTTTTAACAAGAAAAATAACGTTCAAAATTGAACGGATCCCAAAATCCAAATCGTCTCACGAAAAATCGTCAATCGTAACGAGATCGAACCGACAGTGGCGCCATGGTGCTTGGCGTAGATTAGTCTTTTTAGACTTTTAATCACCTTCTCTTCTTTAACTTAAGGGCATCTTGGTCATTTGGTAGGTGATGATGTGTTTCCACCAATAGGATGAAAGATACTTTTAGATAAACCAATGGGAGCACTTCACATGGATCACCATCTTCACCTTTCATTATTCTTTTATCTAAGGGCTATTGATTAATCTCCTTTAACCAAATCCACCATCTTTAATCTTCTAGAAGCATGCACCTAATTACTCATAAAAGAAACACACATGTTATTTTTTTTTCTTTTTAATATTTTTGTGTTAGTTTAAAAATAGATAAAAATAAATAAAAAGAAAACTACTAAAAATATTGAAAAATCGAAATTAATTATTTCAATACTAAATTAACTATTATAAAATAAAAAACTTTATTTATTTAATTCTTACTAAGATTAATAAAATGTTAAAATTAGAAATAAAATAGTAGAATATGCGAAATGCAAACCGAGACAAGTTACGCGGCAAGGGCGGAACCGTTAGCTTAGTAAATTTGTGCTCTTAATTGGTCCATATGGTTTGTTAGTGGATAACTTTGAAGAATGGCAGAAATGGTCCTTGTTGTTTGCATTTCTTGATTTAAAGCTTGAAACTTCATTAAATCTTCATCCTTAGCCCTTCAAACTTCAATCTTTTGGCACTTTTGGTCCTTAGACTTTATCTTTGACTTTTTCTTCGATAAATGTCCGTGAAATCTCGTGTTTTCTTCTTTTTTGATCTTTTGTACCTATTTCATATAAAAACACAAAACCACACGTAATTCTGACTTTTAAGATATTAAATATACGTTTTGGTTTGGTTTTTCCTTTTTAAGTGGTAAAAGGATAAGTGTTTACACACTTATTATTGGTTCTCGGGCAAAGGGGCAGAAAAAGGGCAGCAGTGGCATAAAGCCACTGCCGATAGCAATAAGCCACAACCGGGATTCATGGTAAACACAAGGGACATGTTTGGATCACAGTTTTACTAAATATCTAAAAGGTTTATTTAATTAAATTGATAATTAAATAATGTGGAATTTTTATTAAGTTATATTATCATGTTAGCTTAATTAAATAAATCAAGACTTAGGCTATGTATGTATTTATTTAATCATTATTAATAAACCATGTATTATAATATTAATTAATAATTATCATGATAACCTAAAGTATTCATTAACTAATAAGCTTTACTATATATTAATTAATCATGACTTAATAATAAGCTCTAGCTTATATCACCACCTCATTAAACAAGCCTATTACTATTTATGAAAACTTTATATGTTTGGAAACTTACTAATTGTGAAAACCTTCTATTTTTGGAAACTTACGATTTATGGATACATATTATTTTTGGAAAGTTGCTATATATAGAAACCTGCTATTTTGGAAAGTTACTATATATAGAAACCTACTATTTTTAGAAAGTTACTCATTATGAAACATTAAGTATAATAACACATGAAACATGAATTACATTAATCAAGAACACATAGATACACCAAGAAATACATGATAACACAAGAAACAGTAAAACAAGTCAAGAAAAATTAAAGTAAGTTAAGAACGAGTAATACAAGACAAGAATCAGTCAAGTACAAGTAAATTAAATATCAGCCAGTTAAACATGAACATACTACTTATTCATATCCTCTATTATGTAGCACTCGTGAAGTCGGAGTATATTCCTTCCGCCTTTCATCTTCTTCGTTACTGGACATATGGTATGGATATTCCGTCCTTTAGTAAGGACATTTCCTTTTCTATGTATGATTAGGATTCCCCGTCTGCAACCATCTGTTTTCCCTAGTAGTGTACATGTTATAAACTTTTCAGTAATTACCATGCCATGATTTAAATTGCCTAAGCTATATACACGCATGCCATGTTTCACCTAGTTATGGAGGTACCATAACCATAACACTTGAGGCACCGGTGTTATGACTCTTCCACGGTGAGAGTGATTGATCGCGGCGTCCTTTTCACATTTTGTCCAGTATTATTATTATTATTATCATGTGGGGCGAATGGGTGCATCCTAGTACATGTTTATCAGATTTACACGGTGACTGCGATGTGTGCTCTACATCCGTCACATGGAGCTGATCCCTCCACTCAGACTATTATAATTAGAGGCAACCCCTCTAGTTGCATTACGAGGTCACCCCTCTATGTATTCATGCACGTTGATACTTTTCATGACCTATATGAGCATTTGGCAATTAAAACATGTTTTCATGATAAAACATAAGGCTTTTAGACATAATCAATTATAAAACATGATACCAGGTGTTCCAGGACTTACATTATTCTGCTGCACTTTTATGCTTTATTCTATGTTTCAGTTATTCATTTCATGTCATATATCCGTTCACTGAGCGTATTGCTCAGCCTTATTTCTTTTCATGTTCCCATACGACATGTACTAAAGGATAGAACTAGGCAATCAAGAGTACGTGCATTGGATGGAGGCTTCCATAGGCTTCATTTACTTTATGCACTCTTATACTATGCTTTGCTTGGACATTGTTTATTCCTTTCTTCACATTCTTTACTTATGCATGTGTGAGCTTATGTTTTGGGACAGATGTTTGATTCTGGTTTCCTTTATGGTCATTTAATATTTTATACATTTACCTTACATGCTTTGATGATATGCCATAATTATCATGTAATGGTCCACTTGTCAAAGTGGAGTGTTACAATCAGAGACGCTAAAGAGGTTACGAAAGCTATAAAATAATTAGGGAAGAGGGGCACCATCTGCGCCTTGAACATAACATTAAATAAAACATAAGTTTTTTGGCCGTCATGCAATGTGGTGAAGGTGAAGGGTGGGATGTTTCGTCGTGATATTGGGAAACCAACGTTGGGTGTGAAAACTCCTTGGAGGCGAGGTTAGCCGGGATGTTCGGTTTATTAGTAGTATAGATGTGAAAAGGCAATCTCATTATGTGGAACTAACGAGTCTTCTCTCAAATATACGGGATCTTCAATCCGAGCTCCTTTTGCTTCGCTCATGCATGGGCGTCACAAAGATATTGTTTGGTCTTAAAACGTGCCAACCTATGTATGTAAGGAAAGATGTTTCTATTTTTGACAATGGCCTTAGGAGGGAGATAGAGGCTAGTGTTGTTTGTGGGGGCCTTTTTTTGAGAAATTTTCAATGGAGGCTAGCATTACTTCTCATTCGGTCAAGTGGGTTGGGTTTATGTTCGGCTAAGGATGTATCTACCTATGCTTTTGTCGCCTCGAGGGCGCATAATATCTAGATTTTTGCCAAGTATTAAAAGAGTTATCGTCCGATCTTTTCGAATTGATTACTAGTTATCGTGCTACTCAGTCGTTCTTGGTGGAATAAAAAGGGAAAAGGTTATCTATTTTAAACTAAATAAAAATGAAAATGTAAATTTAAATAAAAATACAAAAAGAATGAAAATATCGTTAAGTAAAAGTGGAAGTTTGAAATTTAAAACTAAAATAAAAACCTTAACAAAATGATAAAAGCAATAAACTAAATAAATCTTAAATAAAAGACGTAAACAAATTAACTATAAAAACTTTGACAAAAAGTAAATGACGAAATATCAAAAACTCGACAAAACGTAAATTGGACAACTTAATAAAGACGTGGACTTAAAATAAAAAAAGACAAAACAAATAAAATAAAACTAAGTAAAAGGCGGGAAAAATAAAATAGAATTGAATTTAAAAATAAAATTAGAAAATAAAAACTAGAACAAAACTATCGGAATCCAAATCTGAATCCTGGTCGGAATGTCCAATCAGAATCCCAAAAGGAATCCTATCGGAATGCGTTTGGTCGGAATGTTTAAAAGTAAGCTATCGGAATAATGCAAACAAGTCCTATCGGAATCTATACTATCGGAATATAAGAGAAAGGTTACAATCGGAATGTTCAAACTAAAAGCTGTCTGAATATAACCACAACAAACACGTTGGAATCCCAAATGGAATCCCCTAAACCCTTTTCCGATCCAGATGATCGGAATAACAAGGAATCTTGTCGGAATATAAGACCTCTAATCGGAATGTGATCGGAATAGGGAAACCCTATTCCGATTGGAAAGATATTCGTAATAAGCTAGAAAATAAGCTACTTTTCAAAAAGTTCAAACCGAAACTTAACTAACTATTTAATGAAAATAACTAAATAAGCACAAATTAAAACGTACAAAACTATAATAAGCAATTTTTTAAATCAAACTTTAAAAAAAGACAAAACTTTTAAGAAAACTTAAAAAGTAAATAAGCTAAATACACAATAAGCCAATAAGCATGTCAAGCTCAAAGCTCAATTTGTATTAAACTTATAGATGAAGAAAAAGATAAGCTTTTAAATCAAATAAACATTAAGATGAAATAAAATCAAAGATTAACATGAATCAAAGATAAACAAAATAAGAAAGGTAGAAGATAATGATTAAAAACTTGAATTAAAAAGATTAAAGATCAAAGATTTAACAAAAGATTAAAGAGAAAGCTTGAAGAACATTAAGAAAAACTAGAGAGAGAAAGTATATTAATCTACCCCTACTTACCTTACAATAATAAAACTAAAAACTACAACTAGCTAACCCCTTCCTAATGACATATTAGGGGGGTTTTAATAGGAGGAGTGGAAGTATGGTTGATGCTTTCTTCTCTTTTTCTTCTTGTCTTGACTCGATTTATTTTCTTTGTCTTTCTCGACGTCGTCTCGGGATTTGTCGATATAAATTGAACTTGTCTTATAATTTCTTCAATATTTAGACTTGAGTTCTTCGACTTCATTAAACTTCCGTCTTTAGACTTTTTCTTCGATAAATCTTCAGAATAGGCCTTGGAATTCCGTTCTTTTTGCACTCTTGATCTCTTGACTTCGTCTTTTCTCGTTTTCATTGATAAAAGCCCGTGAAAGCCCGTGTATTCTTCCTTTTTTATCTTTTGGTCCTAAAACACAAACCACGCATAATTCCGACATTTACGACATAAAATACACGTTGGCTTGGTTATTATTATAGTTAAGTGGTAAAAGGATGGGTGTTTTCACACCTATCAAATCCCCTACACTTGACCATTGCAATGCCCTCATGCAATGCATTAATTACAAAGCAAGTTTTATATTTTCCATCATAATCAATCCACCTTGGCCTTTATTAAAGAGATAGAAAATTATAAAATATTCAAAGGAAGAAAGTAAGTAAAAAGATCAAAAACTTACCTTAGGGTTTTGGAATGTCATGAATGTTTATCACCCTCAAGTTTCACGTTCCCCATACCAAGCTTAAAAACGAGATCATTATTATTATAAGTTAGCAAACTAACACAAACTCATGTGGCCTAATTACTCACTTAGACTCCCTTATTCCTAGGTGAATCTCTTATATTTTATGATTGTCTTGAATGATCACGGGGATGCATTGTTGACTTATTTCGATAGTTATTTAGGCTGAAAATAAAGTAGGACGATTTAATCAATAGTTAACTAAAGGACAAAATCTTTTAAAACTGCTTCTCGGGACCTCATAAAGTTCATATCTTGGCATAACTCACTTTACGATTTGAGACCTTTCTCGGACCGATATTTGGCAGTGACTTCATACTTCAAATCTTGAGAGACGTTCATGAAATAATGGGCTTCTCTTCATAATAGGAATTTCTTCACTTGAAGTTTTTGAGAGATTCTTCATATTTGGACCACGACTTCTTCATTTTTCTTCAGTCTTTATTTGGGATTTTGATATACAACGATCAGCCTCCTTTTAGGACTTGGATCTATTTATCCTCATACCTTGTTAGGGCCTTTTTGGATAAACTTCTCCATGATCTTTAGGGGAGTATTTACTTTTCGTCGTGTGTCTCGATCCTTCATATTGATTTTTGATAAATGATTCTTCACATCACTTTTGGATCTTTAGCAACAAAATGTAGCCCTCATGTCTTGTTAGGACCTTTTCGGACTCGCCAATCTTCGCATCCCGCTTCAATAAGTTATGCCTTGGCTATGAACTCTAATTGATACCGAGCAACTTTTAAACGATCTTGGGCTAGAAGCTAAGTAACTTTTCAAATCGTTCGACCATATTTATTGCAATTAAATTTATTAACAAGTGATGGGAGAAAAAGCTTATAATCAACTCACATAAATTTATGAAAGAATACCAAACTTATAATTGACTTTATCATCTCTCGTTCTCCACAATTTAAAATCTCAAGGAATGAGACTCGTGGATGCTTAGTCAATTAAATCAAAGTTTTGGGTTTTCAAGTCATCTATAAGATCTTGCAAACTCTTAGACTCTTTCAAGTTTTAGAATTCGCATTTTAAAGTTCCCTTGATAAACGAATTTCTAGGATCAATTATAGGAACTTGCGAAAAGTTCTCGTTCTTAACCGTAAAAGTTAAGACTTTCGCGTTTTAAAGCTCCCTATATAAAAGCTTAGCAAAACTTGACTTAAACACGTTAAGGATACTAGCTAGAGTAAACTTAGATAAGTAAACTCGGATTGAGTCAAAAGATTCACAACGTTAAAAAAAATAAAACCACTTTATTAAAAATTTATTCTAGCAAAGAAGGAAAATAACTATAACAAAGGTAAATACAACTAGGCCAAAATAGATCAAAAATTTTGAAAAATGTCGAAAAATCAATTTTCCGGTTAAAATGAGGACAAATACAAGGAAAAACCCACTTAACTTCGATAGAAGTCCCCCCTACACTTAATATAAACATTGTCCTCAATGTTTAAGCATGTGTAAGTAACCTCCCCTACACTTAGGACATTGTGCACTTTCTTTAGATCTTGCTAAGGAAGAAACAACTAAAGTGATTCCTATTTTAACATAAATGATAAAATAATGAATTAAAAGAGTTTAGGATCGAACCGGGAAGACAGGAACACGAAATCACGGGTCGTCAAAAGTCATCAAGAATTGATCTTTGAAAGCTCGAATCCCTGCACATGATAAGAAAGAAAACAACAAACACATACTAGGGTCTCCCCCTACACTTATTATAAAAAACAGATAAAAAGGATAGATATTGCGGGTTGCCTCCCGAGAAGCGCTTGTTTTTGTTAACCGAGTCGTGAGCCTGACTCGACCTTGATTAGCATACGAAGCTTGAAACATATCCACCGGGATCAAATACATGGTTTTCATCCATCAAATAGCAAAGTCTTAAGGCGAACAAGGCAAGCCAAAGAAGAGTAGGCAAGGTTCCCTTAAGCAGTTGTTGAGCATGGTGGTAGCAAGGGTGATGAGGGGCAAGCATATCTCCATGGTTTTTAAAAATATTTCCTTTTATTTCATCAGATAGATACTGAGATGGCTTGAAAATTCCAATACCGGGATCAAACACCTTTTCCTTTAAGGGAAAATAACACTCAGGCTCAGTAGACCTTAAAGAAGATCCGCTCATAAATCGCACAATCTCATCCTCAGAAGGTGGATAGAGAGGTGTCAAAACATAAGTGCTACGGATATCGGTGTTTTCCGGTTTCTTCTCCTTTGAAATGGGTTTCTTCATATCCAAAGGAGGATAAAGAGCATCATCAAAGTCCAAAGGAGGAGAATCACTCTCATTTGGGAAGTAAGTGTTGAGAAAATTAGCAAAGTCTTCCTCAAATGAGTAGTTATCCAAAGTAGGATCAAGCATGGTTGGTGGAGGATCTTCATCATGTGAAGAATCACTCGAAAGAGTATCGACATCATCAAAGTCATCATAAGTTGGCATGTCTTTACTCAGAAGAAAAATCATCAGAATCATCCATGTCAGAACTAGAATCATCATCATAGTCATCATAAATTGGAGGAGACTCATGAATTGGTGGAGGATCTAAATTGGAGAGAAAATCATCCACATCATCTTGGAACAATGGATTATCGTAGCAAGAATCAAAAAGAGGATTGTTGTAGACGAAAAAATCATCAAGCACATTAATCATATTCATTGATTCTCTTCCATTTGATTTGGTTGTGATCTTCCCCATTTTAAACACTTGTGCATCATTCCCGACCCTTAAGAATAACTCACTTTCGGCAACATCGACTAATGCTTTTCCGGTTCTCAAGAATGGCCGACCAAGTATTAACGGAATACGAGGGTCTATTTCATAATTAACAACAACAAAGTCGACCGGAAAAGTGAAGGTGCCAACTTTAATGAACACATCTTCGGCAATACCAACGGGGTAAGCGAGAGTGCGATTTGCTAGTTCAAGAGTCATCTTTGTTGGTGTGAGGTCGGGTAATGATAGTGTTTTCCAAACACTTAAAGGCATCAAATTAATACTTGCCCCGAGATCAGCTAAGTCATTAAATTCTTCGGTTTTGTTAAAAATGCAAGGCAACACAAAACGACCGGGATCTCCAAGTTTTTCCGGAAGTTCTTTAAGAATGACTGCATAGCAGTTTTCATTTAAGCGTGTGTTGACAAACTCAGGCATCTTTTCCTTCTTGTTAAGCAATTCCTTGAATGCTTTGACGAATTTCGGCATTTGGACAAGTGCTTCAACGAGGCTAATGTTGAAATTCATTTGAGAGATCATCTTCATAAAAGAAGTGATTTGAGCATCCTCTTTAGTAAGCAATTTGCTCTTGTCTAAGCGAGAAGGATAAGGGATGTTGGGTTTATAGGTGGAAGGTGGGGTTGGTGAAGGGTTTTTCTTGGGTACTTCAGTAAGAGGTGGAGACGGTAATGGAGAACTAATACTAGGCGTGGGAGTAGGAGGGATAAATGGTGGTGGAGGAGGTGTAGATGGAGTAACTGGGGGAGGGATAGATTGTCCTAATAAGGTTGCTCCACTACGTGTAGTAATAGCACTCACATTCGCTCTCGGGTTGGTGACGGTATTTGAAGGAAGAGAGCTCGAAGTAGAGGGTTGAGTACTTGGAAAGAAACTAGCCATCATATTCTTTAAATCATTCGTTTGATTGCTGAAGGAAGTTTGCATATCATGTCGAAGCTCGGATCTAATATCATTACCTTGCTTAGTGATATCTCCTTTCAAATTGATGATTTGGCTTTGCAAATTCTTGATTTGCTCTCCTTGGGTCCTCATGAAAGTTTCAACATCATGATTAATGGGTGGTGCTTGTTGAGCGGGTGGGTGATAAGGATTAGAAGCTCGAGGTGGGTTTGGGTTGCTTCTATTGTAGTTGTTGGGGTTGTGGTTTTGAGGAGAAAAACCGGGTGAAAGAAAGTTGTTAGAATGGTAACTTAGCAAGTTACGATCACCTTGAGGTCGGGCTTGGTAGCTTTCCGTTGAATAGTTACCATAAGTCACACACACGTTTTCCGGATTGTCATGAGTAGAAGGACAATCAGTGTATGAATGAGGACCCCCTCAAATCTCACAAGAGGTTGCTACAGCTTTAACTTGTTGTTGTTGATTTGTAGCCAAGAGTTGCATATTTTTGCTCATTTCGACCATTGCGCGGGTCAATTCGGTGATATCAGGGTTTGAAGAAGTAGAAGACACATTGACTCTCGGGTTATTCCTTGAAGATGCGGATGAATCCCAATTTTTGTGATTAGTAGTCATGTTATCTATAAGCTCTCTACACTCCTCGGGTCTTCTTTTCATAAATGTGCCACCGGCGGCTGCATTAATCGTATCACGATCACGAAAAGTTAAACCGTTGTAGAAAGTATCAATCAAGGTGACGGGGAGCATGTTGTGGTTTGGACATCGATCGATCAAAACATTATATCGTTCCCAAGCATCAAAAAGTGATTCATCAGGTTCTTGAGTAAATCCACTAATTTGATTCCGAAGGCTCGTGACCATGGATGGTGGAAAGTAGCGCGACAAAAAGCGTTGAGTCATCTCATCCTAAGTATGAATTGAATTCTTCGGAAGACGATCAAACCATTTTTCGACATGGTGGGATAAGGTGTGTGGAAATAGGTGAAGGCGAAGAAAATCCATAGTAACCCCGGGCAACTTCATGCTTTGAGTAACGATAATGAACTTGTCGAGGTGTTTGTTGGCATCATCATCCGGCAATCCGCGAAATGGACAAGTGTTTTGAACTTGTTGGATCATATGATGCTTCAACGAAAACTCTGGAGCCGTGATTTGCATCGACGCAATCGGTCCTCCTCGTCCATTCATCGTAGGTTGACACAGCTCCTCCATCGTTCGAAGGTCGGATGGGGGAACATTGTTGTTGTTATTCATGTTAGGGTGGGGTGGATTATTGTTGTTGTGCACGCCAGCCATATCTAAATCTTTACGAGTCTCGGGCTCTGAATAAGTTGAAGACCTAGTACGCATACACCTGCAAAAGCAAAAGAAAAAAAATACCAAAGAAATAGAGAATATATATGTACGTGTAAAAATAAAAATGAAAATCTTTTTGGATTTTTGAAAATTTTTAATTTTTATGGATTTTTGAAAATTTTTGAGCAAGAAAAATAACGTTCACGAGTGAACGGATCCCAAAATTCAACGCGTCTCTCACAGAAAACCGTTAATCTATACGAAAAGAGCCGACAGCGGCGCCATTTAATACAAGGTTTTTGCCAAGTATAAAAATTAAGTTTGTTGTGTGTGTGTCTTTTCGAATTGATAACAGTAGAAAGTGCGACTCGATCGTCTTTTGATGAAAACAAATAGATTGGTCGTTGTAGTAAAGTAAGTGTGCAAGACTTTAAAATAAATGACGAGGTAAATAAAGCTAAAACTAATTAAAACGTAAATGGTTCAATATTAAAACTTTTAAAAGTAAATTAATTATATGACAAAAATTAAAGCTCGACGAAAATTAAATTTGACAATATAATAAAAATGAAAAGTTGAAAACTTAAAACAATGCAAACTTAAAAATTAAACTAAGACAAAACATTAAAACAAAGCTAAGTAAAAGGCGGGAAAAATAAAATAGATTTGAATTTAAAAATAAAATAAGAAAATAGAAACTAGAACAAAACTATCGGAATCCAAATCGGAATCCTGGTCGGAATGTACTATCGGCATCCCAAAAGGAATCCTATCGGAATGCGTTTGGTCGGAATGTTTAAAAGTAAGCTATCGGAATAATGCAAACAAGTCATATCGGAATCTATACTATCAGAATACAAGAGAAAGGCTACAATCGGAATGCTTAAACTAAAAGCTGTCGGAATATAACCCTAAACAAACACGTCGGAATCCCTAAACCCTTTTCCGATCCAGATGATCGGAATAATAAGGAAGCTTGTCGGAATATAAGACCTCTAATCGGAATGTGATCGGAATAGGGAAACCCTATTCCGATTGGAAAGAAATTCGTAATAAGCTAGAAAATAAGCTACTTTTCAAAAAGTTCAAACCGAAACTTAACTAACTATTTTATGAAAATAACTAAATAAGCACAAATTAAAATGTACAAAACTATAATAAGCAATTTTTTAAATCAAACTTTAAAAAAAGACAAAACTTTTAAGAAAACTTAAAAAGTAAATAAGCTAAATACACAATAAGCCAATAAGCATGTCAAGCTCAAAGCTCAATTTGTATTAAACTTATAGATGAACAAAAAGATAAGCTTTTAAATCAAATAAACATTAAGATGAAATAAAATCAAAGATTAACATAAATCAAAGATAAACAAAATAAGAAAGGTAGAAGAAGATGATTAAAAACTTAAATTAAAAAGATTAAAGATCAAAGATTTAACAAAAGATTAAAGAGAAAGCTTGAAGAACATTAAGAAAAACTAGAGAGAGAAAATATATTAATCTACCCCTACTTACCTTATAATAATAAAACTAAAAACTACAACTAGCTAACCCCTTCCTAATGACATATTAGGGGGGGTATTTATAGGAGGAGTGGAAGTATGGTTGATGTTTTCTTCTCTTTTTCTTCTTGTCTCGACTCGATTTAATTTCTTTGTCTTTCTCGACATCGTCTCGGGATTTGTCGATATAAATTGAACTTGTCTTATAATTTCTTCAATAATTAAACTTGAGTTCCGCGACTTCATTAAACTTCCGTCTTTAGACTTTTTCTTCGATAAATCTTTAGAATGGGCCTTGGACTTCCGTTCTTTTTGCACTCTTGATCTCTTGACTTCGTCTTTTCTCGTTTTCATCGATAAAAGCCCGTGAAAGCCCGTGTATTCTTCCTTTTTCATCTTTTGGTCCTAAAACACAATAAAAACACAAACCACGCATAATTTCGACATTTACGACATAAAATACACGTTTTGGCTTGGTTATTATTATAGTTAAGCGGTAAAATGATGGGTGTTTTCACACCTATCAGCGCAATCTTGGAGTTTGCAAGACCACATTCTTCACGGATGTGATATTGATGGGGATGATTCTGACTATGGATATGCGTTAGATCGCGTGCGTATGTCCCTCCCTAACTTCTATCTTAGCGGTTTCTCTAACAAGGACACCACCCCCAAAGCCCATAATGTTTTGGCGTGTGCCCTATTTAGTGAAATTCTCAAAAGTTTGGGAGTGAGCTTTGATTTATCCCCTCGTCAAAAGTTGTGGTTAAATGTCTTCGAGCTCCCCGTGCTCAAAGATTCTTGACCGTTATCCCCATCGAAGGACTAGGCCAACATATGCCGGCTTTGGATTACCGGATTATCCTTAAGTACCGGATAATGATCCCTTTGTTTTCGGTTGATGAGCCGTGCCTAGTTTGTCGCAAGGTTTGTTTGGATTATTATGGTGAGCATGTGATCCATTGCAAGGAGTTACATGGTTTCAAATATAGGCATGATTTAGTTAGCGATGTTATGCATGATGTTCTTAAACGAGTTAGAATTTCTTCTGATAAGGAGGCCCTCGTGAACTTTCTAACATATCCAGTTATGGCCAACTGATATACTTGTGTTTGGGTGGCCCGATGGGAAACATGCTTGTGTGGATCTTACTAGAGTGCCCCCTTGTGTTGGGCTCATGGACAATGGGTTTGTTGCAGGACAAGCTGCATTGAAAGCAGAATCGAGCAAAGTTGCTAAAGATGAGAAAACTTGTTTAGAGAATCAAAACGTGTTTATCCTTTTTGCTTTTGATACATTTAGTTTCTTAGCACCGGAAGTAGTGGAGTTTTTGACTAGGGTTCAACGTGTTGTGCAAAGTAATTTTTCGACCCCTAGTACACAAAACTTTATTTTTAGTAAGATTAATTTTGCTATCTAAAAAAGGTTTGCGTTGCAGCTTGTTGTTTCTTTGCCCACCATCTTAAACAATTAATATGAATTTATAAAAGATTTAAACCAAGGTAAAAGACAAAGCACAATAAAACTCGATCCTATAACTCTTTCAATTTAAGTATGCTTATTGCATTGAGGGAAATGCAAAAATCATCCTTGTGTTATGTCGAAAAATCAAAATACATCATTCGTTAAATTTTTGGACACCAACCATTCCTCCGTTAGTGAACGGTGCACCATACATCCTCTGGATGTATGGTGCAAATTGTTTTTTTGTCAATACTAACGAGGTTTATAGAAAATTTATTCTTGTCACTTTTTCTTGTACACGGACGTATGGTGAACCTTTTTAAAAAAAATTTTTCTTAATTTTGTAAATAACTTTTTTTGGAAAATAATTACTTTCTTTACGAAAAGAAATTAATTTTTTTCTGAAAAACCCAAAAAAAAAAATTAAAGTTAATAAATCTAAATTTTGTTAGTGTTTTTTTTTTCAAAGATTCATAATAACTAAACATTGTTCTTTGAAAAAAAATTTAAATTTTAAACTTCTTTAAAGATTTTTAAGAAATTTTAAAACTTTAAAATTTTTTTAATTTTTTTTGGAAAAAAAAGTTTAGTTACTTTTAACTTTTTTAAAACTTTAGAAGAAAAACATAAATATTTTCAAAAAATTTCAAACTTTATATTTTTACTTTTTATCATAATATAGCATAAACATACTTAAAAATGCTTTAAAAATTTTAAATTTTTTATTTTTTTCGATAGAAAAGTTTTATATTTTTTTACAAATAAACTTTTCTTTTAAAACAATAAAATTTTCTAAAGGCTTTTTTAATTTTTATATTGTTTATCATGATAAAAAGTAAAAAAAATAAAGTTTAAATTTTTTTACGTTTTTCTTCTAAAGTTTTTTTGAAAAATTAAAAATAACTAAACTTTTTCTTTAAAAAAAAATTAAAATATTTCTTAACAAAATTAATTTTAAAGTAAATAAGTTTTTATTCGAAGAAAATGGTTAGTATTATGAATCTTTAAACAAATTTGAAAGAAAAAACTAATAAAATTTAGATTTATTAACTTTAATTTCTTTTAATTTTTTCGGAAAGAAATTAATTTCTTTTCGTTAAGAATTATTTATTTTTCAAAAAAAAATTATTTACTTTAAATTTAAAACATTATTTTAATTTTTTTAAAAAAGTTTATCATACATCCTTGTAAAAGCAAAAGAGACAATAATACATTTTCTTATAAACCTCGTTAGTATTTAACGAAAAAACTATTTATACCATTCGTTTAGAGGGATGTATGATGCATCGTCCGCTAATGAAGGAATGACTGGTGTCCAAAAATTTAACGAAAAATTTATTTCGATTTTTTGATGTAAACTTACTTTTTAGAGTGGGGAGTGGGGTTGCTAGGTGGGCTGGTAAGCTTTTGGCGCCACACATCTTTTGGCGCATCGTTCCCAGCCTTGCGCCAACCGGACCAACTAACGCCAAGCAATTTTCAACTTTTTTTGTTTTTTTAGTAATAAATAAGATATTTGTGGGCTCATTATACCCTTTTGGTATCACTTTTTTCGTGACAACTACTCTCTATAAATGTAGTGTCAAAAAGTTTCAGGTGTTAAAGTCCCAAAACTATACTTAGCTACTTTGACACCACATTCTCGTACCAACCACTTCCAACCATACGTAACGACTTTAACACCACATTCAACAAGAATATCAATATTTGTAACTTTACTTAAACACATGATTCGTTAATCTTGATACAAATCCTACTTTTTACAGTCTCAAAAAACATTATAAAAACACACAAAAGTCTCCACAAAGTAAATGAAAAAAACCTTGAAGACATAAACAGAACTCACACACATCTCTGACACAATACATCCATTTTCAAAACCAAATAGTAATAAATAAAAAATAATTTTATAAAATTTAAATGCTCTCATTCTCCTCTGTCGGTATCCTTCTTTGATCACCTGCTTCTTTACTGGTAATTAATTCTTTTATTCTTTTTTTATACTAATTTGATTTGAATTTATTATTTTTTAGCATCTCACTTAACATATGCAAGATTCTTCTATACATTGTTTTATATATAATTTTAATAATTAATAATGGTTTTCATGTGTTGCTCAATCATGGGATTAAAATTCAATGAATTTGAGGTTAAAAGATTGTGTTTCTTGTTCCATTTCTTTTATTTGTGGTATTGAAATGAATGGTTTTTGAGGTTGGAATTTTGTTGGGTTTATGAAAAATTAATTTGGGTCATTTTTTTGTTTTCAAGGCTAATTATATGGTAAGTTTATGTTTTATTTCTGGAAACTTTTTGTAATTAAAGTTTTTGATTTTTTATATGAACTTTTTTATTTATGTCAATTTTATAAGAAACTAATTTGATTTGGGCAAACAAAGTTTTGAAGGCTGATTATTTGTTCAATTTTTTATATTTGATTTGTTTATTTTATGTTTTTTGCTTTTGAAAATGGAAATTAGGATTTTAAGTAATTAATTTTATATTGGAATTTGTCAAAAATGTGACATTAGTGTTTAAAGATCTGATTTTTTGTGGTTATGAGTTAATAAGTATCCAAGAAATGATGTTTTTAATCATTGGTTATACTTTATGAAGAATTGAGTTTTAAAGTATGATATTTTGTGGGTGTTTCTTAATTTACTTAAAGTTTTATAGGTTAGTTTAAAGTTTCTTGCTTTTTTAAGTTTTGATATCAGGGTTTAAAGATTCTGCAAGAAATGAGTCAAATTTGGAATTTTGAATTGAGTTTTGTTACTAAAGCCTGAATTCGTTTCACCGGAGAACCACATAAAATCCTCCTTCTGTGTTTTTGTATACAAATTACTTTTTTCGGTTACAATGTAATCATGTTTCTATACAAATGCTAAAAGCCACTTTATGTTTTCAAAGTGTTCATTCTTGCATAGTTTCTTTGTTAGCAGTTCTATAAGAACAATCTATTTACATGTAAATGTGAAGCTCGATAATTTGAATCCTCTAAATCAATAAATATTGGTACATTGTTTTGCGTCATATGGACTAAAGTATTTGCAATTTGTTTTATCGATTTCAGAATTAGTTCACTGCATAAGTTGTGAAGGGCTATGAGCTTTTAAGTTTTTGCAGGAGACCAATCACTTTGAGGTATGTTATTGATTTGTATTTATTACTCAAAGAGCAATGCTAAATCCTCCTACAATATCCTCCTACTTATCCTCCTACCCACATGAAATTAAAACATGTGTAATCCACTAATTCTCTTTCTTAATTTCATCCATTGATCAATCCATTTGTCATAATTATAAGAGTAGGAACATATGTAGGCATATCAAGTAGGAGGATAAATCATTTTCCTTACTCAAATGCTGGTCTTTAATTTTGAAGTTGAAAGGAAGAAATTTGATGGTTTGGACCCATTGGAAAATTTAAATTGATCCATGTACAATTTGGTGGTAGACAGTGACCTTTTTTGTCTTGTCTTCGAAGCAAAATTTAACTTCTCTTGAAGATAAGTGGTACTCTCCCAAACCAACAAAATTGTAACAGTCAATTTTAATATACATTTTTAGGACTTTTCGGTAAATCTAAGTTATGTCTGATTGTTACGGACGACTACCCCTTTCAAGTTGTTCGTCTTGATTATATGGTCATAGAGACATAAATAGTGACCTGGAGCCCTTATCTTTCATGTGAAAGAAGTTGGGTCCCACAATCTGAAAAATCAATTCTAATCGTTAATGGTATTTCACGATTTAGTTTTAGCTTTGTTTGCTGTTTTCTCTGTGAGCATAAATTATGTTAGGAGTAAGGTACAAGATTGAAAGATGCACTTTTGATTTCACCATGTGTGTCTACACATTTCGTAAAAAGTTTAAAACTTTGTTATGGTGGAAAAAGTTCTTCCTTTAACTTTTATCATCTTTACACCACATCTTTGTAAATAATTGGAGTGGCTAGAATAGATGAAGTGTATGTGTTGAAGCAACCAGTAGCGTATTAACATCACACTGGACACTTTGTGATCAAATATAACAAGTTCAAGTTATGATAGCAGTCTGTTTACAAAATCGAATATGCAATGCAGGACAAAGTCCCCTAAAAAACGACTGTCGAACAACTGATAGTGTTGCTGTAACCATGGATGCTAAATATGCATGTATATGCTAATATGTGTGTGCATGTACTTTTGTCTCACTTATTCTAAGTGAAGAAGCTTTATGATCATGCGAGATTCTCAAAAGTTTTAATCTTTATTCCTTTTCGCTTTTTACAAAATGAATCAATAAAGTAAAGTTTAATGATCTAAGTCATTCAACTACTACACTTCTATTTTTCATGAAAAAGTCATGACATTGATCTTTTTCCCCTCATTTTGGGTCCCTTTTGAACATGGTTGGTTTTTATTAGTTTTGAGTATCGTATCAGTGACCTGGATCCTACTTTATGAGCTCATAATTAAGTCCTTAAATCTATGGATAGCTGATACGCTTAGTTATTAGAGCAATTGAGCCTCAACAACTGAAAACTTCAGTTTGCTGTTCTTGTTTGACTTTTCTTCAGCTTTGATTCTCTATGTTCCGCGGGTTTGGCTTCTGCAAATTTGTTCTTTTAGGATTTTTGGTATAGAATCTTGAGATTTTCGTCAGCCTAAATTCGCTACTTTGTTAGTTTGTTTCCTCGATCATCCTCCCCTAGATATTGAAATGTTCATATATGTAGTCTCTGCATGTTTGACTTTTTGATAATTAAAGTAGACTTCTTAAAACTGGATCATAGATCATTTTTGTGTCATAATCTTAGAACTCTTCTTGACTGTTCTGTAGTTTGACTTTTAAGTTTCTTGATTCGCAGTTCATAATTCCTGCAAGTTGACTTTTATATATACGTTTTTTACTACTTTCAGTATGATTGTTGGATCATTGTACCCTAAAAAGCTACTTACTGATTTTCTATTTACTATGATTTATGCAGGTTCAACTTCTCTAAGTTGGTTCTTGGATCATTTTAGCCCTGAATCATTTTCAGGTTTGGCTTATTGTAGGTTGACTCTCGCATCATATTAATTCCATAGTTTTAAACAACTCATGTTATAAATCTGCTTATATTTCCTACAAGTTTACCAATTTGATCTATACATTCCCGAAATAATGGTAGAAGATCATGATAAAGATAACAAAGTCACGGTTGACTTTCAGTCAACTGAAGAGTGGCTGTCATATGCCAATGATCTAGTACCAGTAGCTCTAGAAAAAGCCCGAGAGGTCAAGGGTTTCCCAGGTCGTTGGAAATCAATCATATCAAAATTAGAACAAATCCCGACCCGGTTATCAGATCTATCAAGCCATCCATGCTTTTCCAAGAACACGTTATGCAAAGAACAGCTTCAAGCAGTTTCCAGTACCTTAAACGAGTCGATCAAAATGGCAGAAAAGTGTTCTAAAGAGAAACAGGGAGGAAAACTTCAAATGCAGAGTGATCTTGATGCATTGTCCGGAAAGATCGATCTAAATCTAAGAGATTGCGGGCTTTTGATTAAAACTGGCGTTCTTGGTGAGGTTGCATCGTCAAGTTGTACCCTGTCGGGGTCTGAAGGTACAAGTGATGGAAGCTGCAACGTTACTGAGTTATTGGCTAGGCTGCAGATTGGTCATTTGGAAGCTAAAGATAAAGCTCTTGATAGTCTTGTTGATGTGATGAGAGAAGATGAAAAGACCGTTTTACCTTTATTGGGACGAAGCAGCATATCAGCTTTAGTACAACTACTCACAGCCACTTCTCCAAGAATAAGGGAGAAAACAGTGACTTTAATCTGTACATTAACAGAATCGGGTACTTGCGACGATTTACTAGTGTCAGAAAGCATTTTACCTCCTCTTATTAGATTACTTGAGTCCGGTAGCTCAGTTGGTAGAGAAAAGTCTGCAATTGCCCTTCAAAGATTGTCCAAGTCAGCAGAGACAGCCCTTTCAATCGTAGGCCACGGTGGGGTCCAGCCGTTAGCTGAAGTTTGTTGCACGGGTGATTCTGTTTCACAAGCTTCAACTATTTGTACTTTGAAGAACTTATCTGACGTACCGGATATACGGCAAACGTTAGCGGAAGAAGGGGTTATAAAGATCATGATCGATATACTCGATTCAGGGGTATTATTGGTATCAAAAGAATACGCAGCTGAGTGCCTACAAAATCTTACTTTAAGTAGTGAGGATCTCAAACAATCTGTTATAACTGAAGGCGGGATTCAAAGTCTTTTAGCGTACCTCGATAATGGTCTACCTCCAGAACCCGCAATTGGGACGATACGAAACCTTGTGGGATCTGTTTCAATCGAAAGCCTAATTTCGGTTGGGCTTCTGCCAAGACTTGTGTGTATACTCAACTCTAGCTCAACCGGGGCACAAAGAGTGGCGATGTCGACTATATGTCGGATATGTGACACAATGGAAGTGAAAAAAGTTGTGGGTGAAAGTGGATGCATTCCGTTATTAGTTAAATTATTGGAAGTCAAATCGAATGAGCTTCGTGAAGTGGCGGCTCAAGCCCTTTCGAGCCTAATGACTGTTTTATGTAATGTTCGAGAAGTTAAACATGACCCACGAAGTGTCCCAAATTTGGTTCAGCTGCTTGATCCAAAACCCCAAAACACGGCTAAAAAGTATGCGGTTTGCTGTCTTGGGGTTTTATCGACAAGTAAGAAATGTAGGAAGCTTATGATATCATATGGGGCGATCGGATATCTGAAGAAGCTTACCGATATGGATATAATTGGGTCGAAAAAGTTGTTGGAAAGGTTGCAAAGAGGGAGGTTCAGTAACTTTTTTGGATAAGTTAGTTTTTTTGTGATGTAAAATGTTGTTTGTGTTTCATTGTCTTCTGTGAAACATTGTAAGCTAAATGTATGAATCAACTTAAGATGGTTTTATAAGGTTGTGATAGCAGACTTTTGTTCAAATCTTGTTAGACAAGTGATTAAAGGAATAATTAAGTTTATAGAAGTCATAATATACATGTGATAATTATATAGTTATGATCTAATAAGAAGATTAACTAAAATGAGAAAACTAAGAAAAAAACACAACCACGTTTGAGATGCATTTACAAAGTCAGATGCATCTTCTCTTAAATTTCTCATCCTTACTTAAAATATGTGGCTAAAAATACTTCTTATTCTTCTCATTTTAATTGCATTTCTTATCGGATCCATACTATTTAAAATAGTTCAAAGTTGCCAACATTCTTTGAATAAAGTTCAAAATGAGACGAACAATGCCCAAGCCCAAATTTTATTTAACTTGCACATTCACTTATTCTAAGAGCTCTCGGTACGGTTGGCTGGTGGGTGGCTGGCCACCACGGCGCGAGGCCACGGCGGCGCCAACCACACCGTGGCTCGCGTCGTGGGTTTTGGGCTGGTACCTACCAGCCGACGCCATGGTGACGGCGCGAGGCCACGGCGGCGCCAACCTCACCGTGGCTCGCGTCGTCGGATTTTTTAATTTTTTTAATTTTTTTATTTTATTTTTTTTTTGAAATTTTAAAAAAATAGCCGTTTTTTTGACCGTTGGGGAACGGGGTTCTTTTTTTTGCCCGTTTTTTTACCGTTTGAGGTTAAAAAAAAACCCCTTTTTTCATCTTTTTTTCCTATAAATTCTACCCCAAATTACCCACAACTCACACCTTCTTCTACATCTAATTTCTCTAATTTTTCTATCCACCACGAGTCAAAATCCTAACCCAAACCAATACCCGAATCAATGGTTAAACAATTACTTTTCCGATCCTCAAAATCAAATTCCCTCAACTCAACTACCGAATTCGTCTTCTTCGTCTAACCCAAATACTCCCTCATCCGCAACATCTAGCACTTCACGAACATTCGCCAACTATAATCAACTCCCAAATCCATTCACTACCTTCCCACAATCACAACAAAACCCATTTCTTAATTGTACACCCGAGCAATTTAATATGTGGTTCCAACAATCCCAACAATCACAAATCTTCCAACAATCACAACAATTCCAAACCTTTCCTCAACACTCTTCACAAGAACCCGAAAAACCCGAACAAAACAATGCACCCGAAGAACCCGAAGAACCCGAAGAACAAATCGATGCACAAGCAAAGAAAGGTTCGAGGAAGAAAAGTGTTGCTAAAAAAACCCAAAGAACAAAGGCGTGGCCGCGGCTACACAACCACCTCCGAAGTCGGACCGTTCTTTTTGGAGCCAACGTGAGGAAGAAGTTTTGGCCGAGTGTTGGATTGAAGTATCCGAAGACCCGAAGGTCGGGACCGATCAACCACATGATACGTTTTGGTACCAAGTATTGTATAACGATCGGCTTAAGGATGAGGGTTTTAAAACTCGAAACAAAAATATGTTGACCGGGAAGTGGACGAATTTGAACCGCGAGGTTCATAGGTTTAATTCGTTTTATGAAAGCGCCAAACTTTTAAGTGGCGAAAATCAAGACGATTTGATGACTCGTGTGATGAGTTTGTATCGAGATGAAAACGGGAACAAGGAGTTTCCACACAAAAGTGCTTGGCTTGTTTTGAAAGACAAGTATAAATGGAAAAATCCCGATTCAACTCGAACACGCCGGGCACGAGGGAAGATAGCCGATCAAGATCCGGATCTTTTCAATGACGATTACATCCCTCGTCCATCCGGTGCTCCAAGAAAGGCCAAGGTTCAACGCTCGACAAGCTCATCCGCCACTTCGGGGTCTCAAAAAGAACAATTGGTGGATATGCTACAACAACAAATGTTATCCGATCGTGAAACTAAAAAGGAGCGATTGGACCGAGAGGTGGCGGCTAGACTAGAAGTGGTTGCACTTCAAAAAAGGAACGAGGATTTGCAAATCCTTCGATTCGACACTACCGGATTAAGTCCACAAGACGCGGCGAGGATCGAGAAGCTCAAAGACGAGGCGCGTGCAAAATATTTTAATTTTTAAGTTTATTTTCGTATTTGTGTTTTTTTTTTTTTCGGTAATTTTTTTTTTTTCGTGTTGTTTTTTTTTTCTATTAGTAATTGTATTTTTTTTTATTAATGAAAATTTAAGTTTATGTTAATTAATTGTTGAAAAAAAGAAAAAAAAAAAAGTTGGGTGACGACGACACGAGAATTCTCGTGTTAACCAGGGAGGGGGGTTGAGCCATCGTGGGGTGTTTTGGTGTCGTGGGAGTAAAAAGTGACGTGGCATCACTTTTTGCCCACGACACGAGCACGACGGCTCAACTGTACCGCGTGCTCTAAGAGCCTACATGCCAACAAGCAGCGGGGGGCGTTGGCCTAATTATATTGCAGTCGATTTTTATCAGGTATCAACTAATCGCATGCCCGATATAAAAAAAAAGGTTTTGAAGAAAAAGATAATTCCATACCTTTGTCTGTAATTGGTTGCCGCAGAGGAGTGATAGGCGGAGGAGCAGCGAAAGCACTGGATATAGCCAATGGTCATTTGACATGTGGATGCCCCAACATTGCTTATTGCAGGGTATGTTAATTACTATCAAGTTTTATTTCAGTGTTCATTGTGGTGCATTATAATCACGCAGCATATAAATAGACATGGTTCATGTATATAAGTTTTGTTACAGGCGAATGCTCCTTTTGGGACATGTGATATTCCGGTTCTTTCACCTCCACCACCTGCCCACAGTAGCTGGCTCGTTGGATATGTGTAGTGCTTTTTGTATAAAGCATTCTTGGTAAATTTTAGTGACATGTAATTAAGGGGTGTTTTTATTTCGGCTTATATAATATAAGTCCTAATTTAGTGGCTTATTTGCATGTTTATGGGCTTATATAAGTTTATTATATTATGATAAACTTATATAAGCCCCTAAGTCTTTAAAATTAAGTCATAAAATTAAGGCTTACGTTATATAAACCGAAAATAAGCCATATTTCGTCTTATATTTCATAAATTCTAATTTTTTAAGCTTATTGGTGACTTATGGGCTTATATAAGTTTATTATGGCTGTGTTTGGCAGCAAGCTTTTTGAAGCATTTTGGAGCGGTAAGCGACAAACGGTTAGCAATTTGACTTAAAAGTTGTTTGGTAAGGAGCGACTAAAGTTTGGATAACATACAACTGCTCCTATTTGAAATAGGAGAAATATTTCAGAGATTCTGCTAGGAGTTTGCTTTAAAATTACAAATATATCCTCCTTTAGTTTTTTTAATAACTTTGTTATTTCCTTAATTATTTTATACCCTTTTTCATAATTTTATACTTTATAACTACTGCTACTGCTATTTTTACCGAACACTTTGTTTAATAAACAGTGCTTCTACCGTTTCTGCTTCTATAACTGCTTACTGCTACGTGTCGCCAAACATACCCTATATCATAAACTTAGATAAGCCCGTAAGTCTGCAAATTAAGACTTATGTTATATAAACCAAAATAAGCATACGTCATATAAGCTAAAACAAACAGCCCTTTACTGTGGAATTAGCACTAACTAGCACCGTTCAGATTAGTCACTAGTCATCTTTTATTAAAAAGGCCAATTGTCATGGAATAACCAAAAGCGTCCCAAAGTTCTGCGAGAATTTAAGTTTTTGAGATATGATACTATAGTGACATTTTGTATAATCTACAGAGATTATCATTCCAAAATGGATATCTAAAGCCCTAAGCAATGTTATAAAACCCGGTTTTTTATTGACCCGGATGGGTTGCCGGTTCACCGGGTTACCTGTTTAACCGGTCGAACCACCGGGTCAACCCGGTTTTAGATTAAAGAGAAAGATTATCCACGGTAGATATACATGCATGATCAATTCATTCAATTGTCTAGTTTGTAGGCTAAAGATAAAGAAAAATAAATACGCACAGTAAATAAGAAAAAATAACGAACACCAATACTTTTATGTACTGTATCCAACAAAAGATATCAAGTCTTTCCTCATCCATTGACTAACTTAGATCTCCTGTAACTTCTCTACTTCCATCCCCATTACCTAGAACCTCACTTTATGCAAATCCTCACTTCTATTTTTCTCACAAAAAAGATGAACATCATTGTGTCACTGTAACCTCACAAAGAATACCATCAGTTCACACAAAACCAATCATCACTTTCATTGTGTAACCTCACAAAAACAAATAGACACCATCAGCTTCATCCGCCACTGGTCTTGCCCAACAAACACATATCCTCATCACGTTAATTTCATAGAAATAGAAATAGAAACTCCAATCGATCAATCTTTTACAAGATTAGGAAACACATGATTCATCTACTGATCGAACATGTCTAGTTACATCATTCTTTTTCCCTTTGACATGTGCTGAATCGGCTGGTCACCAGTCCGACGGTTCGATCCGGGTTGATCAAACCCGGCGGTTCAATCCGGCTCGGTTTTTAGTGAAAACCCGGCTCACAACGGAATGGTCAACACACCGGTTCCGGTTCAACCGGTTCAACCGGCCGTGTCGAACCGGTTTTTAAAACATTGGCCCTAAGCTTGGATTACTATTAGCTTATCCCAGTTATGCAGGGAAGAAGCGTCCTTTGACCCTCAAGTCAAAACACATCCCTTGGTTTTGTTAGTTGCAACATAAATGTCCCCGGAGCTTTATCCGGATGTGAGGTATGTATGTGGCTATACGATGTTATGAAAGGCCGCACAACTTTATGATTTCTTTTAACTATGCATCAAAGTTACAAATATTACAGGTTTTGGGTAAAAACTTTAATCCATATTTAAAGACTCGACACATGTACACGGTTCAATAAGTTGCTTATTCTACTTCGAAATTCTCAAGAAAAGAACAGTGTACAGCTGTTGTTGACAGTGACACAACCGGGCTTCATCTCCTTCTCCCTGTTAGTAAACAATTCGCCAATACACGTGTTTTCCTCTAAATCTTTTCCCAACTTAAGGTTTCGCATAGGTCTCAGAACACCAAACACAGCAAGATCACCCAAATTTGGTTCAGTACCACCTGGCACAACATAAAAAGTTCATTCTTAGCATATCTCGGTTTACATATATGCCAAGTTTTCTATATTTAGATTTTGATATTTTTAATAAAAACAGCACCATACTTTTTTAGTTTCTTCAATCTCAGAATGTGTATGAAATATTTCGATTTTTATTAATAACATACAATTATGCAAATGCAAACTATGTATTTTCTACAAATCATTTTATCATGCTAGTTTGACCACAAATCAAAATTCCATTTTATCTTTGTTTATATTGCCTTTCCTGAATTTAGAATCATAAGTCATACCTGACATGGTTGCACTTTTACCTGTCGCCTCTCACCTCGCTTGCCTGCAGCATACTTACACGGTTAATTTGTTTACTACTCGTTTTTAGACTTCTAAAATTAGCATGATGCATATCGGTCGATACCTGTTGTTTTAGCAGTGGTCGTCATTCCTGTATTTTCTACAAATCATTTTATCATGCTAGTTTGACCACAAATCAAAATTCCATTTTATCTTTGTTTATATTGCCTTTCCTGAATTTAGAATCATAAGTCATACCTGACATGGTTGCACTTTTACCTGTCGCCTCTCACCTCGCTTGCCTGCAGCATACTTACACGGTTAATTTGTTTACTACTCGTTTTTAGACTTCTAAAATTAGCATGATGCATATCGGTCGATACCTGTTGTTTTAGCAGTGGTCGTCATTCCTGTGAATCTTTTATTTTTGCCTAGTATCGCATCAACTATGAATTCGCCATATCCTTTTTCTGTCGACGGTGTGAAGTGGATTTGGAAGATATGCTTTCTCCCAATTATATTTGGATTCTCCATGCTAGTACGCTCTCTACAAACACGAATGACAAAACTCATTAAACTATTGACACGTTTCAGCCTAAAACATCATTCGAAAGAAGCATACAGCTGGTGTACCTCGGTGTTTGAATCATAAAAGGTAACCACCCTGGTAATATATTACAGGAGTCCTTATGTCCGGCCTTAAAACCACGGAAACCACCCTGGTTAGCTAAAAGAAGCGCAACACGACTTGCAGGTGGATACCTGTGTAAATAAGTACCACAAAAATAAGTAAAAAAGCTGCTATTAGACAGACTTAGATGTGAAGTAAAGAGTCAAAAAGAGTTTGGGATATAAAAAGGGGAACATGTTACCGTCTGTTTGGAGACTCGTGCGAGAATTTATCCCGGAGCATGCTGCCATCATTTGAAGTAAGGAAGTTATCTAAATGAAGAGTTTGAGCATACGCACCGGTGAGGCAACAGTGAAAAGATTGTGGTATCTGCAACAATCGAAGCGATGAGCGGATACTATTTTCGACTTTGCTACATCTTTTTTTTTTTTTTTTTTTTTTTTTTTTTTTTTTTTTTTTTTAGAACGGATGCGGGGGTAGTTTGAGATGTCTAATCTGTTCTGAACAGATGAAACATCTAAAACTGCCCCCTGCCTCCCTTGAAGGCTATCCATATATTTGGGAGTATGAAACTTTTGGTTGCCCGTTCGCTGAACTATGTGCTCACCTAGGTACTGACTGCGAAGTCATTTTTTGAAGTGCAATCCCACAGCTGTAAATGCAATTCGAATCGTGGTGCCCATCAATACAGGAGACAATATTAATGTTACCAGTACCTATTGTACTCCTGTTTACATTTGCGACAAGTAGAAAAAATTTAGGCTCAGACAGGGCTATATTTAGAAGAAAAAAACGCGCCATGGCTGCAACCTACCCAGGTTGCCCTGCCAAGATACACGCAATCTCCACCCTCACATAACCAGCTCAGACTCTATAAATTAAAGACTGAAAATGAAACACAGGGGTGATATTTAGAAGAAAGAGGAAAAACGCGCCATGGCTGCAACCTACCCAGGTTGCCCTGCCAAGATACGTGCAATCTCCACCCTCACATAACCAGCTCAGACTCTATAAATTGAAGACTGAAAATGAGAGACAGTTAATCAGAACGTATGTCAGTAAGTTACAAATACCCTCTTAGTTTGGTATCGTGCACACCGCACAATTAGCTGCTAGTACTTAACGAATCAAATTTGGATAACGACACTATTTAACAATGTATTACCTCTCGCCAAGATACGATTAATCTCAAACTATTTCAATTCTAACCGTGGACTTTTGTTTCTTAGGTCTTTTAGACTTGGAGCTTTCCTCTCCTTTCTGAGAAAACAATTAGCGTACATACAAAGATTTCGAGTAAATAAACGACAATTATGGCTAATAAAGCCTATAAACATACAAATATTCGATATAAATTCTAAAACAGCTAGTTAGAAACGCATATTTCAATCACTTTAAACATACACATATTCGATATATCTCAAAATTAGGTCACAAAAACATATCTACAAATAGCAAAAAGTACTAAAAAAGCTCCTAATTGTATCCTTGACGCGCCTATAGGAACACGGTTCCGCTCTACCTCCGGCACCCTTACATTTCGCATAAATCTCACCAACACCTCGGTACACATCAACCACACCTTTACTTGGCGCGGAACCTGTTTCCGTAAGCTCAACATCTTCATCCTCCTCATTCACATCTGCAAGTGAATACGTCACGGCGCGTGGATTCCACACGTTGCTTCTTCTTTGCAGGCTGCTTCTTCACAAAAGCAGCGGCGGCGACAAGGACTTCTTGTTTCTTCCTTTTTCGAACAGCGGCTTTGTTCGACTCGAGTGTTTGGATTCTGGAGCTCCTCCTTGTCGCGTTCATTTCATTGATTTTCAACATTTTTTTGTTTTGAATTCTGATAAAGAATGACTGTTTGAGTTTGTGAAATAAAGGATTTATATTAAAAAGACTAGGGTTTTCAATGAATGAAAAATGAGTGATCGAGTGTGTGAGATTATATGGGATTATTTGAGAAATTTGAGCGGCAAAATAGGGGGAGTGTGGAAAGTTTGTCTAACGTACACTTTTGTTCAAAGCGTGTGTAGAGGCAAGTTTTAATATATTTCGTTTATGATTAATCATCCTTAATTGATATGTTTGACATGCTCACTTAAAACCTTCTGTTTGATTTTGAAATAACTAGTGGTATTGCAAGAGACTAGCTTCAAGGCCCGCCCGATGGGCGGTTAGCTTTAAGATTTTCTTTAAAGATAAAAAAAAGTAATTATATTTCGTTTTGTATATCTTCAAAATACAAAACGTCATGTATTTACCTTTAAAGAAATATATTTACGTTTTCACGAAATATATTTACTTGTTCGTTTTTAATATTCAATCATTTAACATCATGTATATCTCAAAATTAGGTCACAAAAACATACATGAACAAATAGCAAAAAGTATTGAAAAAAGCTCTTAAATGTATCCTTGACGCTCCTATAGGAACTCGTTTCCGCTCCACCTCAGGCACCCTTACGTTTCGCATAAATCTCACCAACACCTCGGTTCACATCAACCACACCTTTAATTGGCGCGGAACCTGTTTCCGTGATCTCAACATCTTCTTCCTCCTCATTCACACCTGCAAGCATCTTATCATTCTTATTCACCACTACCAGAAGATACGTCATGACGCGTGGATTCCACACGCTGCTTCTTCTTTGCAGGCTGCTTCTTCTTCACAACAACGGCGGCAAGGGCTTCTTGTTCTTCCTTTGTCGAACAGTGGCTTTGTTCGACTCGAGTGTTTGGATTCTGGAGCTCCTCCTTGTCACGTTCATTTCATTGATTTTCACCATTTTTTTTGTTTTGAGTTCCGTTAAAGGATTTATATAAAAAAAAAATTAGAGTTTTCAAGGAAAGAAAAATGAGTGATTGAGTGTGTGATATTTATATGTGATGATTTGAGAAATCTCAAACACTCAATCACTCATTTTTCATTCATTAAAAACCCTAATCTTTTTTATATAAATCATTTAATTTCACAAATTCAAGCAGTCCTTTTTTATCAGAATTCTAAACAAAAAAATGGTGAAAATCAATGAAATGAACGCGACAAGGAGGAGCTCCAGAATCCAAACACTCGAGTCGAACAAAGCCGCTGTTCCACAAAGGAAGAAACAAGAAGCCCTTGCTGCCGCTGCGTTTTGTGAAGAAGACGCAACCTGCAAAGAAGAAGCAGCGTGTGGAATCCACGCGCCGTGACGTATCTTCGGGTGTGGTGGTGGTGAATAAGAAGAATGATAAGATGCTTGCAGGTGTGAATGAGGATGAAGATGTTGAGATTACGGAAACAGGTTCCGCGCCAAGTAAAGGTTTAGTTGATGTGAACCGAGGTGTTGGCGAGATTTATGCGAAAGGTAAGGGTGTCGGAGGTGAAGCGGAAACGAGCTCCTATAGGCGCGTCAAGGATACAATTAGGAGCTTTTTTCAGTACTTTTTGCTATTTGTTTAGGTATGTTTTGTGGCCTAATTTGAGATATACATGACGTTAAATGATTGAATATTAAAAACAAAAAAGTAAATATATATCGTGAAAACGTAAATATATTTCATGAAAGGTAAATACATGACGTTTTGTATTGAATATTGAAGATATACATGAAGATATACAAAACGAAATATATTTACTTTTTTGTTTTTAATATTCAATCATTTAACGTCATGTATATCTTCAATTCTAATCTAATATTCAATCATTTGACGTCATGTATTGAATATTGAAGATATACAAGACGAAATATATTTAGTTTTTTGTTTTTAATATTCAATCATTTAACGTCATGTATATCTTCAATTCTAATCCAAATTTTGTATTATTAAAGAAAAATCTTAAAGCCAGCCGCCCCGCCTTGAAGCTAGTCTCTTGCAATATCACAAGTTGACTATTTCAAAATCAAACATAAGGTTCTAAGAGAGCATGTCAAACATATCAATTAAGGATGGTAGTTTACTGAAAACCTATATTGACAAAAAGTATAGGTTAATCATAAACGAATATTATTAAAACTTGACTATACACACATTTTGAACAAAAGTGTACGTTAGACAAAATCATAATAGAAATCCATAAATACAAACTTTCCACGTTCCCACTCCCCGTATTTTGCCGCTCAAATTTCTCAAATTATCTTATATAAATCTCACACACTCAATCACTCATTTTTCATTTATTCAAAACCCTAATCTTTTTTATATAAATCCATTAATTTCACAAACTCAAGGAGTCATTTTTTTATCAGAATTCAAAACAAAAAAAAAGTGAAAATCAATGAAATGAACGCGACAAGGAGGAGCTCCAGAATCCAAATACTCGAGTCGAACAAAGCCGCTATTCCACAAAGGAAGAAACAAGAAGCCTTTGCCGCCGTTGCGGTTGTTGTTGTGAAGAAGAAGCGGCCTGCAAAGAAGAAGCAACGTGTTGAATCCACACGCCGAAGAAGCAACGTGTTGAATCCACACGCCGTGAGGTATCTTCTGGTGTGGTGGTGGTGAATAAGAAGAATGATAAGATGCTTGCAGGTGTGAATGAGGAGGATGAAGATGTTGAGATTACAGAAATAGGTTCCACGCCAAGTAAAGGTGTGGTTGATGTGAACCGAGGTGTTGGTGAGATTTATGCGAAAGGTAAGGGTGCCGGAGGTGGAGCGGAAACGAGTTCCTATAGGCGCGTCAAGGATACAATTAGGAGATTTTTTATTACTTTTTGCTATTTGTCCAGGTATGTTTTTGTGACCTAATTTTGAGATATATCGAATATAGTTTAAAGTGCGATTGAAGTATGCGTTTCTCACTAGTTATTTTAGTATACCTAATAATGTGTTTGTATTTTTTTTATTTGTCTTTTAGCATTAGTTTCTCATGAATGATCTTCTTTATATAGCTTTATTAGCCATAATTGACATTTGTTTACTGAAATTATTTACAGGAGGAAGAGGATAGGTGCGACAAGGCTGACAATGGCGATGAGAAGAAGCCAAAGAAACCAAATGCTAAGGCTAACGTTAGTATTTCGATTTGCTCACTTTTACACTGGGACGTAATTAAGCTTTGTTGTTAGAAGTTAGTTAACTTGAAATCTTTGTATGTACGCTAATTGTTTTCAGAAAGGAGAGGAAAGCTCCAAGTCCAAAAGACCTAAGAAACAAAAGTCCACGGTTAGAAGTTTCATGGGCTGTTTGGATTTAAAAAAAAATCAAAATGGGGTAATTTATCAAAATGAGTTAGTGTTAAAACAACCACATCAGTAAACAAATACATATTTTAGATTCTCATGAAAACTAAGCATCACAAATTTTTTAAGTTCATTGAAATTTTAATCATATTCGTAGTTTGCACATCTATGTTTCTTATTATAAACAAAATGTCAATGTTAAAACAAACATTGGTTACACTGACGAGGATAGATATATAAAAAAAAAGGTTTAACGGTCTGAATCGATATAACATGAGATACACCAACATTTTTCTTCAACCTATTAATAAAGAAGAAATCAAAAAGTATAATATCCTCGGATTACTACATATACAGCTAATACCTTTAAGTCAAGAGTAAAACGACATCAGTGGACTTTTATTTTCTGATTCTAACACAAGCAATGACTTCCATCTTTTTTTGTTCTCTTAAATATTGTTGGTAATATGATTTAACTAACCATATCACTTAATGTTATTTTTATTAACGGTGAGTTGCAATAAAACTCTATCCTTCAGCTACCATATCCTATCCCAAAACCAGTAAGCATCCCTAAAAGATAAAAGGCAAGATACTTTTATTTTTCTTGACATACCTGTCAATTAGATCAGAAAAAAGAAACTTCATCCCGTTTATGATGAATTCAAGCAAATATAGGCCGCATCTTTTCATAACCACTGAGCAATCATTTCCTTGATTGATGGTCTGTGATTTTCCAACAATTATTTTTGCTTCTTGACCAAGAGTTTAACAGCGTATTGTTGTCAACGGCAGCCGCGGTGTGAAAGGATGTCTGACCATCAAAGTTTTTCATTTCGCTGTCTATTTGGATTCTTGGGCGTGTGCGAATGACCTGCAAGAGTTAATTTTACCATTAAGAACAATCAAGTCTCAAACACATTTTACATAAAGAAAAATAACTTTCAAGATTCTCATCCCAGCTGATTTACTTGTGATGTACTGAGCAACTAGAATTTTATGTTTATATCTAAAAATACTAAATACGACACAGCAAGTCACATCTAAACACTGGTTATCTGAGCGGTTACTACATCATCTAAACTGTATGCAAAATGAATTGTTATTTAGGAAATTTGAAGCATATAAGTACTTAAAAGAAATAAGTGCACTCCAAGGCCAAACAGATGTTCCTTTACCACTTCCCAAATTATAGAGTTCACAAGCTAAAAAGAATGAGAATAAAGTTCAATTCCAAAAGTGAATTTTCAGTTTATAAGTTGAGTTAATCCAGCGTATGATAGGTATGAATGCCTTTACACACATACAGATGAGTTAAAATATCGTCATAAGCAAATGTCAAAATGTGGTCATAAATTCTACATCGGATTTAGCTTGTTTTTTATTCTTTAGGTTTTTAGCGATTACTTGTGATCTGTCAAAATGTGGCCATAAATTCTACATCGGATCCATTTTCCTTCACATTGTGGGTCTACTACATCTGCACAATATCTATAAACAGAGGCGGAGATCAACCTGTGCAAGTGGGGCAATTGCACAGGGCCTCCAATGATAAAGGGGCCTCCATATTCATAAATATCCATTAGTATTTATATCATATTGTGCGTTGTAATTGAGTTTTTATAAACTTGAATTGTGATGGTAATAGAGAATATGAATTGAGAAAGAAGATGAAAGAGAGAGTTATTTTTTTAGATATTGTATTAATTTATATTTTAAGGAAATTGATATCTTTTTTTTATAATATTTTTTTTTTTTAACTTTTGTTTAGTTACTTTTAACAAGCAAGTTATGACTAATGTTAATGTTATTTGGTAATATCAATAACTTTTTTATTTTGGATGATTGTCAAGCTTTTTCGTAAGTTAGGGGCCTCACATGTAGTTTTGCACCGGGCCTCTCAAATCAATGGGCCGGCCCTGTTATAAACTAATAAATGTTGAAAGATGTTTCCATGACACATACCTATGTCATCTCGATCAGTCAGTGGTTGTTGTATTCTCATGGTAAACGTGAGTCGGACAAAGTTTTCATCTTCCATAGTAATGCCCTAGCCTGCAATTTGATTTTAGCAATACAAATAAGTTTTGGAGGAACAAAGGGAGTATAATTAAAAAGAAGCGAAATATTGTTTTTCATTTAAGCATTTCATCAAACACTTTGTATACCCTAAGTAATTGGCTGTAATCAAATAAACCCATATGTTTTGATATAAAATGGTAAAATGAAACCATGTATTTACCTGTTTCGGTGAATGGTAATACAATGATTTGATGAGGAGTTTGCATCTGGCTTATCTGCTTTTCACGATTTTAGACCGTGATAAGCTGGTGGAAGTATTTGCGTTTTGGAGGCTGCAATGTGTACTGTGTGAAAGAGGCGATAAAAAAATAATATGTTTAACCTAATTCACATATTCTCAATATAAGCCCACCATTATGTTAAAACAAAAACAAAAAATATAAGCCCATTTGATAAAGGCCCATACATAAAATAAACTTATATTATGTGAAATTTAGAGACACGTTATTGTTTTTAATTTTTTACTAAAATTTGAACTTTAGAGTGAAAACTTTAAATATATAATAATGATAATCATTTTTCATTTAAGAATATTCCTTGTAGCAACTGATACAGTTTGTATAGCATGTCAAAAGAAGCGGGTCAACTTAATCGAATTGTTTCGGCTTATAAACCACCCATATCTTCTTATTTATAATGAGGAAAATGATGTAGAAGCTCCCCTCAAGATTGAGGAGCGGGATGCCCCATTTTCTATGGGTGTATTTTTTTGTGTTTTTCCCAACACGTAGCATCAAAACACGACATCCCACACCTTGGTTGGCGTTTTCGTGTCTCCAGCTCTAGTTGTCAACCTAAATAGTTCCGAAAAACTCAGCACGATGGTGCAGGATCCTGTATCAAGGTGGCATGTTCATGCTCGAGTTTTCGTGCGTTTGTAAGTGGGTTTAATCAGGGGCGGAGCTAGGGGGTTTACGGGGATGCACGGGAATCCGATGAGATTTTGTCGCGTAGTGTATATATTTGCTAAAAGTATCTATTTTTTCAAAATGAACCCGGTCTCAAAAACATTTACTACATACATACTCGTATGAAAAAATTATGCACCCGATGACTTTATACTCTAGCTCCGCCTCTGAGTTTAATGGTTTGATATGTGTTTCTTTTTGGTACCTTTTATATATATAAGTAGGACGTGATGACTAGAAAACAAATTAGGGTATTTTATGAGCTAACTTTACAGTTGTATGGAACAACTTTTAATTTCGTATATGGGCCAAACAATTTACATTTTTAGTGTATCGGACAATGTGAGTTTATATAAATGTGATGATAATTTTAATTAATTATATTTTTTGGGCATGGGTTTCCCAGTAAAAATTCAATTTACTAATGTTGTAAAAACATACCAGTTGTATCTAACTTAGCACATCCATTTATCTATACTACACATAAAATATTTTAGTATTTTTCTTTTCATTTATAATTATAAGTAATACAAGTTTTAAAATTTAAAATATACATAGTATAATCTCTACATACATAAAACTTAATTTTAAGTAATACTTACAAACTTTTCATCCATTAAATGTCTTTTACATTTTAAAATTTTAAGTAATACACATTAAAACATAAGTTAAAAAAACTAACTAAATACACTAATTAATGTTAATATATTAAATTAAAATATACTTCTTATACATTTTGTACAAACTAATAAAACACATAAATTTTCATGTAACTTATATGCCAAGTTGATGGTTCAATGGTTTTGGACCAATCAAAATCGGAGAAAACGGGTGAATCAAACTGGATTCTAATCATATCCTTTTTTCAGCTAAATGAATCATTATTGTTATTTTGTTTGCGCATAGACTGTAATTACTGGTAGTCGTAGCTGCAACGCGCGGATACCCTAGTTTATAAATAAATACATGATTGGTAAATGGTACAATGATTTTGCTAAGATAAAAGAAAACAACTACAAACCAAAGCGCAACAGTCATGCCATGCATCACCAGATAACCAAACCATTATTTGTCCCTCCAAACTCCAAAGCTTTCTGGTGCCATTGATTGAATCATTTCCACATAAATTTCAAAGTTTCGGATGCAAAAGGAACCATAAAAAGTATCACATGGACATGATGATCCTAAGGTACTATATGTGTTATCACCGAGACTGATATCACACCTTTTCAAGGTGTGTTCTACATTATACACTTATTTTTTTTCCTCATGCTCATTGTTTAATTAGAACTCTTTGATGATTGAATTTTGTTTACGTACATAGCTTTATTACAAGAGGGAAATCCACACTCTACTCAGCAAATATATAAGGGTAAATGTAAAAAATACTCAATGTATTTCCTCAAATGATCCATTATGCCCATCTGACTTTTTTATGTTTGATTTGCCCACTGATTTTAGTCAAACAGTTGACTGGACCGTTGACTTAACGAAACTGTTAGTTATTTCGTTAACTTGGAATTTACTTTTACATTGTTGGTCCTTAACTAACTATCATCATCATCTAACATCATCATCATCATCTTCATCTTCATAAAAAATCACCAGAAATCACCAGAAAACCCAGATCCAAAAACCTTATCCACCAACAGATACTAATCATTTATGGTCATAATCTTAACAACCATAACATGGGTGACCATAAAATCGGTCCTTCCTCAATTCCCAAGGGTCCAAGTTCTTGTGGGATGATTCGACATCCAACAACAGAAATGAAACCAGGCATCACATAAACTACATTACCAAGTTCAGGATTTTGATGAACCCAAATCCCAATTATTGGTTGAACGCTAACAAGAAACCTACAAAGGGATTTATAAGAGTGGACCCCTTTTCGCCATTCGATAAGATCTTTATGTGGAAACAATTCACATTGTGTTAACTAGACCTTATCAGAACTTGCAAGAACATAAAGACTCTGGCAACACACCGAAAGATTAAACACGTCTTTGGGGGTTAATGATCGAGTCACAATAGCGAATATATCATCAGGCAAAGCTAAAAGCATCTTTGATCCACATGCTTTATCATCAAACACCATTAGAAACTGATGTTATGATCTATCCTTATCAATCACAAATATAAAAAATTTATTAAATTAAGCATCTTTATTTAAAAAAAAAAAGAAAACGATAAGGGTACTAACAATTTTAGTTCAAATGAAAAGGGTATTGTTAAAAAGTATGCATCTTGATAAAGAAAGATGAATTTACCTTGATTGGTTCAGGAAATATCACATAATCACAAGACTTACCGTGTTGGTGGATAAGGTTTTTGGATTTGGGTTTTCTGGTGATTTCTGGTAATTTTTGATGAAGACGAAGATGATGATGATAGTTAGCTAGGGACCAACAATGTAAAAATAAATTCCAAGTTAACGAAATAACTAACGATTTCGTTAAGTCAACGGTCCAGTCAACTGCTTGACCAAAATCAGTGGGCAAATCGAATATAAAAAAGTACAGTGGGCATAATGGATTATTTGAGAAAGTATATTCTGTATTTTCGACATTTACCCAATATATAAATATGAACTAATACGCTCATGTGCTTAAGATAAATACAATAAGGGGTTACGGTGTTTATTTTGGCTTATATTTCATAAACCCCAATTTATAGCTTATTATGAGACTTATAAGCTTATAGCTTTATTACAATATGATAAAATTGTATATGCCAAAAGTCTCAAAATAAGCCACAAAATTGAGGCTTATGCAATATAAGCCGAATTTGGCTTACATTTCATAAGCCCTAATTTTGTAGCTTATTTTGAGACCTATGAGCTTATAAAGTTTATTATGATATGATAAACTTATATAAGCCCATAAGTCTCAAAATAAGACACAGTGCTTATGAAATATAAGACAAAATGGGCTCATGTTTTGTAAGCCGAACCAAACACACCTAAGAATGGATTTAATCTCAAGGGTACGACAATAATAATCTAGTGCTATTGGATTATACCAAGTTAAATCATTTTTATTGCTTCTTTCGGCTGAAATACTTTCACCAAACTACCCTCATTAACTTATCATATAGTCTTTCCATCAACTTCTTACTAAATTTCATTAATCGTAATAAGGGACCAAAGAAGTTATAAAGATGATACAAATTCAATGTTCTAACTTGAAATAAAGTTGGTAGTAACCATAATTTTGTTAATCAGTTAACTTTTTCTTATTTTCGTCGGCCACTATACCTCTCATACGAGGTTTACTAACACTGAGGTAAAAGATCGTAACTATTGTCAAAAAGCCTTTCACTCTAATTTGTTTCAGCACATTTAATGGTAAACAACAAAGAAGCAAAACGGAATACGCAAAAAAGAAAACCTCTTATCTTCAATTGTTAAGTGCAAGTCTTTAAAATAAGTCGTGTTGAGGCACATGTTACCATCAGGGCATGAAATCTATCGACCATAAACATGAATATCCAAGTCAAGGTGTCTGTTACAAAACCAGTAACTGATAATTGACAAGTTCAAACGATGTAACAATCTTTATATCTAGATCTTATTCAATAACAGAAGATAGATAATTAAACCATTCACTAACTGTGATATAATTACTAAGTATTGCTACATGTTTAATCGTGAGCAAAGGCACACTTGCTCCCAAATCGGCAGTACTCTAAATACTCCCATTTCATACAAATCCTCGTTCGACAACAATTCATTGTTAGATGTCAATGACTATTAGTTAGTTGTGATTGCATTAGTTGTACTTCCTTATTTAGATTGTGTAGTAATTGTGATAGCTGTAGATTGATAAGCGTTGGGCTCAAACCCAATCTATGCATTGTATATATACACCTTAGTGTAACATCAAATACACGAATCATTCAATCATCCTACAGCTATCACAATAAGCCATTGTTGTTTGTTAGTGAAATGTCTGTTTGGGCTCGACATACACAACTATGCGAAGGTTTTTGTTATCTTGAAAACCAAAACAACAAGATGAAGATGAAGGGCATACACCATGACTGGACCAGTAACCCCTCCCCCACATGCTATTTCACTCTCGGATAAGCTACAAGCGCTTACCAATCTTCATATCCGTGTTCCTGTTCTTTTAGATGTTGATGAGATGAATTACTCATCTTGGATGTATTTTTTTCAGAATCTGTGTCGTGGTTATAACCTTTTGGATCACATCTTGGGGGCAACAAAAACTACCAATGATGGCCCATCTAGTGAGTCGACGCCTCTAACCGCAGAATGGTTGACAATCGACTCTATTATCCTTACATGGATTTTTACTACGTTATCCAAAACTCTTTAACAACGACTTGTAGTCAAGAACCCTACAACAGCAAAGGAGGCTTGGGACATTATTGCTTTGATCTTCAATGACGATAAACGTTCGCGTTCTATTGCACTGAAAAGCGGAATTGCGCTCCATGAAGCTTGGCGATTTGAGCATCGATGCTTACTTTCGTAAGATCGAATCTATAGCTACCATTCTATCTAGCCTCGGGTCCCCCATTAGCAACGATGATGTGGTAAATATTGCTCTCGATGGTTTGCCCGATACATATCAACATGTGTCCGATATTATAATTCATCGGGAACCCTTTCCGGATTTGAAGACCGTTCGTTCCATGCTCACTACAGCAGAGATGCGGTTGAAATCACGGGCTAACACCGTATATGTTGATTCTACTTCATCATCTCCGGTGGTTTTGTTGGCCAATTCCGGTACTAATACTCGACGCCCTACAACTTCTATGGCCAAGGTAAACAAACAGTGCTTTCATTTCAATAAGGGTTCTTGCCATTTTGGTGCTCACTGTAAGTATCTTCATAATGGTGTTAACGGTAATGGGTCCTCATGGTCAAACATTGTGCCTCGGTCTACCGTGACTTCTTCACCAAATTTGTCAAATAATGATATACATACTTTACAAAGTCTATTAACCAAACTTGGTATCACTGGTAACATGCAAAATGGTCAAACAAGTAATAATGGTTTGATAAATTCAACCAATCCAGTGGCCCTTTATTCAGCACATACAAGTTCAAGGCCAAATTTTGCCGCTACCACAGGCCCACCAGGTTTTAATGAGCATCTACAACCACAATCTGCTACCACATTACAGGCCCATGTTGATTTTTTTGGTTATCATCCGGTGGCCCAAGTTTACACACAACCAAATGTCGGCCCACCAGGTCCAGCAGGTACGGCTCAGCAGGTTTATCAATCGGGTCAAACCGGATTGGGTCAACCGGGTCAGCATATTGAGACAGGTCAAGAAGCTCATTTGGGTCAACCTACGGGGCAGGAAACGGTTTTACCACATGCCTTTAATGCTGTCACACTCCAGGATCCCGCTCTGGGTACGTGGAATATGGATACAGGTGCGAGTTCTCACCTTAATTGTGACAATCCGTCAATTTATGGTTGATATTTTATTCTCGAATATTATTTAAAAACATTATTTTAATGTTACAATATGAACTCACATATTTCTGGGAACAAATTTGGATTTACGTCTTGAAGTAGCGTCGACTACGTCTAAACCGGAGGATTCAACGTTACATGCTTACGTTTACATACACCGTCTTTGGTGACAGTCTGACATTTCAGAAAATAAATTTATCCGTGAATATTATTTTGGAGTTTTAAATTTGTGTTGGTTCATAAACTCACAAATTTACGAGAAGAGATTAGGACTTACGATTTTATTTTAACGTCCTTTACGACTAAACCGGAAACCTTAGGATTACGTATTTACGTTTTCGAACTCCGTTTTTTATGAGAGAATTTTTATTGGATTCGTTTTGTGACGGTGATTCATAATTTATAAAAATGTTTTTCGTAAAACGACCCGAGGGCACGCAAATCGAGGAAACTAGAATCGAGGAGTACCCGTAAATAAATGGGGATGAGACAAGTGGGACACTTGTCCCACCCCCACTCAAAACCGGCCTAACTAGCCACAATAACACTTATGTGTCAAGTGTACACCATAAAGCTACACATGTAACTTGAGCTTACATTGTAAGCTAAGTTACCTCAAAACAACTAGCCCTCAAACCACTTCACCATTTGCAACATGCAAACCACCCTCAAAATCCTCTCAACTCTCTCACCTAGTTCGTCCCATCCTCACCCACAAACATCATTTTGATCAAAAACAACCATGAAATCCTATGTTATACTTGCATATGTTGAAGCCCTTTTGAAACCCTATTGATTGGTGGTGCTTATAACATCCAAGGAGGAGTTTTCATGGAGTAGGAGGGCTGATTTTACACAAGGAGTTCATGAAGCATGGTGGTCATGAAGATGGTCTTGGTGCATCATAAGTTTCTCCATCCAAAACCATGTCAAACTCATAACCTACATCAAGTTGGTGGTATAAAGATTGTCCTCCTCAACTTCTTGTTATTTTGATTATGTAAACATGTATTTTATTTCCTATTGTATATATTTATGATGATTATATGATGATAAAAATGTTATGAGGGGATTTGTTGTTGATAGTCATGGATAAAAAGGTGAAAAACCATAAGAAACAAGGTTAAAATCTTGGTTAAATTTAATGGCTGTATAAAACAGTAAAGAACTAAGTCATAAACTGATAAAATGATGAAGTGGAATAGATTTACATTAAGCTATGGGTCTTGTACACATGTGAGAGTTGGCCATGCAATGGAATCAAAATAATGAGTGAGATATGATCAAAACAAGTTTAGGGTATAAATCTGAAGTTACTGTTTTGGACGATTTTTAGAAAATACTTAAAGGATGATTCAACAGTAGCTATAGAAGAGTTAAATGTAGCACATATCATGTAGTTTATGTGATAAAAATTTGAGCTTCTATCTCCATATAGAACTCAAGATATGGCAGTTTTGGTGAAAGTGAAGTTAAAAATCAGATTTTTGGAAATTAAAGAATAATAATATTATATAAGCACTCAAGATTATAATGTATAAAATGTAAAACTAAAACCCACTAACTTATGGATTTTATTTATATAAGTATGTAAAAGGTTAAATAAGTGTACATTTTATAAAAATGGTAACTTATTAAGTTTTATAAGTTATAAAACTATAAACATGATTTTTACGACTTTTTCGGCTATTGCCGTAAAATTAACGTTTTTATTAAATAAAACTTAGACGGTTGGACCCGTCTAATGAAAACTTTATAAAACTTATATACTGATATATAGACATGTATAACAAGTAAAAACCGATAAAACCCGAACTATAGGGCATACGGACATTAACAAGTTAAATAAACATATTGGACTAATAAATGGACTAAATAGGATAAAAACTGGAAAAAGAATCTATTGGGCTTAACCCATTTAGGCCCAACTTGGAAAGTATACATACTGATAATATAAGTGTGAAAAGGATTAATAAGAGTTAAAGAACTTATAATAAGTTGATTGGACTTAAAACACGTAAAAAGGCAAAACTAGTAAACTAATATGAACGTTATCGACACATAACACAAAAATGAGTAAATGAGGATATGTAAACCCACTTGATCATCATATATATATATAATCATCATATGTATACATAATTAATATTTTTATAAAGTCATTGGACATGAGTCTAAGACGAGTATTATTTGTCTAGGTTTCCGTGATTGAAGCACGTACCGTACGTCCGAATTGCCGATAACCCGCCTTCCCACATCAACGTGAGTTCATAGCCTCGCACTCTTTTAAATGTTTTATAAATGCTTTATAAACCCGCGAGGAAGATAACATGTTAGTTTTTATAAAAGTTGGAGACCATTTGTCCCGATTGTTTGTATATTGATTTTGGACCCGAATGATTGAATGACCCGATTGTATGACCCGATAAATGATTAATGGACCCGATAGATGAAATTAAATGGATTATTAAAGTTAGGTTATGTCACTAAAAGTCCCACTAGCATGAATTGTGAACTACCGGGAGTTGGTAGACGCTTATGCATTTAATAGTACTATTTGGGGACGATCACCCCAGTTCGCGCCTTGACGGTTGATCCCCGTCGTGCCACATTGATTGGTAAGCGAATTAATGTATGAGAAGATTTCAATAGCGTGACCCTTGTGACGACACGCTACTTTAGATGGGCAAAATTGGTATCGGGTTAGCTACCCGTTTTGGTTTTAGTAAGGTAACAATGTCATGCGGCTTATAATAATCCAATCACCAAAATATTACTGGACGCTCCGAATTACGATGTATTGCCTGACTAGCAATACTGGGTCATACTATTGATATTATGATTGTATTTTGGTTTTCATAACCATATTCATATAACGGTTTTTATTGATTTTATACGACGTCATAAGACGTATCGTATGATGTTTTTACGACATTGGTTCGTATATTGATTTTTAAGGCAAATGCCTATATTATGATTTTCGATGAGGATTTGTATAAAATGACTTTGGCTATTTATGGCCTAATAAAATGATTTGTACAAAATGATTTTCAGTAATACTTTTATACTGATATTATATTGATGGAATTTGGTAAACTCTATGAATTCACTCGGCGTTATCGCTGACCTTTTCTTTTAACATGTTTTATCTCAGGTACTTGAAGGTAATTCTCGGGAAGACGACAAGAATTCATGGCCCGCATTTAAACAATATTTTTCCATTCAAATACTTGTAAAACTTTGTATTAAATACAATGACTTGGGACCGATGTATCTTTGATATTTATGAATGGAAATGTTTCATTATTAAACGACGCGATTTTTATGCGTTGTCTATGATGTGAGTAATGTGCTATCCCGTAACACCAACTAGTCTTCCGCTGTACTGAGTTGTATAAATTTGGGGGTGTTATAGTTTGGTACCAGAGCTCTCGTTATAGAGAACGAAAGATTTTTAAAACCAAGGTTTTGAATAAAACTTTTCAAAATCTTTTAACTATAAACATTTTTCTAAAAATGTCTAAAAATCTTTTGACTATAACGGTGCCGAAGAATTCCCGAGTTACCGACAAGGCCAGACTGAGAAGTGTTATTTTTATATTATATAACTTGGATTATATATATATGATGTAATTTTATTACATGATTGTTTGATGATTATTTTGATTTTTATACGAGGTATTTATACGACGTCGATTGTCACAAGTAACCCTAAATCCCCTAGTAAATTAATCGAAGCTATCCTCGTAGGAATTCTAGCTATCCTAGATCTAAACCAAGTTGTGGATATCTATGATCCCAACAAATGGTTGATATTCGTAGAAATGTAGATATTAGTTGGTTGCGATATTGAAAAAGAATTGGCGAGATTAAATCTGATATCGATGTCATGACGATCTTTCCTTATAGAATGAAGTTTGACAAAATGTTATCACCTGGAAAGATGTCATCTGATTCGTTATCATCCAATTCTTAGATTTGAAATCGAAAGGGTGAATGTTGCACTTGAGGCTGTTATTGGAACCATTACCCAAAAGCCTCATGCCACTAATACCTTTCCGAGAAGTCTAGCTGAATGATCAAGTCATTTTATATTAATGACTCATTTGATAATTGTTGTTGTAAGAGATATAGGATTGGAAATTAAGTATTGATTCATATTGAGATTGTATTGCCTTTACAAGGCCGAAGAATAAGGTTGTAAATATTGGAATATGAAGTAGCATATTGAATTAAGTATAAAAGTGGTTGAAACTTGAATAAAGTAAAATTTAACTTGATTAGAATATGAGATTGTTAAGAGGAAGTCGTTAAGTTATGTGATTGAATTATAAGGTTTTAAATGATTGTTAGTTTGTGTTAAAGGTTGTTCCTAGGCCATTGTCCACTAACGAGGATGCCCAGTGTCCAATAAATAAATTGAAGAAATCTTCTTCTGAATTGGGACCGATGGATCTTCCAGGACAGGCAGGACACCTAATGACTCTTGTAGATTAGTATTCATTGTGGTATCTTTTAAAAATAATCCCTAACTTAACTGAGATATCAGTTGGTGGGATGAGTTCTGAGAATTGTATGACATAGTGACACGTAATGTGTTACGGTACAATTTGACTTGTTTGTGATTAATGAAAAGATTACCTTTGATTGCTAAATTCTACATGTATCGATGTTATCTATCTTTTCTTGCTTCATCCTAATGTTCTCATTAGTGATGCAACCATTGAAGAAGTACTCATCTTGAATTGAGTTACGTTGTGGATTATTCTTTTTGAGTGCCATCGAGATCATGAACCTCATGATTATTTGACTAAGCTCATTTCCTATCATATTGTAGTTAATTCTTGGTAAACAAGCTTTCATCACTCTTTTGCAGATCATTCATTGTTTTTATAAGATAAAACAGTATCATTTGAGGAAATTGAATTTTCATCACTATATGGATTATTCAAAGTAAGATTTATAAGTGATTGATATCAAAATGAAGTTGTTTATAAGACGCTTTGGAAACTTAATTGTTTTCATAACAAGGAAAATCTTTGTAAATATATTCTTGATTCTTATTTAAGAATTAAGCATGAAAATGTTTTTATAAATATAATGATAAAATTTTGACGAACTGAGTATTGCATCGTTAATCTTGAAATTGTATATAGTTGCGCGCCTACATACAATTTGGAATGGACTATGCAAGACTGATTAGTAGTCACCATAAAACTAATGAATAAACACTACATTCTCTTTAAAGGTTGTGAAAGATTAAAATTTATGAGATCTGCAAGAAGTGAAAAATAGGGACATAATGTTAGGGACACCTACATATGTGCCTGTAACACCTATTCTTCTGAGTCGAATTTACTCATCTGTGGAAATTGTCTTATTTGACAATTGACAATTCTTTCTTGTCCAATTCTCCCGTAGTGAGATTCTTAGGAAAAGTATTTTATTACCGAGTGTTGATACCCAACTGGATGTATTGACGTTCTTATCATTTCTTTTGATTTGATTTCATTTGAATGACCTGGGTAACGATCTGAGGAGCTTTCGAATGCGTACTCAAATTAATGAAAACATGGGATATATTCATATTCGTAAATGTTTTCATCTGTATCTGATTTGAAATCCTCTCGCGTAGATTATGCGTTGACCTTACTCTTTTAATAGTAGTTGTGTATCCAGATATCCTTGAATTTGTGAAGGATTAAGAGTTATTATTAGTCTTTTGAGAAGATCACATCTTATCGACGACAATAAAACTGAAAAGTTGATAGTGTTAGTAGAATGGATTGATTGATTATGACATGACGACATTGACTTAATTGATGGGAACTCGAATAGAATTCCCCTAAATGATAAGATGTTGATTATCAAAAGTGATCTAAATAATTCTTGATGGATGACCATATCCTGTATTAAGACTTGAAATATTACCGTGAATGGTTGTGAACTAGTTATAGATATTGTAATATAGAAGAACCTAATATGAATTTATTAAAAGATGATAATGTTATCTGAAGCTTAGTAAGTATTTGATGGTGAATTACCTGGACCTTCGCCACTAAGGCAAGTTGAAATTGGTATTGATTATATTCCCGGTGCTGCACCTGTGGCTTGTGTACTGTACGTCAGCATCATGTGAATTTAAGGAATTACCGTACAACTGAGAAAGTTGTCGGAGAAAGATTTTATTATACCAAGCATGTCATCCTGAAGATCTATGGTGTTATCATTCCTTATATTTATAGATTTCTGTGAATTGAGTAAATTGACAATCGAAAACGATATCCATAACTCGAAATGGAAGATTTGTTCGATCATTTACAAGGTTCTAGCAATTTGATCCACGACATGGTTATCATCAACTTCGCATCTGCGGAAAAGATTATGTATTCCAATCACTACATCCGGTGCTTGTAATGAACATTATGAGTTCCACGTGATGTCGTTTGGATTGACCAATGCACATGTAGCATTCATAAATTTGGTGAATCACGTGTGTAGGCTGTAAATTGATAACTTCATGCTCGTGATCATTAAGGACTATATGTTTGTTTATAAGAATAAGAATGAGTTAATAATTATTTATAGATTGCCCTGAATTGGCCGAACAATAAAAACCTGTATCTTAAATAATTAACATGAGATTAAAGACTTAAACCGTTACATGATTTAACCATGTGATTAAAAGATAATGGAATATAAATTGACTCTTCAAAATTTAGAAGTCATTTAAGACTATGAGTTATACTAAAAAGAAAGTGCAAGTGTGTTTTGACAAATGTTTTAACAAAGAACTTTTGAGGGATTATTCCCTTATAACCAAAACATTTAACTAAACTTCTGTTTAGGGGTAAATGTTTTTGCATACCTTAAGACAACCTAAGAAGGAATGAGTAAAACCATATATACCATAACCTGAAAACTTAAAACGACAATTTTTGCTTTTCAAACTAAGAAAACTTTGACCAAAGTATAAATAAAGGTTTTTCGAACATTTACGAATCTTATTAAATATTTTCGATAAATCAACAAAAATCTTGTTAATTAAATTCAAATTTATTTTGAACATTTTATATAATTGGTCGAACTAAGAAATTTAAACTTTTAACGTTTACGTTTCATAAAAATTAAATAATTATTGTTAATTTACATATAATAATTATCGACGCTTTAGACGCCGGATTGAGAAAAACTGATAAAAATGATAGTTGAGACGAAACTGAAACATAAAAGATATGAAGAAAGAATTTTGAATAAATACAGTTATGATATTTATTTCATCAGGAGAAAGGTGAACGTAATTACTGACGCATAATATAGAAAGAATATCTGAGTGAATTGTGGACATGATAATTATATCATCATGAGAAGTGAATATAGATACTGACATATTATATAAAAAGGATAAAGAAACAATTAGGACATGTTCCTTAATAATGAAGGTGCAAAATAAATTGCCGAACAATTTAAAATAAACGATGTGTGTAAAAAGGATAAAATAGATAATAAAAAGGGATTCGCGGCTAATGTGAACCAACAGATTTGAGAAGCCAATGGCGTTAAATGTATAAAAGACCACTTGTGATTGTCTAAATATGAAGATTGTGAGATATAGTTATGTTGGAATTTGTAAGTATAAGTATTCTATTTATGTCATTTATGACTAAAAGTATCTTTGTCTGAAGAAGTTGTATTGATGGCAATTATGAAGGCAGACATCGCCTCATACATTAGTAAACGTTAGCTATTGCAAAGCTCATCATCTGAATTTGATTCGATTTGGGTCATCGTCGACAGACTGACCAAATCTGCTAATATCATTCCCGTTAATGATAAATGCAAAAGAATTATGTAAACATAGTGTGCCTGTATCGATCATCTATATCAAGATCCTCGCTTCGCATCAAATTTCTAGAGATTTGCTCAGAAATCATTGAGAACGAACCTTGATGAGAGTACTATGTACCATCCCAAATCGAAGGGACGAGGTAAAGTAACGATACAGAGTAATATAAGTGTTGTTTTATGTTTGAATGAATGACCTTTGGTAATAGACCGTATAATCGTTTTCCTTTGGAGAGATTACCATTGATAATCATCGTATTAGGACTGAGATCGAATCTTGTTAGGATCTAAATCTTAGAGCATCCGTAAGCAAGAGTTGAGATGGAGACACCCGACATACACCCATTGTGAGTTGGACATGTCTCTTAGGTTTAAGGTTTCCTATGATGGCGAACCTATCCTTGCAAAATACCCGACCCGCGAGATCTGAAATGATTGTTGAAATTAGGATTTGATTATTGAATGCCGGTAGTGGGCAAGAGGTTATGTGAATGTGAAATGTAGATCTGAAGTGCCAAATGGGTAGCGAAGTTATGCCACAATTTTTAACCTTGGAAAAATGAATTCATGATCTGACAAATCATGGGATATAAGTCCCCGTTGTATGGGACCATTGAAATGATGTAAAAGTTGGGATTGAAAGGCATATAAGCTGGATCTACCCTAGGACTTCAAGAACCGCGTGAATTATGTTTCGTAAATCGCACTTGATGGAATATCTATCAAGTGAAAATCTGATTATTCTTAATAGAGCTTAGATCGGCGAAAAGTTGCATTCATCAGAAACCCGTGAACATCATGGATAGAGAAAGTAAGTCAACATTTAGCCCGATCTTATTCCTGTAATTATGTTTGATGAAACTCGCGTACTATAATGGATTACACTTGTGAGAAAAGACCGAATGTGGAGGAAATACCCACATGGCTTTAACTCAATATGAAGCGAGTAGTAAGATGATCTTTGAGGACAAAGATCCTGTTTAGGGGTAAATGCTGTGACAATCCATCAATTTATGGTTGATATTTTATTCTCGAATATTATTTAAAAACATTATTTTAATGTTACAATATGAACTCACATATTTCTGGGAACAAATTTGGATTTACGTCTTGAAGTAGCGTCGACTACGTCTAAACCGGAGGATTCAACGTTACATGCTTACGTTTACATACACCGTCTTTGGTGACAGTCCGACATTTCAGAAAATAAATTTATCCGTGAATATTATTTTGGAGTTTTAAATTTGTGTTGGTTCATAAACTCACAAATTTACGAGAAGAGATTAGGACTTACGATTTTATTTTAACGTCCTTTACGACTAAACCGGAAACCTTAGGATTACGTATTTACGTTTGCGAACTCCGTTTTTTATGAGAGAATTTTTATTGGATTCGTTTTGTGACGGTGATTCATAATTTATAAAAACGTTTTTCGTAAAACGACCCGATGGCACGCAAATCGAGGAAACTAGAATCGAGGAGTACCCGTAAATAAATGGGAATGAGACAAGTGGGACACTTGTCCCACCCCCACTCAAAACCGGCCTAACTAGCCACAATAACACTTATGTGTCAAGTGTACACCATAAAGCTACACATGTAACTTGAGCTTACATTGTAAGCTAAGTTACCTCAAAACAACTAGCCCTCAAACCACTTCACCATTTGCAACATGCAAACCACCCTCAAAATCCTCTCAACTCTCTCACCTAGTTCGTCCCATCCTCACCCACAAACATCATTTTGATCAAAAACAACCATGAAATCCTATGTTATACTTGCATATGTTGAAGCCCTTTTGAAACCCTATTGATTGGTGGTGCTTATAACATCCAAGGAGGAGTTTTCATGGAGTAGGAGGGCTGATTTTACACAAGGATTTCATGAAGCATGGTGGTCATGAAGATGGTCTTGGTGCATCATAAGTTTCTCCATCCAAAACCATGTCAAACTCATAACCTACATCAAGTTGGTGGTATAAAGATTGTCCTCCTCAACTTCTTGTTATTTTGATTATGTAAACATGTATTTTATTTCCTATTGTATATATTTATGATGATTATATGATGATAAAAATGTTATGAGGGGATTTGTTGTTGATAGTCATGGATAAAAAGGTGAAAAACCATAAGAAACAAGGTTAAAATCTTGGTTAAATTTAATGGCTGTATAAAACAGTAAAGAAGTAAGTCATAAACTGAAAAAATGATGAAGTGGAATAGATTTACAGTAAGCTATGGGTCTTGTACACATGTGAGAGTTGGCCATGCAATGGAATCAAAATAATGAGTGAGATATGATCAAAACAAGTTTAGGGTATAAATCTGAAGTTACTGTTTTGGACGATTTTTAGAAAATACTTAAAGATGATTCAACAGTAGCTATAGAAGAGTTAAATGTAGCACATATCATGTAGTTTATGTGATAAAAATTTGAGCTTCTATCTCCATATAGAACTCAAGATATGGCAGTTTTGGTGAAAGTGAAGTTAAAAATCAGATTTTTGGAAATTAAAGAATAATAATATTATATAAGCACTCAAGATTATAATGTATAAAATGTAAAACTAAAACCCACTAACTTATGGATTTTATTTATATAAGTATGTAAAAGGTTAAATAAGTGTACATTTTATAAAAATGGTAACTTATTAAGTTTTATAAGTTATAAAACTATAAACATTATTTTTACGACTTTTTCGGCTATTGCCGTAAAATTAACGTTTTTATTAAATAAAACTTAGATGGTTGGACCCGTCTAATGAAAACTTTATAAAACTTATATACTGATATATAGACATGTATAACAAGTAAAAACCGATAAAACCCGAACTATAGGGCATACGGACATTAACAAGTTAAATAAACATATTGGACTAATAAATGGACTAAATAGGATAAAAACTTGTAAAAAGAATCTATTGGGCTTAACCCATTTAGGCCCAACTTGGAAAGTATACATACTGATAATATAAGTGTGAAAAGGATTAATAAGAGTTAAAGAACTTATAATAAGTTGATTGGACTTAAAACACGTAAAAAGGCAAAACTAGTAAACTAGTATGAACGTTATCGACACATAACACAAAAATGAGTAAATGAGGATATGTAAACCCACTTGATCATCATATATATATATAATCATCATATGTATACATAATTGATATTTTTATAAAGTCATTGGACATGAGTCTAAGACGAGTATTATTTGTCTAGGTTTCCGTGATTGAAGCACGTACCGTACGTCCGAATTGCCGATAACCCGCCTTCCCACATCAACGTGAGTTCATAGCCTCACACTCTTTTAAATGTTTTATAAATGCTTTATAAACCCGCGAGGGAGATAACATGTTAGTTTTTATAAAAGTTGGACACCATTTGTCCCGATTGTTTGTATATTGATTTTGGACCCGAATGATTGAATGACCCGATTGTATGACCCGATAAATGATTAATGGACCCGATAGATGAAATTAAATGGATTATTAAAGTTAGGTTATGTCACTAAAAGTCCCACTAGCATAAATTGTGAACTACCGGGAGTTGGTAGACGCTTATGCATTTAATAGTACTATTTGGGGACGATCACCCCAGTTCGCGCCTTGACGGTTGATCCCCGTCGTGCCACATTGATTGGTAAGCGAATTAATGTATGAGAAGATTTCAATAGCGTGACCTTTGTGACGACACGCTACTTTAGATGGGCAAAATTGGTATCGGGTTAGCTACCCGTTTTGGTTTTAGTAAGGTAACAATGTCATGCGGCTTATAATAATCCAATCACCAAAATATTACTGGACGCTCCGAATTACGATGTAATGCCTGACTAGCAATACTGGGTCATACTATTGATATTATGATTGTATTTTGGTTTTCATAACCATATTCATATAACGGTTTTTATTGATTTTATACGACGTCATAAGACATATCGTATGATGTTTTTACGACAATGGTTCGTATATTGATTTTTAAGGCAAATGCCTATATTATGATTTTCGATGAGGATTTGTATAAAATGACTTTGGCTATTTATGGCCTAATAAAATGATTTGTACAAAATGATTTTCAGTAATACTTTTATACTGATATTATATTGATGGAATTTGGTAAACTCTATGAATTCACTCGGCGTTATCGCTGACCTTTTCTTTTAACATGTTTTATCTCAGGTACTTGAAGGTAATTCTCGGGAAGACGATAAGAATTCATGGCCCGCACTTAAACAATATTTTTCCATTCAAATACTTGTAAAACTTTGTATTAAATACAATGACTTGGGACCGATGTATCTTTGATATTTATGAATGGAAATGTTTCATTATTAAACGACGCGATTTTTATGCGTTGTCTATGATGTGAGTAATGTGCTATCCCGTAACACCAACTAGTCTTCCGCTGTACTGAGTTGTATAAATTTGGGGGTGTTACATTAATGATTCTATATTTAGTCTTAGTGATGTTTTTAACTCGTGCATCTACCCGTATGTCTCGGTTGGTGACGGTCACTCTATACCCGTCATCAACTCTGGCCATAGCATTTTGCCTAGTCCAAATCGACCTCTTCATTTGAATAACGTTCTCATTACACCTAATATTGTAAAAAATTTGATTTTTGTTCGTCAATTTGTTCGTGATAATTCTTGTACAGTCGAATTTGACGTTTTTGGTTTTTCTGTTAAGGACTTCATGACCCGTCGGGTGCTGCTCCGTTGTGATAGCACTGGAGACCTTTATCCTGTCACGAAGTCTTCCAACATTCCTTATGCTTTTCTCAACAGTCAATATACGTGGCACCATCGACTTGGACATCCAGGAAGTGAAGTGTTACTTCGCGTTCTTTCTAGTAATTCCATTTCGTGTAATAAAGAGAAGTCACCCGTTCTTTGTCATGCTTGCCAACTTGGCAAACACGTGAAACTTCCATTTGTTAGTTCTACTACTTCTGTTCAGTCTTGTTTTGACATTATTCATTCGGACTTGTGGACTTCTCCAATTCCGAGCCTTTCAGGTTTTAAATACTATGTTTCATTTTTGGATCATTATTCGCAATATGTTTGGGTTTATCCGCTAGTTAATAAATCTGATGTTTTGTCTAAGTTTGCTTTGTTTCGTACTTTTATTCGCACTCAGTTTAAACATGAAATAAAGTCTTTTCAGTGTGATCATGGTGGTGAGTTTGACAACCAAGCTTTCCACAAATTATTTACCGATAATGGGATTCAGTTTTTTTTTCTTGTCCTCGCACTTCACAACAAAATGGTAAATCTGAAAGGATGATCCGAACTATAAACAACCTTATACGCACACTACTCTTTCAGGCTCATCTACCTTCTAATTATTGGACTGAAGCACTTAATATGGCCATTTATTTATTGAATATTCTACCATCAAGGGCCATTAATAATGAAATACCCTTTACACGGATTTTTGGAACCACCCCTGATTACACTATATTGCGTACTTTCGGGTGTCTTTGTTATCCTCGCCTCGATAACACTCACAAACTTGGACCCCGATCCACACCCTCTCTATTTCTTGGACATGCCACAAATCACCGTGGATATCGTTGCCTTGACCTTAACACAAACAAAATAATCATTTCTCGACATGTCACGTTTGATGAAACGATTTTCCCGTTTGGCTCCAAAACACACACCTCGAGTCCCTCTTATGATTTTTTAGAGGACCCATATGATATTATTTCCACAATTATCTGATCTACACCTACCACCACTTCACCAAATACACATACTCCTCCACTTGATACACCAGTCCATGATTCAAACGATGAGCCCCTCACCACCGAAACAATACAAATTGACCTAACTAATAATACCGAGCCCATTAACAATGCAAGTGACCCCATTAATACAGTTGAGATCAATCAAGCCACACCCGAGCCCATTAATATACCAGAGCCTAGCACCACCGCTGACCTCAACCCAACCCAAATGTGTCCCTCCCCCGTTTCCGTTTCTCAAAATTCACCCGCTCTATATAATAACCCATACCCGAATTCGATTCATCCCATGGTCACACGCTTTCGTGATGGGACTAATCGTCCCCCTCAACGTCTTACTCTTCATGTGTCTAAAATCTCGCCTTTACCAAAATCATACACCAATGCATTTAATGATCCAAATTGGCAAAATGCTATGACCGACGAGTATAATGCACTAATTAAAAATAACACTTGGACACTTGTTCCGTGACCCACGGATGTCAATATTGTTCGATGTATGTTGTTATTTCGACATAAGTTTTAGCTGATGGCACTCTTAGCCGCTACAAGGCTCGTCTTGTAGCAAATGGCAGTACACAGATAGAGGGTGTTGATGTTGATGAGACTTTTAGCCCGGTTGTTAAACCGAGTACTATTCGGACAGTTCTCAGCTTGGCTATTTCTCGACATTGGCCGGTTCACCAGCTTGATGTCAATAATGCATTCTTACATGGGGATTTATCTGAGACTGTTTCTATGCATCAGCCTCATGGGTTTCGGGATTCTGCTCATCCTGACTATGTTTGTTTACTACAACGGTCCCTTTATGGTCTTAAGCAGGCCCCTCGAGCTTGGTTTCAGCGTTTTGCAGCTTATATTACTCGGGTTGGGTTTAGTTCTAGTCGTTGTGACTCATTATTATTTATTTATAGACAAGGGACTGATACTGCTTACTTATTACTTTATGTTGATGATATTGTTCTCACTGCTTCGTCTAAGGATCTATTACAGCGGATTATTGCTTCTCTACATCAGGAGTTCTCTATGACAGATTTGGGTTCTCTTAATTATTTTTTGGGCATTTCTGTTACGCGAGATACATCAGGGATGTTTTTATCTCAACGTAAGTATGCTACTCAGATTCTTGAGCAGGCTCATATGGTTGGATGTAACTCCAATCGGACTTCTGTTGATACGGAGACCAAGCTGGGAGATGATGGGGATCCAGTTTCTGATCCGACCTTGTACAGAAGTCTTGCGGGATCTCTTCAGTATCTCACTTTTACTCGCCCTGATATTTCTTATGCAGTGCAACAGGTTTGTCTTCATATGCATGATCCTCGGGAGCCTCATTTCTCGGCTCTTAAACAGATCTTGAGATATGTTCGAGGTACGTTAGAGTATGGGTTACAACTATTTTCCTCTTCTACTTCATCACTGGTTGCTTATTCAGATGCTGATTGGGCTGGTTGTCCCACTACTCGGAGGTCGACTTCTGGATATTGTGTTTTTCTTGGCAACAATCTACTCTCATGGTCCTCTAAGCGTCAACCAACAGTTTCTCGTTCTAGTGCAGAGCCAGAGTATCGTGGTGTTGCCAATGCTGTTGCTGAAACATGTTGGTTGAGGAATCTTTAACGAGAGCTGCATACTCCACTATCTTCCGCCACACTTGTTTATTGTGATAATGTGAGTGCTGTTTATTTATCTTCTAATCCGGTCCAGCATCAACGCATGAAACATATCGAGATTGATATACATTTTGTTCGAGATTTAGTTGCAGCTGGTCATGTTCGAGTTTTGCATGTTCCTTCCCGTTATCAGTATGCATATATCTTTACTAAAGGATTGCCTTCGGCCCTTTCTGAAGAGTTTCGTTCCAGTTTGAGCATTCGGTGTCCTCTCGCTCCAACTGCAGGGGAGTGTTAGCTGTCAATGACTATTAGTTAGTTGTGATTGCATTAGTTGTACTTCCTTATTTGGATTGTGTAGTAATTGTGATAGCTGTAGATTGATAAGCACTGAGCTCAAACCCAATCTATGCATTGTATATATACACCTTAGTGTAACAGCAAATACACGAATCATTCAATCATCCTACATTCACTGGCCTCACAGTTGCAGATTTTTGGTGCTATTGGTGACAGTGTTAAAGTGTCTCTCCTGTCCCTTTTAATAGCTAGATCTGCCACCCAAAACTAATATTGTTGTTCTTTCACAATACTTGGATTCTAAGTCGCACACATAAGTACAGTCGTCATCAAAGGGCAGCCGTCTTCACTATAGAACTTCTAGCAGTGCTTCAAGGTTCTATCAATATTCTCCTCAAATGGCGGAATTGGAAATCATTCCCTTAGCTTGCCAAAAGATCATTTTGCTTACTAGCAAGCCCAAGGTCTTCATAATTATGCCGTAGACTTCTGAGTTCTGCGCTGCTATGTGCTAAATTGCAGTTGGTGGCATTCTGGCAAGTTTCTTATCTGAGTTCAACACACCATTTGGTCTTGAATAACATTTTTTGGATCGATATCGATATAAGAACAGAAAGTGCATTCCCACCATGACTCAAATCAGAAGTAGTACCACCAGATGTTGTATCATACTCATTTCCTGCTACTGAAACCGGCTTATCATCTCCTCCACTTACGTGAATGACATTTCCATCATATTGGAAACTGTCCATTTCGCGTGGCGGCGGATATATTTAACAAAAGTTTATAAAACAACATGCCGAACCCTAGGCTAAACAGGGTTTAAAGTTTAAACTACCTATTTAAACAGCTGTTTAGCGTACGCTTCTGCCTACCTTTTTTTACAAAATTTCGTTAAATATATCTGCCGCCACCCGAAATGGAGAGTTTCCGATATGATGGAAATGTCACTCACATAATTGGTGGAGATAATAAGCTGGTTTTAGTAACAGGAAATGAGTATGATACAACATCTGGTGTATTACTTCCGATTTGAGTGATGGTGGGAGTACTACTGCTGATAGATCAATAACGACGCAGAAAATGTATTCAAGACAAAATGGTGCGTTGAACTTATATAAGAAACGACTAGCCACAATGCCACCAACTGCAAATTTGTACATAGCACTACAGAACTCAGAAGTGTTCGGCAGAATTACGAAGACTTTGGGCTTGCCAATAAGCATAAAGATCTTTTGGCTAAGCTAAGGGAATCATTTCCAAAACCGCCATTTGAGGAGAATACTGATAGAACCTTGAAACACTACAAGAAGTTCTATAGTGAAGAGAGTTGACCTTTTGGTGACGACTCTACTTATGTTCAAGACTTGGAATCCAAGTATCATGAAAGAACAACAATACTAGTTTTGGGTGGCAGATCTAGTTTTATTAAAGGGACGGGAGACACACTTCAGCACTGCCACCAGTAGCACTACCACCAGTACTAGTGGGACTGCCAGCATGGCCACAATCTGCAACACCAATATCACCTTTAGCACCACAGCCACTGCCAGCAGCAGAGGCTGATGCAACTGTGAGGTCATTGTGAAATTTTATGGACTTAAAAATCGATTATCGTGTGATAGGATCGAACTCGAGATCACGGGATTTCACATATTACGTGAAGGGTTAGTTTGTTTATTAAATATATTTATTATATTTATTAAATCAAACCGTAGCTAACGATCGTTAAGTAATTAAAAGTTAAGTATTAAACGACCGTTATAGAAGGTTAAAGAAGCTAAAAGAAGGAGTCGGAAAAGTTCCGGAAACCTCTTTTGGAGGTGATGTATATCCGGCCTAAATGGGAGACAAAAGAAAAGGGGAAAAGATTTTGTGGCTTTATTTTGTTTAACCTTGGAAGAGAAGTTTTCCAAGGTGTATATAAACAAACCAAAAGCCTCATAATTTTCACCTCATATCTCTCTTTCTCTTGCTCTAAAATCCGGCCAAACAAACACCCTATTAGGGTTCTTCTTTAATTTTTATTAAGCTATTCTAGATCTAGTCCTAGCCCCTCTCTAGGGCTGTTGGGTAGATCTTCCATAGAATTGGAAGCTCGGTTTGTTCGTGCTAGACTCACGGTTAACTCGCCGTATCACGTGTGTACAAGATCGTGGTGTAATCTTGCTTTAGATTACATCCTGGTGGTGTTCGTGATCTATCTCTACCGGTGACCGTTCCGTCAACTTGTAGATCTTGCTAGGATAAAGGTATGTAACCCTAGCCTTGATTAATTATAATCGTGTTAATTAAAGATCTTGTTAATTTGCTTCCGTTGTGTGTTCTTTGATTCATATTAGGGTTTTTATAATTGTTATGATAAACATAAACCATCAGTGGCATCGAGAGCCGTTTTAACATGATTTTAATTATCAAGATCTAAAGTTTTTTAACTAATATTGATTGGTGTTAATAATTACATGTTGGTTTTTAGGTTTTATAAAAAATTAGGTTTTTTGTTTTTTGTTTTTAAATTCGGATCTGCCGGATTTTTATAAAAAAATTTTTTTTTTAGTAAACCCTAAAATTACATGGTAATTAAACTTTAGATATTTTGCATGAATTAATTGTTATGTCATGCGTGGTTACGATCCGTAGTTTTTTAATTATTAAGAGAATGTGGGAGATCCGTAATAAACATGCATGTTTTTTACGGATCATATAATTTTGATTGCTATTTGCTTTATTTGATTCAAAATATTAAAATTAGGGAAGACTTTTTATGTTCATAAAAAACCCTAGATTTAATGTTCTTTGAATAAATTGTTATGCATGTGGCTATTTGATTTAGTTTTTTTTGTACTACTTGTCTTCATGCGTTTTATTGTATGTTGTAAACAAGGGTAGTTTTTTTTAAGAAAAATAATATGGACTAAATCCTATCAAAATTAATGATTTATTTTGAGATCTAAATTACATATGATTTGTGCTGATTAGAATGGCAATAGCAACTTAACGGCCTACTCAATTTTTGACAAACTATAAAGTGGGTATAACGCACCGCTGGTCAAGTACCCGGTTAAGGAAGGAGGTGTTATGCTTCAGCGCTGACCAAATTCCCGGCTCGTCTGTGCGTCAAAATTGGAATTACCTATGGTTGTTATTGGTATAATTCTTTAAGGTTGATTTTAACTACATTAATTCACATCCGAAACACAATGAATAAGGTTATTTCTTTGTGCTTTAGCTTCGTTCTAGAAAAAGTACGGTGTGAATTTAGTTGTGTGTAAAATTTTTAATTGGTTTAACCAATACCTCAACTTGCAAATATATGATGAACTTTTAGTCTCACCAAAAAGTTTACTAAACGTTTTATTAAACTTATGTTATGGAGATGTATGCATGCTTCTCCATACATGATTTTGACACCAAAATCTAATCCCCTAAAATTTAAGTCATATGCCCTCTAATTGACGAACACTTGAAGTTACAATTGTCGCCATATAAGATATCGGACGATGTTGTAATGGAGAGAAAACTTCATGACTGAATAAGATTGCACATGAAGGTTTTACGTTCTTTAGATTAGTCGACTTAATTAAGTTACTCAGTGAGAACTGGAAACTTAAGGCATAAAATAGGGATAAAACATGTTTACAATGCAAATGATTTTGGCAATATAAATCCCTAACATATCTAGAAATTGCAATTTTTTTTGTCAATTATTGTTCGACAAGTTACTGTGTTGAATACATTTGTCACTAGCAGATTAATTGATGTGATAAATCTATGTCAATATGGATTCTAGTTTTTCAAGGAAAATACTATGGTTTTATTACCGGGGTAATTTTATTTTCTTGAATTGTATTATCGAAAATACTAATGTTTGAACTTATTTCTGTAGAAATGGCTCAACCCGAAAACAATCTGACAGTAAGCTCGGCGTTCAAAGCTTTTTTTGAACGGCCTGAACTTACTGGCCCTAATTTCAATGACTGGTACCGCTCACTAAGAATTGTTCTGAGAGCAGCGGGTACTATCAATATCTTGGAAACTCCTTTTCTGGAGGATCTTGCTGAACGAGCAACTGATGCGGAAAGGCTTCAACACGCTGCTAACGTTAAGAAGCACCATGAGGTGGCTGCTGTAATGTTAGGGAGAATGGCTCCATCACTTCAAAGGAAGTATGAGCTAGCTTCACCTCAGCAAATGCTTGATGAACTCAAGGCAGTGTATGAAACGCCGCAAGCTGTAGAGATCTATGATCTAGTTGATGCTCTACATAGTTGCATGCAAGCTCCTGGAAAGTCCGTAAGTGCTCATTATATGGAGATGAGGGGTTATATGGAACAACTCATAGCACTAGGACAACCCTTTGATCACAATATGGCTATTAACTTGATCAATAGGTCCCTTAATAAGGACTTCAATGATTCGTTCGTAACTATAATATGCATTGCACGGGGAAGACAGTTAATGATTTGCATGCAATGCTCATTGACTTTGAAAAGGGTTTGAAAGATAAGGCATCCAATGCTACTCCTCAAGTACTTCATGTACAAAAGGGTAGAGTGTCGAAACCAAAACCGCAAGTGAATAAGAAGCAGAAAGGCAAAGGCAAGGTTGATAAGAGCAAGCAAGTTGCGACTACATCAAAACCAAAGCAGAACTTTGCTAAGAAATCTCTGAAAGATGAGACTTGTCACTACTACAAGATTACTGGACACTGGAAGAGGAATTGCTCTCTCTATCTCCATGAAATGGCAGAATATAAGAAGAAGTCTGAGCAAGCTGCTGCAGCACCATCTTCTCGTAACTTTTTTATGATAGAGTTATTTAATCTTTCATACAAATCAAACTCCTGGGTATATGATACGGGATGTGGTATTTGTAACACCCCCAAATTTATACAATTCAATACAGCGGAAGACTCGTTGGTGTTACGGGATAGCACATCACTCACATCATAGACAACGCATAAAAATCGCGTCGTTTAATAATAAAGCATTTCCATTCATAAATATCAAATTTTACATAGGTCCCAAGTCATTGTATTTCATACAGGTTTTACAAAGCATTTGAATGGAAATTATTATTTAAGTGCGGGCCATGACCTCTTGTTGTCTTCTCGAGAATTACCTTCAAGTACCTCAGATAAAACATGTTAAAAGAAAAGGTCAGCGATAACGCCGAGTGAATTCATAGAGTTTAATAAAACCATTAATATATCATCGGTATATAATTATTACCGAAAATCATTTTGTACAATCTTTGTAATAGGCCATAAAATAGCCAAAGTCATTTTATACAAATCCTTATAAAAAATCATGATATAGGCTTTTGCCTTCAAAATCATTATACGAACCAATGTCGTAAAAATATCATACAATACGTTTTATAACGTTGTATAAAGTTAAATAAAAACCGTTATATGAATATGGTTATGTAAAACCAAAACACGAACATAATATCAATAATAAGACCCCGTATTGCTAGTCAGGCAATTCATTGTAATTCAGTACGTATAGCAGTATTTCGTTATTTGGATTATTATAAGCCGCATGACATTGTTACCTTACTACAACAAACAACGGGTAGCTAACCCGAAACTCATTTGCCCATCAAAATTAGCGTGTCGTCACAATAATCACGCTTGTGTAAATCTTCTCATACATAAATTCACTTACCAATCAATGTGGCACGACGGGGATCAACCGTCAAGGCGCGAACTGGGGTAATCGTCCCCAAATAGTACTATTATATGCATAAGCGTCTACCAAATCCCGGTAGTTCACAATTCATGCTAATGGGACTTTTAGTGACATAACCTAACTTTAATAATCCATTTCATTTCATCTATCGGGTCATTTAATCATTCATCGGGTCATATAATCATTCGGGTCCAAATCAATAAACAAACAATCGGGACAAATGGTGTCCTATTTTATCAAAACTAACATGTAATATCCCTCGCGGGTTTCTAAAACATTTTATAAAAACATTTAAAAGAGTGCGAGGCTATGAACTCACGTTAGTGTGGGAAAGCGGTTTATCGGCAATTCGGATGTACGGTACGTGCTTCAATCACGGAAACCTAGACAAATAATACTCGTCTTAGACCTTGTACAATGACTTTATAAAAATAACAATTATGTATACATATGAAGATTTTATATATATGATGATCAAGTGGGTTTATATATTCTCATTTACTTATTTTAGTGTTATGTGTTGGAAATTTTCAAGACTAGTTACACTAGTTCAACTTGTTTACATTTTGAAGCCCAATGGGCCTATTACAAGACCAATACTATTGATTAGCCCAATTATAATTTTATTATCAGTATTATACTTTACATGTTGGGCCCAAGTGGGTTAAGGCCAATAAGTAAATTTATAAGTGTTTAGCCCATTTAGTTGGATTATTAGTCCAGTAATGCTAACTTAGCTCGTTAATGTCCATATGTTATTTAGTTCGGGTTTTATTGGTTTTAACTTGTATTAAGTACTTATATATCAGTATATGACCTTTAAAAAGTTTACATTAGACGGGTCCGATCGTCTAAGTTTTAATTGACGAAAAACGTTAATTTTATGGTACTAGCCGAAAAGACGTAAAAATCATGTTTATAGTTTTATAACTTATAAAACATACCAAACTACCATTTTTATATAATGTCCATTTATTTATCCTTATACATATTTATATAAATGAAATATATAAGTTAGTGGGTTTTAATTTCACATTTTATACTAAATTATTTTGAGTGCTTATATAATACTATTAAACTTTAATTTCACAAAATTTGATTTTTAGTTTCACTTTCACCATTTTTATCATATTTTGAGTTCTATAAGGAGATAGAAGCTCATTTTTGGATGACATAAACTTCATATTATGTGCTACAAATAAGTTAGTTATAGCTACTGCTAAATCCATGTCTAAGTATCCTTAACAGTCCATACAAAACAGACTATTCAGATTGGTATACTAATTTTGTTTTGATCATATCTCACTCATTTTGATGATTCCATTGCATGACCAACTCTCACATGTGTATGACATCTAATACTTACTGTAAATTGATTCCACCATGCCATTTTATCAGTTTATCATTTGGTTAGTTACTGTTTTTATACAGCTAACTTTATAAGCAAGAATTTAACCTTTTTACCTATGGTTTTCCATCTTTTTAACCATGTTTATCAAATATATCAACACCAAATCCCCACATAATATTTTTAATAATCATTCATCATCATATACATATACATAAATAAAGAAAATACAATATTACATAATCAAAATAACAAGAGGATAGGAAGAACAATCTTTATACCACCAAAGTGATGAAAAGGTTGAGATTTTGGATGAACAAGGCTTGGTTTTGGTAACCAATCTTATGAAATATCAAGACCACCTTCAAGATTACCAAGGATATGAAGACACCTTCAACAAATCAGCCCTAAAATCCTTCTTGAAAATCAGCCCAAAGACCTCCATGAAAACTCCTTTTTATATGTTAGAATCACCTCCAATCTTCATCTTTTTGTGTAGTTATCAACATATGTTGATTATATCTTTTGTTTATGGTCAAAATTTGATGATGATGGTGAATTAATGGTGATGTTGGAAGTTCAAGGGGAGAGAGGAAGAGTTGAGAGAGTTTCTTGGTTTGCATGTGTGAGAAATGGTTTATGGTTAGCTTGTTTTGTGGTTAAGTGGTTTTGCATAGCACTAAGGACATGTGTCCTTAGTGTGTATGTAAACTTGACACCACACTTGGTGTGTTGTCTAAGTCTTGGCCACCCATAGTGGGGGTGAGGCAAGTGTAAACTTGTCTCATCTCCACTAATTTACGGGTACTCCTCGATTCTAGTTTCCTTGATTTACGTGCCCTCTGGTCGTTTTACGAAAACGTTTTTATAAATTATGAATCAACGACACAAAACGAATCTAATAAAAATTGTCTCATCAAAAACGGAGTTCAAAAACGTAAATACGTAAACCTAGGGTTTCCGGTTTAGTCGTAAAGGACGTTAAATTATGCACGTAAGTCCTAATCTCTTCTCGTAAATTTGTGAGTTTATGAACCAACACAAATTTAAAATTCCAAAATAATATTCAAGGATAAATTTATTTCCTGAAATGTCGGACTGTCACCAAAACGGTGTATGTAAACGTAAGCACGTAACATAGAATTCTCCGGTTTAAATGTAGTCGATGCTACTTCAAGACGTAAACCCAAATTTCTTCCCAAAAATGAGTGAGTTTGTAATATAACATTAAAATAATATTTTTAAATAATACTTGAGAATAAAATATCAACCATAAATTGACGGATTGTCACAGCATTTACCCCTAAACAGGATCTTTGTCCTCAAAGATCAATTTATCTTACTACTCGCTTCTTATAGAGTTAAATCCATGTGGGTATTTCCTCCACATTCGGTCTTTTCTCACAAGTGTAATTCATTACAATACACGAGTTTCATCAAACATAACCACGGGAATAAGACCAGGCTTAATGTTGACTTACTTTCTCTATCCATGATTTTCACGGGTTTTTGATGAATGCAACTTTTCGCCGATCTAAACTTCATTAAGGAATAGTTAGACTTTCACTTGATAGACATTTTATCAAGTTAGATATACGAATCATAATTCACGCAGCCCTTGAAGTCCTAGGGTAGATCCAGCTTATATGCCTTTCACACCGATCTTTTTACATCATCTCAATAGTCCCATACAACGGGGACTTATTCCCATGATCCTTCAGATCATCAATTCATTTTTCCAAGGTGAAAATTTTTGGCATAACTTCGCTACCCATCCTGCACTTCAAGATCTACACTTCATATTCACATAACCTCCTGCCCACTACTGGCAGTCAATAATCAAATCCTAATTTCAACAATCATTTCAAGTCTCGCGGGTCAGGTATTTTGTAAATTTAGGTTTGTCGTCATAGAACACCTTAAACCTAAGAGACATGTCCAACTCACAGTGGGTGTATGTCGGGTGTCTTCGTCCCAACTCCTGCTTACAGATGCTCTAATATTTAGATCATCACAAGATCCTATCTCGATCCTAACACGATAATTATCAATGATAATCTCTACAAAGGAAAGCGATTATACGGTTTATTACCAAAGGTCAATCATTTGAGCATAAAACAGCGCTTCTAGCATTTTGTATCGTTACTTTACCTCGTCCCTTCGATTGGGGTGGTAAACAGTACTCTCATCAAGGTTCGTTCTTAATGACTTCTGAGCAAACCTCTAGAAATTCGATGCGAAGCGAGGATCTTGATAGAGATGATCGATACAAGCACACCATGTTTACACAATTCCTTTAAATACAAAAGAGTCAATTTCTTCATCGAGAATCTATCACTAACAAAAATGATATTAGTAGATTTGGTCAGTCTGTCGACGATGACCCAAATCGAATCAAATTCAGATGATGACCTTTGCAATAGTTAGACGTTTACTAATGTATGAGGCGATGTCTGCCTTCATAATTTTCCATTTGTACAACTTCTTCAGATAAAAATACACTAAATCCAAAATAGCATGAATAGAATACTTAATCTTATGAGATTTCAACATGACTAAATCTCTAAATCTCCATATTTAGGCAATTACAAGTGGCCTTTTATACATTTAACGCCATTGGTTTCTCAATTCTAATGGTTCACATTAGCCGCGAACCCCTTTTTATTATCTATATTATCCTTTTTACAATCATTGTTTATTTTTATATTGTTCGGCAATTTATTTTGCACCTTCATTATTAGGGAACATGTCTTAATTGGTTATTTATCTTTTCTACATAATGTGTTAGTAATTATATTCACCTTCCTTGATGAAATAAATATCATGACCGTATTTATTCAGAAATTATTCCTTCATATTTTCTAAGTCTTAGTTTTATCTCAACTATTATTTTTATCAGTTTTGCTTGATCCGACGTTTTAAAGCGTCGATAATTATTACACGTAAATTAACAATAAATATTAATTTTTTATGAAACGTAAACGTTAAAAGTTTAAATTTCTTAGTTCGACCAATTATAATAAAATGTTCAAAACAAATTTGAATTTAATTAACACGATTTTTGCTGATTTTTCGAAAATAATTAATAAGATTCGTAAATGTTTGAAAAATCTTTGGTTATACTTTGGTCAAAATTTTCTTAGTTGAAAAGCAAAAAGTGTCGTTTCAAATTTCAAGTCATGGTTTAAATGATTTCCTCAATCCCTCTTAGGTTGTCTTGAGGCATACACAAACATTTATCCCTAAACAGGAGTTTAGTTAAATGTTCTGGGTATAAGGGAATAATCCCTTAAAAATCCTTTGATAAATATTTGTCAAAACATGTTTGCACTTTCTTTTTGGTAAAACCAAAATCTTAAATGGCTCAAATTTTTGAAGAGTTAATATATATATATATATATATATATATATATATATATATATATATATATATATATATATATATATATATATATATATATATATATATATATATATATATATATATATATATATATATATATATATATATATATATCTTTCCATCATTAATCAAACGGCCATTTTATGTAAAGGATTAAGTCTTAAATCATATGTTAAATACTTAAGGTACAGGTTTTCACTACTCGGCCAATTCAGGGTAGTTTATAAATGATTATTAATTCCTTCTTATTCTTATAAACAAACAAATGATCCTTAATGATCACGAGCATGAATTTATCAAGTTACAGCCTACACACATGACTCACCAAATTTATCGATGATACATGTGTATTAGTCAATCCAAACGACATAACATGAAACTCATAATGTTCATTACAAGTTTTGGATGTAGTGATTGGAATAGATAATCTTTTTCGCGGACGCGAAGTTGATGATAACCATGTCGTGGATCAAATCTTTAGAACATACGCTAGAACCTTGTAAATGATCGAACAATCTATCATCTTGGGTAGTGGATATAGATTTTAATCGGCAATTTACTTAGTTCACGGTAATTCAACAAATAAATATAAGGAATGATAACACCATAACTCTTCATAATGACGAGCTCGGTATAATAAAAGCTTTCTCCGACAACACTCTCAGTTGTACGGTAACACATTCGATTCAGATGGTGCTGAAGTATAGTGCACACGCCACAGGTGTAACACCGGGAATATAATCAATACCAAATTCAACTTGCCTTAATGGCGAAAGTCTAGGTAATTCACCAACAAATACTTCCTAAAGTTTCAGATAGCAGGAACATATTTTAATAAATTTACTTTAAGTTCTTTCTAGATTATAATATCTATGACTAATTCTCAACAATTCACGGTATAATTTCAAGTCTAAATGCAGGATATGGTTACCCATCAAGAATTATTTAGATAACTTTTGATAATCAACATCTTATCATTTAGGGGAATTCTATTCAAGTTCCCATCAATTAAGACAATGTCGTCATGTCATAATCAATCAATCCATTCTACTGGCACTATCAACTTTTCAGTTTTATTGCCGTCGATAAGATGTGAACTTCTCAAAAGACTAATAATAACTCATAATCCTTCACAAATTCAAGGATATACGGAGACACAACTACCATTTAAAAGAGTAAAGTCAACGCATAATCTACGCGAGAGAATTTCAATTCAGATAAAGACGAAAACATTAACGAATATGAGTATATCCCATGTTTTCATGAATTGAGTACGCATTCGAAAGCTCCTCGGGTCGTTACCCAGGTCATTCAAATAAAATTAAATCAAAATAAATGATAGGAACGTCGATACATCCAGTCGGGTATCAACATTCGGTAATCAAATACTTTTCCTAAGAATCTCACCACGGGAGAATTGGACAAAGAGGGAATATCAATTGTCAAATAAGACAAATTCCATAGATGAGTAAATTCGACTCAGAAGAATAGATGCTACAGGCACATATGTAGGTGTCCCTAACACTATGTCCCTATTTTTCACTTCTTGCAGATCTCATAAAATTTAATCTTTCACAATCTTCAAAGAAAATGTAGTGTTAATTAATCAGTTTTATGGTGACTACTAATCAGCCTTGCATGGTCCATTCCAAATTGTATGTAGGCGCGCAACTATATACAATTTCAAGATTAACGATGCAATACTCAGTTCGTCAAAATTTTATCATCATGTTTATAATAAAAATATTTTCATGCTTAATTCTTAAATAAGAATCAAAAATAAATTTACAAGGATTTTCTTTGTTATGAAAACAATTAAGTTTTCCAAGGTGTTTTATAAACAACCTCATTTCGATAACGATTATTTATAAGTCTCACTTTAAATAATCCATATGGTGATGAAAACCCAATTTTTCTCAAGGGATACTGTTTTAACTTATATAAACAATTAGTGATCTACAAAGGAGTGATGAAAAGTTGTTCACTAAGAACTAACTACAATATGCTAGGAAATGAATTTAGCCAATTAATCATGAGGTTCATGACCTCGATGGCACTTCAAAAAAGAATAATCCACAACGTAACTCAAATTGAGATGAGTACTTGTTCAATGGTTGCATCACTAATGCGGACATTTGGATAAAGCAATAAAAGATAGATAACATCGATACATGTAGAATTTAGCAATCAAAGGTAGTCTTTTCATTAATCACAAACAAGTCAAAATTGTACCGTAACACATTAAGTGTCACTATGTCATACAATTCCAAGAACTCATCCTACCAAGTGATGTCTCAGTTAAGTTAGGGATTATTTTTAAAAGATACCACAACGAATACTAATCTACAAGAGTCATTAGGTGTTCCACATGTCCCGAAAGATCCATCGGTCCCAATTCAGAAGAAGATTTCTTCAATTTATTTATTGGACACTGGGCATCCTCATCATTGGACATGGCCTAGGAACAACACTTAACACGAATCAACAATCATTTAAAACCTTATAATTCAATCACAGAACTTAACGACTTGTTCTTAACAATCTCATATTCCATACGAGTTAAATTTTACTTAATTCAAGTTTTAACCAACTTATACTCAATGCGATATCCTACTTCATTCTCCAATACTTTCAATCTTTATTCTTAGACCTTAATAGGGCAATAAAAGCTCGATATGATCAACACTTAATTTCCAATCCTATAACTCTTACAACAACAATTATCAAATGAGTCACTAGTATGAAATGACTCACACAATCAATTTAGACTTCGCGGAAAGGTACTAGTGGCATGAGGCTTTTGGGTAATGGTTCCATTGACAGCCTCAAGTGAAACATTCACCCTTTTGATTTCAAATTTAAGAATTGGGTGACAACGAATCAGATGACACCTTTCCAGGTGGTAACGTTTTGTCAAACTCCACTCTATAAGGAAAGATCGTCATGACATCGATATCAGTTTTAATCTCGCCAATTCTTCTTCAATATCACAATCAACTAATATCTACATTTCTACGAATATCAACCGTTTTGTTGGGATCATAAATATCCACAACTTGGTTTAGATCTAGAATAGCTAGGTTTCCTACATGAATAGCTTAGATTAATTTACTAGGGGATTTAGGGTTTCTTGTGACAATCTACGTCGTATAAATACCTCGTATAAATATTAAAATAATCATCAAACAATCATGTAATCAAATTACATCATATATATATCAAATATCAAATCAAAAACTCTTATATAGGAAGGATGGTTAAAGAATGCCATAAATACAAAATTCTAAAAAAATGACACGTGTAACTAAAATTAAATCAAGGGTAAAAGCTATAAAATACCATCTTACTTATTAATTTGTGCCGACTTTAAACACTTACTATTTTATCTCGTGACTTTACCATTGTACTTTCAAATTTGTTCCTACTATACCAATATTAGCCTGAAATGACTATAATACCCATGTCTTCTTCAACATAATTATTTTTTATTGCCATCGCATCTAACTCTCCTCCATTGCTCTTCTCTCTTTCAAAATACGAATTGAAAATAATTTTTTTCCTTTTTGGGATCAAAGACATGTGCACCATGACTCCCTTCATCATAAAACCACTTTAGAAAAGTTGGCAAACTCACTCAACCATTCATCACAACCGTTGACTTTGGACGCCTGGTCACACAACCACTTTATTTCCTCCATCCCATCATCATAAGCCACGGGTAGACGGTGTTCAGGAGCAAGACGATATTCAAGGGATATGACAATCTCTGGAGAATGAGCAGATACATTGGAGCATGTAAGATGTATGAAATTAGTAGTGGGGATGAGACCGATAAAACCGCCACCATGGAAGTAAATAATGATAGGAAGTTTGTCGGTCGGTGGCAATACAGGGCGGTAGAGACGGAGGAATGTTTTATTGTCTGCATTTAAAGGGATGTCTTTAGAAAGAGTGAGTTGGGAATCAGTGGCGGGCTGAGGGGTGTCTGATGATGACAGAAAGGTGTTGGATCGGGTAGGCGATCCATCTGAGTTCATGGCGATTTTCAGAAACTTATATGGATCTAAATTGGATGGTTCAGGTGTAGCAGCCATTCTTGCAGATAAAAAATGAAGATGTATAACAAACATTATTTGAATAGATGATCACACATAGTTGCGATGAAAAGGACTTTCGATTATTTATTAGATGGTTGTTACCATTTTCAACAAGAGTTGTCTTTTCTTTGATGCTTTGATATATAAATCTCCGCAGATTTAAAAATTGGATATTCATTCTAGTATTCTACCATAAGGACATATAAACATGAAACTAAGCGGACGGGATCAGTTCACAATTAAGAAAGACCATTACAGCCTCCTGCAAATCAAATGGAACCCACGTATATCGATTGCAGGGATTGGAAAAAAGATAAAGGGTATATTAGTCATTTACAAGGGTAGTATAGTCATTTCAAGCTAATATTGGTATAGTCGAAACAAATTTGAAAGTACCATGGTAAAGTCACGAGATAAAATAGTAAGTGTTTAAAGTCAACACAAATGAATAAGTAAGATGGTATTTTATAGCTTTTACCCTTAAATCAACGACTGATATTATTTAATTCTAACGAAAAGTAGACCCCCTAAAAACGTCCCGTCCTTTTGATAAACAAATTTTACAGAAGTCAAAATCCAAACCATGTTTCTTAAGCTTTGGAATCACGAAACCCCACCCCTAATAATTGAGATTTGTTTGAATCAAGAAGAAAGGCCACAACACATTCGTTTGAATAAAGAACAAACGCCACAACACACTAATCACCAAGATGAATATTCCCAGGTTTGATGTTTTTTTGATTATTGGTCATTAGTTAATTAGTTAATTCAAAATATTTAATCATAAGGATTTCATATTATGATACCTGATTATGAGATGTGAAAGCTTTAAAGAATCTAAAATGCTTGGGGAATCAATTTGTATATACAAATCGCGTCCTTTGTTTTAATCATAAGGATTTGATATTGTGATACCTTATTACCAGATGTCAAAGCATGAAGAACTTAAATCAACAGCGGTTATTGGTCGTCAATGAAGATCCTTTCATCAGTAATGGATATTTTTTAAATTATTTTGACAACAAACGTTGATTACAAACAACCATTTGTTTTCTAACACTGATTTTCTATGGCTTAATCTTTTATTGTAATTTGTTCATTTGTAGACACTTTAAACACACCTACTGCTACTGCTTCAGCCACAACGAAATCATGGAATTCCTCAGCCGTGTCTGCTGCTGGAGGCGCAAATGCGTTACCTAGAGACGGTTGCTCGAATATTAGACAAAGTTGTTGTTTCATTTGAGGTCAGTAATTGCAGATAAACACCTCCATCTTGACTTATACAATCAGCTTCTTAAAACTGTAGATGTCCCAAATGGCCCTTAATCATGTTTGTTTTGAAATGTGGATGCTAGAAACATATTATTAAACTATGTAAATAAGGATGCAGAGAAACATATTATTGATTTTGACCAGAATGTTAGAGTACATAATGCTTTTGTTAATCTACAAAATGTAGAAGCTGAGCTAGATCAGATTGACATTCGTGACAAGCCTGCATTCAAGAAATTTTTTGTATTCAAAGTAAAGTTTATACTCATCGTTTGTTTAAAAGATTTCATAGCAAAGAAGCTCCTTAAGTTTTACTTTTGTTTTTTATTTAAGTTTGATAAAAATGATCAAAAAACCCAGAAAATGACACGTGTAATTCACTTACAACCTTCCATAATTTGACCACAATAGAAAATGACTCGAAGAAGAAAGGTTCTGTTCGGCGATCGTGGAGGTAAGAATGCATACTTAAAGGAAGACGGGAAGCTCGAAATGGGGAAAAATTATCTTTACCTTGGAACTTAAAGTATGTTAATTACACAAGCTAAACACATAGAAAATTTAATAATAATCAAGTGTGCAAAGCACTCACCTTTGATGCTTAAATCCAATAGCAGAACAAGTGAGCACAGTGTGATAACAAATTAATAAAAACTTTACAGGTACTAAAATGGGAGGACGTCGAAACAGGAGACCCAGAAGACATGCGATTAGGGTGAAAAAACAAGTTCAGTGAGGTAAACTTTATTGATGTTAATCAATGTTAGGTGCCTACAGAACTATAATGGCATTCATACCAAGTATTTGTTGTACCATTTCTTATTAACTCATCATATATTTTTGTCTAAAAGTGCAATAAGGAATAAAAAAGAAAGTTTAGTAAGCTTTACAAGAATGAAAATAAGCCCAATTTCTTTGTTTCTCATTCACACCAGTAAGACAACAGCAACCTAGCATCAATTTAGTTTTATAATAAACAGATTTAAGGGATCCAAAAAGTTACTGTTGTAACAACATAATTCAGCCAAATTTATCTGACCGCATAGCGCACTACAATGACCCATTTTGACCCGACTCCATATTCATCTGTTATCCTACCGACCGGAACTACTCATTTCCCACCTCTAATGCAATCAATGTTGACTTATCATTAGTTGGTTTTAAATGTGCATATGCTAACTCACGCACCCCTAACTTCTAATACACATTCGAACTAATTTTGATTCACGAGCAATGTAATGAATAAGTCATGCAATGTACTAAACATCATCATTGTGATTAGCCCTTTTATAAATAACCCAAACACCCTGTTAAACGTAGCCTACTTAAATTTTTTGTTCTCAAAGAGAATGTCGAAACGTGCACTATGTTGGTAACTTGCAGTTCAATGTTTGTTATTTAGTTATTGTATGTGCAAAATCAGTTAATACGTGAACATGCATGAGATTGATATATATGATATACAATCAGAGGAATGCGAAAAGAGACTCAAAGTTGCAGAGGCATACAGTTGCACAATTGGCTTGGTTGGTATAACATGTTCGATGCAATCTTTTTATGGTATATCGTTTATTTACTGATCACGTGTCAATTTTGTCGATGATGGTTATAATGTATAAACATCGTGAAGGTATTATTTTAGCAATCCGACTCGGAGCCCGCGTAGACCATTGTGGATTAACTACGACTAAGCTACTTGAACTGGGGAAAACAATCCTTCTATCGTTATTAAAGTTTTAAATCAAACTTATGAATTCACTTGTATTTTCTTGCCATTTCACCCAGTTTTCATATAATGGTAGTAGTGAAGCTGGTGAGTTACCATATGAGTTTGTGCATATGTACACAACCAACTGTTTTCTTGCACAGTTTGATCAAAAACAAAATTCTCAATGTTCAAGTTTTTTCAAAAGTTCAACATTTTATACTGATTTCTCATGGATCGGGAAGCAGGTTCCTGAAACCTTGAAATGAATAAGGATTTTTTTCTCAGTTTGGTTGTTTTTATTATGCGTCCTTTAGTTATGATGCATAAAAGAATTGTTTTTTTGGAAATGAATATTTTGTAATAGGCTATTTACGTGAATACTAGATAGTAGTGAACTATCTTCAAAATTTGTGCAGCAGTTATTGAAATCAAAATTTTGTAGATGTACATAACTGAGGTACATTAATACCCTATAAATTATGATAGAATGAGTATAATTTCACTCGGTGTATTTTTGCATCAGTATGATACGTTTGATTATTGTCTAATTTGAACAAGTCTTTCTTCGTAATAACTTTGTGTGGCGGTGATTTGTTTCAATGGCGTTTCTAATGATACACATTTAGAATTAAGGGCGAGTATTTATACCGTTGTACCGGACCGGATCGAGCAAATTCGGTCCGGTCCTCGGTCAGTGATTGTGGACTATTTCGGTTCTCGGTCCGGTTCGGTCTTACCAAAAATTCTTTTATTTTGTCTAATTAAAACCGGCCGGACAAAAGACCGGACCGACTCGGACCGGACCGGACCATTTCGGTCTGGTCTCGGTTCGGTGTTTTGGACCAATTCGGTCTTCAGTCTGGTCCGGTTTTAATCGGTCCGGTCCAATCTAGGTCCGCCGCTCAACCCTATTTAAAATGGTCTTGTGAAAAATCTAATTTGATTTCACTTTTAGATTTATAATAACATTATGATTTATAAAATTTAAATATTTTATGTTTTGTTATTTTTTTGATCTATATATTCTAATGTTATTTTGATGCAACATAGGCCTATTTTGTTATAAATAAATTATTGAAGTCAAAATTATTACTTTTATCAAGTATACATAAGTCATAACTTTTGTGTAAGAATTACGCTTTATATTAAATTATGACATCATTTTATACAAACCTTGCTTATCTATTTTTATAATATAGTCTTAGTTACCTTTTAATTCCATTTTATTATCTTATTTTTAAAATAAAATAAAATTATAAGTCTTAGACAAAAAACACACAGTTTTAAAAAACCATAACTATTACAGTTTTGTTTCTTTTACCTTTTACAAAAACACATAAACAACGTATTTTTTTAAAGTTTGTAATTATCATATAAAACGAGGGTAATATGACAAATTTAATGTAAATTTTTTTATCTATATCTAAAAGTGAACAACTAATTAATTAAAAAAATCTAAAATAAAAAATGGGCTATAACTATAAGATGGAAGAAGTATTAAGTTTTGATAATATACTTCGTTTTCTATATAAAAAAAGAACGCATTGTATATATTCCTTAGCAAGATAAGTTGAGAAAATATGTCTTTTAGACAAGATGAGATGTACTCAACATATTCAATATGTCTAATTATAATATTTTATGTGTGTATTATCTTGGAGTGTCACTAATATAGTTTGAGATTGCTTAAATTAAATTGCTTTAAAGTTTTTTTTATCATAATTGGATATATTATTATATGTTAATTATCAACTTAAACTTGCTTATTATGGTTCCAAAAAAAATGATCAAACACATAGCTTGGAAGCAATCTCAAACCCACCTATATGTTGTAAGTAGCATTTTCAAGAAACATTTATAAGAGTTGTGTGTTGTGATAAAAATAACAAGTATAATAAATCCTTTAAAAATAATAAAATAAATGTAACTTTCTTACTATTATTAATGAAATTTTTTTATTCTAAAATTATATCCATTTTAACGTTATTGTATCAGACATTTTACTATTTCTTTTATCCTTTAAAAATTCTCTTAAAGCTAGCCCGTCCATCGGTCGGGCCTAAAAGCTAGTATATATATATATATATATATATATATATATATATATATATATATATATATATATATATATATATATATATATATATATATATATATATATATATATATATATATATATATATATATATATATATATATATATATATATATATATATATATATGTATATATATATATATATATATATATATATATATATATATATATATATATATATATATATATATATATATATATATATATATATATATATATATATATATATATATATAATCCAAGTTATATATATACTAAAATAACACTTCTCAGTCTGGCTTTGTCGGTAACTCGGAAATTCTTCGGCACCGTTATAGTCAAAATTTTTTTAGACATTTTGAGAAAAATGTTTATAGTTAAAAGATTTTGAAATGTTTTATTCAAAACCTTGGTTTTAAAAATCTTTCGTTCTCTATAACGAGAGCTCTGGTACCAAACTGTAACACCCCCAAATTTATACAATTCAATACAGCGGAAGACTCGTTGGTGTTACGGGATAGCACATCACTCACATCATAGACAACGCATAAAAATCACGTCGTTTAATAATAAAGCATTTCTATTCATAAATATCAAATTTTACATAGGTCCCAAGTCATTGTATTTCATACAGGTCTTACAAAGCATTTGAATGGAAATTATTATTTAAGTGCGGGCCATGAATTTTTGTTGTCTTCCCGAGAATTACCTTCAAGTACCTGATATAAAACATGTTAAAAGAAAAGGTCAGCGATAACGCCGAGTGAATTCATAGAGTTTAATAAAACCATTAATATATCATCGGTATATAATTATTACCGAAAATCATTTTGTACAATCTTTGTAATAGGCCATAAAATAGCCAAAGTCATTTTATACAAATCCTTATAAAAAATCATGATATAGGCTTTTGCCTTCAAAATCATTATACGAACCAATGTCATAAAAATATCATACAATACGTTTTATAACGTTGTATAAAGTTAAATAAAAACCGTTATATGAATATGGTTATGTAAAACCAAAACACGAACATAATATCAATAATAAGACCCCGTATTGCTAGTCAGGCAATTCATTGTAATTCAGTACGTATAGCAGTATTTCGTTATTTGGATTATTATAAGCCGCATGACATTGTTACCTTACTACAACAAACAACGGGTAGCTAACCCGAAACTCATTTGCCCATCTAAATTAGCGTGTCGTCACAATAATCACGCTTGTGTAAATCTTCTCATACATAAATTCGCTTACCAATCAATGTGGCACGACGGGGATCAACCGTGAAGGCGCGAACTGGGGTGATCGTCCCCAAATAGTACTATTATATGCATAAGCGTCTACCAAATCCTGGTAGTTCACAATTCATGCTAATGGGACTTTTAGTGACATAACCTAACTTTAATAATCCATTTCATTTCATTTATCGGGTCATTTAATCATTCATCGGGTCATACAATCATTCGGGTCCAAATCAATAAACAAACAATCGGGCCAAATGGTGTCCTATTTTATCAAAACTAACATGTTATCTCCCTCGCGGGTTTCTAAAACATTTTATAAAAACATTTAAAAGAGTGCGAGGCTATGAACTCACGTTGATGTGGGAAAGCGGGTTATCGGCAATTCGGATGTACGGTACGTGCTTCAATCACGAAAACCTAGACAAATAATACTCGTCTTAGACTCTTGTCCAATGACTTTATAAAAATAACAATTATGTATACATATGATGATTTTATATATATGATGATCAAGTGGGTTTATATATTCTCATTTACTCATTTTAGTGTTATGTGTTGGAAATTTTCAAGACTAGTTACACTAGTTCAACTTGTTTACATTTTGAAGCCCAATGGGCCTATTACAAGACCAATACTATTCATTAGCCCAATTATACTTTTATTATCAGTATTATACTTTACATGTTGGGCCCAAGTGGGTTAAGCCCAATAAGTAAATTTATAAGTATTTAGCCCATTTAGTTGGATTATTAGTCCAATAATGCTAACTTAGCCCGTTAATGTCCATATGTTATTTAGTTCAAGTTTTATCGGTTTTTACTTGTATTAAGTACTTATATATCAGTATATGACCTTTAAAAAGTTTACATTAGACGGGTCCGATCGTCTAAGTTTTAATTGACGAAAAACGTTAATTTTACGGTACTAGCCGAAAAGACGTAAAAATCATGTTTATAGTTTTATAACTTATAAAACATACCAAACTACCATTTTTATATAATGTCCATTTATTTATCCTTATACATATTTATATAAATGAAATATATAAAAGTCAATTACTAAACTAGTCTAAAATAGAACCCTTTTACCAAACTAGACCAATTTTCATTACTTTACCAAACTAGACCATGGTGCATACTCTTGTGCATGGAGATGCACAAACTTAATGCATACAACACATAAGTTATGTACACAGCGCATAAGGTTTTGTGCATTCTTTGGTTATGTATATAAAAAGTGTAATTCTATGCTATGTACTATTGTAATTTTCAAGACCCAACAATAAACATATATATACAACGTATACACAGACTATACACATAACAAACATGATTTATCAAGGATGCTAAAATTGTGGATATATGTTATGTATAATCAAAAAATTGAATAACTTGTATGAGAAAGAATAAAAATTTAGAGTGAAGCCTCAAGTGCATATTATGCATCATGACGCACAAGAGTATGTATCATAGTGCACAAGCTTATGCATCTTGGCGCACAAATCTTTATGCATCTTGGCGCACAAAACTTTATGCATCATGGTGCACAAGCTTATGCACCATGCGCACAAAATCTTATGCATCAAGGCGCACAAAACCTTATGCATCAAGGCGCACAAACTTATGCATCATGGCGCACAAGCTTATGCACCAGGCGCACAAAATCTTATGCATCTTGGCGCACAAAACCTTGTGCATCAAGGCGCACAAGCTTATGCATCATGGCGCACAAGCTTATGCACCAGGCGCACAAACATGAATGCACCATGCATAACTCATTTTGACTATGCATCTGGCGCACAGTAATGGTGCATCCGGTGCATAACTGTAATAACCCGTACTTTAAAATCAACATTTAGACCGAGATCTAATCTGATTTCTAGTATTCAGATCAATATTTATTACTCGACTTTTATTTGTGATATTTGTTCGACGAATAATATTGATTTCTCGGCTAACTTGCGAGGTTAGGGTTTTAAGGTATCGAATAGGTGTCATTTATTATTTGTCGGAAAAATTCTATGTCCGTCATCGACCGTAAATATCCTCGTTATGACATAGAAATATTTTCTATTGTCGTCGTTTTAATTTATCTTTTTACGATCATTCTTCATAATTTACATTAAACCTTTAGGCGTCATTCGTTTATTCGACGCATTAACGTTTATTAAATTATAAACCCTCATTTATTTATCGAAATATCAATGTTCTCCGAATGTCAACGTTTTTATTTTAGATTGAGCGTTTATTTTTTTGTATTTTACGTGTATCTTTCAAAATGTGTAACTTTTAAAATATCAGACCTCAATAATACCCGCATTTACCAATTACGAAGTAAGATTTATATTAAATATTACACATTTCATAAGTGAACGGTGCTAGCCCACAACAAAAAAAAAGTTACATATGGTGTTCCATATGGTGTTCCATTTATGCTACACGTATACACACTTGTAAATTTGTGTGCATCAACATTTATCCTACCAAAGTTTCTATGACATTCTCATATCAACACATCAATATCTTCACACAACTTGATCTAAAGAAACTTATATCCTCTTCATTTTTTTAACCGAACTATAAAGGATTAAAAATATTGATCAATGTTTTATATATGGAGTACTTTGGCTAAAGTTTAAGAATTATTTCAAGAGGCTTTTAAGAGTTTGAATATCTTTGGGCTATTATTGATATGAGTTTAAACCATATGATTTCATTTTTATAACGTGATCCCTTTTATCGAAACTCGTAAACGATATATGTTTCGATTTGATCGATGTAATTTTCTATAGTTTTGAATTGATTGTCGCATTGGAAAATTTCTCAAATGCGCCCAATTCTTTTGACTCTTCACTTTTCATGTGAAATTTTTCTAACTTATATCGACCGTCGCAAGTTTGATAAGCTGGTAGTAATGTACCTTGAGGCACTTAAAAAAATATTGATGACTTGTTAATTTTTCGTTACTAATGGCTTTTCTTTTAGTTTCCTTATAAGGATTTAAGCTTCACTCAAGTCGTTCCCTTGTGATCGTTACATATACTCGTTGCTTCGAATTTTGTTCACCTGACCTTCGTTAGAAACCTCAGCGATAACTTGTCTATTTCTTACATCTTCGCCATTTAAACGAAGACTACTGAGACGAATTAAGTGCCGGGACGTCGCTTCCTAAAGGGTTAGATGATGTAATAACCCGTACTTTAAAATCAACATTTAGACCGAGATCTAATCTGATTTCTAGTATTCAGATCAATATTTATTACTCGACTTTTATTTGTGATATTTGTTCGACGAATAATATTGATTTCTCGGCTAACTTTTGAGGTTAGGGTTTTAAGGTATCGAATAGGTGTCATTTATTATTTATCGGAAAAATTCTATGTCCGTCATCGACCGTAAATATCCTCGTTATGACATAGAAATATTTTCTATTGTCGTCGTTTTAATTTATCTTTTTACGAGCATTCTTCATAATTTACATTAAACCTTTAGGCGTCATTCGTTTATTCGACGCATTAACGTTTATTAAATTATAAACCCTCATTTATTTATCGAAATATCAATGTTCTCCGAATGTCAACGTTTTTATTTTAGATTGAGCGTTTATTTTTTTGTATTTTACGTGTATCTTTCAAAATGTGTAACTTTTAAAATATCGGACCTCGATAATACCCGCATTTACCAATTACGAAGTAAGATTTATATTAAATATTACACATTTCATAAGTGAACGGTGCTAGCCCACAAAAAAAAAAGTTACATATGGTGTTCCATATGGTGTTCCATTTATGCTACACGTATACACACTTGTAAATTTGTGTGCATCAACATTTATCCTACCAAAGTTTCTATGACATTCTCATATCAACACATCAATATCTTCACACAACTTGATCTAAAGAAACTTATATCCTCTTCATTTTTTTAACCAAACTATAAAGGATTAAAAAAATTGATCAATGTTTTATATATGGAGTACTTTGGCTAAAGTTTAAGAATTATTTCAAGAGGCTTTTAAGAGTTTGAATATCTTTGGGCTATTATTGATATGAGTTTAAACCATATGATTCCATGATCTTGTGATCCCGTCTTATCTTTTGTAAGAGATCATCTTATTAATTTTGTTTTAATTTTTGGTTATTTTATGATGAATATTTTCCATTTCATATGTGTACTTATATGTATAATCATTATTTAGTTTATTTTGGATATTGTATATGAATTCAAACACCTAAAAACAAGCTAGACAATCTCTTGATATAGATTAGAATTTTTATAATATACCAGCAGCAAAGAATGTATTACGTGGTAAAATCAGTAGTTTTTGAGGTTGTCATACATTAATAGGTTGATAGGACTATGTTTTGTGGTGATTTTTCCGGGTCGCTCGTCTCATGACGATACCCGATGATTCAGATATGGCCAAAACGGTAAAAATGTGCCAAATCTGATCACCAGTTTTACATAGCTGTTTACTCGTAATTTTTGTATAACAAACCCTAAGAAGGTAAAACTAAAAGAGTTAGATAAAATTATGTAGGACCTTCACGAGTCGGATGATTTTTTACGGATAAACGGTTTGGAAATGGCGGACAAAACGGTGGAACTGAAGCTGGCTGCGAAAAACAGCCAACTCTTCTAAGCGATAAAATGGGCAAATGAGCTATAATAAATATAAATTAGGGGAAATTGAACTTATAATAAGTATACTACATAAGTTAAGAATGATTTTGGTTAAAAGAAATCATCTATATTATTTACGGTTTAGGAGAAACGATCTAATCTATGAGGCGTTTTAGAACTCGTAATACATATAACGTGTATTTAGGCCATTAAAGCCCAACATACAGTTATAATGGCTATTGGGCCATTATTGTACTTGAGATTAATACTGTATTTGGAGATCAATACTGAGTTTGAAATGGATTTAGGTTATATAAATGTGTAATAGGCTAGAATGGGCTTAATTATCAAAATGAGAAAATATATGGTAAATTGTTATCGAATGTTTTATAAAAAGTTTTATATAACTTATACAATGTCCAAACTTACTAAAGTGAACTATTTACATATATGTATGACTTATATATAGTCTCGAACCTAAGACGCGTCTCGTCATTATAGGTCTCGTTCGGTTATATGTCGACCGTTGGGCATCTCGTTCTCGAGCAATGAGCGACTAATATCTCGTGAAGTCTTGTATCGACTATTGGATGTTTGTTCCTCGATAAATGTGTGATAGCTATATCAGGTGAGTCTATAGCCTCGCTTTTATATTATCTTGCAAATGATTTTAACCCGCGAGGGGGAATACATGCTATTTTATAAAATGAACACAAGTTGTTTTCGGTATGCTGGACCCGAATATGATGATAAATGCCTAAGTACCATTGTCTTATGAAGTCCCTGAATTTCATGAACTGTTATGTACCTTGCGAGGTAAACGCTAATACATATGATAGATCTATTTGGTTTGACAGCCTTATCCTAGGGTATGTATCCTTGTGATCACCTGAGAGGGATATTATGTATAAGAGGTCGCTGGTATATGACAATATTACCTGTTGTAGGGGCGCCGTAAGTGACTCGGTTTGACGTATTGGTTAACGTTCAGTTGCATGAGCTTAAGGCATTTATCGATATATATATGACTTGTCTGTATGACAAGCTTGAGATGATTAAAATGCTTGTGTTCAAATGATGATTTGCAAAACCTATAGACTTGCTCAACCGTTGTGTTGATGATTTTAAGCATGTATTTCAGGTAATCAAGATGGATAGCAGCGGAGCATGCGAGGAGGGAGTTGGTGCTTACTTGTCTAAACTTTGTTTTTTTTCCATCCTTTTAAATAAATAGATGACTTTTTAAAGTCTTTGATGAATGTATTGTGATGTATCGGTAACGGTTTTTGGGACTAAACGCTACTCTGATTTTATATATTGGGATGGGAAACTTTTTAGACAAGGTTGTATATTATTTTAACGTCTCTTTTGAGGTCGTTTTCTATGATTGTGTGTGATGTGCTATGAGTAGCGCCCCAAAGTGGTATTCCGATGCGTGGTAATTTGGGGGTGTTACAATAACTTATTTTGACTATGCATCCGGCGCATAGAATATGACGCACAAGAATTTTTCATGCACTTTAATTTATAATCGTAAGATCAATACATCTAACGGTTGATATTGAAAAGTCTATTTTGGTAAAATGTTTATGCATGGACCAATTTCGTATTGTGCTCTTAAAAAAGTTCATTTAAGAAATTCTCTCAATATATAAGTTAGTGGGTTTTAATTTCATATTTTATACTATATTATTTTGAGTGCTTATATAATACTATTAAACTTTAATTTCACAAAATCTGATTTTTAGTTTCACTTTCACCATTTTTATCATATCTTGAGTTCTATAAGGAGATAGAAGCTCATTTTTGGATGACATAAACTTCATATTGTGTGCTACAAATAAGTTAGTTATAGCTACTGCTAAATCCATGTCTAAGTATCCTTAACAGTCCCTACAAAACAGACTATTCAGATTGGTATACTAATTTTGTTTTGATCATATCTCACTCATTTTGATGATTCCATTGCATGGCCAACTCTCACATGTGTATGACATCTAATACTTACTGTAAATTGATTCCACCATGCCATTTTATCAGTTTATCATTTGGTTAGTTACTGTTTTTATACAACCAACTTTATAAGCAAGAATTTAACCTTTTTACCTATGGTTTTCCATCTTTTTAACCATGTTTATCAAATCTATCAACACCAAATCCCCACATAATATTTTTAATCATCATTCATCATCATATATATATATACATAAATAAAGAAAATACAAGATTACATAATCAAAATAACAAGAGGATAGGAAGAACAATCTTTATACCACCAAAGTGATGAAAAGGTTGAGATTTTGGATGAACAAGGCTTGGTTTTGGTAACCAATCTTATGAAATATCAAGACCACCTTCAAGATTACCAAGGATATGAAGACACCTTCAACAAATCAGCCCTAAACTCCTTGAAAATCAGCCCAAAGACCTCCATGAAAACTCCTTTTTATATGTTAGAATCACCTCCAATCTTCATCTTTTTGTGTAGTTATCAACATATGTTGATTATATCTTTTGTTTATGGTTAAAATTTGATGATGATGGTGAATTAATGGTGATGTTGGACGTTCAAGGGGAGAGAGGAAGAGTTGAGAGAGTTTCTTGGTTTGCATGTGTGAGAAATGGTTTATGGTTAGCTTGTTTTGTGGTTAAGTGGTTTTGCATAGCACTAAGGACATGTGTCCTTAGTGTGTATGTAAACTTGACACCACACTTGGTGTGTTGTCTAAGTCTTGGCCACCCATAGTGGGGGTGAGGCAAGTGTAAACTTGTCTCATCTCCACTAATTTACGGGTACTCCTCGATTCTAGTTTCCTCGATTTACGTGCCCTCGGGTCATTTTACGTAAACGGCTTTATAAATTATGAATCAACGGCACAAATAGAATCTAATAAAAATTTTCTCATCAAAAACGGAGTTCAAAAACGTAAATACGTAAACCTAGGGTTTCCGGTTTAGTCGTAAAGGACGTTAAATTATGCACGTAAGTCCTAATCTCTTCTCGTAAATTTGTGAGTTTATGAACCAACACAAATTTAAAATTCCAAAATAATATTCAAGGATAAATTTATTTCCTGAAATGTCGGACTGTCACCAAAACGGTGTATGTAAACGTAAGCACGTAACGTAGAATTCTCCGGTTTAAATGTAGTCGATGCTACTTCAAGACGTAAACCCAAATTTCTTCCCAAAAATGAGTGAGTTCATAATATAACATTAAAATAATATTTTTAAATAATACTTGAGAATAAAATATCAACCATAAATCGACGGATTGTCACAGTATTAATATTTGTAATACCCTGCAGAGATTTGAGTTGAAAAAGAGGCTTACCTATGGGGAACAATTTTAGTTTTACCTTCAGGTTTAGTACTGTTTTTGAATAATTGTCATTATGCACCTACAATTGTTAAGGGTGTCATTTCCTTTTCTTGTATGTTGGATCTTGGATTTACTCACACGATTGACAATAATAGAATTTCTGTTTTCAAAGATGGTTTATTCTATTTTGAAGCAATTTCTATGAATGGTGTTTTTGAAATTAACATGCATGATATAAATTCCAAGAGGAAAAATAATTCTGTTTTTAGCATGAATAAGAAGAGTAAGTTAGACAAGAACTCTTCTTATCTTTGGCATTGTAGGCTTGCCCATATTGGGAAGACTCGCATACAAAAGCTTCAACGTGATGGGCTTTTGGAAAGTATCAATGTGAATCTTGTATCTCTAGGAAGATGACCAAGAAACCTTTTAATAGCAATATTGAAAGGGCTACTGAACTACTTGGTTTAATACATACTGATGTGTGTGGACCACTTAGACATGTGTCAAGGAAATGTGCTAGCTACTTCTTGACGTTTACGGATGATTATAGCCATTATGGTTATGTTTATTTACTTAAGCAAAAACATGAGGTATTTGAAACATTCAAAACGTTTAAAGCCGAAGTAGAGTTACAACTAGGAAAGAAGATTAAAGCTCTTCGTTCTGATCGTGGTGGTGAATATTTAAGTCAAGAGTTTAAAGATTATTTAAGTGAGAATGGAATTGTTCAGAAACTTACTTCTCCGTATACTCCACAACAAAATGGTGTATCTGAAAGGAGAAATCGTACATTATTGGATATGATACGATCTATGTTTAATCTTACAACTTTACCATTATCCTTTTGGGATTATGCTCTTGAATCTGCTGTTCGTATTCTAAATATGGTTCCTACAAAGAAGGTTGATAAGACACCATATGAACTATGGCATGGCAAGAAGCCATACTTGTCTTATTTGAAAATCTGGGGTTGTGAGGCGTATGTGAAACGTGACTCTGGAGATAAACTCAAACAACGCTCAGTAAAATGTATCTTTGTAGGTTACCCTAAGGAAAATATGGGTTACTACTTTTATTATCCGGCTGAGAACAAAATAGTTGTGGCTCGGTATGGAGACTTCCTTGAAAATGATCTTGTAAATCAAGAATTCAGTGGGAGAAATTATGATCTTGAAGAAATTCAAGAAGATACATTGCCTTCTGAAAATACTAGCGAAGAAATTCCTGAAGAACCAGAAAGTCTGAGTGTTCCACCGGAATTAATTCCTCCACGTAGGTCTCAAAGGACCATACGTGCGCCGGACAAACTATGTCTTTACATAGAGGATGATGAGGAGGAAGTAGGGGATCTTGGTGAACCTGCTAACTATCGGTCCGCAATGTCTGATCCAGAAAAGTCAAAATGGATAGTTGCGATGAATGAGGAAATGAAATCCATGGAAATCAATGATGTTTGGATTCTTGTAGACACACCTAAAAATGCTAAAGTAGTGAAAAATAGGTGGATCTTTAAGAAGAAAACTGACATGGATGGTGATGTACAATCCTATAAAGCACGTTTAGTGGCTAAAGGTTTTACTCAAACTTTTGGCATAGACTACGAGGAGACATTTTCTCCTGTAGCAGACTTACGAGCCATTAGGATTCTCATAGCTATAGCAGCATACTATGACTATGAGATATGGCAAATGGATGTTACAACTGCCTTCTTGAACGGTCTCTTAGATGAAGACATCTATATGCAACAACCGGAAGGGTATGTTGATCCTAAATATCCAAAGCGCGTGTGCAAACTTCAAAGATCTATTTATGGTTTGAAGAAAGCATCACGTCAATAGAATAAGCGATTTGATGAAGAAATCAAAAAGTTCGGATTTATTCAAAATCGTGATGAGCCATGTGTATACCGCAAAGCTAGTGGGAGTAATATAGTGTTCCTAATTCTATATGTCTATGACATATTAATCATGGGAAGTAACATTCCAAGACTTAAGGAAGTTAAGGATTATCTTGGTAAATGTTTTTCTATGAAAGATTTGGGAGATGCTGCGTATATTCTGGGAATTAAAATCTATCGAGATAGGAGTAGACGGTTAATTGGTCTTAGCCAAGATGCTTATATTGATAAGATATTGAAGAAGTATAACATGCATAACTCTAAGAAAGGTTTTCTACCAATGGAGGTTAAGCATAAGTTAAGTCATGAGAAAGATGCATCAACACCTGAAGAGGTGGCTTACATGAAGAAGGTGCCTTATGATTCGGCTGTAGGATCTATTATGTATGCTGTAAGATGCACAAGGCCTGATGTGGCGTTTGCTCAGAACTTGGTCAGTAGATACCAACAAAATCCAGGAAAGTTCCACTGGACTGCTGTTAAGCATATTCTAAAGTATTTAAGAAGTACGAAAGATATGTTTTTGGTATTCGGGGGTTAACCAGACACATAATTGAATGTAACAGGATTCTGTGATGCGTCCTGGCAATGTGATAAAGACGATACGAAGTCTCAGACGGGTTACGTGTTTGTCATCAATGGAGGAGCAGTTGACTGGAAGAGCAGTAAGCAGAAAACCATTGCTATGCATGCGACTCAATCTGAGTACATGGCCGCTTCAGAAGCTGCAATGGAAGCTGTTTGGATTAGGAAGTTTATTGGAGATCTTGGAGTGATGTCTTCAATTAAAGAACCTATTGATATATATTGCGACAATTCTGCTGCAATAATATTCGCCAATGACCCTGGAGTTATGAAAGGCGCCAGACACTTTAAACGTAGAAATTACTACGTTCGAGAACAAGTGGAAGCTCGAGAAATAAAATTAATAAAAGTTCACACAGATGATAATGTAGCTGATTCTTTTACTAAGGCTTTATCTAGGCCAAAGGTAGTTAAAGCATGCCAAGGCAATTTCGTTGCAACTAGCTAGCGAATTCATGCAATAAATCTGTTGATTAGTATTTGGATAAAGGATGTAAGACATTATTGAATTGATGAAATAAAGATTGGATTTCGTTTATTTTCTGTTATTTGATTTTGTATCCTATTTTACATGTTTTAATCCGTGAGCATTATGTCGACTAATAATATGGGAGTCTTATTAAACTAAGACAATTCAAAATAGTGACAGAGTATACTTGAAAGTATATTGGTCAATTTTGGATGATGTTTGATGGATCAAATATTGGACTTATCCAACTATATGATTTTACTTTATGGATCTTTGTCATTAAGTAAATCATAAATAGTTATCCTTAGACTTGAGATGCCAGAAAACTGCATTGAATATAGTGCATTTCTGTAAGGACCTAACGCTAAACGTAACTGGTAGTCATAAGGGTTATTTTCAGAAGTGTTGCAAAGTTCATGTGTTTTGCTTGTAGTCGAAATGGGATTCGTTTCCTTCAAATTATTATTTGAAGTATAAATACAACTGGGCCCCTCGGGGAATAGTAAGATGTTTGTGTGGCCACACCCAAATTTATTTTGGTAATCTTGCTATATCCGTAAACGAGAAATAGAATAGTTAATGACTGAATGACTAAGATCCATATCCTTATTAACGATGTATTTGAAATGAAAGGATAATAATAATGATATAATCATTAAAAGGTTCTTGTCCAGGAGGCCTTACTCGAGTTGTACTAGTGACATTGTTAGTGTAACTAAACGCTAATCAACGTGATCACGATATTCGAATTTTGTCCAAGTGGGAGCTGAAAGTTTATGGACTTAAAAATCGATTATCGTGTGATAGGATCGAACTCGAGATCACGGGATTGCACATATTACGTTAAGGGTTAATTTGTTAATTAAATATATTTATTATATTTATTAAATCAAACCGTAGCTAACGATCGTTAAGTAATTAAAAGTTAAGTATTAAACGACCGTTATAGAAGGTTAAAGAAGCTAAAAGAAGGAGTCGGAAAAGTTCCGGAAACCTCTTTTGGAGGTGATGTATTTCCGGCCTAAATGGGAGACAAAAGAAAAGGGGAAAATATTTTGTGGCTTTATTTTGTTTAACCTTGGAAGAGAAGTTTTCCAAGGTGTATATAAACAAACAAAAAGCCTCATAATTTTCACCTCATATCTTTCTTTCTTTTACTCTAAAATCCGGCCAAACAAACACCCTATTAGGGTTCTTCTTTAATTTTTATTAAGCTATTCTAAAACTAGTCCTAGCCCCTCTCTAGGGTTGTTGGGTAGATCTTCCATAGACTTGGAAGCTCGGTTTGTTCGTGCTAGACTCACGGTTAACTCGCCGTATCACGTGTGTATAAGATCGTGGTGTAATCTTGCTTTAGATTACATCCTGGTGGTGTTCGTGATCTATCTCTACCGGACCGTTCCGTCAACTTGTAAATCTTGCTAGGATAAAGGTATGTAACCCTAGCGATTAATTATAATCGTGTTAATTAAAGATCTTGTTAATTTGCTTCCGCTGTGTGTTCTTTGATCCATATTAGGGTTTTTATAATTGTTATGATAAACATAAACCATCACATTGAATTGGCGAACAAGGATTTGTATGAAATGGGAGTATTCACGTTACTGTGGATTTGGGAGCAAGTGCGCCTTTGCTCACGGTGAAACAAGTAGCAATATTTATTAACCATATCACAGTCAGTCAGTGAATGGTTTGATTTTCTATCTTCAGTTATTAAATAAGATCTATAGATATAAAGATTGTTACATTTTTTGAAGTTGGCAATCATCAGTTAATGGTTTTGTAAGACACTTTGACTTAGATATTCATGTTTTATGGTCTATAGGAAGCCATAAAAATTATTTATTTGGTATAATCCAACAGCATTAGATTAATGTGGATTTATGTCATACTTTCATCTAAATCCATTTTTATTGTGTTTATCTTATGAGCATGAGCCTATTAGTTTATATATTTGCTGAGTAGATTGGATTTCCGTCTTGTAATAAAGCATTAAAGCTGTGTATGTACAAAAAATTTAATCATCAATGAGGAAAAAAATAATTGTATTAATGTTGTCCAAAAATGAAATGAGTATGATACCTGTACGTCCTTTACATCACCAATACCTGACTATAAAGTTTTGGCTAGGATTCATTGTGTTAAAGATGCTTTCTTCAGGGTAATTATCAGTGCTCCTGCTGACACATAAGTAGTCAATAATAGGAAAAGAATGAGGTTAACTAGTAAGGAAATACATTGAGTAACATGAAGTATTCGTTATAAAGGGTGTAAGTAAAAGGTAGCTCATTTACGAGGGCACCAAACAAAGAGAAAAACGAGTGATACACACCAATATTTCGCCAATCTTTAAGACAGCAGATGCACGGAATATGTCTGTTGGATCACGCAAACACATCAGTATTTTGAGGACCACGTTAACTGCTAGCAACCGCAAGAAGTCGATATGGGTCTTCATTTTTCTACAACAAATAATCAATTATCATACAAAAAAAGGCAAACTATCAACTATTAAAAGTGCATATTACAATAATCTATTATAACTCATTATCCCTATAATCACCAAAAACAACTAAAAAGGTTACTAATTCAAGTACAACTACAAACACATGTTAAACATAATCCACATACACTCGATATTGTATAATAAATTACGTAAACACTTATAGAAAAACTTACTATAGTGCCGTTAAAAACTTACTATAGTGCCGTTAAAATAAATAAATAAATAAATACATTATTATAGTAGAACTACTGTCACACATTGAAATACATGTGATAAATCTGAATACGTTTCATAAACCTTCATATTATTAGTTGGGATTGAACGACTAACACAGTAGCACATATTCACAATTATTGTCACAATATTTAGAATCTGATACCTTTGAAAATCACAGTCAAATTTGTACATAAATACATTCTAATAAAATAGCTTTAAATTATCAAAGTACTATCAAACTGCAATATATATCTACAAATAATCTTTAACTTAAAACATTAATAATCAAAATGTCAGTTACTAAAAAAAGTAAATAACAGCAACCTCTTTTTTTTCTGGATAAGTGAAGTTATATGTGTTTGTTGATCATTAATCATAATATTTTTAATCAATTAGCTTTTTCTTATGATCGTCGGCCACTATACCCTGCTTACGAGGTTATTATGACACTGAAAAGTAAAAGAGCATGACTATTGTCAATAAGCCTTTTGCTCTCCTATTTGTTTCAGCACATGTGTAATGCTAAACAACAAAGAAGCAGAACAGAATACACAAAAAAGTTATTAAAGAAAACTCATATCTTCAATTCTTAAGTGCAAGTCTTTAAAATAAGTTTTTTTTGGTAAAGAAGTCATTAAAATAAGTTGTGTTAAGTGGGGAAGGGAGACACATGTTACTATCAGGGCATGTAATCTATCGACCATAAAACATAGTATATATGTATGTCAAAGTGTCGGTTACAGAACCATTAACTGATAATTGCCAAGTTCAAACGATGTAACAATCTTTATTTTAAGATCGTGTTCAATAACGGAAGATATAAAAGCAAACCATTCACTAACTGTGATATGATTACTAATTATTGGTACATGTTTAACCGTGAGCAAAGGCACACTTGCTCCCAAATCGGCAGTAGCCTGAATACTCCCATTTCATACAAATCCTTGTTCGCCAAGTCAGTGGACTCACAGTTGCATCAGCCTGTGCTGCTAGAAGTGGCTGAGGTGCTAATGGTGATGTTGGTGCTGCAGATTGTGGCCATGCTGGCAGTGCCACTAGTACCGGTGGTGGTGCTACTGGTGGCAGTGCTGAAGTGTCTCTCCTATGCCTTTTATAAGAACTAGACCTGCCACCCGAAACTAATATTGTTGTTCCTTCACAATGCTTGGATTCTAAGTCGTGAACATAAGTACAATCATCATCAAAAGGGCAGCCGTCTTCACTATAGAACTTCTTGCAGTGTTTCAAGGTTCTATCAATATTCTTCTCAATTGGTGGAAATGGAAATCATTCCCTTAGTTTGCCAAAAGATCATTTTGCTCAGTGGCAAGCCCAAAGTCTTCATAATTATGCCGAACACTTCTAAGTTCTGCACTGCTATGTGTAAAATTGCAGTTGGTGGCATTCTGGCAAGTTTCTGATTTGAGTTCAACACACCATTTTGTCTTGAGTAACATTTTTTGGATCTGTATCGATCTATCAGCCGCAACTGCATTCCCACCGTGACTCAAATCGCAAGTAGTACCACCAGATGTTGTATCATACTCATTTCCTGTTACTGAAACCGGCTTATCGTCTCAACCAATTATGTGAGTGACATTTCCAAAATATCATGAACTGTCCTTTTTGGGTGCCGGCGGATACATGTAACAAAAGTTTATAAAAAAGTATGCCGAACCCTAGGCTAAACAAGGGGTTTAAATTACACATTTAAACCACTGTTTGGCGTACGCTTCTGCCTACTTTTTTTACAAAATTTTGTTAAATATATCCGCCGCCACCCGAAATGGATAGTTTCGGATATGATGGAAATTTCGTTCACATAATTGGTGGAGATGATAAGCTGGTTTCAGTAACAGGAAATGAGTATGATACAACATATGGTGGTATTTGAGTTATGGTGGGAATGCAGTTGCTGATGATAGATAGATAGCGATCCATATAATGTTATTAAAGACAAAATGGCGTGTTGAAATCAGATCAGAAACTTGCCAGAATGCCACCAACCGCAATTTTGCACATGGGACTGCAGAACTGAAATGTTCGGCAGAATTATCACGACTTTGGGCTTGCCAATGAGCATAAAGATCTTTTGGCTAAGCTAAGGGAATCATTTCCAATTCCGCCATTTGAGGAGAATATTGATAGAACCTTGAAACATTGCAAGAAGTTCTATACTGAAGAGAGCTGCCTTTTGGTGACGACTCTACTTATGTTCACGAATTAGAATCCAAGTATCATGAAAGATCAACAATACTAGTTTCAGGTGGCAGATATAGTTTTACTAAAAGGGAGCACTGCCACCAGTAGCACCACCACCGGTACTAGCGGCACTGCCAGCATGGCCACAATCTGCAGCACCCAACATCACCATTAGCACCACAGCCACTGCCAGCAACAAAGGCTGATACAACTGCGAGGCAATTGAATTGGTGAACAAGAATTTGTATGAAATGGGAGTATTCACGCTACTGCGGATTTAGGAGCAAGTGTGCCTTTGCTCACGGTGAAACAAGTAGCAATGATTATTAATCATATCACACTTAGTGAAAGGTTTATTTTCTATCTTCAGTTATTAGATAAGATCTAGATATAAAGATTGTTACTACAATTTTTGAACTTGGCAATCATCAGTTAATGGTTTTATAACAAACACTTTGTATAATCCAATAGCACTAGATTGTCGTTTTACTTTCATTTAAATCCATTTTTATTGTATTTATCTTATGAACATGAGCCTATTAGTTTATATCTTTGCTGAGTAGATGGGATTTCCCTGTAATAAAGTTGTGTACGTACACAAAACTTAATAATCGATGAAAAAAATAAATGTATAATGTAGAACAGACCTTGAAATGATGTGATATCAATCTCGGTGATAACAAAATACATGTCCTTTACCTCAATACCTGTCTATAAAGTTTTGGCTAGGATTCATAGTGTTGAAGATGCCTTCTTCAGTTATCAGTGCTCGACGTGCTAGTTGGATAACCAAGGCATGATACTGCTGACACATAAGTAGCCAATAAAAAGAAAATTATGAGGTTAACTAGTAAGGAAACACATCGACTAACATGAAGTATTCGTTGTAAAGGGAGTAAGTAAAAGGTAACTCATTTACGAGGGCACCAAAACAAAGAGAAAAACCAGTGATACTCACCAAAATTGTGCCAATCTTAAGACACAGCAGATGCATATGTCAGTAGGATCACGCAAACACATCAGTATTTTGAGGAGCACGTCAACTGCTAGCAACCACAAGAAGTCAATACGAGTCTTCATTTTCTACACTAAATAATCAAGCATAGCTTATCATACAAAAAAAAAAAGCAAACTATAAACTATTAGTGCTACATTATAAGTAACTATCAAGTAATTAAGAATTTAAGATAAGTTTCCGTTTCTTCAAATTATGTTTTTAACTAAATTAAAGCATATTGCAAACAGATGTTTACAATAATCTATAATCACCAAAAATAACTAAAACAGTTATGAATTCAAGTACCACATACATCGCTAATTCGTATAATAAACTAGGTAGGTCTTATAGAAAAACTTGCTATAAATGTCACACTTTGAAACACACTTGAAATCGCTAGCTAGTTTGGTATGATAAATCTGACTTTGTTTCGAAAACCTTAATATAGGGATTGAACTACTAACATAGTAGCACATATTCACAATTAGTGTTACAAAATTTAAAATCTGAAGTCAAATTTTTACATAAATACAAACTTTAAATTATCAAAGTATCAAACTACAATATCTATAACACATAATCTTTAACTTAAAACATTAATCATCAAAATGCCAGCAAATCATGGTTACTGAAAAAACAAAAAATAACAGCAACCTAGTTTTTTTTCTCTAGATAAAGTGAAATTATATGTGTTGAGTTGATTCATTACCTGAAAAATATATAGGTATGAGAAATGAGATTGATTCTGTTGTGTCTATAAAGATATTGAATGCAAATGTTTTATGTTGTTTAAATATTCATTTTTTGTTAATATTTTTTAAATTTAGAGAATATTAAATGGATATAATTTAGGTGTTATACTTTTTCTATATATGGATGAAATGATATCAAATCCTAAAAGGTGATCTTTGACCAAATGTGAATAACTTGTTTTGAATGATAATTTGCTTGGATAAAGAAATCCTTTAATGGGAATTAATTATTTTGTGCACAAAACAAAGACAGTATTACTATAATTTACTATAATTATTTTTGAATGATAATTTAAAGCATAAATTAATTGCACAAGTTTTGAATCATCAAACAAACTCAAAGTTTATCTTTTTGCATGTTATTTGATATTATTAGTTTCTTAAATTTGTAATGTTATCAAAGATGATGTTGTTTTACATAAAAATAATATTATTTAAAGGAACACAAGTTAGAAAACATATAATTTTAATAAAAAGCTATTTAGTTGCATATTTTCTTTTCTTATGCGTTTATTAATGTTTTCTTTCTGTGTACTTAAACATTTTTTGAAGTGATACATTTATCGAATAAACTGTATACCAAAACGAACATGATCATTATAGCAAGATTCACGTCATAATTACTCGTGAATTAGTTGAGTTTTAGTTTATGTATTGTTTTCATAATAGGCTGTGCAAGTACAAGTGTGCAACCATTTAAAACCAAAAAGACAGCTAAAACATAGAGCAAAAGGTACAGACTGGTCAATAAGGCATAGTTTACATTTGATTCATCCAATTAACAAGGCTAAAATATATATTAGTACCTTGAACTTGACGATCATTTAATACCCTGAACTTGCAAAGGTGCAGAATAGTACCTTAAACTTGACAAAATAGAATTTCTACTACCCTATGCTAGTTAATTCAATAATTAATTGTTTTTTTCTTGTAAAAATCATTTTAGTAAGATATTTTATAATAAATAATTTATAGTGAAACTTAAGCTAAGTAAATATATATATTGGAAAAATTTAGTTACTCTTTATTTTTAAAATTAATATAGTATTTTAATTTATTATTTAGAATATAAAAAATAGATTTGTAGCAATGATTTTTAAAATATTTATAATGCACTATTTTATATATAATTTATTATATTATATTATTAAGTGTTTGTTTCAAATAACAATTATAATAAATTTGTAGAAATTTTGTAATTTTCCGTTTAATATGCATATGAAGAAAAAAATAGTTAACTTGTTATTGTTTTGAATATTTTGAAGCGTACATTTAACGAATACGTTAAGATAAATTATTTATTATACCAGATTTATTAAAGTGTTTTTGTAATAAATAATTATCGTAATGTATTAGCTAAGTGTACGCTTCAAAACATTTAAAATAATAACAATTTAACTCTTTATTTCATCATATGCATATTTAAATAGTAAATTACAAAACTTCTATATATTTAACTTGTTCTAGTAATTGTTTGAAACTGATACTTAAATATATAAATTAAATATATTAAAAGTAGTGCGCAATAAAAATTTTAAAAATCATTACTAGAAATATATTTTTTTGTATTAAAAATAATAGATTAAAATACTATATTAATTTTTAAAAATAAAAATTAATTCAATTTTTGGAAAATATATATTTACTAAGCCCAAATTTTACAATAAATTATTTATTACGATATTAAATACCTTACTAAAATGATTTTTATGAGAAAAACAATTAATTAGCAAATTAACTAGTATAAGGTAGTAGAAATTCCATTTTGTCAAGTTCATGGTACCACTCTACACTTTTAAAAGTTTAGGGTACTAAATGATCAACTTTACCAAGTTCAGGTATTAATATGTTTTTTTGGCCAATTAACAACTATCTGAAAAAGAATTGTACTAAAACAGCCCTTTCACTACAAAAAAAGTTGTGATTTGCCACACTTTTTTATACACACTTCTAAATAGTGTGAAAAATATTTTGAGTTTAATAACACATATAAATATGCAAAAGAATGATCACATAAATAAGTGTGAACAAATTTTAAAACACCACACTTATATATGTTAAGAAAAAAGTTCACACTTTTTTGTGTGAAATATTCTATAATTCTCCACACTTTCAATTGTGGACCACATTTTGTTACACCCATATTCCCCACATTTCCTAAAAATAAGGAGTGTGGAAAATATGGGTGTAACAAAATGGGGTGCACACTTGAAAGTGTGAAAAAATATGTAATATTCCACACTAATAAGTGTGATTTTTTATTCTTAACACATATAAGTGTGGTGTTCTAAATTTTGTTTACATTTATTTATGTGATCATTTTTTACACATTTATATGTGTTAATAAACTTAAAATATTTTTCACACTATTAAAAAGTGTGTACAAAAAAGTGTGACAAAACACAACTTTTTTTGTAGTGTTTTGGATCCTTTATCCAAACCGCATTTTGCCACATCTAACTACACCACTGGTAAACAAGATACGGAGCAAAAGAAAATTGTTTTAGATCTCATCTATGATAAAAGAAACGAACACTCAGTACCAACTGGTTCAAGTACAGCACATGTCTTAGAAAAGAACAAATCATAGAAAAAGAATTATAATAAAAAAGTTCTAACTGATGCATGCTGTTCATAAATCTAGTGTTGGGGCCGGCCTTAAGGAATAATACTCCCAAAGCACCGGAATTCTTCAGCTCTGTATTTAAGCGATAAAGTGTGGCATGGTTCAGAAATTTCAACGTCAAACAGTGGTGTTAATTCCCGTCCTCTAATATCGACATGAGCCACACTGCAACAAAAGGCTAAAAGTGACGAATCATAAGAAACATTTAGTAATTCATTTATACTTTATCGGGTTTCAATATTCATGTTTTCTGGGTATGATTATTTTCTAATTATTGTGAGTTTAAGGCGTAATAACCAGCGTTACATGTTGGAATAACGAGTTATATATCTGCTTCTGGGTACTAGATACTTAACAAAAAAATCTGCTTGACAAATGGTAAATTTAAAAAACTGCAATTACACAATAGGGTTTGTCAAACATCCTATTTTCCAAGATAACGTACATGTTTTCCTGTTCCCCCCTTGCGGTCATTACGTAGTACAAATATTATTGATATTTTCTACCGCCGTCGCATAATTTGATCCCTAGGAGTTCCATAAATATCAAAGCGTAATATAGACAAATACTACTACTAATAGCAAGTGTCTTTTTTTAGTCTCCGAAATCTTATTGATAAATGTGGGGATCGATGTAGATGATCTTAAAGATTTGGCACACGTACTAGGTTTACGTGAAGCATTATATATGCAATGTACATGACACTGCTCCATTTCAAGTAAATTCTAAGGATAAGTCAGTATCCATATACTAAAAGAGCAGTGACAATAAGTTTAACATATGTTAGTAGCTGAAATAGATATTCTTTATCGAAAAAAGTAACGGGTTAGAAAATTGATCCAAGTCGTTCATGAAAGTATACTGACCATATATAGTACTTGTCATCAGTTCGTTGTTTCTGCATGCGGCCCAAAAACTCAATTTGCAAATAACCACCAATACATATTACTGGTTCAGGCAACCTGAATGTTTGTATGCGATTTTCCTGGCATCAGATATATTTGTTCCATAAAATAACCATTAAATCAAACAAAACTTCACTAAAGCCACAATCACACATGAAAATTATACATAAAAAAAGAAAAAAAGAACTTATATCAAGATCGATTTACCTGAACCATCGGAAAATATTAGGAGGTATACATCCAGACAAACTTGTCATCTGCACATACTTGTGACCCGATGACATTAACATATACAGGTTTCCAGGATTTTGGATGACTCATTCTGAACCTCACTAATCTTGAGTAGATTGGATTTTCCTCTTGAAATAAAGCTGAGTATGCAAATTTAATCACTAATGACATAACGATGAGCATAAGAAAAAAATAAGTGTATAATGTAGAACATACCTTGAAAAGGTGTGATATCAATCTCGGTGATAACACATATAGTACCACACAAATGATATATGAAAGCTTCTGATACTTCTGGATTATCATGTCCTTTACTTGACCAATACTTGTCTTGAAATATTTGGCTACGACTCATAGTGTTGAAGATGCTTTCTTCAGGGTCATTATCAGTGCTCGATGCGCTTACTGAAAAAACAAGGAAAGAACTTGGTGGAAATGATGTACATGCCCAGAATAAAGAAGCGTATGCATTATGTTCTCTTTCTAAAGTGTTGTTTGGAGGCTCATTACTAGCTGGTTCAATTACATAAGCTATGCTAGCGACTTGAGGAAATACTCTCAAGCATAGTTGCTTACAAATTCCATTAGATATCACTACAAAACAAGTTATTTATTGTCTGATCATTAGTATACCTCAAATATTAAAACACAGGTAATAAGTTTTACTCCATATACGATAATTGTAATATTCTTGAATCAAAGTAGCTGGTATTAACGACGACATCAAACTCAGAGAAAAACCTATGATACTCACCAATATTTCGCCAATATTGTGATACAGCAGACGCACGGATTATATCAGCGTGATCATGCAAACATATAAGTATTTTAAGCACGACGTCAACTGCTAACAACCACAAGAAGTCAATATGAGTCTTCATTTGCTGCTACATATAAACAATTTATCAAACCAACCTAAGCAATACAAACACAACGCATAAGTAATTTACGATCAACACTAGATGCTTAAGATTGAAGGATAATATGTGCACAAAGTACGATAACATAAAACAGATAAATATACTTTCAAATTTCACATCAACTTATCATACAAAATAAAGGTAACTATAAACTATATAACACCATATTATGACTAGCAGTCGAATAATACAAATAAGTTTCCATTTTTACAAATTATGTGCTTTGCGCAAACACATGTTTACAATAATCCGCATTCATTCATATACACAGGGTGTGTGCCAACCTGCAAAACCGTGCAAATACTGCGCGAGGTACAAAACACATACTAGAGACCAAATTTACAATTACAACGAGGATGTATTTATAGATTTTGGAAACCCCTAGCCCTAGCTTACTCCCCAAAAATAAACAACAAAAAATCATATGAAAGAACTTACTAATTAGAACTATTAGTCTATTATCACACATTGAAATACAATAGAAATCGCTAGTTGGCTATAATAGATCTAAAGTCGTATAAGTAGGATTGATCTACTAACAAAGTAGTAGATACTTATTCACAATCAAATTTTTGCACAAACCAATTCTCATACAATATCAACCAGGTAATCTAGAACTTAAAAAAAAAACAAAAACAACGTGATTTTTTCGATAAACTGAAATTTTAGTCTTGATTACATTACTTGAAGTAAAAAAAAAATTAAAAAAATTGATTACATTACCTGAAGTTATCTAGGAACGATTACGATTGACAGAGTTATAAGAAATGAGATTATGTCGGTTGTGTCTATAAAGATGTAGAATGTAAATGTTTCACGTTGTTTACAATTTTTATTGATATTATAGAAATTTTGAAAATAAATGTACAATGAAAACGGTTGAATGGATATGTGGAGTCAAACAAGAATGTTCGGTCATATGTTTATTATGTATCGTATTTTAGAACGTTGTAATAGGTAGTAGATTAGTTGTGTTTTACGGGCTTAACTTTAAGCTAAAGTTTGACTAAAGCCTAAAAGGAAAGCCCGACCCATTAATATATAGCCCAAACAAGCCGCATGTGGGTGGACTATATATATTCACCTCCTAGCATGTTAGGAGGTGGGTCGGTTCATTTTGTTTTTCTCTCTCTAATCTAATCCTCTCTCAGTTTCACCATTCTCTCTTTTTTCTCTCTCTACTTTCTCTCTCAAGAATTCATCTATCTTTCTTTTTTATTTCTTGTTTAATCATCACTAAAATATGGGACAATATTTGGTATCAATCGCCATGGGATAGATTAGTGATTGTTTTTTTGTTATTGATTGATTTCGTGGGTTTTTCAAGATCAACACCTCACGTCTCAAATTTTTTTGTGTTTTCTGTGCTCTAAAGCTTGATATAAATCTTCTACATAGTTGTGGTAGAGATTTGGGTGCTTTGGATTGGTTAAGATCACGGATTTCTAAGTAAAAATCTCATTTTTATTCGTCTTTTTCGAAACAGTATCGTTATTGCAAAACTTGTGCTTAAAATTCCATCGCAATACTCTAGGGTTTTCATATTGCGACATGTATTGCGAAGATTACTCTAGGGTTTTCATATTGCGATAGGTATTGCGAAGTTTGCATGTTATTGGTATTGCGAATACTTGGAGATTATTGCGAAGAATTGTTTGAACATTGCGAAGATTCAATTGTTTGAACATTGCGAACATTCATTTGTTTGACATTGCGAAGATTGGAGGATTTGAAAATATTACGAAGACTTGTTTTGAGAATATTGCGAAGACTTGTTTTGAGAACATTGCGAAGTTTGGGTTTTCAAACATTGCGAAGACTCATTTTTCAACATTGCGAAATCTGCAACATTGCGAAATCATGAACATTGTGAAACCACCAAATTTTGATCGAAGCATTTTTAGACTTAGCCAGTATCTAGACTAGTTTCGGAATATCGTTTACAAAATAAAAAGTGTTAAAATTTTCCCGTCAAGTAAATTCAAATTTTTTCCATACTAGTTTTAGGCTATTTCTAGCTCGGTTTCAAAATTTGGCGATTACAAAATTTTTTCGGTCTACCGTTATATCGGACTGGGGAATTTATTGTCGGACTGAATAAAAATCGCAATCTTCGGAATTTCAACCACAAACCAATCACACCATATCTACTTAAGATCCGAAGTCAATTCATCAACTGAGACACCATCATCATGGAAAAGAGAAATGCGTGTTCAGACGTAACTGACGTAGAGATGGAACGACTACAACAACGACTATGTATCTTGAGAAAAAACTCCATGGACGGTTTTAGAGTACTTCATGAGTCTTTTAAGGACCTTTCAAGAGTCTTGATCGAATTAGGTGAGTCCACTGCCACATTCAGAAAAACATTCAGAAATGCCATGGATAAACTTGAAGCATAACTTGTCAACGAAAGAATCATTGCTAGTGAAAGCAAGACCACTTTTACTGATCTCAAGACGACACTTGAAAAAACTTTTACTTCTAAATTCATCAAGTCTTCGTGAACAAAGGACTGCTTCAAGAGAAATAATAGAATGGATGCTTTATCATATAAAGATATGATAACCCGCAACATAGACTTCATTATAACATATGTGAACCTCACCATACAGACGCAACAAAAGATTGATGAAAGGCTCAATGCAAGTTGTGGAATAGCATTAGATATTGAGAACACAAGCTGCAGATATGAGACTCCAACGCATAGTTCAGAGAATGATAACAACAGCTCTGGCAAGAAAGCAGCAGCTCTGGCAAACAAGGCATAGACTCTGAGAATGTCATCAGCAATACACCTTCCTACGATAATGGTCCTGTTTTTGATTCTGATCCATTGGACGAGGTACACAATGATGAATACAATGTGTTTGGCAATGCCAATACGCATGAGAATAGTGATCAAACAACAACCCTTATTGACACATGTATGACGGAAAAGGTTGATATCAATACCACACCCGATTCATCAGACATGTGCTATAATGAGTTTGAGGATGATCAACATGCAAATGAGTATGATGATGAAGAGCGTGTCGCGCTTGCTAATTTAATTGCTAGTTTACAAAAAGATGTCAATGAAACTAGAAAGAGTCAGAAGCAATTAAAGAAGGCAAACGCAACGCTCACCCAAAACTTTGAAGAAAGCAAAGCCGCTCTTATAAAATCTAGTGAGACCATTGATAGTTATAGGGCTCAGCTTCTTCAAAGAGACAAAGAGCTTGAGGGGTACAAAGGTCGTTTAATTAACGTTAAAAAGGACGATTTTGATAAATACAACGAAGCTCTTGCTTTGTTAACTAAAGAAAAACGTCAATTTAATGTTTTATTAAGTGATGAACGTAAAAAAACGTACCTTGCAACAACTAAAGTTAACGAACTTGAACAAAGGCTTTCCATGAATAACATTGATTCTGCTAAAATTCTCGATGAAAAGAAACAAGAGGTTGAAACGTTAAAACAAGATTTCAAAAGTGGACATGAAAAAGATACTGAAAAATTAACGGAACTAAAGAACAAGTCGAATTTTTGAAGAAAGTTGTTTATAAAACGCATGACTCTATTCAAACCATCAGAATGATAGCACCTCGGTCGTTTTTAAAGGTAGACCTAGTTTTGAAAGTCCTAAGTACCTCGACCAAGCTCAAACTGAGAACCCGCGCCTTTATCTGGATGAGTCCGAATGGACCGATCCTGATCGTCCTCTTGTTAGGCTTGATAATGAAGAGACATCCCTTTGGGAAGAGGAGAGTAGATCACCGGTCAATAAAGAGTTTGTGAAACCATATAATTATGCTTATGAAAACAGTCTTTATGGTCTTTTCACTCCACAAAAACAGAAGTCTCGTGAGCAATTGTTTTTCGAAAGCAAACAAAGAAGAATTCAATGGAAGAAAGTTTTTGCCACTAAGAAATCTAACGTTTTTAATAATATCAACTACTTGCCTCTTGATGCGTCTAAAAGAAAAAGTAGGAAGACACTTGGTATTCTTAAACATCACATTGATAATATTCAATCAATCGTGGAAAAAGATTGGCAAAAACGTGAAAATGACAAGTGGAAAAAAGAGATTCCTCACGATATAACCTTGCTTGTGAAAGAACTTCTGAAACCGAATACGGCGACGATAAAAGCCACTGTTCATGAATTTGAAACATTAATTCGATCTGAATTGTTTGATGATTTGAAATACGTCGAGTCTCTTGAAAAAGAAATTGATGAACTTCAGACGGAAAAATCAGAGTTCTCGAACAAATATGATCTCCTCTTAGAAGAATGTCTCTCCAAAGATATTTTGTGTGTTACTCTTCAATCTTGTGCTGATATCAATGAATATTTTGATGTTGCATACATATATCTTGATAAGGTCAAAGAGTGTGAGCGTCTTGAAATTGAGCTTTCGAAACACAAAGAAAATGTTGATAAAAAGGCGTCGTTACTTCAACACCGCTCTGATTTCCTTCAAAAACATTGTCATTCTATTGAACTTGCTTTGCAAGACAAAGTCGGAAAAGGTCCAAATGATAATAACTTGCAAGTAAAACTTTCCGCCTCGTGTAGAGAAATGAACGAAAAGAGTATGGAAATTACAGACTTGAAAGCTCAGTTTCAAGAAAAGGACATAGCGATAGAAGAGTTGAAGAAACTCGTTGTTAAGCAGGGTGGGAAAATTGTGGAATCTCAAGTTGTGAAACCTGTTGTTCGACAACCCATTGCGTACAAGGTTCCAAAGTCATCTCTTTTAGGAAAACCGACTCCTTTCTCAAATTCTTCTCATGTGAAATCTAGGTTACCTCCTAAGACTGATGTGCAACCAAGTGTTCCAAAACCATCCATATCACTCTATGTTCCTCCATTTAGAAAGCAAATTGTTGCTAAACCCAACCATGTGAATGCACCTAGCACTTCTAGGACTCCTCCAAAATGTGTGACATTCGTGTCCACAAAGGAATCTCTAGGTTCAAATGACTTAGTTCATACCAACAGCCTAGAGGATGCTAAGAAAAAAAAGGACGATTCAGAAAGACAAACTCGTGTATTCAAAACCTAGTAAACCAAATCCCACTAGAGTTCAACACACTCCTAATGGTAGTCAACCAAAACCTAGGATCCCTTACCAGCAACCTAGGAATTGGAAACCATCCATGAATGGTCATGTTTCGAACACTACGCCTGAACAATTTGGAAAACCTAGGATACAAGGACTTTCGGTGAATCCCAAATTCCCCGTATGCCCCTCTTGCAAAAAGGGCATTCACAATGGAAATCATGACCGTTGCATTCTGCAATAACTTTATGAAGTCAAATCGCGTGCCTTTGCACAAAGCAAGAATGCAGAATCCTATAAGACAACAATGAGATACAAACCCGTTGCAAAGAGAAGTAATGACAACAAATCTGAAACGTGGATAAAAAAGGACATAGTTTCTCTCCAAAGAAGTCTTCTGTTGTGCAAGAGAAAACTACTCCTAGATCTAGTCTTTAGTGGAAACTAACGGGTAGGATCTTCAAGGAAGTTGGTCTTAAGTGGATTCCAATAGAGAAAAGTGATGAAACCTGCGCCAGCACTAATGCTAATGTTCTACATGTTGAAAAGGAATTTGTTAATCCTAATACTAGTATTTGTGCAAACTCTTCTTCTGTTATTGCAGGTACAACAACAGATTCTGAACCCACTTCTTCTTCCTCAAAGGGTTCCAATTCTGTACATTCGACATCACCTTCTTCTGCTGTACAAAAGTCTATTTTGGATTATTTTCGAAAAACTTGAGGTAACACAAAAATAAAATAAAACGTACATACCCATAGAAAAAAATAAAAAAAATGGAAAAACCTTTCAAAATACCAAAAATATTCTTCTCGACATGTCTTTTATTTTCGATAATATGGACGTACCTAGAAATGTCGCTCAATAACGACACGGGTGTGTACATAAAGCTCGAATGAAAGTTGTAAATATTTTTCAAAAACATGTCATTTCAATGATTTACAATTACCTCAGATTGTGACTCGTACTTTAAAGAAAGGAAAGTTGATCACGATTGATAACTTATCCTCAACAAAGGGGAAATTAAATTTCTCGGTCCTGAGCTTTCAAGAAAAACATTCCAAGTTTTTAAGCTCATGTAAATGACTTATAGTTAAATGTCAGGCTATAACTCGAACTTAAAATAAAGGAAAGTGTATCTTTAAAGATAAATTATCCTAACAACGGGTAGAGCAATCTATCACGGGTTAAGCTTGTCACAAAACATTCAACGTTTTGAGCTCAACACAATGGATTGTAATGACTTTCAGATTGCACCCGGATCTATATTCACGGGGGAGTGTACGATTTAGTGCGCTTACCCTCAGCAAAAGAAGAGAAATCTTCTTACACTTGAGTGGATTTGTCAATACATTCAAAGTCTATGAACTCAAGTTTATGCTTTAGAAAAACCTCTTCTCCAAAAAGAATGAATTTCAAAAAGCATTGAACACAATTTTTTCGAGAATTTTTCAATGATATTCAAAATCTTTCAAAAATTGTGTGTTCAACAACTCCTATCCTCAGAAGTTTAATGTGGCTCATATCCTCACAATGACAATTCAATTGGATCAATTTTTGAGAGGGAGCATTCCAAATACTTCATGCTAGTAAGACACATTTTTCTCCTAAAGATTTTCAAGACTATTTTTCGCGATATATTTTAATCAAATTTGGTATCTCTAATATCAAAAGATTTATATATTAGAGATAGGGGAGAAAATGTGATTAAAATATGTTCTAAAGACTCAAGCACTTTAACTCTTACTCACATGTGCAAAATGTCTACTTAAATTCTTTCGCATTTCAATGCACATGTGTAGGGGGAGCTTCTCCGAAACGACAAAACTAGTAAGGTGTTAAATGTTTTTCAAACACTTTGTTAGAATTTAATGTGGTTTATGGTTACGATCAAATACCCACAACATCTTTAATTCACGACGTTATTGGTGTCAAAAGGGTGGTTAGGTATACATCCTATGATCCAACCAGAACCGGAGTGATCTTCCCAGGGACAATCCAATAGATTATTAGAAGTCCTTAGGAAAGATGGAGTAGAATGTGAATGTAGCTGAATGTCGACTAAGTACTGATGCTAGCACTGGAACAATCACAACAAGGTGCTAGTGATGATGTCTTGGTAAGCATTGAAGGGGTTGAAGAATGAAAAAGAAATGTAAGGATAAAGGGTGAAAATGAATTAGCCCTCCATACAACTTAGGCATAAACCGGGTCAACACATCATGAAGACTACACATCATGGACCCAGTGATGTAATGCACAACCCCTCCTCAGCTAACTCAGGCTTCTCTCAAAAGAAGTTTGTTTTAGTGTCACGGAGATCAACATGACTTCTATTGACTTTCTCATTCCGAGATAGTTGATATTGAATAGGTGGCGTCTGCTCCAGCCTCTGACCACTAAAGTGCACAAACCGAGTCTAGAGCCAAGAGGTAAATCAAATCTCTTTAGGACACACGGATGATAAACAAGAGAGTCCTATGCTATATCCTTGCGATATTGCTAGAACACTCAGAGTGATACTACTTAGTATTCACAATAATGAGTGGAAATCCTTCCAGTGTTAACATCAAACAGCACTGTGGTAGGTCCTATGTAAGATTCTTTATGAATTAAACATATATAAAACTGAAAAGCAACAGTGGGTTGATTATGAATTGATTCAAACTCGTTTCAGGTTACTACGCAATATCTTTATGGTCTTGCCAGAAAATTCAGAGTGATGTTAATTAATATTCACAGTGACGAATGGAAATCCTTCTACCGTCAACCTCAAACAGCGCTACGGTAGGTGACTTGTGAGATTCTTATGAATAAAGCTTGTGTCAACTGGAAAGCAACAATGGTAAGATTCTTTATGAATCAATCTTGTTCTAGGAGTTTGAATTGACGACTTTAATCAAGCGGATATTTATCCAATTGATTCACTCTTTATGTTGGCAGTCTTGCTTTGAGACGGTCGAGTAAAGAGAACGGCTAGTACAGCCGCGAAACCCTGTCAAGGAGATTATTAATTGAATCTATCTAATCACAGGTATGATATTTAATATAGTGTAACGGTCTTCACCGACCGGAGGTAAAATGCTACCGATTTAGGACGAATGTCAAAGCCATTCAGTCCGTATCTATGTTTTGTCTCGAGAAGATGACGTTACGGTGTACTAAGCAAAGTCAAGGATTCAAAAACCACATACTCATGCCTAAAGACATATTCAACAATTTATAGTGTGAGCATGTGGATGAAGACACAAGATCGTAAGATGGTAAAGACAAGTCAAGGATGACTTGAAAATCTCAAGACTAAAGACAAATTCGAAAGACAACGACAAAGGCTCAAAAATCACAGCATGAAGGAACAAGACTACTATTACACGTTCAAGACTCATTTATGGCAAGATTATTAATCTTTACAAATCTCCAAATGACAAAGGGTCATGACCCTCTCATTGGGGGAGATTGTTAGCCTCAAAATATTGAGTCAAACAAGAATGTTCGGTCATATGTTTATTATGTATCGTATTTTAGAACGTTGTAATAGGTAGTAGATTAGTCGTGTTTTACGGGCTTAACTTTAAGATAAAGTTCATTCATAAGTAACTAAAGCCTAAAAGGAAAGCCCGACCCATTAATATATAGCCCAAACAAGCTCGCATGTGGGTGGAATATATATATTCACCTCCTAGCATGTTAGGAGGTAGGTTGGTTCATTTTGTTTTTCTCTCTCTAATCTAATCCTCCCTAAGTTTCACCATTCTCTCTCTTTTCTCTCTCTAGAATTCACTTATCTTTCTTCTTTATTTCTTGTTTAAACATCACTAATATATGGGACAACAATATGGCTCAGGTGGTGTTATACTCTTTTTATATATGGATAAAACAATATCAAAGCCCAAATGTAATCTTTAACCATATGTAAGTGATTTGTTTTGAATGATAATTTAATTTGTTCGATAAATAAACGTGTTTTAATGGATTAACTCATTTCCAAGCTTATACACGTGAATTTTGTGCAATTTAACAATGAAAATATATCGTACTAGCTTAAAGATCCGTGGAATCACGATATTTTTTAAAGAAACAATTTTGTAAAAAGTTATGTGTGTGAATAAATTAAGAAGAACAACTAACGTAAACTTGGTGATTATGATTTGAAACAAATAATGAGTTAATAAGTTAATTATTCAATCAACAACCAAGTTTGTAACAATTAAAACAATAAATACGCCGTTAAAAAAAGTAAAATAATGAATATTGATGCATTTTCATCTCCAAATTTTATGGTCTTGAATATCTATTGTATTCACTAAGCACTTATCAAGTTAATAGCCAATGTATATTTCGTGAATAGCAAATAGTTTTTAAAAACAATAAACGTAAATAAAAGTAGATTGTGATGGATAATATATTTAAATTTAAAATATAGTACAAGACATGTCATATGTACAATGTACATGCCACTTGAATCTTGATCATAGAACTTAAAGTGTTTCTTTGGTGACAGAATTTGTAGTAATTTTTTAGATATTACCATCCTTATCACAAAAACGACAAATTTAAACCGTTTATGCTTTTGACTCTTAAAACATCAACTATGTTTGTCCATGTGCGAAATAGGACATGACATGTACAAAATAAACTTATGAAAGCGATTGGATCTGACTATTGTTAATTGTCATAAAAAATGAAACCGACACAGGAATATTGTTTATTGACGATCTTTAGCAATAAACGTTTATCAGACAAAGTAAGTCACAACCTAGGTTTGTATTCCTTAAGAAAATAGATGTGAAATCCCATCCAAAGGAGGACTAGGGATGAAAGGTGAAGAAAGCTCATTCATTCTTGATTGGAATGAAGAGGAGGTAGAACCATGTGAATGGTTAGTGCCATGTGTTGAGTTTGTCTTGCATGGAGAAAGGGGTGGTGAAGGTGAAGAAGAAATGAGAATGGGAGAGATCTCATTTTTGGGAGTGTGAAAAGATGAAGAACTAATGTTAGGTATCTTAATTTTAATTTTGAGGCTTCTTTTGGAGGAGGAAGTTTTGAAGGAAGTGGATGTTCTAGTGGACACCATGTGTGTTAAGGTTTAGAGAAGAGATGAAGAGATGAAGAACACAATCAACAAGAGGGGGTTTAAGAAGAGAAGGGAATGATCCAAACTAGTAATGGGTTAAAATCATTTTAGGTGAATAATGAAATTAGGTACCCTAGTTTAGGAAAGTGGAGGTTTTTGCAAAAATTTTATCAAAGTTTTGCACAAATTAAGGAAAATAGTGTAAAGCAAAGATTCTATTGAAACAGGGACAGGCGGTTCCTTATGTAGGTCCGCGGTTCTTTATCGCTAAGGAACCGCAGGTTTGATAAGGAACCGCGACCAGTGGTGTTAAAAATTTGCACTTCCTCAAACTTTGGTCAGCCCAGATTTCACACAGGTAAATAGCAAGCCAAAGTTAACTATATATCAAAATCTAGGAAGCTAACAAACACATACTATGCACAAAGCTATGTAAATGGAAAGATCGATTACATAGTTAATTAAGGATTAAAATAGTTAGAAATCCAAACATAAAGCATTAGTTGATACACACAAAATAAAAGAGTCCAACACCACAAAACATGTCCAACAACATGTTCATCATGAATCAAATCCTAGTCATCATCTCTTTTTCTTTCCAAGTCCTTTGATCAATTTTCCCAAGTACTTGAATCCGCCTCTTGACTCAACTCGATGATCATGTAACTCACCTTGTGTTCTAATATTTGACCGATAGACATCCTCAAGACTAAGGTTCTTCGGAATTACACTAGTAGCATGGTGAGGAGGAGGAGAAAGGTCTTCTAACCCGTCCATGAATGAGTTAGTGGATGGATGGGAGTTACTCGAAGAGCCGAAATGAGCACTTGTTCCTATGCCATCACCATCACTTGTTGGCATAGAAGTGTCCTCATCATCGGACTCTTGTTGGTCGACTTTTCTTGAACCTCTGTTACTTCTAGGCTTTCTTTCATATACCTCTTGAATAGGCAACGTTACCCGTTGAACCGGTTGAAAGTGAGAAAGATTGAGGTTAGGAAAGTCACAAACAACCATTTTTAAGAGGCGAGTAAGGAGCATGGCATAAGGGAGGTTTGTTTTGGGCTTGGAGATAGCATATATGATCTGTCGAGCGATAAAATATGCTAAATTGTAATTGGTTTCGGTAAAGATGCAAAATATCATATGCACTAAACATGCCGGAACATAATCCCGATTACCATCAAGACAAAACACATTTTCCCTAAGGATGTTGGCCCATTGAACCATATCATCATTAAGGTCGCTTAAGAGAACCTCATGAAGTTTCACCGAACATATTTTAGAATGAAGGCTTCTTACAGCGGTTCTATTACGCACTTTGAAATGTTGTCAAGGATGAAGTCAAGGTCAACTTCCAAGTGGTCATTTGGAGGAAAATCGTTAGACTCAAGGAGAGCATCAAGATTCCTTTTATCCGTGAACCGACAAGTGCCCTCAAATGGCACACCAAGAATTTGACCAAAGGCCTCGAGAGAGTATTGAATGAGTTGACCATTTAAGATGAAGCTAACAAATATTATACCATTTTCCATAATGAGAGAATAAGTGCTAAAGAACTCCAAGAGGAATTGGGGGTAAATGTCTTATTCTATGTATAACAAACAATCGAACCCAATTTGTTCAAACATAGACTTTATGTAAGCATAATTCCTAATGTCCTCTTGGACAACTCTACCCTCATGGAAACAACGAGTTTGAAGAGAACGATAGGTGTTGGCAAGTTGAGTTGAGTGACAAAAGTCGGCAAGGTTAGGCATATATTGTCTAGTGTCTTGGTGATCTTTTTGATATTTTGAAGGCATGATTTGTACCTAAATACAAAACAAATATTTGTCCAATCACTCATATGTTACATATAGGATAAGAATAAAATAAAATAAAATATGAGAATGTATTTCATCCATCTCTTGACAAACAATGTTTAATCTTTAACATTCTCATACTCACAATGTACCTAGTTCATTATTGACAATAACATATTGATCATGTAAGATCAACAATGAACTTTGAACATTGGTTTTTCAAAACAAGGTTTTTAGGTAAGCATTCAACCATGCCATTATCAACTTGTTCATGGGTTCATATCAATTCCATCAATCGACCAAAATATTTAGTCAAAATTCGGATTTGTTTAATAAGTGGGTTTTAGTGAAATCTTAATGAATATGAACCTGAGGAATCATAGCTACAATACTATGTGAACTCTTATTCCTAGTAAGGTTCTAATTCAATGTCAATATAAAAAATCCCCAATTATGAATGTATGAACCCTAGAACAAGTTAGATGAAATTGAAGAAAATAACTTACAATTAATTAATCTTGGATGATGGATGAGTGATACCCACGAACTTGAATCAATTAATTTGAGTGACTGAAGGTTTTTGAAGAAACAACAATGGTGGAAAAATAAGAACTCGTCGGCTATGAGAAAGAAAGAGAGAGAAGGGTTCGTTTGAAAAAGGATATTTTATAAAAACTGTCGCTCTAACAAAGTTCCTGCACACGATTCCTTATCTATAGAGAACCGCGTGTTTGAACCGCGAGAGATAAAGAACCGCCTACAGAAGCAGCTTTTATCAAAGAAAAAGAAATAATTTTTGAAAACCAAAATTTTTAGATTACTTAAAAATATATCTTAAACCTTTTAGGATATCATTGAACCACCACAACACTAGGTAATAATGCCTTGTTGAAGGATTACGAGTTTAATCGAGATAGGAAAAGACCGAAACGAACAAACGACTACTCGTAGCAAAGAAGAAAAGGGGAGAGGAGTCAAGCGAAGTGAATCAAGACCAAGAACATTGCTCAAGAGACAAATGACATTCTTCAAATTGAGGAGGTGAAGAGCTTGTGTCATATATAGTGGTTTAAGACGTGCCTTTCTGGCGAAAGTCTAAACGGTTTTGGTAATGAATTATACCAAGCAATTTTGATGCATAGAATAAGATAATTTTTAAGAGTAGTATTATTCTATTTGAAAACATGAGAAAAGTATAGATTCACTTTCTCTCCCACATGATCGGATAATAATTGCTAGAATTAACAATAACAATATCCTTGGAATATTTCAATTCCAAATGTGTAAAATCCACCTACAACTTAATGAAGTAGTTTGGTATCTCAAGGGATTGACTAATCATCCTAAAGATGAGCTTAATTGCACAAGTTACACATGATATTAGGCCGAATAACCGTAAGGGTTCAAACCATGGAAATCATGCTTGATACTTTAAGCTTCTACTAATTCACCCTACATCTTCATAGCGAGTCAAGTATCCAAGCAATAAAGGTTTGAGAGGGAAAAAGGAAAGAATCCCAAACCACAAATAAAAGTCAAGGCAAGGATGCCAAGAACAAGCATATAGTCAATTAATGATCAAAAGAATGATCAATAGGGCGTGTGGAAGAACGGAAGCGTACCTTGGCCACAAATTGCATTCCGAGCTTTCAAGGAACCAATGCAAAGCCCAACCATGACTAATAGTGACTACTAAGTATTCAAAGACTAGTATCACTCCTACCCATATTGATATCATCATTCAATGATGTTGGAAATCAAAGAAGATGAGTCTTCTACAAGTGTAAGTAACTCAATCCACAATCAACAGAATGATTTATCTTCATGAGTACCTACACATAACAAGATGCAAACTAGTAGATACATTTCAAGAGTAGATCTAAAATGAAGTAATACTACTAATCTAAATAAGATGCAATATTAGCAATTTAAAAGGCTTATTTTCAACAAAAAATAGTTTTGACCAAAGAAAAGCATTAGTCCAACTTAACCTTCTAATTTGAGGAGACAATGGATCGATCCAAGTTTTAAAGTACAAAATACTTCAAAGATCTTGTGTCACCATCGCTCTGATACCAATTGTAGAAACTAGAAGAGGGGGGGGGGGGTTGAATAGTTTCTCATCGGTTTATCTCCTAATTAAAATTCCTTTCAATTAGGTGAGTGCACAAAACTATCTTTTACTTGAAAGCTAGTTGCATAATGATTAGGTTCAATTCTAATGCATTAACAATGTGTAGTAAGTATAATGATAATGAATGTAAGTAATGAATAAGAAAAGAAACAACCTAGTAGGAAGACACCAATATTTATAGTGGTTCGGCAACGAGGCTCTATCCTCGTTCCTACTCCACTCCTCGAGTACACCTTACTCAAGATTTCCACTATATCCACAAGCTCCCTTCTTGGCGGAGAAAACCTTACAACGTCGCTTACATTATTTTCTGACACTAAGCTAAATGTCGAGACCTAATATTAGCTAGGACCAATCTACACAACGTCGCTCACTTCACCATTTTATGACACAAGGCTAGATGTCGAGTTCTAATCCAAAGCTAGAACCAATCTTCACAACGTTGCATGCTTCACTATTTTCTGACACAAGGCTAGATGTCGAGTTCTAATCCAAAGCTAGAACCAATCTTCACGACTCTTCACTTTGAAGCTAAGTGAGAACTTCACACAACACAACTACATATCACTTTATATTTTAGTGAGAACTCACAAGGCACAACCACATCACTTTATAGTTTAGTGAGAACTAACACAACTAATTACAACTCAACTAAACATATCCAAGTACATACATGTAGCTTGGATCTACACAACACAAATCCAAGCACACACATGTGCAATGGATTTACACAACTCTAATCCAAGTATTCACATATAGCTTGGATGAACACAACTAGTCCAAGTATTCACAAATACATTGGATCTACACAAGAATCAAATAAACAAATGATGAACATGACTAGATCTTTAGGAGAAGGTGATCTTCATCAATGCTTCATCTTTAATCACATCACAAGTGTGCGAGTGATCTTCTCTTTGGACAAGGTAAAGAAGGAGATCAAGAGGATAATCACGAGTAAACATACTTAACACATTAAGTGATCATTTACGAATTACTAGGATTAGATAGGAGAAAGAAGGCTGAAAGAGATGTCCAAAAAGGGTTAATGAGAATGCAGAGTTGATCCACTATTTATAAAAGACAAATGCCAACGGCTATCTGGGGGCGGTTCCTTATCTACTCAGGCGGTTCCTTATCGATAGGGAACCGCGCAGGCACTTAAGGAACCGCGGGTACTAGACTCCGCTCCTTTTTATCTTTTAGTGAATTTGAAATAGGCTGTTTAAACCTTCAAAGGATATTCTTATGCCATTTGGAATATGCCATATTCAAATTTACATTTTTATTTTAATAAAACATTTTCTTAAAAATAAAGTTTATTAAAAATCTTTTGTTACATTTGACAAAAGTGAGTTTTAAGGCTAATTACTTTTATGATCACTAAGCATGAATAAGATATGTTAGTGTAATGATTATTACCTTGATGATAGTGTTTGTTAGATAATTTGTTTTATGATTGTGTTTGTAGGATATTGTAAATCTTGCTTATGTTTAGAGAGAGAAAGAAATAGAAAGATGGTAGATTTCACACACACTTTAGAGAGAGAAAGTGTAGAAATACACACTTAACTATATGTAAATTATGAGAAAACCACCACCCTCTCCAACTAAGGAGAGGGTTTATATACCCAAGCCCATGAGATGGGCTCGGGCTTACAATAGGCCGCCGGCCTACACATGTTGTAGGCTTGGCTTGGCCTTGTTTGCTTAATATTAAGTTAACTAAACTACGAGCTACTACTTAGACTATTGTTGGAGTGACCGATCCTTTCTAATACGTAAAATGTATTTCCAACAATTTCCCTGTAACACCCCATTTTGATAATGGAATGTCACACGTAATTATGGCGTGTCATCAAAGCATACAAGGAAAAATGTCTAAACATTACATGACCATAAAAGGAAAATACCGGAATCAAATATCGGTAGTCCAAAAGTAACGCTCATCACACACAAACATAAGTACTGAAAAGGAAAGGACTAAACAATGTCCATAGCAAGAGTATCAAAGTAAAGATAATGCATAAAGTAAAGAAAGGCTAGAAAGCTTCCAGTCCATATGCACGCACGGTTAAAGTCTACGAGCGTCCCTGATTACCTGCCGTTTTGGGAACATAGAAAAGGAAAACGGCTGAGCAATACGCTCAGTGCAGGGATGTACAATAAAGCATGAATAGGATAAGCATATAACATATAACAGCGAAAGAAACTAAGTCCCGAATAACCTGGTTAAGTCTTGATAAAACTGGTTTTATAGTTTGAAAAGCCTTATGTTTATCTTATAAAAACTGTTTAACATGTTCTACCATTAGCCAATGTAGGTAATGAAAATCCACCATGCATGAATACTTGGAGGGGTGACCTCATCATGCAAATTAGAGGGGCTGCCTCTAATTTAGTATACTTGTTAGGACCATTGGAATAGTTAATTGTAATAGGTAGACTAGGAGGTATGTAGTTCCTCCTGGTCATAGTAGTAGTAGGAGCAAGTCATGCTCCTGGTCTTAGTTAAAGTCAAACTTTATTATTTAGTTATTATTATGTTAGGATATGCATGAGATATGTTAGGAAAGGATATGCATATCAGTTTTACATGTTTTGTTTAATGATGTATTAGGGTTTCCTTGTAGTAAAAAAGGAACCTTAGGCAGAAGGGTTATACACACCTTCATCAAACGTAATTCTAGTGATCATTAATATTAGAAATGCTTAGTAAAGGATCAAGTCATTATAGTTATTCTGTTCTTCTTTATAGTATTTGTATTCCGCACTTATATTGTGTATAGAGTCTCTCTGTGAATAGACTTGTGATTACAGAAGTCGTTCACCGTTCCTGACAGGCTGCAAGATCTACATCTAGTGGACCCAACAAGTGGTATCAGAGCCTGGGAGAGTCTCTGTACAAGAAGAATCAATTTATCTCATTACTAACATTATTGTTTAATCATGTCTACTTCAAGTTCTACTCAAACAAGAGAAGATAGTACTCCTAGAACTCAGCAACCTCAGCAAATCGTTGCTACGGTTTCCAACACAAATGGTAAGTTTCCTCTTCTGAAAAAGGACGAATATGATAGCTGGGCAATGAAGATGGAATGGTGGATCACCAACACTGATCAAGACCTTTGGACGATTATTCTGAATGGGAACAGCAGAAAGTTGACTGGAAGAGACAAGAATGGTAATATTACTCTTCTTGACCCTAAAACTCATGAAGAAATCACAACCATTCAGAAGGAGGTCAAAGCAAAAACTATTTTGCTTCAATCCCTTCCTGATGATCACATGGGTGACTTCTATCATTTGGATGATGCTAGAGAGATCTGGAATGGAATAAAAGCAAGGTTTGGTGGGAATGAGGAGTCAAAGAAAATGCGAAGATCCATGCTGAGAGATGAATTCACAGAATTCAAGATCTCAGAAACTGAAGGTATCCATCAAGGGTATGACAGGTTCCAAAAGATATTGAGCCAGTTGAATCAACTTCGGTCGAAACCTGACGATGGTGATATCAATGCAAGATTTCTTAGAGCCTTACCCTACTCATGGAATCAGGTGGTAATCTCTCTCAAAGCAAAAGGTGGGCTTGACTATCTTAATTTTGATGATTTATTTCATAAGCTCAAAACTTTTGAGCCTCATGTGAGGGGATATTCAAGTGACTCATTTCCCACTCCTGCTAACTCTGCCTTTGTGAGTTCTATGGGATCCAGTCCCATGTCTTATGCTAGTATCCCAAGCAATACTGTGTCTTCTCAATAGCCATTTCAGCATACTTCTACTCCTGAACCAACAGCCAAGTCTGGTAGCATGGTAGAAGCTGTTCTTCACTCTTTTGTTGCTGAAGTTGATGCTCAACAGCAACTTGCTTTTGATGACTTCAAACAGGTTGATAAACTTGACCTGGATGAAATGGATCTCAAATGGAAGATGGCCATGCTCACTCTAAGGGTTCACAAGTTTGAGAAGAAAGCCGGTCGAAAATTTAATTATAACCCAAGAGAGTCAGCAAGGTTTGACAGAAGCAAGGTTCGATGCTATAACTGCCAGCAGCAAGGTCACTTTGCAAGGGAATGCCCTAACAAGAATGACCAGGAGAAGAGCAGATGTCCAGCTTTTAAGATTCAGGAGGTGAAGGATGACAAGAAGGCATTGGTGTCTCTTGACTCTATGGTCAACTGGAATGAACATCAGACTACCACACTGGAAACAGCTGAGCCCTCTACTAACGTATTTGCAATGATTGCTGGGAATCTATCTGATGTAGAGGAAGCAGAAGAGTTTGCTCTTATGGGCATCTCACCTCAGGTACAACATTGTCCTCTTGGTTGTCATGATAAATATTCAGAATTGTTGTCCCAATATAATGACTTATATGATCAGAACGATAAGTATTTTTTAGAGGTTCAAGCCTATAAGGCTTCTTTAAAAACATTGGAACAACAAAATAGGTGGCTTCAAGATACTCAACGTGAGTATGAGGATAAAATTAGAACATTGATTTAGAAAACACAACAAATATGCTTAAATACACCGAAAAGGTAAAAGATGACAGTATCAAAGAAAAACAAGAGATGAAAGAAAAATTGGATGCTACACTTCTGAGATTTGAAAAATGGCAAAAGGCACCTAAGAATCTTTCAAAGTTAATTGATAGTAGCATGTATGGTAGGACTAAAAGAGGGTTAGGATTTGATAAATATATTGATTCAGAAGATGTGTTTGATTTATCTTTTTCGAGTATCTTTGATCCTGACAAAGAGGAAGAGGGAGCACCTAGCTACAATAGGTTTAAACCAGCAGCAGAAATGCACGCTGTCCCTCCACCTCTTACAAGAACTTTCATGCCCACTCCTAAGCACAATGACTTGGATGGATCACAGATGCATGAGTCCCCAAAAAGTTATACTAATTCTAATGACTTTGTCTCTTGTACTTTCAGTGACAAAACCAGTGACTCTGCATCAAGTGGTTCAAGTGAAGAGTCGAGACCTACAATTTCTAAGTCGAATGATCATGCTGCTACTAGTGCTAGGAAGTATGAAGAGAGAGTTGCCTTTACTTCAACAGTGTCTAGTCCTGGTTTATTGAGTCCTAGGAAGAATGTTTCTCCTAGAATTGTGTGTAATAAAGTTAGCAGTATGAAACAATATCATTCTAATAAAAGGTCGTTTAAAACATGTTTTGTTTGTGGGAGTGAATTTCATTTGATTAAAGATTTTGATTTTTATGACAAACATTCTTCTATCCATCAAGCATTTCCTGCTCCTAGTCCACCAGGAGTTGTTCCTTATTCTTCTAGAAGATTAAACCCAAGTGCTCAATGATTCTCTTCTTCTAGAAGGACCTCTCCTTTAGCTTCTGATCATTGGAGAAACACCGGATTAATATCAAATAGACCAACCAGTAACTATTTTCAGAGTTTTAATCCAAATTATGCATATAATTTTGACCACATGTTTTTTGGTTTGGGAAATCTGGGAACTGCTGTTAAGCCCTCAGCAGGTTGTTCTTGGTCAAACAATAACACCCATATGATGCATAGGCAACCTAAGAACAACAGTAGATCTCATCAATCTTCTTGGCTATCTACTAAAGATCCACAAGGCAGGCTCAAACCTGAAAAGGTTTGGGTCCCCTTAAGACACTAAACTTTGTCTGTCTCTTTTCTTGTTGTTGTAGGTTACTCCATACCAAGATCCTACTCTAGGAATTGTTAATAGTGGATGCTCCAGGAGCATGACAGGAAATAAAAGTCTTTTATCTAACTTTGTACCATTTCAAGGTGGAAAGGTCTATTTTGGTGGAGGTGAAGGCAGGATCACTGACAAAGGAACGATTCAGACGCCTAATCTTAATTTTGAGCAGGTCTACTATGTGGAAGCACTTCAACACTTCAACTTGATATCTGTCTCTCAGATTTGTGACAAGAAGCAGTTTGTCCTCTTTACGGATACTGATGCACTTGTGTTATCCAAAGACTTTAAACTTCCGGATGACTCACAGGTTCTACTCAGAATCCCTAGAAGACACAACCTCTATAGTATCAAGCTGAATGAAGTCAACCCTACTGGTCAACTAGCATGTCTGGTTGCTAAAGCCTCAAAAGATGAAGCCACTCAATGGCATAGAAGGATGGGACATGTGAACTTCAAGACCATTCACAAACTAGCAAATCTGAACCTGGTCTCTGGTTTACCTCCCAAATCATTCAGAAATGATATAAATTGCCTTGCATGCAGCAAAGGCAAACAACATAAAGCATCCTTCAAGGCCATTACTGCTCTCAGCCTTATAACTGAACCATTGCAACTACTACACGTGGATTTATTTGGTCCTACCTCTATTAGGAGCATTGACCACAAACAATTCTGTCTGGTGGTAACTGATGGATATAGCAGGTTTACGTGGGTTTTCTTCATGGCTGCCAAGAGTGAGACCTACTCAATTCTCAAAGATTTTATTACACTTATAGAGAATCAGTTGTCCAAGAAGGTTAAAGGTATTCGATGTGATAATGGAACCGAATTCAAAAATGCAGACCTCATAGCACTTTGTAATTCTAAAGGCATTAAAAGAGATTATAGTGCAGCAAGAACTCCTCAACAGAATGGTGTGGCAGAAAGAAAGAACAAGACTCTAATAGAAGCTGCAAGAACAATGCTTGCCGATTCCAAGCTTCCAACCATGTTCTGGACAGAAGCTGTTAATACTGCAAGTTATGTTTTAAATAGAGTTTTTATTACAAATCCTCACAAGAAGACTCCTTATGAGCTCCTAACAGCCAAAGTACCAAATATTGCTCATTTGAAGCCATTTGGGTGTCCTGTCACCATTCTGAATACTAGTGACTATTTGGGGAAATTTGATGGAAAGGCAGATGAAGGATACATTGTGGGATATTCAGCTCACTCACGGGCTTATCGTGTCTACAATCTCCAAGCCAAGCGAGTAATTGAAACTATAAATCTCAGGTATTTTGAGGAGAAGTCAAACATCCAAGGCAAGGGTCCTGAATGGTATTTTGATCTTGATTATCTTAGTGATTCATTAGGATATTTTCGTTTCAAAACTAACCATGATGTAGGTCCACAAGTGTTTGCAACTTCTAGTACAGGTGCTCATTCTAGTCTGTCTGACTCAGATGACGAGGATGATATTTTTGTTGTTCCATCCTATTCCACCACAGTCTCTCCTACTCCTCCTAGTGATACAACTCCATTGGATGTATTGGATTCCCAAGTAGCTCTCGACACATTACTCAAACAACAACAAGAAGCTACTACAGCAGCTGCTCAAGGTGGCTTTGAGTTACCCTTGAATATGTCTGCTGACAAAGCTGCTCCTAGTACTCCAACTGTTACTCCTAGTGCTACTTCAACACCTATTGGTAGTCCGGCTAGTGATTCTACTTCTCATACTAGATTCTCAAGTCCTTCTGACCTGGGAAACTATCAAAAGAAGTCTTCTACCAAGCTGGATGATATTCATAAGCAACCAATAGATGGAATTTTCAACTCTGCTTCATATGATGATGAATTTGTTGGGGATCCTAATAACTTGGCACCAGAAGTGGAAGTAACTTCTAATCCAGTGTTGTAGTCACACAAAGATCATCCTACTACTCAAATCATTGGAGATCCTGGTTCTACTCTCAAGACTCGCAAAATGCATAAGAAGGCCTCGTCTGATCATCATGCTCTTGTGAGCTATATTGAAGATCAAAAGCGTAATAATCATACGGACTTTCAACATTGTTTGTTTGCTTGTTTTCTTTCACAGGTGGAACCTAGATCAGTCTCTCATGCTCTTGAGGATCAAAGTTGGGTGGAGGCTATGCAGGAGGAAATGCAACAATTCTTGTTTCAGACGGTTTGGATCCTAGTTGACTTGCCGGATGGAAAGACAGCAATTGGTACCAAATGGATTCTAAAAAAAAAGAAGGATGCACGGGGTATTGTGGTAAGAAATAAGGCGAGGTTGGTTGCACAGGGTCATACACAACATGAAGGCATTGACTACACTGAAGTTTTTGCTCCTGTTGCTAAGATTGAGGCCATTCGTCTATTTTTGGCTTTTGCTTCTTATATGGGCTTTACAGTTTTTTAGATGGATGTCAAGAGTGCATTTCTCTATGGCAAGATTGATGAGGAAGTTTATGTCACTCAACCTAAGGGCTTTGTAGATCCACTTCATCCCAAGAAAGTTTACAAGGTGGTCAAAGCTCTTTATGAACTTCATCAGGCTCCTAGAGCTTGGTATGAGCGTCTCTCAACTATCTTGTTGAAACATGGCTATAGAAGAGGCACAATTGACAAAACACTATTTCTTAAGAGAACACCAAGGACATTATCCTTGTTCAGGTGTATGTGGACGATATTATTTTTGGTTCTACTAAAAAAGAATGGTGTGATGAGTTTGAACAGCTGATGAAGGGCGAATTTCAGATGAGTGCTATGGGAGAGCTTACATTTTTCCTTGGTCTTCAAGTCAAGCAATAGTCGGATGGAATCTTAATAAGTCAAGATAAGTATGTTCATGAGATCCTTCAGAAGTTTGATATGAATCCTCTTAGACCAGCAGCAACACCTTATGAAGTTGCTAAAGTCAAACTCAAGAATGAGCCAGATCCTCTGGTAAATGTACACATGTACAGGTCTATGATTGGTTCACTCATGTATTTGACTGCATCACGTCCGGATATCATGTTTGCAGTAAGTGCTTGTTCTAGACATCAGGTGGCTCCAACGGTTTCTAACTTGAATGCCATCAAGAAGATTTTCAAGTACATCAAGGCTCAACCCAAGCTAGGCTTGTGGTATCCTAGAGAATCACCTTTTGTTCTTGAAGCATATAGTGATAGTGACTACGCAGGTGCTAATAATGACAGAATACTACTACTGGTGGTTGTCAGTTTTTGGGTCGAAGACTTATTTCATGGCAATGCAAGAAACAGACGATTGTCGCTACTTCTTCAACCGAAGCTGAATACGTAGCTGCTGCTAGTTGTTGTGGACAAGTGTTGTGGATCTAAAATCAGATGCTGGACTATGGGTTCAATTTTATGAACACCAAAATTTTCATTGACAACCAAAGCACTATATGCATTGTGAAGAATCTTGTGTTTCATCAACGTACAAAACATATTGAAATTCGGCACCATTTTATACGGGATGCCAATGAGAAGAAGTTGATACAGGTTCTTAAGGTTCATACGGATGACAATGTTGCTGATCTGTTGACTAAAGCCTTTGATGGTCCTCGGTTCAACCACTTGGTGGTTCACATTGGGATGGTCAATCCTTGAGGCCTAGGATTGAGGGGAGGCTAAGCCTAAGGGGAGGCTTAGTGTACATATTTACTTGCACAGATTAACATATTGGTAGATTTTAACAACATATTGAATGGGTTCTTGTGGTGTGTGTTACTCCTAGTGGAAGATTTTGCTCACTTATGATGGTTGTATTCATTAATGGTTGGCTTCTAGTCACTACTGGTTAGCTTCTAGTCATTCATGGTTGGCTTCTAGTGGATAAAAATCCTTCTTTGTGAAGTGCTGGTTGGTTTCTAGTCTTGGTTTGGGTCGCTGTTCACTTCGTTGACTTCTGTTGACCACATTCTGCTTCTAGTGTTGACCTTTATGCGTTTTGACTTTTAGTCAACGCATGCAAATTCTGGTATATATCCTCTTATTTAACTTTGGTAAATTGGGATTTGCAAATAATGTTATAAGGGGCAAGTGGTTACTTTGCATTAACTGCCTAATTTGAAAGGGCAACCCACATTATTAGGGGTCAATGAATAGTTACTAGATCATTATTTGTGGTCAATTACCCCCCTTGACTCATTCATCACAATCATAACACACACACACGCTCCTACTCTCTCAAACCCTAACAAATCATCTTCCATTACTTCTAATCAACATCCATGGCTGCTTTGGTCTACCAACCCGCTCACAACAAGGTTGCTTATCTAGGAGATGGTCCTAAACGTGATGAATTCACAGACATTTTGGAGTTTATTGAGGCTTATAACCTCAGGTATGCTTTTACTGTGTGCCCCATTGTTTATGATAGTGTGATCCGTCAGTTTTGGCATTCTGCTACACTTGTGGCTGTGGTTGGTCGTCCACGTGAACTCCATGCTACCATAGATGGACGTTCTTATGTGGTTACTGAAGCTTCTATTAGGAGTTCCCTTCATCTTCAAGATGAAGGTGGTGTTGTTTCCATCCCCAATGCTGAGGTTTTGGAGGGGATGGCTGCTATTGGCTATAACCATGGGGGGAAGTTTAACTTCCAAAAGAATCGGTTTTCCCCCTAGTGGAAGCTTCTAGTACACTTTTTGATTCATTGTTTAAGCCCCAAGTCTGGAAGTTGGGATGCTTTTCCCACTCCTTTGGCTACTGGTCTGATCTGCATAGCACAGGGTAGGGTGTTTAATTTCTCTCTCTATTTATTTGATGGGATGGTTAGCAATCTGTCTATTACCGGTTCTAGGAAGAAATTTTTAATGTATCCTAGGTTTTTAAAGCAGATACTTGTGTGTTTGCCTAGTGATAGGGAGGAGTATGAGACCCCCAAGCTTACTACTAAAGTTTACTACAATATGGCTCATGGGTTTAGCGGGGTTTGGAGGCCCCTTACTGATGCAATGCTGGGCCTTGCCCAAGGTCCTCCTGATGTTGTCCCTCCGGTTGTTCAATCCGAGGAGGAACCTCCATTAGGTGATGACCCAATGGAGGAGGAGCATCCTGCTGGTGGTGCACCGAATGTGGTTATGGAAGAGCCGGTTGAGGAAGTGGTGGTTGAAAGGCCATCCACTTCCAAGGCTGCCCCCTCTTTGATGCCACATTCATCTCCATTTGTAGATACCCCCTCATAGTCCTGTCCCTCACTCTTCTAATAAGCCCTCTGGTTCTCGTGCTCATACAAATGACCCCTTTGTTGCTTCTGATTCCAATGAAGCCTTCCCAGACCCAAGTCCTCTTGGTGGGAAAGCGGAGGAGCCTATTACACTTACTTATTTGCTTGATCTCATGCACATGTACCATGAAAGGATTCTTTCTTTGGAGGCGGATTTGAATCAACATCATAAGTTTACCAGGGAATTTGTTCTTCCCATGGCTGACCGGATTAAAGCCTTGGAGACATAGCAGAGGCGAAGGAAGAAGCATGTGGTTCAGTCTGATTCTGATCAGGAAGTTGATGATCTTGTGGAGGATGGCTTGAATTTTTTGGCGAAGGCTGCGTTTGCTGATAAGTTATATGATGATTTGCCGATTCCTCCTACTTCTTCAAGCATCCCTCTTACTGCTGCTCCATCAAAGGAAGATGTTGCTGGTACTACTGCTGGACCATCTTCTGATCCTAAGGGGAAAGCCCCCATGCCTGCTGCTCCCTCACCCCCTCGCAAGCGTACTCGCAGACAACTTGAGGAGGATAGGTTGGGTGAGGAGGCTGCACAAAGGGTGCAAGCGGAGATTGACCAAGCTGCTCGGGCTGAGGAGGAAGCTCTACAGAAGCAGAGACGTGAACAGTTGCATCATGATGCTATGCATTAGGATGATAGTGATTGGATGCGGGTGCTTACTATTCTTACCTCGGATTATTCGCAGTTTACTGATCTCTTGGGTTCTGATGTGAATGAGCAGAATTGTATTCCTCGAGCTATGGTGTTAATGCGTAAGAAACAATTAGCGCTTGCTGCTCAACTGCGTGAAAAGCGTAAGAACAGGCCCTTGACGAGAACCGAGGAGAAAAAGTTGATGCAGAGGTATGTCAAGTATCATTCGGCTGCTCATTTTACCGTTGGTTGGACGTGGGAACGAGTTCGGGCATTGTCTTTTGATGAGCTTAAGGCTCTATATGAACGCATGATCAAGCGTCAGAGTACACTTGTTCCGGAGCGTTTCATCTATCGTCCTCCTCCACGAGTGGTTCCTACTTCTCAACCTGCTGCTGCTCCTGGTTCTTCATCTAATGTTCCTCTTGGTTCTACTGGTATTCCCTCGGTTGTTGAACACCTATACCTTCGGTTGCTCCCCCTGTTTCATCTTCGGATCCTACCACCACCACCACCTATGCTACCACTACCACCACCACTGCTACTCCTGATATGGCACAACCCTCACCACCGGTGACTGGTCCTCAACCAGTTCCTTCTTCTGGTGCAGCTACTATTGATCCTTTGGATGGACAAGGTATTGATTCTACTGCTACTGATCCTACTCCTGCTGTGAAGGTGAAGGTTGAACCCTTGTCTGGTACTCCCACTCCTCGTCGTTCCATCCGCAAGCAGTTGGCTAGACGTGCTAGGCGTGGCAAGTCTGTTTCTTATGAGAAGCGTGCTCCCGAAAATCTTATTAATGCAGCTTCTGATAGTGACTCAGAATTGCCAATGGGTAATGGGTCTCTTACTGGTTGGACGGTTAAGCCTTCCACAACTCTTCCTGGTGCTTTCACCCATAGGATTACCATTAGTGATGGGTATGTTCGTTATGCTTCGGGTTTGCAACGAATTTTGTCTTGGGCGGATCGTAAAGATCTTATGTCGTTGTATGGGTTCGTTGATGCTGGTATGCCTCTTCATCCTAGTGAAGTGCCCTCCTGGCCTGGTCTGAGAATGTGGGCTGATTTGAAAATGATGCTTGATTCCCCTCCACATGCTCCCCTTTCTGGTGTTTGGAAGGACCAGCCAACATGGGTTATCACGAGATGGAAGTTATATGCTGGCTGTGGTGTGCATGTATTGGAGTTGGAGTCTGGTGCTATGGTGTTCATGCTCACGGATTTGGACTATCCGTTGACTATTGCTTCGTTGGAGGCCATGCTTGCTTGTTACTTGCAGATTTCCAATGCCCCTTCCGGGAATGAGTCTTCTATGGCAACTACACTGGTGGAAGGGATACAAGCTCGCCTGCAAGCTGAGAAGGTGGCTGCGTCTGGTATGTGATGTGGTTGGTTTGTAAGTTTTTATGTTTTGTGTTTTATGTTCATCTGTTAATACTGCAATTCTTTTCACCAATATGTAAAGTGATTGGTGACTTTCATTCATTATAGTTTAAAAAAAACAAACAAACAAAAATACTTTTTATATAATATCTGCTTATACTTTAAACAAATCATGGATTTTACACTTGTGAATAATATACCATCTGCTTATCCTGTTTCAAAAACTTGGGTTCCTGTTGCTGATTCACACTTGTGCTGGTTGGATGTTTCATCTGGTGTTGGACTTGGTCCACACAACAAATGGTCCTCAACTCACCATGTCTCACCGACAAGAAAGAGTTGATTCACCTTGAGGGTACGGCTCCTGGTGTGATTCTCAAATCCGTTGATGGTTGCCAGGTTACCCAAAACTGGATGGTTTTCACTTGCCATGGTCCTAGACTGAAAAGTGGCAAATCCAAGGGGGTACGGCTCTTGGTAAAGATTTTATCAAATCTGTTGATAGCTGTAATAGCTTGCTTAAAGCTATAGGGTTTTCAACTCACCGATGCTTCATTGCTAAGAGTTGGCGAGTCCAGAAGGGTACGACTTCTGGTAATGACATATCAAATCTGTTGACGGCTGTGATGGTTTGCCTAAAATCATGAGGGTACCCCCACTCACCATTGATTCACGTTCTAAGATTTGGGCCGGGTTCTAGTCTCCTAGAGTGATGCTTATTCCACCAGAAAGACTGGCTAGCCCAAGAGCGAGCAGCTACTTGGTAAAGGCTCATCAAATATGCTCATGTTGCTGTAAAGATTCAACACGATGCTGATTTTTTTCAAGCTTTAGAGAAGCTTCTAGTGTTCCATGTTGCGGCGGTTCTTATGTTTCTTATCTTGCTGATGCTGCTGTTTCTTTTGTTGTTCTAATCCTCAAGCTTTATTGCACGTTTTACCAGGAAACTTGAACTTAACAGGTCAAATTCAAGCTTAGGGGAGGATTGTTAGGACCATTGGAATAGTTAATTGTAATAGGTAGACTAGGAGGTATGTAGTTCCTCCTGGTCATAGTAGTAGTAGGAGCAAGTCGTGCTCCTGGTCTTAGTTAAAGTCAAACTTTATTATCTAGTTATTATTCTGTTAGGATATGCATGAGATATGTTAGGAAATGATATGCATATCAGTTTTACACGTTTTGTTTAATGATGTATTAGGGTTTTCTTGTAGTATAAAAGGAACCTTAGGCAGAAGGGTTATACACACCTTCATCAAACATAATTCTAGTGATCATTAATATTAGAAATCCTTAGTAAAGGATCAAGTCATTATAGTGATTCTGTTCTTCTTTATAGTATTTGTATTCCGCACTTATATTGTGTATAGAGTCTCTCTGTGAATAGACTTGTGATTACAGAAGTCGTTCACCGTTCCTGACAGGCTGCAAGATCCACATCTAGTGGACCCAACAATACTGTTTTGGGTAGGAGGGATCAGCTCCTTGTGAAGGATGCAAGGCACACACCACATTCACACTGAGTAATCTGCTGAAAAATGTAACTAGGATGCACCCATACGCCCCACATGATAAATATAATAATATGGCCAAAAGCTGAAGGGACGCCATGAGCAATCACTCCGCCGTGGTGAAGTCATAACATCAGTGCCTCTAATGTTATGGTTATGGTACCTCCATAACTAGGTGAAACTGGTCATGCATGTATATGGCTATAGGTATTCTAAATTAAACATAAGCAAGTCAAACATATAAACTTATACTACGGGAAAATATTTGGCTGCATACGGGGAATCCTAATAAGGAAAGAATGTCCATACTGAAAGGACGGGAATCCGTACCTTATGTCCAGTGAACGAAGAAGATGAACTGAGGAGAATCCTACTTCAGTATCACTAATGCTACATAAATACATACATGAATAAGTATCTGCTTACTAAATACGTAACCGGTTTTATGTCCTGTCTTAGCTTATTCTATATGTTCATATCATGTTTTACTGTTTTAAGCCTTAAATTGTGTTTATCTAATATTCTCTCTATTTTGATTAAGTATTTCTAGTATTTCATGTATTATTATACTTACTGTGTAATAATAAGTAACTTTCCAAAAATAGCAGGTTTCCTAAAATAGAAAGTTTCCAAAAATAGAAAGTTTCCAAAAATAGAAAGTTACCAAAAATAGAAAGTTTCCAAAAATAGAAAGTTTCCAAAAATAGAAAATTTCCAAAAATAGAAAGTTTCCAAAAATAGAAAGTTTCTAAAAATAGAATTACTGCTTAAAATAGATAAGTTTCTAAAAATAGAAAGTTTCCATAAATAGATCAGCTGCCTTAATTAAAAAGTTTCTAAAAATAGAAAGTTTCCATAATTAGATATAAGCTGGTTAAATAAGCTAAGCATATAAGCCTAAGTGTTTTTCTGATTATTTTCTAAGCCATAATGATATAATGTATAGTTTATTAATTATTTCATGTAATTTAAATAAACTATAGGTTAAAAGTATTTAATTAAAGTATATCATGTTTTTAATTAAATAAAGTTAAATACTTAGGTTAAAACATGTATTATTATTTATTAATAATATAACCTAAGTCATGTTAATTAATTAATTATAACCATGGTTTTTAAATAATTAATTAATTATAAGTCTAAAATATAAAATACTTAGGTTAATAATTTCATGATCTAATAATTAAATTATAACCTAAGTCATGTTTATTAAATTAATCATGTCATATTTATTAATTTAATTTTAACATATGATTATAAAAAAAATAATCTTAACATACATCGTGAACCGGATCTTGACTAGAAACCATGAACCGGACATGAAATCGACACCATACCCCGAACCACTTCGGGGTTCCCTTTGTTTTGCTGCTGCCGTAGGACCCACACCACCCAACCAGGACCATATGGTCTCGGTGGTGGTCTAGTAGCCAAACCGAGACCCCCTTGGGGTTCGGTTTAGGCGCCGGCCAACAAACACCCCTAAAAACATCCCTTGTTGATTTACCCAATAACCATTTACGTGTTTGATCTATGTTTTTAATTAGGTTTTAAAAACATCATGTTCTTAATTAATCATTAGATCAAATAAAAAAAAAGGATAAAAAGAATATACCGAATGCGTGGATCTAACGAGGATGAACACACAGAACACACATACAATATTCAAGATCAAAAATCAAAGAACATCCCCTTTTCTTGTGTTCATAGCGGCGACCAAAGAGGGAGAAGGAGAAAGGAGACAACTTTTAGGTTTTTAATTTTTCTTCTGTAAAGTGAAAAAGTGAAAACTAGTTTTACCTTAACCCCCTTTAGTAAATTTTGAGATGGGCTTGGCCCATCTCCTTATTTTTTCCGCGGGTAGGGGCCCCACATGGGGTACCCGTACCATTTTCCGTGTCTCGTTGATTAATTATTCGTTCATGTTTATTTGTGTTCGTGTTTAATGTGTTCTCGTTAAATATTTACCGTGACCTAATATATTTATTCACGCTCGTAATACATATATATGCGTAATTAATAATAGTTCGTGATTTAATTATGTTCATGATTTCATGATCGCATGTTCGTGATTATTTATTGTTAAATAATTATTGCGTGTTCGTCCGTAATAAATACTTATCATGTTCTAACACGTACGTAATACGTAAAATCCTAACATTTAATCGTAATCATGCTATAATAGGAAAGTTTTAATCTAGTACGTACGATCTTAAGGGTACTATTCATGGTAAAAGCATGCGGGTTTTACACTCCCCCTAAGGGAGGTCACTCCAAAACAAGGGCGTTATCCAAGTTACAATAATAAAATAAACCTAGCATACTATGCTTGTCTTAAGCTCGTAGTCTTCGTCTTTCTTTTCTTTTTCTTTTCTGGTGAACATGTTGATGTGATCTTTGATATCAATCTTTTGCATTAATCTCTTGCCTTGATCTTGTGCATCCATTACTTGTGATTTTGGCCTCCTCGTGACCGCATGTAACACATACTTATACCTTCGTAATTCTTGAAAGCTTCAGGGTTCAATACAGCGGAAGACTTGACTTTTAGGCTTTCTAGCATTATATGAAGTATTAAGTGCATAAAGTATAAGCATACGGGGACGACTTCTTCTCGGATTCCGCAACGCCACCGTCTTCAAATTCCGCAACATAAGTAGACACGAACGAAATGGCTTTGAACATTTCATTCTATTTCGGCAGCATTTTACCTTCGGTCGCTGAAGATCATCGGACGATATTAAATATCGTACTTGTGGCAGGTAGATTTAATTAAAAATCTCCTTGACAAGATTTCGCGGGTAAACCCGTTCTCTTTACTCGACCGTCCAAAGATGACTGCGAACGTAAAGAGTGAATCATTTGGATAAAATTATCCGCATGATTGAAGCCGTCAATTCTGATTCCTGGAACAAGTTTGATTCATTACAGAATTGCACCATCGTTGCTTTCCAGTTGTCATGAGCTTGATTCATATTGAATCTTGCAAGTTACCTACCAAGTGTTGTTTGAGGTTAACACTAGAAGGATTTCCACTCATCACTGTGAACACTATAGAGTGTCACTCTGAGTGTTCTGGCAAGATCACTGAGATATTGCGTAGAGGCCTGGAACGTGTTTAAGTTCAGTTAAGAATTAAACCACTGTTGCTTTCCAGTTATCACAAGTTTGATTCATAAAGAATCGCACAAGTCACCTACCATGAGCTTTTTGATATTCGCTCAAGAAGGATTTCCATCTTCATTGTAAATACTTTCGTATTACTCGGATGTTCAGGCAAGATCATGAAGATTTTGCGTAGGACTCTTAAGATCTTTCTTACTTTTCACAGTGTGTGAAGAAGCAAGGAATTATGAAAGTATGTCCTAATGAGATATTTTATGATCTCAAATGGCTCTAGACTCGATCGTGCATTTTGGATTTTTAGTGATCGGAGGCTGGAGAGGAGTGCCACCTTTTCAGTATCAATATATTCGGATTGAATAAATCGATAGATAATACATTGTCTCGGTGTGAATAAAACAAGTACCTTTTGAGAGATATCTGAGTTAGCTGGGATTGGTTATGCAATGCATCACTGGGTCCATGATGTCTATCTTCAATATCGAGCATCATTAAAATGATCTCAATAGCATATGTGTTAACCGGGTTTCTGCCTAAGGTTGTAAGGAGGGCTTCTTTCTTTAGACCCTTTATATTTACAATTCTTTTTCATTCTTCAACCCCTTCAATGCTTACCAATACGTCATAACTAGCACCTTGTTATGATTGTTCCAGTGCTAACTTAAGTACTTGGTTGGCATTCAGCTACGTTCACAATCTTTCTCCATCTTTCCTAAGGACTACTATTTCTAGCTATGGAATGTCCTTGGGAAGATTCCTCCGGTTTTGGAAAAATCATTGGACTTAACCTATCCTACCATCCTTATGTCACCACAATCTTCATCGTCGTGAAATAAATGGGTTTAGGATAAGTATATGTCACCATGAAATCCATTTTGATATAGCAAATCCATTTTGCTCCCCCTTAACATATGCCACGATATTCGAAAATATTTTGCATATGTCGGGATGAGCTATCACGTTAAGTCAAACCATTTGTGATAATTTCCAATATTAAATCACATTTCCCCCCTATATTAAAAATATTAACCTAATCGATGTTTTTAATATCAATTGATTTAATGAAGTTTTAACAAAGGTTTTAGGAAGAAAATGCAAGTCCTTTTAACCTTCATGAGACCAATTTGTGAGAAATGATACCGATTTGTAACATGATCATATATTCACCATATAAGAATGAATTGACAAAGTTGGACCTGATTGATGAGAACATCATATGATAAGATCAAATGGTTCTTGTCAGAAAATGTTGGCCGCCTCGTCACGTCTGAAGTTATCTCTTGACACCACATGTACGATTGGTATTTTTGTCTTGACACCAGTTTGTGAACTTGTCACTTTCGGCATCGAGGATTCTGAATGCTTGACAATTGCTCCCCCTCAATTGTTGACCCGTGTTCTATTGAAAGAGCTGTATTCGTCGTTTGAGTAGTTACATCGTCGAGTATGTAGATACCAATTGTAGATAGCTATGGTTGTAGAGATGATAGCTTCATAAAAACAAGACTTCTCTTGTTTTAACAAATAAATGCACTGAAGCGTACATATATTTGTGTTAGACCAAGTTATAAAGTAAACTTGATCCCTTACAAGATTTTAAAGTAAACCTTGCTCGAGAAAATTAATTCCCGTTGTGAGTCAAAGCTTTCATAAGAAATACTTGACTTTAATATGAAAAACGGGTTGCACTCTGAAATCACTACAAGCCATATGGGCATGTTTTATGATTTATTTACAACTTTTGTACAAACTCTATCTATGGCGCCGTGTCGATATTAATCAATATTTCTAAGGCCATAAATATTATCGTACCAAAAGACATGCCTTTGAAAAATAAAGTAATAATATTTTTGGATTTTTCTGAATTTTTCAATATTTATGGTTTTTATATTGTTTTTATATGGTTTTATATTTTTGTATTTTGCTTTTGTGGATAAAAATATAAACAATATATACGAATGATCACCAAGGATACGGAGAATAGTTTACCACCACTATTCTTTCGCTTCATCTGCCAGTTCCTTTATAGTCTCGGGCGAGAATGTTCTCAAACCTATCTTGTCGGCCAAAAATTACATTCGAGCGCGATCTAAAGCCTTCGTGAAAATATCCGCCAACTGATACTTAGATCGGACAAAGTAAAGCTAGATTACTCCATTTTCCACTTGCTCCTTGATGAAGTGGTAGAGAATGTCAATATGCTTCGACCGAGAGAATTGAACATTGTTGCAGCATAAGGCAATTGCACTTTTGTTGTCATAGTACATCGGAATTTTGTTGAAACCTAGACCATAGTCGGTTAATTGCGATCTCATTCAAAGAATTTGAGCACAGCAACCGGACATAGCTATGTATTCTGCTTCCGTACTTGAAATTGCAGCGCTTTTCTGCCTTTTCGATGCCCAACTGATTAGTCGATCTCCTAGTAGTTGCAAAGTTCCACTCGTGCTACGCCTTGTATCTTGACAACCCGCGTGATCCGCATCTGCATATGCCATAAGTGCAATCGAAGAGTCCTTCGAATACCAAAGTCCCCGATTAATGGTTCCTTTAAGATATCAAAAGATCCGTTTAACAGTCGCTAAGTGTAACTCAGTAGGCCGAGTCTGATACCGAGCACACATACAGATGGCAAACTGAAGACCAGGTCGACTTGCTGTGATATACAAAAGAGTCTCGATCGTTCCACGATAAAGTGTCAGATCAATTGCAACTCCATGTAGATATGCATCAAGCTTAGTTCGTTCCACCATTGGAGTATCTACAGGGTCGCAAGATTCCATCTTATATTTCTTAAGCGATTCAAGGGCATACTTGGATTGATTGATAAAGATGCCTTTGGGACTCTGAGATATCTGAAGTCCTAAGAAGAATGATACCTTGCCCATCATTGACATCTTAAACTTAGAAGACATGAGTGTCCCAAACTCATCGGATAAGGTTTGGGTAGAGGCAGCAAATATAATATCATCAACATATATTTGTACCATAATCATATCTTTATCTCGTTTCTGAATGAACAGCGTGGGATCCACCTTGCCTTTAGCGAAGCCTTGTGCAATGAGAAATTGTGACAATAGATCATACCATGCGCGTGGAGCTTGCTTCAACCCATAAAGAGCCTTCTTAAGCTTGTACACATGATTAGGATATTTGGGATTCACAAAACCATCCGGCTGTTGAACATAGACCTCTTCCTTGATTTCACCATTAAGAAATGCCGTCTTCACATCCATCTGATAGACGATCATATTCATGTGGGCTGCATAAGCAAGGAATAGTCTGATAGCTTCCAAACGGGAAACATGTGCAAAGGATTCCATAAAGTCGATGCCTAATAATTGCTTGTATCCATGAGCTACTAGTCGAGCTTTGTTCTTCAATATTCCGCCTAACTCGTCGAGTTTCACCTTGTAAACCCATTTCAAAGTGAGTAACTACACTTGATCCAGGCATGGGACAAGTTCCCATACTTCAAGACGTATAAATTCATTAAGTTCTTCTTGCATAGCTTCTATCCAACAGGATTGAGTAAAAGATTCTTGCCATGTCTTAGGTTCAACTTCAGTGAGAAAAACATCAAAATGACAAAACATTGCATTTTCTTGTAACTGACTTCGTGTGGATACTAGACGATTAGGGTCACCAATAATAGAATCTATAGGATGATCCTTTGTCCACTTGCTGTCATGTTCACGAATCCATGGATTGGAGTAGACCGTAGTAGGAGCTTCCTCTGAGGTGGACGACCCGACTTGATTAGAATCACTAGTTGAAGGTATATCGTGACCAATTGTAGGTGCAGACGTATCTGATTGTGCTTCGGTTGCTGGAGCGACAACTTCGATAACCGGAGCTATTACCTCAGGTTCTGGAGCAACAATACTTGGAGGAGTAAAGAATTCATCAAAGAACGGTTGAAACAACATATCCTATTCATTCCTAGAAGGTGGTGTAAGTGATGATGAAGTAGGGTTATTTGGGACAAGACCAGAGCTAATGTTACTGGGTCCCATTTCATGAAGTGCGGGTTCAAAGCTGCTTTGCTCAGAAGCCATTGCAGTCAGCTCATCAAATCAACATTCATTGTTTCGAGGATCTTACGAGAATTACGATTGTAGATTCGGTATGATTTCTTTGCGGGTGCATAACCAATGAAAATACCAATATCAGCTTTGGGTTGAAGTTTTCCCAAATTGTCACCATCATTATTTGGATAGCAGAGAGAGCCAAATACATAAAGATAGGATAAATCTGGTACTTCTCCATGTAGAAGCTCATAAGGTGTTTTACCATGACGTTTACGAATTAGTGACTGGTTTTGGGTGTAAACTGCTGTAGATACTACTTCTGCCCATAAAAACAATGGAGCCTTCACGTAAATTAACATCGTTCGAGCAGCTTCCATAAGTGTGCGATTTCGTCTTTCAACGACACCGTTTTTTGTGGAGTGCGAGCAACGGATGTTTCATGAGATATGCCAACTTCTTCCTAATAATCACGCAAGATTTGATTCACAAATTCGGTTCCATTATCTGTACGAATGCGTCGGACAGTAGTGTTGAGACGCACTTGAATCATCTTGAGAAATCCGATGATGAATTTAGGTGCCTCATTTTTTGTTGAAAGAAATTTCACCCATGTAAACCGAGAGTAATCATCAACAATTACGAGGATGTACTTTTTGCCACTATGACTTTCAACACGCATTGGCCCACAAAGATCCATATGCAACAAGTAGAGTTTCTATTGGTTGGTGTCTTCAGTCTTGGGTTTGTATGATTTCTTAGTGCTTTTCCCCATTGTACACGCGGAACACAAATGGTCCTTGTGAAATGTAAGTTTAGGAAGACCACGAACAAGTTCGTTTTTCGCCAAATGATTAATAGCGTCAAAGTTAAGATGAGATAACCGTCGATGCCATAACCATGAGTTGGTCTTTGATGCTTTGGAGAGAAGACATACGGGAGAAGCGGCCATCATGTCTTGTAGAGACAAAGTGTACAAGTTATTCCCTCGAGTACCTTTCAATAAATCAACCCCTTCCAAATTACGAATGAAGCAGGTATGCTCTCGAAAAGCAACTTCTAGGTTTGCACCACAAAATTTTCCCACAGAAAATAAGTTGTGACCGAGACCTTCTACATAATACACTCTTGAAATTATAACATTCCCAATATGATATTCACCGTAACCCATTATCTTTGCAATATGATCATTTCCAAATCGAACCGTACCAAGAAACTTGCTGACGAAATTTCTAAGCTGAGAGCGATCTCCGGTCATATGTTTAGAGCAACCAGAGTCCAATACCAGAGAACAATTTGGACCACCTGTTTTCAACAACAACAGTAGACAATGCATTGGAAACTATTGGTTCCGGAGTGTTAGCAGATACAAATATAATATTATCAGAATTGCTAACATTTGTGTGACCATTAGATTTCCTGTGTTTTCTAATGTGAGTTTTATCACTAACAGGTTTTGTTGTTCCAACTTTCTGAGGTTTTGGATTATTAGCGGCCACTACAGTGGGAGTAGACCTATTTAAAGGGCACTTGTTTCCTACAGTAGTGTTGGTGTTCCTAGTTAAAGGACACGCTGGTGTTTTGGTAGCCTTGGTACTCCTAGTTTAAGGGCACACTTTCTTCGCTTTAGTGGGAGTGATCCTAGTTAAAGGGCACATATATCATACTATAGTGAAAGTTCTACCAGTGGGGCACCACATCCAACCAACTTGGGTTAACACTTTCCCAGTCGGTTTCCATTCTAATCCATTTTTCCGGGCATTCATCTCATTCATATGGTCAATAAGGCAAGAATCATGACGACTAGAAAACATACATTCATTGCAATTCCAACATTTCAAATTAGAATTCACAGTAGGCTTAGAAAGCTTCACAACCGCAGAGCCTTTAGATTTAGCTACATGATTCTCTTTATTCAAAACAGAAATAACATTCCTAGGATGGGCTTCTACTTTCTTCTTCACTTGACTACTAGATGGGGGCAAGATCCTATCATTCTTCTTGTTTCTTTTAAGCTTAGATCTTTGAGCCTTAGTAGTGGTGCTTACTCCTATAGAAGGCAACACGGGAATATTAGAAGATGGTTTTGATTTTGCCTTATCTTTAGTGACCAATGTTTGAGATGGTTTATTCTTAGGGCCCTTGTTAAATGGTGTGACAGCGATGAGGTTCGGTTTGATTGCAGTAGAGGACGATGCTGAGACATTGGCTACGTTATCCACAACATTCTTACCTTTTAGGGGTACAAAGTGTTTCCTTTAACTCCACCAAAGCTAGATTTTTATCACAAATTTGTTCCCTCAAATCAGATATTTCCACCGAATTTCGATTCAACTATTCAATCAATGATTGATTATGTGCAGTGGTATTAGCACATGCGGGCTTTACTGAATCGAAGAGTTGTGTATTTTTTTGTTTTAAGTTATCAACTTTGACAAAATCTTGGAAACTCGATTATCTAGATCAAGTTTAAAATTCTCAGCGGCCTCAAGTACGTTCACACTGTTAATCTCTCTAGATTTCTCTATGTCTATCGGCAATGATTTAGCAACCTTGTCACTTGGCTGACACTGTTTTGATTGTAAATTCAATTGAAAATTCTTTTGAAAATTTGCATCATCGATATTAACACCTTCGAATGACGTTTCAAAGATTTCTTGAATAAATTGTTGCTTGCATTCAGGCGAAATACAGTGTGTTTGAATCTCATCAAAACGTTTTGAAAGCGAAGAATATGAATCTTGAAGCTTTAAAAATTCAGCGTCAGATTCGTGACAAGTACTATCTACCACATTATCCACAGATTCAACATTATGCACAATAGAATCATTGTCAACACTTTTATTCACACAGACGGAAACAATATCATGAGACATCACTTGCTTCAGAAGCTGATCATTTTGGCGTGAAATCCGTTCTATTTCAATTAAGCCATTTTCATAAGCATCATCCATTTCATTGAAAACGCGTCTAACTTCTTCTATTTCCAAAAGCAACTCTTGATCAACATTACTAAGACAAGCTTTAACATTGTTTACAAATGGAACAATTTCGTCTCGGAACGCAGCTCTATTGTGCTCAAAATTCCATTCACCTTCCGTTATGGCCGTGGCCGTCGTACGTTCCGTAATGACCTTGTCAAAATCGACCAAGTGTTGGTGCACAACATTTAAGCTATCTGACACCTTACTTACCGGTGGAATTAACGTAGTTAAATTTTTTTTGACAAGTGTAGGAGACGTACTAGGAAGGTTTTTCGTTGACAAACTTTGAGTCACAAAAACTGTTAATTGAGCTAATTCCTTTTGTAAGCGAATGTGGGTCTTTTTAGAAAATTGATCTATATTATGCTTATCATAATCAAGCTTATGGAATTTTGAAAGCATTTTAGATTGAGTTTCTTCCGCAAGTGACTGTGTCTCCTCAGTAGTACGAACATAAGGTGTTTCTTTCGATTTGCCAATTAGGGTCACATCATAAAGACAAGGAATATATTCCTGAGCTTGTTTTGCATAACCGGGATTAGGTGGTAAATCTTGAAGACGCTTAAGTTCGAGTTCTTTAAACGATTTAGTTAAAAGATGAACCTTTTCTGTGGAAGCGTATTGTTTTAAAAGCTGTTGTTCTTTCGATTTAAAAAGTTTGGTAGCATTAATTTCCGATTCAAACTTTTTAGACTCGAGATTTTTGAACCATTTTAAGTTTTTGAAAATCATTGACAACCGACTCTTTTGCTTTTAATTCATTGGAAAGATTAGCTTTTAATGATTCTATTTCTTTTAAGTGTTCAATCTTTTCAAAACGAAATTGTTCAAATTCAGAACACGTTATTTTCTCTACTTGAGGTACCATTTCAAAAGTTTTGACCCTTTCCTTTTATAGCGCAAGCTCAGCGGTTAGGTTGGCACTATATCTATGGTTTGTCGAACAGCCACATTTATGTTATCAATAATATGTTTAGGCACCATTACCAAATCACGTTGATCATAAGATTCCATACCCGTCGTAGCATTTGGTTGAGGTTCACTCAAATGTGTTGGATTGGATACCACATCATTTGAGTTACTAGTTCCCGAATGCTGTTCAAGGTTGTTATTGTCATGCTCAACGTGATGTGGATTACCATGAATATTATTAGATGTGGTTGGTACCTCACTGACGACATCAGAACCGTAGTGAGAGAGATTAGCAACGAGAGCAGCTTGGGCAGAGTGAATGTCATCACAATCCGAATCATATGCGTCAAGATCATCTGCTTGATAAGCTGCATTAGAAGTGGAAACGACTGCAATCCCTTCATTTTCTGCTGCCCCTGGGTCTGCAAGAAATGCTAACTCTTCTAAATCCAAAATCTTTCCCTTAGACTGAGCATCGACCAAATTCATCTTCTCACGAAACCATGTTGCATCCCTTCTCCTTTTCGACTGAGTGCATTCCCTAGCCATATGACCTTGTCCTCGGAAATTGTAACAAGTCACAACCTTTTGAGGACCAATAGGGCTTCCATTTCCAGTAGCATGAGAAGTCACGACTTGAGCATTCACGGTCCTTGTAGGAGGTCCATATGAATTTTGCCTACCCTGAATGGATTGCACCGTCACTTGACCATCTTGAATAATGGCTTGTTGTCGAGGATTTGAAGAGGTGCGGAGCTGATTGTTTGTTGGTGGAACTCCTCTAGTTGCAACAAGTTTTGACAAATAGGCAATGAGATGGTTTAGAACATCAGTTGGCGTATCATTTGGAGTAAAGACCGGTGCTTCAATTGGTGGAAGTTCATTGGAGTAAAGAGCTTGTGCTTGTGGTGCTTCAATTGGAAAGTATCCTTGCTGAGGAGTATAGCCCATTGGAGAAATGATAGCTTGTGATGGAGATGCCTGATGTGTTGGTTGCTGTGGAAAAGACTGTTGATGAACACTTTGTTGATATGCTTGTTGTGGCATCATCAGTGGTTGATAAGATGGTTGTTGTGGTTGCTGATATGTGTGTTGTGGTGGTTGCTGCAAGTATGATTGTTGTTGATAAGTGTAAGCCATGTTTTGCTGGGGGGTCATTTGTTGAGAAGCATACATGGAAAGTGGATCACGAACTTGTGGTGTAGACAACTGAGCCTCGATCACATGGAATTCGTGTTGTTAAAGAAAAGCTTGAAGTTGATCCACATTGGTGTTATGCAAGTCCTTAGCCAATTTAACAGTCGTCACGTACTTATGCCATTCTAAAGGAAGGGTGTTCAAATACTCGGTGTTTAATTGAAACGTAGGAATTGCCATGCCATAGATATTGAGCTCATTCAACAAAAGAGTAAATCTCAAATAGTAATCATTGAGAGACTCCTCGGGAACATAGGCAAACTTATCAAATGTATCATAAAGCTTACAATCTCGTTCTTGTTTAGTTAACGAGGTGCCTTGCATTACACGAATTCAATCCCATAACTCTTTGGCAACTTTATGTTTGCTTACGAGTTTGTAGACATCTGGAGGAAGGGCTTGGAGAATGATGTTGTAGCATACTTATCACATTTGTCTTGAATCTTCATATCTCCGGTCAATTCACCAGTTGTGCGAGGACGAGTAACTGTACCTTCCGTTACAGTACCATAATCTAATGGTCCATTGAGCACCGATGCCCAAACGATATGTCCATTCTCTTTGTTCAACATGTAAAGTTCCATTCGGGAAGTCCAATCCTCGTACATAGTCTTCTCCAACATTGGTGGACGATTATCCGTACCCGAGAGGATGGACTTATCCGTAAGAGATGTGTACTCCATTTCGATAAAGATTTACAAACGTTGATCGAACAATGAGAGAAAGTAAATGTGTTTGTTGTTGTGAGTTGAAGTCGAGAAACAATGATGAAATCCCCTAAAATACGTTTTCGATGACCAAAAAATTCCAAGACGAACAAAAACACACGAATGTTCAAAAAATTTTTAAGGAATAATTTTGGAATCGTCAGAATATTGATCGGAATATTTGATCGGAATAACCTGTAAGAATAAATCTATCAGAATACCCCCTGTCGGAATAAACTGTCGAAAAACTCGATCGGAATAATCTATCGGAATACCCCTGTCGGAATCAACTGTCGGAATAATCTATCGGAAAACTCGATCGGAATAATCTATCGGAATACCCCTGTCGGAATCAACTGTCGGAATGACCTATCGGAATCACTATCGGAATATCACTATCAAAATCAGTATCGGAATACCGATCGGAATAACGATCGGAATAAGTAAACCCTTTTACGATGGAAGATATCGGAAAATAAAACCCTTTTCCGATGGATTCTGTCGGAATAATACCCCCTTTTCTCGGACAAAACTCAACCAATTCGAGATTTTAAGCCAAAAAATGATCAAAACACCCAAAAATTTTGTGTTTTTAGCCAAATTAAATATACCAAATCTCTACCACAACTATATAGAAGATTTGTATCAAGAAAAAACCACAAAAAACCCAAAAAAATTTGGTTCGTATGAAATGGATCAAAATAGGCACAAAAATCAAGAACACAAACACATAACCAATACAATCATCCCATGGCTCTTGATACCATTTGTAGGATATTGTAAATCTTGCTTATGTTTAGAGAGAGAAAGAGATAGAAAGATGGTAGATTTCACACACACTTTAGAGAGAGAAAGTGTAGAAATACACACTTAACTATGTGTAAATTATGAGAAAACCACCACCCTCTCCAACTAAGGAGAGGGTTTATATACCCAAGCCCATTAGATGGGCTTGGGCTTACAATGGGCCGCCGGCCTACACATGTTGTAGGCTTGGCTTGGACTTGTTTGCTTAATATTGAGTTAACTAAACTACGAGCTACTACTTAGACTATTGTTGGAGTGACCGATCCTTTCTAAAACGTAAAACGTATTTCCAACAGTGATTGAAAATAAATGTCTTTGTAATTTGTCGTGATCAAAACTAAGAAAGATTAATTAATACTAACTATGTTTTTAGGCATTGCTTTGCATTAACAGGGTGTTTGGTGTTGCTTTGGTTAGGCCGAGACCCAAATCGAGAGCAAGGGATCTCTCGGTGGTGTTTGTTTTGCCCAACCGAGACCTCATGGTCTCGGTGTTGGGGTTCGTGTGGTTCGAACGCAACAAGGGGGACCCCGACCGCGTGTCGAGTATGTGGTTTTGGTTTGGATCGAGTGCCAACCGAGACCTATAGGGTCTCGGTGGGGCTTTTTAATGCTAACAGTGGGTACCGAACAACAAGCAGGGGGAACCAGTCACAACCAGTGTGAACCGGCTGTGAACCGGCAGACCGCCGGTGGGAACCGGGTCCAGCAGCGGCTAGCCGTGGCTCGGGCAGTGGGTAAAACCACTCAGACAGTGGAAACCGGCTAGGACGGGTTAGCCAATGTCAAGGGTGTTTGGCTCGGCTTATATGTGACACCGGGTTTCGGGCGCGGGTTAATTTTTAAAACACGGGTTTGGGTTTCGGAAAATTTTTAAAATTAGAAATATGTTTAATTAAATTAATTACTAGAATTTTTAATTTAATTAAATTTATGACTTAGGTTAAATATTAAAATTAATATTTCATGTATAACCTAAAGTATTATACTTAGCTTAATTTAAATAAAACATGTATTTCTAAATAAATTCTTATAACGTATAGTTTAATTAATTAACAAGTTATTTAATTAATGAGCTATAACCATGACTTGTATTATACTAATTAAACTTTACTTATTATTAATAATCCAACTTATTTCTAATTATGGAAACTTGCTACTTTTGGAAACTTTCTATTTTTTAGAAACTTACTATTTATAAAAACCTGCTATTTTTTAGAAAGTTACTTAGTATTACAATACAAGTATTATAATACACTATTACATGCATAATACACTACAGAACATTAGTTTAACTACAGATAACACAATAAGACACTAGAACATGAAAGATTATGTATAATAAGCTAATAACACACAGAACCAGTAAAACACATGTAATTCAGACAACTCATACACGTTCCCATTCTTATGTAGTATTATCCGTCAAGGCGGAGTAGTTTTTTCAGCGTTTTCGTTAGCTTCAACTGGACATAAGGTACGGATTTCCCGTCCTTCAGTAAGGACAACCTTTTCTTTTATTAGGATTTCCCTTATGCAGCCAACTGTTTTCCCCAGTAGTTACAGATTAAATGCTTATGTTTTATTAGTTACCTTAGCCATATACATGCATGACCTGTTTCACCTAGTTATGGAGGTACCATAACCATAACACTGGAGGCACCAGTGTTATGACTTCACTACGGCGGAGTGATAGCTCGTGGCGTCCCTTTCAGTTATTTGGCCATTATTACATTATTATTATCATGTGGATCGTACGGGTGCATCCTATGTTCAGTTTCAGTCAGGATTTCATGGTGAATGTGGTGTGTGCCTTGCATCCTTCACAAGGAGCTGATCCCTCCTACCCATTACGAATTGGCATCCCCTCTAATTTGCATGACAAGGTCACCCCTCCAAGTATTCATGCACGTTGTTGACCTCATGACCTATATTGGATTTTGGTACATTAAACTAATATAGATTTTCATAAGTAACATAAGCTATGTTTTCAGAACTAAAACCAGTTAACATGTTATACGCCTAGGTTTTTCCCAGGACTTATTCGTTTCCGCTGCAACTCATGCTTTATATGCTTCACTCCTTTATGTCTTTACGTTATGTTATATATCCGTGCAATGAGCGTTATGCTCAACCGTTTTCCATTTTCGTGTTCCCAAAACGGTAGGTACCCAAGGTCGCAAGTAGGATCTCAAGAGTATGTGCATTCGGATGGAAGCTATCCGGCCACTTTTACCTTATGCATTTTAATATTTCGTTTTTTAGTGTAGTTGTCTTCTCAGCTCGATTCGAATTGATATAACGTTTTCTAGCAAAGACTTAGTTGTTTTTGGTTATACAAAATTGTTTGGATTCTATTTCTACTTGGCAAAAAGCAATTAAAAATGTAAAATATCTATAATACTATGTATACGTACTAAAGCATATTGCACATACAACAAATAAAGCTCAAAGTACAAATACAAAATTTAAGGAACTAACAAAAATTAACTAATTAACAAAATTAACAAATTTCTAACAAATTTATAACTAACTACTTTTATAAAAGTAAAAATGAAATCTTATTAAATCTATCTTAAAAGTCTATTTTTTATAAAGCTGAAAATTACAATTCTTTTAAAATGAAAACGTTATAAAACGTTCTAAAGCAACAAAATCTAAATCAAATTTTCCAAATAGTCCTACAATGAAACACACCCAACAAAAACACTAATAGAAAGCCCAAGAGGAAAATACCAGTCCATTTACAGAATTAACGGATGGACCTATCTCATAACTAACCTAACAAATACTCTAATGGAAGGGACTGTAACTGCTAAGAGATGTAAAGCAATGGAGGGGCAAACTTGACAGATACCAATGAAACTAATTCATTTTGTTTATCAGAAACCCTTATGATCGACTTCGAATCTATGTTATCACAGTTCAACTCTAAACAACAGAAATCAAAATAACCAACACTTAACTCCTATAACTAATATCAAGATCTTCTAACAGAATTTCCAAAACTTCTACTTTACCTAATGTCCCAAACACTAGCTGACAGATTTAGGCTACAGATCATTTAACAGATCCAAATCAAATCATTTTATACTACATAATACAAGAAAGATTGAAATTGAAAAGAAATTGAAGAAAGCTAGATTGCTGAAATTGTAAAGCAAACAATAACAGAGAACTAACTCAATAGAATATACCAAACAAAGCAAGTTTTAAACAGATATTACCACAATCAGTTTACACTACGAATTAAGAATACGATTTATACTACTAAAAGTGCAAAAGTAAACATGTGCTTAACCGTTTCATCCGAAGCCTAGTCCGTTGAGACGAGAAACGCGGCGCTGAGCCGGTTTAAAACAAACAACGCCTTCAAAACCGAAGCTCGAAACATTAAACCTGCCAAAAATAAACCTGCAAAAGATAATGAACGAAAATCTATTCTAACTTGTTAAACCAATAGTTTACTATGTATCAATATTAATCACTCGAACGAAAACTGACTAATGAACGAAAATCAGTTAACTGAATCACTTGAACCTGAATATTGACTAAACAAATCACTATAATCTTGCTAGACTAACTAAAATCCTTTCATAAGCACTATTAAACTGATTATCTAATCAGCATCTACCAGAAACTAAATTCAGCTTTTTATCTAAATTCAATTATTAAATCTCACAAATTCTTGAATGACTTGAATTATTAAAATCACGATGAACAAAAAAAAAACAACTCAAATTCCATTAACTAAGATCGAAGACAAGCTTTCTAAAAGCTAAAATACCGAATCTTTAACAATAACGAGAAAAGCTTATGAAACTGTAAATCTCCATTAATGGAGAATAGAAGCATTCGGTTATACTAATTTCAGAAACTATAACCGATTCAACAAGACTCAACTGACTTTTGAACTAATGAGAAAGGAAGAATGAGAAAGCTCGAATTATTTCATTAATGAAGGAAAAGTAATCGGTTACAAACAGGACAACTAATTAACAGATTCTAACAAACTACAAACTGAATGATTAACAGAAATTCATAAAGCTTTGAAAGAAAATTAAGCTAACTACTCCTAACTAACTAACTAGGTGTAATCTACTCCTAGCGCTAACCGCATGCAAATGAAGCCTTCATCTCTTATTTATAGCCGCCAAAAGGAGTGAAGTGACGTGGTCTATCCAATGAGTGGATGCCACGTGTTTAATACGAGGTATCATCTTGTTCTTCATTCTTCTCAACGAATTTGGGGCTTTCTTTATTCTTTGCTCTTGATCAAATTTAGTAGCATCCTCTTGTAGAGGAGAATGAGCTGATCACTTTTGTAGTTGGAAGCTTCCTTTGAATCTTCATGGATCATCCTTTATAAGGGTTTGCAGGTTTGAGAGGTGAAGGAGATATAACCGTCCCTCTCTCTCTTCTTGGAGAAGAAGAAGACGCGTGTTGCGTTTATTGTTGTTTTGACCGGTTTGGTCAAACTGACTGAGTTAAGTAAACTTTTTCTCTTAATTGCCTTTTTGGTCCTTTATTTTTAATCTCTTTTCAAATGTTTATATAACTTTTAAGTAATATCTTTTCCATCCTTTATCATTGTAGTAATTGCACTTTAAGCCCTTGATCTTTGGAAGTTTGGCAAATAAGGTCCTTGGATCATCTTTCGTCCTTTTCTTCGTCTTTTGATCAAATTAATCCTTGAAAGCTCGTGTTTGTCTCAAATGTACCTATTTTACCTGAAAATATACAAACACCAAATACACGCGTAATTCTGATAATTAACAGTTTAATATAATGTATTTGACAGTGTTTTTAATGGTTTTAGGATCATTATTGATGAGTGTTTTCACACTTATCAACTCCCCTCCACTTGACCATTGCCATGTCCTCATGCAATGCAGCATTTTAAAGCACCAAGTTACACTTTTCTCATAATTAACCAACCTTGGCCATTTTATGATTTAATAAACTATGCTATGCTACATGATGAATGGTTTTGAATATTTACAATGCAATGCAAAGAAAACAATTCTATTTATATATTTTTGATTTTCTTGAAATAGGTTTTGATGGAAATAACTCATAAAGAAATCAATGACTTAAATTAGGGCTTTGGGTACCATGGACATTTATCACCCTCAAGTTTCACTTTCCCCATACCAAGCTTAAAAATGGGATCATTGCATTCACAAGTAAAAAGTGCATCAACTTATTCATGACAATTAAATGTGGAACCGGTTATTAATTGAGCAAACTGCTTGTGGGCAAATTTGTCATTATTCAAGTGTGAAATATAAGAAGTGTAAAATCCAAAAATAAGGAAGCACGGTTTTAATCCTAAGTAATCCTCTCATCCATTACTTGAAAAACCGCTCACAATTAATATAAGTCCGTTTCAAGAGTAATAAGTCATTCGCCTTATGTGTAAAATCCTCATGTCATGCTTTCATAAGTAACTACACACTCGCTAAGGAAAGAAAAATAAAACTCACGCAATAATTTACATCCGCATCTTTTTGAGATTTTGGATCTTCAACCCCGCAACCCGTCAAGGTAATATTGGATTGGAGCAATCTATTGAATCCCCGCAACCCGTCAAGGTAATATTGGAACTCAATAGTCACTATAATTAACCCACACTGCCCCTCTTGGGAGTCTTGCATTATTTTTTTTTTCTTTTTCTTTTTTTTTTCTAGCCACTCATTTTTTTTTCATAAGCCGCTCTTATTTTTCTTTATTCCTCACCAAGAAATTTGCAAAGAAGAAAAGGAAAAACACCCGCTAAATATGGAGCATGACATAAATCTAGTACACATAAAACGTGCTAACTTAGAATCTTAAGACGTACTCATATCAACCATGAATGATTAGCCAAAAATGCATAAGAGATTACAAACCAATTAAAACCGTACTTGATTATTTATTAACAATTATATACATGCGAAGAAAATAGAGGCAAAGAAGAGAAGGGTTTAGCCACAAGTAATTGCCATGAAGTCTATCTAGCCCTTTTACACTTGCTTCAACTCTATCATTTCCCATTCTCCACAAATTTAAAATTTCAAAGAATGAAATTGGTGGAAGCTTAGCCTAATAGACCAATGAAGGACTACATGGTTAAGGATACTAGCTAGAGAGTGCTAAAATAAGCAAACTCGGGTTGAGTCAAAATATCCATGGCGGGCCTAATATGTCAAAGAAGTCTAAACTTGTTAAAACCATGTTTATTTTATTTTTTCCTTTTTATATATTTTTGATGAAAAATAAAAGAAAAGATATATACAATGCAAATGTGTTATGCAAATGAAAAATGATTGATGCAAAAATCATGAATGCATATTTTTGGTGGCCAAAGTAGATCAAAAATTTGGAAAAATGTTGAAAAATTAATTTTCCATATTATCATGAAGTTAAGGCAATGGTCTAGGTAAGGTCACTTCGATAGAAGTCTCCCCTACACTTAAGATAAACATTGTCCTCAATGTTTAAGAGTATTGGAGTGAACTCCCCTACACTTATTACATTGATAACTTTGCTTAACCCAAGTTAAGGAAGAGACAACTAAAGGGTATTCATTTTAAGCACAAGTGTTTAATATCACGATAGCAAAAACTAATCGAAGTGAACCAGATACACGGGCCTCCTCCATAAGCTCCAAGCATGAAATGTGAGAGAGCAACCCTTGAAACAAACACCAAAAGAAACGAAGAAAGGCACCCCTCCACTTCAACTCTACTATAACATCCTTTTAATTAAACCTAACCTATTGAAAATCTACTCTACGTTTTCTAACCTAGTTATTCAATGCTTGAGTTTTTTTTTAACCCTAAGTCGCTAGCTCGACTCGGCCCCGAATTAAGTTGTCCTTGGGGAAACCATCATGGAGAGTAAAGGATATCACTTTGAAGCACATCTCACATGATACACTCAAACTTAGCACGTTGCCATTTACTATAAGATTTACCAAATCCGCCTCGATAAATGGAACGGTCCAACGTGTCTCAAGTTTGCCCATCATACAAAATCTCTCATATAGGAAGAACCCCAGGATCAAATACATAGTTTCCATCTCTACATTCGAACAACTCCAAAATAGGTAGAATCACCAAAGTAAGCTCATACAAGAAGCGCATATCAATCGAAGGCACACTCTTAAGTGGAGTAGATGAAAACCAATGTTTACCAAATATACGTATCCCAGGATCAAAAATCTTTCCCTTCATGGGAAAATAAGAAGATGAGCTCATATCAACCATATAAGATTCCCCCTTAGTGATCAAAGCATCATGAGAATATGAAGGTGTAGGTATCAAAACATTCATAACAATTATGTCCATATTAGGCTCCTCATCATCATTAAAAGGTGGGTAATCTTCCATAGAAGGCATAGAAAAAGGAGGATCAAGATGAATAGTGTCTTGTGAAGAAGGTGTAGGCTCTAGGGTCCCAAAAAGCAAGTTCTCACTAAGACGAATTTCCTCTTCCCAATTAGAGTCACTATCATCAACCTCAATATCAATCTTAGCAAGATAAGCCTCTATGGTGACATCAATATCCATATGAGAATCCATATCAAAGGTTTTGGGTTCTAAAGGTGCCATAGGTGAAAAAGGATCAATCTCTAAGAGTATAGGATCTTCATCAATAACCAACTTCAAGGGTGGAAGGGTGGGAATAGAAGGCTCAAAAGAAGGTGTATTGAGAGAATCACTCAAAGGGATGATATCATCATGAAAGTCAATAGGTGCAACCTCAAAAACCGGTGAAGAAATGTCAATGAAAGGTTCTTCTTCTATGGACTCATCATTATGGTTTTCATTCAAAGCTTCAATCGAAGAGATAAGATTATAGACGTTTGATAAAACCTCTCGAATATGAACATCTTCCACTTCTTCTATATGATCAACATCATCATCCAAATTAGGAAGGTCATCTTGACATGAAAAATCCTCGGATAATATATCATAAGATGCCTCACTAGAATCACAATCATCATCCTCTATATCTTGCATAAACTCTTCCTCAATCTCATTATCCCTTTCTTTGAACAATTCATCAAGATCAAAATCACCAAAATCACTAGTAGTAGCATGAAAGTCAACATGTGATGAAATCTCAATGTGATCATGAGGAGAAGTATCAATAGAAAGCTCATCACATGGTTCAATGGAAATACCCTCAAACTCTCTTTGGATTGGGATAAGGTTCTCAACACTAGAAGCGGTTAATTCTTCTAAATTGGTGTTTGTATTAGTGCTAAGAGGCTCGTCCCCCATGGTTAAAGAGTCGGTGGGTGCCACGTGAGGTAAAGGTGATGAAGGTGTGTCATCATTAAGTGTCATACAACTCGAAGGTTCCTCAGTATCGTCTCTAATAATGGATCAGGCCTACGAGTAAAAGTAGTCATGTATTGTCCGTCTTCCTCGATTATAAGAGTCTTAAGGAATAAATCATTTGAATATTTCCTGAGGCGACAAGAAAATTTGTTCAACGATTCACGATACAAATCACCGAATTCCTTGTAATCATATTGCCGAGACTCAATTTCCTTTTCCTCAGTAGAGTTAATTAATTCCTTTAACCATCGATGCGTGTCTTTCATTTCCTTGTAGCTCATGTTTTTCATACCATCAAGCATCTTATAAACGTCATCGTTCGACTTGTTCATTTTCTCAAGTAAAGAATGAAACTTCTTGACATTATCAAGGACATAGGATGGCGGATCCCTCGGTCTACAATCATAACCATAATGGGGTGCGTTCCCACAAAACTCACATGAATAAGTCGAAGAATATGGTGGAGGTGGATTTCCATAATTAGGTGGATTATAGTTTTGAAAAGAGTCATGATTATGAAAGTTCTCATGATTGTAACCTTGAAAATTCCCTTTATCACTAATAGTATCATCCTCAGCATCAACTCTCAAAGACGGCTCAATATCACATAGTAAAGCTCCTTGAGTTAGATAAGATTGTACAAAGAGAAGTTGTCTTTGACAATCTTCCTCGAAACGTCCAAGTATTCTCCTTTCCATCTCTTGAAGTTTCCTCTCAAAGGATTCACGAAATTGAGAGACATTTTGCATATTCTCTTGGTTAAACCCTTGATTATATCCTTGATTATGAAAAGTTTCTTGATTATAGCCTTGAAAATTATCATTAGTTTGAAAACCTTCATTGTGTGAAAATCCTTGATTATGAAAAGTTCCTTGATTATAGCCTTGAAAAGTATCATTATTTTGAAAACCTTCATTGTGTGAAAATCCTTGATTATGAAAAGTTCCTTGATTATAGCCTTGAAAAGTATCATTATTTTGAAAACCTTCATAATTGGAAAATCCTTGGTTTTGGTATGGCACATTAAAGGTTTGATCATGAAATGATGGTGGAGGTTGTGATGAAAAACCGGAATATCCCATATAGTCATTACAAGTATAGTCCATTTGAGTGTTAGGTTGAAAATTAGGGTTCTCGGTTCCATTGTAAGCATATCCCTCCCCATAATAGCCATGATTTTGATCACATAAATACGTATCGTGTGGACCTCCACAAGTCGAACAAGGCGAATAATTAGCGTTGGTGGATCGTTGTTGCAAAATCTCCAACATGGAACGAGTATCCATGTTTAACAAGGTGGCCGAATGTATATACAAGTATGATGACGTCTAAAAGCTTCCTCGGGGAAGGAAGTGATACACCAAAGGTGGTATGTTTACACGTGTGCGAGTACACGTGTAAGTAAACACGAGGAATGAGGGAGTAGCCCTCGGTCGACTTTGAAAAGAATAAGATTATCCTCTTCGAGTTTCGATATGAAATATCCACAAGAAAGTATATATATAATTACTAATTGGGTGCAAGACCTCCAATTAAGCCTTCCTTCTTAGAATACGCACTAGTGAACGGGGGGTTAGGTGGCGCGAAGCACTTAAGTACCTATTGACCCTTAGACGGCATTTTATAGCACGTCGCCTATCTATTCACTTTGTAGTTTGTATTCTTCGAATTATTGCCAATTGGAAGTATTTATCTATTCTTGCTTAATTAAATTTTATCGATACGCGTGTCAAGGACCGGAACGCCCCTCAACACGGTGTAATGCCTCGGCAATACTTATGGAGATAGGTAACTTGGTTGTTTTTATACGTATACTTATTTACATATAATAATATATAAAAAATATTTTTGTATTTATTTGATTTTTTTAAGAAAAATACTATATCTACGTAAAAACCGATAAAAACAAATAATATATATTTTTGGGTGTAATCTTTTAGGAAAAAGATTACTTTTTGGATTTTTTATTTTTTTGGTTCAATTCTTTAGGAAAAGAATTGATTTTGTGATTTGTTATTTTTTTGTATTTTTATCTTTTTGATTTTTTTTATGTTTTTGATTTATTATACGTAAAAATAACGTTCACAAAGTGAACGGATCCCAAAATCCAATCGTCTCACTCGAAATCGTTAATCTTCACGAAAAGAACCGGCAGCGGCGCCATTTAATATTTCGTTTTTTAGTGTAGTTGTCTTCTCAGCTCGATTCGAATTGATATAACGTTTTCTAGCAAAGACTTAATTGTTTTTGGTTATACAAAATTGTTTGGATTCTATTTCTACTTGGCAAAAAGCAATTAAAAATGTAAAAATATCTATAATACTATGTATACGTACTAAAGCATATTGCACATACAACAAATAAAGCTCAAAGTACAAATACAAAATTTAAGGAACTAACAAAAATTAACTAATTAACAAAATTAACAAATTTCTAACAAATTTATAACTAACTACTTTTATAAAAGTAAAAATGAAATCTTATTAAATCTATCTTAAAAGTCTATTTTTTATAAAGCTGAAAATTACAATTCTTTTAAAATGAAAACGTTATAAAACGTTCTAAAGCAACAAAATCTAAATCAAATTTTCCAAATAGTCCTACAATGAAACACACCCAACAAAAACACTAATAGAAAGCCCAAGAGGAAAATACCAGTCCATTTACAGAATTAACGGTTGGACCTATCTCATAACTAACCTAACAAATACTTTAATGGAAGGGACTGTAACTGCTAAGAGATGTAAAGCAATGGAGGGGCAAACTTGACAGATACCAATGAAACTAATTCATTTTGTTTATCAGAAACCCTTATGATCGACTTCGAATCTATGTTATCACAGTTCAACTCTAAACAACAGAAATCAAAATAACCAACACTTAACTCCTATAACTAATATCAAGATCTTCTAACAGAATTTCCAAAACTTCTACTTTACCTAATGTCCCAAACACTAGCTGACAGATTTAGGCTACAGATCATTTAACAGATCCAAATCAAATCATTTTATACTACATAATACAAGAAAGATTGAAATTGAAAAGAAATTGAAGAAAGCTAGATTGCTGAAATTGTAAAGCAAACAATAACAGAGAACTAACTCAATAGAATATACCAAACAAAGCAAGTTTTAAACAGATATTACCACAATCAGTTTACACTACGAATTAAGAATACGATTTATACTACTAAAAGTGCAAAAGTAAACATGTGCTTAACCGTTTCATCCGAAGCCTAGTCCGTTGAGACGAGAAACGCGGCGCTGAGCCGGTTTAAAACAAACAACGCCTTCAAAACCGAAGCTCGAAACATTAAACCTGCCAAAAATAAACCTGCAAAAGATAATGAACGAAAATCTATTCTAACTTGTTAAACCAACAGTTTACTATGTATCAATATTAATCACTCGAACGAAAACTGACTAATGAACGAAAATCAGTTAACTGAATCACTTGAACCTGAATATTGACTAAACAAATCACTATAATCTTGCTAGACTAACTAAAATCCTTTCATAAGCACTATTAAACTGATTATCTAATCAGCATCTACCAGAAACTAAATTCAGCTTTTTATCTAAATTCAATTATTAAATCTCACAAATTCTTGAATGACTTGAATTATTAAAATCACGATGAACAAAAAAAAACAACTCAAATTCCATTAACTAAGATCGAAGACAAGCTTTCTAAAAGCTAAAATACCGAATCTTTAACAATAACGAGAAAAGCTTATGAAACTGTAAATCTCCATTAATGGAGAATAGAAGCATTCGGTTATACTAATTTCAGAAACTATAACCGATTCAACAAGACTCAACTGACTTTTGAACTAATGAGAAAGGAAGAATGAGAAAGCTCGAATTATTTCATTAATGAAGGAAAAGTAATCGGTTACAAACAGGACAACTAATTAACAGATTCTAACAAACTACAAACTGAATGATTAACAGAAATTCATAAAGCTTTGAAAGAAAATTAAGCTAACTACTCCTAACTAACTAACTAGGTGTAATCTACTCCTAGCGCTAACCGCATGCAAATGAAGCCTTCATCTCTTATTTATAGCCGCCAAAAGGAGTGAAGTGACGTGGTCTATCCAATGAGTGGATGCCACGTGTTTAATACGAGGTATCATCTTGTTCTTCATTCTTCTCAACGAATTTGGGGCTTTCTTTATTCTTTGCTCTTGATCAAATTTAGTAGCATCCTCTTGTAGAGGAGAATGAGCTGATCACTTTTGTAGTTGGAAGCTTCCTTTGAATCTTCATGGATCATCCTTTATAAGGGTTTGCAGGTTTGAGAGGTGAAGGAGATATAACCGTCCCTCTCTCTCTTCTTGGAGAAGAAGAAGACGCGTGTTGCGTTTATTGTTGTTTTGACCGGTTTGGTCAAACTGACTGAGTTAAGTAAACTTTTTCTCTTAATTGCCTTTTTGGTCCTTTATTTTTAATCTCTTTTCAAATGTTTATATAACTTTTAAGTAATATCTTTTCCATCCTTTATCATTGTAGTAATTGCACTTTAAGCCCTTGATCTTTGGAAGTTTGGCAAATAAGGTCCTTGGATCATCTTTCGTCCTTTTCTTCGTCTTTTGATCAAATTAATCCTTGAAAGCTCGTGTTTGTCTCAAATGTACCTATTTTACCTGAAAATATACAAACACCAAATACACGCGTAATTCTGATAATTAACAGTTTAATATAATGTATTTGACAGTGTTTTTAATGGTTTTAGGATCATTATTGATGAGTGTTTTCACACTTATCACATTTATTCCTACTTTCTCATACTTCACTTCATTTGGACGTTGTTTAGTCCTTTCATTTATAGTACTTAGTATTGCTTGTGTGTGAGTTACTAGACTACCGATGTTTGATTCCGGTATTTCTATTTATGGTCATGAATATTTAGACATTTAACTTGCATGCTTTGATGACACGCCGTAATTTACTGTAGCGTTCCATCTTAACAAATGGGGTGTTATAATTATGGTATCAGAGCCCAAGGTTTCGACCTGTAGCTCTGTAAAACATAACCTGTGACTTATGGGTAGTCACTAGCGTCTTCCTAAAACTGACAATTGGTTTTCATGCATTCATGCATTTTCATTTTATTTCATACATTCATATCATTGTCGTAGGTTTATGACTAAGTAAAGGTTGGTACAGGACTGGCCCTATTTAGTCGCATGTGCTTTTATCGAAACTTTTAACTTTGGGACCGACCCATAGGCATCCCCTCGCTATGTATTTTGTTTTGGGTGAACTGACCATAGGCGCTTACCCTCGCGCATATGAAAGTTTTTATAAACTGCATCATGCATTTTAAATTGTTTCATGCATTATAAACCGCTTCATTGATTTATACATTGTTCATGCATTTTATGTCATCTCATTTCAGACTTATCATTTATGTTGCAAATTGTTTTTAAACTATCAGATGGTGAACACATCCAATACTCAGGAATTGGCTGCAGCTATCAATGCAGCTCTACAAGCTATCCTTTCCCGTAACAAAAACAATCCTCCACCACCCCAGATCTTCCCCAAGACTGAGAAGGAGAAGACGACGAGGGAGTACCACGGTATTAAGCAGAGAGCTGGGGAGGACAACAACGGGTACATACAGTGCTTTCTTTGTTTGACTAGTTTTCTTGTCACAGCAGCATGTACTGTCGAAGAACAAGCATGCCACTTCCGTGGGGCGCTTCGTACATCGGTCGCCAATAATTTGGTGGGTGCTACCTTGAACATGGTGACACAAGTAGCTGATACAGCACATGAGCTTGAGATGTTTCAGGAACGAGAGGAGTTTGGTGAAGACAGAGCAGTGAAGGGGCAGAAGACTGATGATCTTAAGCCTACGGTCGTTCAGCAGCAAGCATCTAAGGTAAACGGTCAGACCAACGACCGTTCTGGTTCTACGATCGTTCTGGTGACGGTAATTATAATTACCGTAACAACGCTAGTAACTCCAAAAACAGCAGGTCCCTACATTAACCTTATTTCATGTTAAACTATCGCATGTTATGGTATTCTGACACTCCAACAATTTTTAATTCAGGAACAACAACAACGGTAGGGATCAGGACCGTAGAGGTTCACAGCCTAACCATTCTACCTCATCTGGTAATTATCAAACCTTCTATGTAATCATGCTTATATTCCACGATCATGTATCATGCATGTAATACTGAAATAGGCTCTCAGATAACTAGGACGCCTGCTTGAGGATTCACGCATCCTATCTGTCGTACTTGTTCACGCAGACATTCTGGTATTTGTCGCCGATGTACTTGTGGTTGTTTCATGTGTGGCCAACAAGGCCATCAGCAGAAGGACTGTCGCCAAGGTGAGATAGAAGGAACCTCTGGACATGCCGACTCTAAGCCACCTCCTACTTCTGGTCGCGTGTTCACTACTACTAGAGACCAGGTAAACAAGACTTCAGGTACCATCACCGGAAATCTCTTTATGAATGGTTTGGCAGCATGTGTTCTATTTACTAGAGCAACTCATTTAGTCATATCCACTACTTTTGCTGTACGTGTTAGGATTTCCCCTATGCTATTAGCTAATGCTTTATGCATTTCCACGCCACTTAGGGACTCTGTACGAATCACTCAGGTGTACAGAGATCTTCCCATAGAATTTGATGATAAGATCCGTAGATTTGACGCACTCCCTTTGGACATGTGTGATTTTGACTTGAATTTGGGCATGGACTGGTTATCCAAACACCAGGCTACGATTGACTGCCACACTTATCGGGTTATCTTCGGTGATGTTAAATCTCCAGAGTACATACACTGTGGTTTTCTACCAGTGTGGTCGGTACAAATGATTTCATCCATGGAGGCGCGTGCTTTATTATCGCACGTCTTTCAGGGCTTCATAGCCAATATTCATGACATTTCTGCCGAGTCTCCATCGATCCAAGATCAGCCTTGTGTCAGAATTTCCTAATGTTTTTCCTGATGAACGTTCGGGCATACCACCTGTTCGTGAAGTCGAGTTTGGAATTGAGCTCATCCCAGGTGCAGAGCCAATTTCCAAAGCTCCTTATCGCATGGATCCTATAGAGCTTAAAGAACTAAAAGATCAGCTGCAGGAACTTCTGGAACGAGGTTTCATCCGTCCCAGTGCATCGCCATGGGGTGCACCGGTACTGTTCGTGAAGAAGAAAGACGACAACATGCGTTTGTGTATAGACTATCGCGAGCTAAACAAAATCACGATCAGGAATCGTTATCCTTTGCCGCGAATTGACGACCTTTTTGATCAACTTCAGGGCGCCAAGCATTTCTCCAAGATCGATCTGAGGTTCAGCTACCATCAGTTACAGGTTAAAGAGCAGGATATCTCTAAGAGTGCTTTCCGTACACGTTATGGGCACTACGAGTTCGTAGTCATGCCATTCGGACTCACAAATGCACGAGCAGTCTTCATGGATTTGATGAACCGTGTCTTCCATGAGTTTCTGGAAAACTTCGTTATCGTTTTCATTGATGACATCCTGGTTTTCTCCAAATCTAAGGAGGAACATGAGCAACACCTTCGTATAGTCTTGTAGATTCTTTATCAGAAGCAGCTGTATGCCAAGGTCTCCAAGTGTGAGTTTTGGTTAAGCAAGGTGGCATTTCTGGGCCATATTGTATCTACAGAAGGGATCACCATGGATCCTACAAAGGTTGAAGCTATCACCAAATGGCCGAGACCTATATCTGCTACAGAGGTCAGAAGTATTCTGGGTTTAGTTGGCTACTACCGCAGGTTTGTAGAGTACTTTTCACAGTTAGCCTTACCTTTTGACTAAGCTAACGAGGAAAGGAGAGAAATTCGTCTGGATGGAAGAGCGAGAGAAGAGCTTTGAAGATCTTAAGCAGAAGTTAGTGACTGCACCTATTCTTACTCTCCCATCTGGCTTAGGTGGATTTCAGATATATAGTGACGCTTCAGGAAAGGGTTTAGGCTGCGTTCTCATGCAACATGGGAAGGTTATTGCATACGCATCACGTCATCTGAAACCTTATGAAGAAAACTATCCCACTCATGATTTAGAGCTTGCAGCACTATTTTTCGCATTGAAGATCTGGAGACATTATTTGTATGGTGAATCATGTGTCATATTCACCGATCACAAGAGTCTCAAGTACATCTTAACCCAGAAGGAACTGAACATGAGACAGAGGAGATGGTTAAAGCTATTGAAAGACTACGACACCAACATTCAGTACCATCCTGGTAAGGCGAATGTAGTGGCAGATGCTCTAAGCAGAAGGTCGGGTATGATTGCTGGCATCTGGATTGCAAAGGAGATCATCCGTGACCTAGAGATGACTGATATTGAGTTTTGTGTACGAGGACAACACGGTTACTGGGCTAATCTTAGAGTGGAACCAAACTTACACTCTAGGATCAAGGAAGCTCAGAAGGACGTTGGTGAGATTTGGGATATCATTCCGAACCTCGATCAGCAGACGGAGTTTCGTGTTGACAACGACGGTATCTTATGGCAGGGCACTAGACTAGTGGTTCCTGATGACTCTACACTCAGGGAAGCTGTGCTGACTGAAGCTCACAACTCTCCATTTACCATACATCCTGGTTCTACCAAGATGTACCACGACATCAAGCAACACTTTTGGTGGAGTGGTATAAAGCAGGATGTTGCCACCTTCATTTCTAAATGTATGATCTGCCAACAAGTTAAGATCGAACACCAGAGAGTTAGTGGTTTATTACAACCATTAGATATTCCAGCATGGAAATGGGACAAAATCGCCATGGATTTTGTTACTGGTCTTCCTGTGACTCAGAAGAAGAACGACGCTATCTAGGTTATTTTTGATAGATTGACTAAATCTGCTCATTTCCTGCCGATCCGCAAGGAGCATCCGGTCAGCAAATTAGCAGACACTTTTCAGAAGGAGATCATGAGACTGCATGGTACTCCATCAGAAATCATCTCTGACAGAGATCCCCGTTTCACATCGCGTTTCTGGCAGAGTTTGCAAATAGCTTGGGGAACAAGACTTAAGCTCATCACTGCCTTTCATCCTCAGACCGACGGATAGTCGGAACGTACCATTCAGACATTGGAGGACATGCTGCGAGCGTGTGCTCTAGAGTGGTCAGGAAACTGGGATCATTACATCTTTCTAGTGGAGTTTGCATACAACAACAGCTGGCACGATAGCATCAAGTTTGCTCCTTTTGAGATGTTGTATGGTAGGAAGTGTCGCGCCCTAATCTGCTGGGATCAGGTGGGCGAACGACTGCTTGAGGGTCCAGAGATGATTGAGGTGACTAATGAGAAGGTCGCCGTCACCAAGGCGAAGCTTCAGGAAGCTCGTGCTCGCTAGAAGAGCTATGATGATAAACATCGTAGGGATGTATCTTTCAACGTAGGTGATCACGTTTTCCTCAAGGTATCACCTACATGAGGAGTTAAATGTTTTGGAATCAGAGGGAAGCTCAGTCCTCGCTTCATAAGACCGTTCGACATTATAGAACGCGTTGGTGAAGTGTCATATCATTTAGCGTTACCACCTCAGCTATCACACATTCACAACATGTTCCATGTGTCCTTACTTAGAGGATACAACTATCATCCAGTTCATGTTGTCCAGTATCCGCTTGATCAGATTCGAGAGGATCTTTCATATGTCACCCGAGAGAGTTCTTGATCGACAAGATCGTGTCATGCAGAGGAAGACGATCCCTTTCGTCAAAATCTTCTGGAGGGATCATCCTGAGCGGGAAACTACTTGGGAGACGGAGGAGTCTATACGGACTTCGTACCCTCATTTCCAGTTCTAATTCGGGTATGTTTTTTCTTTCAGTTTATGTTTCTCCAATTCGAGGACGAATTGTTCTTTTAGAGGGGAAGAGTTGTAAAACCCGCATTAAAATACCATGAAAAGTACACATGAATAGTGAACATCCAAAAATACGGTAAAATTAAAACTTTCTATTTATAATATAATTCACGTGTCACGATATTTAATAACATGTAATTACGTATATATTATAAATGTGTTAAGTACACGACATATAAAAAATCACGATAATCAAACATGAACGATCACGTAAATAATTTAACTCGGGAAAACAACGGGTTTCCCAATGTGGGTCCTATATTCCGCGGCTAAGACAAAAGGAAGGGAAAAGATGGGCTTTGGCCCATGACCCAAGTTAAAACCCATAATAAACAAAACACAGGGAAAACTTAATCATAATTTAGGTTTACAGAAAAAGTTCTCCTTGCCTCCTATTTGCCTCTCTTGCCGCCGGCCACCTCAAACCACAAGGATAAACCAGACGATTTTGGTTATTGATTAATTAAGTGTACGTGATCGTGATCTTCATCCTTTCTTCCACGTGTTCGGTATAATAAAAAAACTTTTTCTTTTTCTCTTTTAATTCTTATTGAATTCATGTTCTCATTTAATTAATCATAAAAACAAGATGATAAAACATGAGGATTAATTAAATCACGGTTTAAGGGGTGTTTGGTGATGCTTTGGTTCGGCCGAGACCCAAACCGAGAGCAAGGGAGCTCTCGGTGGTGTTTGTTTTGCCCAACCGAAACCTCATGGTCTCGGTGTTGGGGTTTGTGTGGTTCGAACGCAGCAAGGGGGACCCCGATCGCGTGTCGGGGTGTGGTTTTGGTTTGGATCGAGTGCCAACCGAGATCTATAGGGTCTTGGTGGGGATTTTTGATGCTAACAGTGGGTACCGAACAACAAGCAGGGGGAACCGGTCACAATTGGTGTGAATCGGTTGTGAACCGGTGTGAACCGGCAGACCGCCGGTGGGAACCGGGTCCGGCAGCGGCTAGCCGTGGCTCGGGCAGTGGGTAAAACCACTCGGATAGTGGCAACCGGCTAGGCCGGGTTAGACACTGTCAAGGGTGTTTGGCTTGGTTTATATGTGACACCGCGTTTCGGGCTCGGGTTTCGGGAAAATTATTAAATTTAGAAATATGTTTAATTAAATTAATTACTAGACTTTTTAATTTAATTAAATTCATGACTTAGGTTAAGTATTAAATTAATATTTCATGTATAACCTAAAGTATTTTACTTAGCTTAATTTAATTGAAACATGTATTTTTAATTAAATTCTTATAACGTATAGTTTAACTAATTAACCAGTTATTTAATTAATGAGCTATAACCATGACTTGTATTATACTAATTAAACTTTACTTATTATTAATAATGCAGCTTATTTCTAATTATGGAAACATACTAATTTTGGAAACTTTCTATTTTTTAGAAACTTACTATTTATGGAAACCTGCTATTTTTTAGAAACTTACTATTTATGGAAACCTGCTATTTTTTAGAAATTACTTAGTATTACAATACAAGTATTATAATACACTATTACATGTATAATACACTACAGAACATCAATATAACTACAGATAACACAGTAAGACACTAGAACATGACAGAATACATATAATAAGCTAATAACACACATAACCAGTAAAACACATGTAATTCAGACAACTCATACACGTTCCCATTCTTATGTAGTATTATCCGTCAAGGCGGAGTAGTTTCTTCAGCGTTTTCGTTAGCTTCTACTAGACATAAGGTACGGATTTCCCGTCCTTCAGTAAGGACAACCTCTTCCTTTATTAGGATTTCCCGTATGCAGCCAACTGTTTTCCCAGTAGTTACAGATTAAATGCTTATGTTTTATTAGTTACCTTAGCCATATACATGCATGACCAGTTTCACTTAGTAATGGAGGTACCATAACCATAACACTGGAGGCACCAGTGTTATGACTTCACCACGGCGAGGTCACCCCTCCAAGTATTCATGCACGTTGTTGACCTCATGACCTATATTGGCTTTTGTTACATTAAACGAATACATATTTTCATAAGTAACATAAGCTATGTTTTCAGAACTAAAACCAGTTAACATGTTATACGCCTAGGTTTTTCCCAGGAATTATTCATTTCTACTGCAATTCATGTTTTATATGCTTTATATGCTTCACTCCTTTATGTCTTTACGTTATGTTATGTATCCGTGCACTGAGCGTTATGCTCAGCCGTTTTCCATTTACATGTTCCCAAACGGCAGGTACCCAAGGTCGCAAGTAGGATCTCTAGAGTATGTGCATTCAGATGGAAGCTATCCGGCCTCTTTTACCTTATGCATTTATTCCTACTTTCTCATACTTTACTTAATTTGGACGTTGTTTAGTCCTTTCATTTACAGTACTTAATATTGCTTGTGTGTGAGTTACTAGACTACCGATGTTTGATTCTGGTTTTTCTATTTATGGTCATGAATGTTTAGACATTTACCTTGCATGCTTTGATGACACGACATAATTTACTGTAGCATTCCATCTTAACAAATGGGGTGTTACACTGAGGCTGACAACCATCCTGGTAGTACAGACTTTGGCGATATCGGGATAGCTGGTGCGGGAGCTACCTCGGGTAGAGCAGTTGGAGATGCAACTGGTGAAGTCATGATAAATCTGAAAATAATATCATTTTAATTTTACGTAAGTATAAGCTTACTCAAGTTAAAAAAAGTTTTAAATTTTTTTTCTTGGTTGTAAGTTTATAGTGAATGCCTTTTAATCATCGCGATGGAAAGGTTACGTTCATACTTATAAGATTAATTAACCGAATATTAATAATCAATGCACACTCATTCCATATAATATATGCATGCTCTACATTCTACATGCTTAACTAATATAGTCACGAAAATCCCCAAAATATTTTTGTTCAGTTATTGTCCAGTTTATAAAAATTTTTATTTTTATATTTATTTAAATCAATCTGGTTCTCTATAACTATCGATCTGATACCATTCTCTGTGACACCCTCAAATGGGTCAAATGCAGCGGAAATAATATTTGGGTGTCACGTAGGTGGATCAACAACAAATAGTACATAGAGCATTAGATAAAAGATTATCAAACAAATATTAAATGAACAGTAGTGCAAATTGTTATAAAAATTGTCTTGACATTTTTAAATGGATCGTTTATTCCCTAGTTATAAAACCCTAGATGAGCTCTATAATGTTGTCTATCATGATGCTTGAATTAATGCACACACCAAGTACTTGCTTCAACTACCTGAGAAAAACATGTTTTGAGGGACAACATAAAGTTGGTGAATTCACATGTTTAATATAAATAAGTTCGGACAATAAAACATTCACTGAAGTAGTAACGCACATAGCATCAATACTTAAAGGTAACTACATTTCCTATTGCCCAAAACTGAGACTCTAACACGTTAAGCCCTCAACAGATGAGGACCCTTCGCCTTATAATAAGGCACCTATTTTTCCGTTCCGACATGATAAACACCTGTTGTCCCGGCCAAGGCACAGTGAGCATGACTCACCCAGATGGGGATGGTCAATCCCAAATAGATCTATTTATAACATTCAGGAAATTCAACAATTTAAACAGTTTCAGTTCACGGGTCATGGGGAATTCTACAATAGGAAAATGTAATCAAAGTTTTGTACAGTTCAATTTATGTCCATAAAATAGGTTGCATGTTTTTTTCCCCCATAAAGGATTTTTAAAAGTTTGTCAATATATTGTGTGGGGCCGTAAACTCACCTTGGTATCTGTAACAGCAGTGTATCAAAAGAAATCCAGAAAATGCTCACGACATAGTCAACTACCTAAATAATGGTACAGTCTTAGTAAATGCATAAAATAATACAGAAAGTTTCAGATAAATATCTGTACATGCTTATACAGTTTTTAGGCAGTTTATTAATGTTACTGTATTTAAGGTTAAATATATCATTGTACAAGTATTAATAACCTCCAGATAAATTTGTTATTAATAGTATTGTTTAAGTAAAAGTATTTTACTTACAATTGTTGTATTTTTATTTTTATAATTTACTTGCATTTAATTTATATGGTTTATATAAATAGTTTTATAAAAATAATAATACTTTATTTAATTTTATTTAAAGTCCCCGAAGTTTCTACAATATAATAAATAGTCCTTATAGTTTAGGATTTATTTAAGTTTTAATAAATTAAATAAATAAAAGGTTTTAAGGTTTGTTTAAGTTTCAGATATAGGCAAAACAAGTCCCTCCCTATTTTACTAAATGTATAACTTTTGGATCTTGACACTTTTAGTCCATAAGGTTTGTAATACATTCGGGATATGGCAAAAATAGTCCCTAGGGCTCCTAATGTTTCGACTAGTTACATAAACAGTCCTAGAGTTGTAAAATGGCAAAATAACTTTTGGGTATTTACAAGAATGGTCCTTAGGGTATAAGTTACGAATGGAATTAACTAACCCCTAAAATTTTGGATAAATACAATTTTAGTCCTTGTACTTAATGTTTTGTCAAAATAAGTTACAAAAGTCACGGTTTTAACCCCTAAGCTTTATAAATTTACATTTTTGGTCCGAAAGTTTTTGTAAGTTATACTTTTTGGCATAAAACTTTATTTAAGTATAAAAATACTAATTGGGCTTATTTAATATGTCAAATGAGCTAATGGGATTCCTAAATTCTTATTGGGCTTACAAGATCCATTAACAAATTTTATTAGTTCTAAATGGGCTAAAGATTTCTTAATGGGCCTAATTACATTTTAAGTTTATGAATATTACAAGATTAGCTAAATGGACTCATAGGACAATAAATGATCCTAATGGGCTCCTAAAAACATACGGCTACAATTATTGGGCCTATAGGGCTTAGTTAAGTTTCGGCTATATTTTTATGGGCTTAATAAGTCCACTAAGGAAAACTAGAATCATCCAAGGCATTTCATAGATCTAGGGTTTTTCAAAGCTCATTACAAGTTTAACAAAGTTAATCAAGATCTCTAAATAGAGAGTCTAACTCACGGCATTATTTATTTAGGGTGTTTCAAGATGAGATCTATGTTTGTTATAAGTTTACAAGTTAATCCACAAGCTCCAAAATGAGCTTTATAGCCCACGGCTATAATTAAACTTTTGGGAGTTTTCATGATTTTTATCAAGGTTATTACATGTACACAATCATATGTTCATTACCAAGTAATTTTTATACAAATCTCGTGACAAATAAAAATAAGCCGTGACCTAAGTAGGTCAAGGTTTTGATAGTTTTGAGTTTTTAACAAGTTTATCATATGAGTTTCAAGTGAATGATTTAAGTGAATGCAAAATGAAAGCAAAATAAGGAAAAGATAGGTTTAGTGGTACTCACTTGTTAAATGATGTTAAGGAAAACAAGTGAACTAAGGAGATTAGAGCTTAAGATTAACAATGGTGAAACCCTAAACAAAAATCCAAGCCGTGGCCTTCATTGTTCGGCTAGGGTTTCCTTTGTTGCTTTGTAGATCAAATTTGATATAGAGGTAACTAATGATTAGGATTTATGGTGGAGAAGACAAAGATTTGGTGTAGTAAATGTGTTTCTTGGTGTAAGAACACTATGATCCGAATGATTGAGAGAATGGGGGAGATTTTGTGAGATTGGAAAATGCATGTGTGTTGAGTATGTGTGTGTTTATGATCGGCTAAAGAGAGAAGGGTGGGGGGACAAGGATCTTGTTGGTTAGATCTTGGTTGCCAAGTGTAGCTTCCTTGACAAAACCTAAGCATCCCTTGATCTCCCTTCATACATGCCGTGTAGTAGTGAGAAAAAAAGGAGGCAAGAAGTTGCCAAGTGTGGTGTCAAGTGATGTGTAGGTTAACTAATAGGCAACATGGATCAATTCTAACTTTTACAAGAAAGGTGCATGCACTCATGCATATACACGGCTAGAATATAAGGATGGGGTAGAAATATGTTTAACTTTGTTAAATGTTGGGAGTTATTATAAGTATATGCATCATATTGTATGTCCTTGTAAAGGTTATAGGTATTTTGGTTAAACCTTTAGATATTTTTGTGAAAGTATACATTGTGTGTAATCCAAAAAGTATTATAATTATCTATAATAATTGCAAATGTTAAGGTGAGATCAAAGTGTAAAAAGGTTATCTTATTGTGTCATATAGTTCCTCATAGTAGAAGGTATAGAAATATATACACATAACGACAAGTTCAAAAACTTAATAAAATGTAGTACATGAGATAATGTTTTCCAGTCTGTTTTTAAATGATCAAATATGTACTGATGTTGTGAATCCTTGTTTGTCATGTGGCCAGTCAATTGCCAAAGTTGTCAAAATAGACTAACAGGTTCATAATTATCAAATAACTTATGAAAATATAGTATGCTCAAGTAGAAATAACACTTCATGAAATTATGCAAAGGTGGTGATAATTAAGTTCTAGAATTATTGAGTACAAAAGTTGACAAAGTCAAAAAGGTAAAACCAGAGGTTTTGTAGAGTCAAAGGCAAATCACGGTCATGGGTGTTCAAGGGTGTAAATAACTTTATTTTTTGCACAGGGATGTCATAAAAATGTGTATGAGTAATAGTACATCCATCTTGAAGTTAAAAAACCATTTGTAATAACCTAGGGTAGCGTAAAGACATTTTACTACCCTTATTATTTAACATGCCTTCAAAAATCATTTTAGAATAATTATATCTTTGTCTAGAAACCATGAAAATAAGAGCACTACCTATGGAATGCTTGATCTCATTCAAAGCATAGGAGTTTAGACTCAAACGTTGAAGAAGGACATGTATAAGGAATTTCTAGGCTGGGGGAAACTGGTTTTTATTAAATTTGGAAATACGACCTACTTTTGGAAGACTATACCTCAATCCGGTCAACCCTTCATGTAGCTCCTCAATAGGAACTGTAACACCCCAAATATGGATCAGCGGAAGCGGTAAAGCTCGGGGCTGTTACGTCATAATAACAAAGTCCAAGGTACAAGAGAACGACTCCAAATGAGACATTTTTAAAAGAATTTACCTCGTTGCATTAGAGTTAGAATTACAAGGTTCAAATCATATATAAGTTTAAGCAAGTGCATCGAAAACCAGAGTTTAAATAACAACAATGAGGTAAAAAGTTTATTAAGCATGAGCAAGTCTTCAAATCCAAGTACAATATGCATGAGACTCCAAAGCAAGCAACAAGCAAGTAGTTCAACACCTGAGATAAATGATTAAAGTGTCAACACAAGGCTGTTGAGTTCATAGGTTTAAGTTAAAAGCATAACATTTGATTTTGGACCGCAAACAACATGTTTAAAGCATATGAGACCATTATAGGCGATATAATGTCATGCATATGGGAACCAGATGTGATAATTATAGTTATGATAGCACTAAGCTCATGACACCGAGGCTGATGACAAGCACGTACAATTGATGCACGCGTAAAATATAAGATTGCCCCAAGTAGGTGCTTAACCTATGGCCTCCTAGCAACAACCATATGATATACGTCCGTTTGGCATGGCGATTTATTTGAACACCCGGACGGGGGTTGTCAAACCCTAATAGATCTATCCATAACATAAGTGCCTACTCAACCAGAGTAACTAACGGTTCACGATAAAAGGGGACTAGTGGGCTATCGCTACTTAGGCATATCACACATAACTATTAGCAAGGCAACAATGTAAACAGATTTCGCGTCCATCAGGCAGGAAACAAAGCATTTATCTCACCCAGATGATTAAACATAAAAGACAGTTTAATAAGGGCTATGACTCACCTCAGAATGCATCAGATTTCATAGTAGAATATGAAAATCACAGATGCAGCAAGCACAAGTCACAACCTAAATATATAACGCTAAGTTAGGTCGCAGTCAAAGAATACAGTAATGCACTTGTCACACGCACATGTCACCCTTTATCATGGTTTAAGTTATAAATATATGCTCAAAAAGTATATTGATGTAATATTCGACCAAACTTATAAGTATAGAAAATATCGTCTCGAATTAATATAAAATTTGACAGCCTTTTGGCGCTACTTTTAGTTTAGCCACTTTAAGCGACACCTAAACTCACGTTAATTAACCTCGGCGAAATCCCTCTCAAACTCAACCCTATTTCATATAATTCTACATGAAAGTTTATGTCCCAACATCGTACACAAACAATTTATAATTTCTAAGACTTTGACAAAATAATCATTGATTACAATATGAGAAAATTATATGTACCCCTCCCACGTGATGCCCCCTATTGAAGAAGTACGAGTAATGTTTTGTTGAAATGACTGTTGGGAACAATCGGACCATAAAGGTGGACCACTTTTGTCAGCTCAAATTTTATATGCACATTTATTCCCCCGTCTCTCTTTCGTGTATATAACAGCAGCAGGGAAACATCATTTTGAAACCATTTTAGGACCTCCCTGACTTGTGTCTCTCTCTCGTCGACTTCAGTAAGGAAAATAAGAGCTAGATTGCTTTTGTAAAGCCTCTGATTTTACCTTATTGACTTTTTCAACTGTTGTACTCTTTATTGTTGGAATCTATATAATTCCACTTTTATATGACTTATTATTAATCATATACCTTTGTCATACCATCTTTCATATTTATTTTTACATTTATATGAACCCTTAGTCATTATTGACTACTCTGGCAATTGACAGGCCACCTTAATGAACAAGGACTCATCACCTTAGTACACATTTTGGGATAAAATGTAACATTATTTACTTAATTTATTAAGTACTTGGACTTATGTTTATATGTATATTTTTACATGTACTTCATACTAGGAATAAACACCTAACACTTTAAAACAATGTACATTATTTGACATTGTCATTTATTTACTTTAGTCAAGTAAAATACTAATAATGATATATTCATTATATACTTTCACTAAGACACCTAAAGGTTTAATTAAAACACCTAGAAACTTAATAAATGCATACAATATAATACAGAGGCTATTATTATCTCCCAATACTTGGCAAAAATTAACACAACTCTCCAACAATGCATGTAGATGCCGTATATAGGCATGCATACACCAAAGAAAATGTTTACTTAACTTGTAACTAGGAAACTAATCATGAGGCTTTAATTCAAACCCCCTCCATGCATCCCATACACCAACCACTATTGAGGTCATACCTTGTCCCCCCTACCTCACTCACACACGGCAACCAAAGGAAGAAAGAAAAGGCACATGTGTTTTTGCTATTTGAGGGATACAAAACATGCATATCTTACAATATCCAAAATAGATACTTCCAAAGATCCCTAGTACTAATGTTGGATACACCATATCTTGCATATCTTTGTTATAGCTGAATCCCTCAACTCTTGCAACATAAAATATCTCCAAAGTCTTCCCTACTCTCTCCCTAGCTCACGGTTTACTTCCATCTTCCCCAAGATCCATCAAGCTTCCATTGATACTATTTACTACTACCTTAAAACATGTCTCATACTACATAATTGCAAATCAACACTCCTTGCTACTCCTACTTACACTACACAGCAAGAAAAGGAGCCTTAGCTACTCAAGTGAAGGCCACATCTATTTTTTTTCCAAGTGATCACCACTGTTGAAAAACAAGCCCTAGTCACTACTCATTCTCCTATTCATTCCTTGATCTATCTAAACAAGTAAGAATCTTAAAACTTAACTTTTTAATATACTCATTTTCATAAACATAAACATACACATGCTTATCACTAGTAAAAACTTAATGTTGAAACAAAACCATAAAAACCCTAGACCATATAGGTCACGGCTAAAATGGGTTATGATTTAATGTGTTATAAAAATCTTAGTAACTATAATGTATATAACCTTATGAACTTGTTAAACTATAAAAACTATGAAAAACCTAAATGCATATATTAGACGTGGGGTTTTATCCCTATGGTTTAGCATTGACTAACTTTGTAATGTTTAGACAAGCTTAGAAACACTAGTTCTATATAACTAGTTGCCTTAGATTGATAATCTCACTATTTTTCCTTATAAAAAGTTAAGCTATTAAGCCACTATAATAAGCTTGCCTAAATAAACTCCATTTTTGTTAAATAATGTTTTTATAAAACTTTTGGTGTCAAAACTATGACATTATAAAGTTTCGGATTCAAAACATAGATCTATAAATGTTTCGGACTAAAAATGATGAATATAATACTTTTGGGTTAATTTTGTAATTCTATTAAGTTCAGGGATCTAAATGAATACTTATAGAAACTCACTTTTCCAAAAAGATAAACATAAGGGCTGATTTTTTAAATTGCCGAGAGTTAATGGTAGTGTTTTAACACTATCCGACACTTCAAACATAACACAAGGACTTAAATGGAATTATTACAAGGTTAGGGTGACTTGTGTAACATAATAGGAACCTAGGGACCCCTTTTGCCAACATTGTAAACTTTAATAAACCCTAGACAAACCCTAGGGGCTGTTTTGGCATAAGCCGAAACTTAAATAGAGCCCTAGAGGGCATTTATGAAACTTCTATTAAACCTAAAACAAGCCGAATACCATAAGGACTAAAAGTGAAAACTTATGAAACTTTTATAAACCCTAGTTACACGTGTAACTAGGGAGGGACTTGTTTTGACATTATTTGAAAATTAAACGAACCCTAGGAATATTATATAATATTGCCGCGGGTATTTTTATTTAATCGAGGGACTAAAATGTAATTTTCCTAAACTTAAGTTAAACCCAAATTATATATATAACGTTAATATTAAAAAGGTAAAACTTAACAAATTGTAAAAGTCCAACGTTCGTTATTTTCCCAACATTATAATGTAATAATTATACAAATATCAGGAACACTAAATTAAACTAAAATGTTATAAGTTTTATAAACCCTATTTATATATAAGATATAAATTAAATATGATTTACTTATAAAAATAAATATATTAATTATATTTATTTTCACTTTAAATATATATAAAACTTGCTTTTAATAAATATTTAAATCACTTTATAAATCATACAAGTACAAGGATATTAATTAAACTGGTTAATTAATTTAACAATATTATTTATTTTGTACTTAAAATAAATACTACTATAACTTGTACAACGATGAACTAAAATACAGATATCGTAATAAAATGCTTAAAACCAGTATAAGCATGCACAGACTTGTTCTGAAACTTTTATGCATTATGTTATGCATTTACTGAGACCTTATAATTATTTAGGTCGTTGACTATATCGTGAGCATCATATCAGATTTACTTGTGACTATTTGTTGTACTACTGAGGTGAGTTCATGGCCCCACTTTACATATTGAAAAACATTTAAACCTTTTTATGGGGAAGATAACATGCAACATATTTTATTTAATGGACATAAAATGAACTGCGAAACCTTTGATTACATTTGCCTATTGTAGATGAACCCGCATGACCCGTGCATCTGAAACTGTTAGAATTATTGAATTACCTGAATGTCATAAATAGATCTATTTGGGATTGACCATCCCCATCTGGGTGAGTCATGCTCACTGTGCCTAGGACAGGACAACAGATGTTTCACATGTCAACACTTATTATTTTTAGGTGCCTTTTTATAAGGCGAAGGGTCCTTATTTGTTAAGGGCTTAACTGTCAAGTCTCAGTTTCGGGTAATATGGGAATGTAATTACTTTTTAGTGTTGATGCTTGGTGCATTACTACTTCAGTGAATGTTTATTGTCCAAACTTATGTTATTAAACCTTTGAATTCACCAACTTTATGTTGACTCTCTAAGCATGTTTTCTCAGGAAACTGAAGCAGGTATTGGTGTGCATGGAGTCAAGCATCATGATAGGCTGCATTTATAGAACTCATCTAGGTTTTATAAACTAGGGAATAATTCAAACTGTTGAATAATGTTTAAGACAATTTTAATAATATTTGCACTTTTATTCATGTAATGAATGTAATGATAATCTTTTATCTGCTGCTCTATACGCTATCTGCTATTGATCCACCTACGTGACACCCAAATATTAATTCCGCTGCATTTGACTCAATTTAGGGGTGTCACAGAATGGTATCAGAGCGATAGTTATAGAGAACCAGTACAAAACTTAAATAAATATAAAAATAATTTTTTTATATAAACTGGACTATAACTGCTTAAAAAAAAATCTTTTAGGATTTTCGGGACTAGAATAGTTAAGCATATAGAGTGTAGAGCATACATTCTTACGTGGCTATCTGTGCATTGATTATTAACATCCGGTTGATTAATCTCATAAGTATTAACGTAACCTTTAACATCGCCATGTTAAACGGCATTATTATATAAGTTAATCATCATTTCCCAAAAACTTTTAACTTGAGTAAGTTTATAGTTATGTCAATTAAAACGATATTATTTTCAGATTGCTATGACATCACCCACTGATACTCCTACTGCCGTATCACCGACATCCGTCTTGCATGGATAGATATCTGCCAGTGACACAGACGATAGTCACACTTTGGGTGGCACCGCTCTCGTTGCTGCACTCATCGCTACTCCACCTGTTTCACCTATTTCACCTATTTCCCCCGTCGGGGAAGAGGTTCAGGCGACTGCTGCCCTACCACCCTTACCACCAGTTTCCATACTTCGGGACTACGCACCTGAGTCTCTGCTGCCTCGTAAGAGGAGGTATGAGGCACCTGTCGACTCTACTTTTGAGGTCGGCGAGGGTTCGGGTGCAAGGCGCGTGGATCCTGTCCAGGCCCAGATCACTACACTGGCCGCACGCCAGGCACAGGATGTTGTAGAGATTCATGCTCTGTTGGCCGATGGACAGCTTGGACGCACTGCTCTGCAGTCGCGTCAGGACCTTCTATGTTGGACTGTTAGTGCTGAGGCACACACTGCTCGAGGAGCATGGTCCACGACTTACCATTCTCTCTAGTGGTTGCTGGAGGAGAATGAGTTCCTCCGTGAGCAGATCTACCTACTGCAGAGTCAGCAGACTGAGACCCACACCGCTCTCATGTCCATGGAGCAGACGCTTGCCATCTTCTTCGATCTCCAGGACGTCCATCACCAGGGATTGACATCAGAGACTACTCATCTTCGGGGAGTTCAGCAGACCCTCAGAGACTAGTTCTTGGAGGCACTTCGACTCCTTAAGGAGACCCGAGATGCCATGACTTCGATGCAGGATGCCATGCAGGCACCAGCCGTCTCATCACCACTAATAGCACCAGCCGTTTCCGAGGAGTCTGTTAGGCATGAGTAGACTAGGTGTACTAGATCTTTTGTACATCATAAGCTATTAGGGTTGCATCCCGACTATCATCATATAGGACCTCATGTATTTTTACTTTCTTTTATCAGCTGTATCATTGTACTGTACTATTTAGATTAGGGATTCATAGATGATATACTTTATATTATGTGTACCACCATCCCAGACAGGCGGTCTTTGCTCTGTCTTGGATTGGTTGTGCAATTTGTACTGTATTCCTATTCTAGACATATGGCATGTACCCCTTTATCTTTGATATATCCTGTACTGTATTATATTATAAACTTTTAAACAGGTTATCCAATTTGTTGTGAAGTCTATGCATGAATTCCTTTTCGTGTATTTATATAAAACTGTGCTAACACCTTAAACTAATGATTTCATTTTTGTGTATAATTATAGAAAAATGGTAATCACTAGAAAGAACCCCAACAATGCCGACACTACCCAAAAAGTCACTGTTGCCCAACTAAGGGAAATGATTGATTGATGAGATGGCATTTATACATGATCTCATCGTTCTTTTCGGGCTTTAAATGCATAAAAATGTCATAAAATACCATATATATGCTTGTGTTTGTTTACTTGTGTATTTTAGGTATGGATATCGTGAAAAAGACAAAAGATCACAAGATACAAGGAAAAACGAACACGAGAAACGAAGCCGTGCAATGAACCGGGCCCTAATCATGGAATTTTCATCAAATACCCTTGAAGACTTGAAGACAATACAAGATTGGTCATCCAAGAATGAAGAAATGACAACTTAAAACCCTTGTATATTGATAATTACAAGTTTGGTCCCTTAAGTTTGTCAAAATTACAAAAAGGTCCTTCAACTTTGAAGAAATGGCAAAATTAGTCCCTCAACAATTCTAATTTGTCAATAATGGTCCCTCATGAAGTGAAAGACACATTGAAGACCTTTGAAGATCATCATTGTCCAAGTTCAGCCCTTGAAATATTCAAAAATGTCAAAAAGTACCCTTGATAAGCCTTTGTGGAAAGTTTGTGCCAAAAGTGTCAATTGATGGAAGTTAATAACAAAGGAAGGGAGATTTTAGGCTGAAAATCTTTAAAAGCCAAAAATTCCAAAAGACAAGGACCAAAAGTGACAACTCCCAAACATTTAAATAAAAATGCGCCTAACACCCAACCCACCCCTATTTTCGGATCAAATGGGTAGTGTTCATCATTTTTTACTTCCCAGAAATTACCACCACAATTACTTGGGTAAAACCCAATTAAACTTGCACACACTTAATTCACACATGCCAAAACCCTTCCCACTCCTAAAAACCTGCATCCCACTCATATGCACCAAACCCCCAATTCCCCAATCCACCAATCACATCATTCCTTAGCCTCCAAGACTAGTGACGTGGCAAAATGGACGTCCAAGATGATATGCTTGCTCACAAAGCAAAATTTAAAGGCCAAGATCAAATGAGAGGACAAAATGCACTCAAGGGCACATTTGGGATTTTCTTATGATTAGGGTTTTATGTTTTTAGCCTTCTAGTATCTTCTTAGGACTCTATAAAAGGAGCTCACAACTTGTGTGAAGCCCTTGTTCCAGTTTCTAGTCTCTCACATGTAATTCCTTTTTAAAGAAATAAAAAGTTTGGTTTTTGAAATATTCAAGTGTAATTCCTTTTTTATTGTTTTTAAAAGTTTGTGTGTTGTGAGGAGATTGATTCTGAGTTCCACTTTTATTTGGTTAAGCAACTTTGATTTTCAAAGTTGTTTAAGGTTTTGAGATTTTGAGAGATTTTGGTAAAATCTTCTCAAAAGGTTTTTGTTGTTAGGAGTTCATGTTTGTTGGTGATTTAAGTGTTATAGAAACATTTTAAGAAGATTAAAAAGGTTTTGAAAGTATTTTGGAAAGAAGAAAAAGGAAACATAAAAAAATATATATTGTTATATTATTTTGTTGTTTTCTTGTTTTGTGTTCAAATAGGTTGAAGGCTTGTTGATTTAGTTCAGCTCCAACCCGGGTTGGATTGGAGGAGGATTTTCATCCTCTAGGTTCTTGGATGTAAGAACCTAAGGTATCTTCCTTTTACCTTGAAAAGTTCATTAAAGTGCTAGTGGTATGATCTTAAGTGATTTGGTGATTAAGTGTGTTTATATTGCATGATTTGTGTTCTAGTGTGTATGTTTACATGTTAGATGCACTTGGAATCAATTTGGTAGCTTTTGTAAGCATGTTGGTATGTTAAAAGTTGGTTTTTAGATTTTAAAAGGGTGTTTGGCAATACGTTTTAGCAGGACATAATTTTGATTAGTGATAATTAAAAGGTGTTAGATTGCTTGTTTAGGGTTGATTAAGGTTATTAGTAAGTAGTTTATTAGTTTGGAACAAGATTTGAACAAGTTTGTTGAGTTTAAAAGGTAAAAAGGGTGTTAAAAATCTGCATATTGCTAAATTGCTTGGTTTTTCATGCATATGATTGCTTGATTTTGATTGCTAAGTGTTTTATCCTTGTGAGTTTTGACTCCTTGTGCTTCATTGAGCACAAGGGTGCCCCAATTGATCCAAAATATCTCCAAACAAGCTCATTGCCAAGCCCTCTTGGCACCAAAAAGTGTGCACTCTCACTTGGGTGTTCATCTGTCCAAAAGAAGCAAACCAGGTCCGTCGTCCAAGTTGCGGCGCAAGACTTCTAGTTGCGGCGCAACTTAAGTAGCTGCTGATCTTGGTGATCTCGCAACACTAGTTGCGGCGCAAGACCCCACTAGTTGCGGCGCAACTAGTGACTTTTATTTTTTTTGGAGTGTTTTAATATTATTTTATTAATTAATTTTCAAAATTTTATTTTTCTTTCTTTTTCATTTTTCCTAGGTTCTTTGTCATTGATTAGGACTATTTCCATTTTTAGATTATTTTTATAACTTTTAGATTTATTTTTATAATTATTTTAAGTTTAATTAATTTTTAATTATTTTAAATCATTTTTAGGGTTTTAAAAATAATTTTAATAGGTTTTAATTTTTAGAAAATTACTTTTTAGTCTTATAATAATATAAGTTGAGTAATTATTCAATAAAATCATATTTTTGACATTTGAATTAGTTAAATTTAATTTTAGGGCTTTAATTAGCATTTAAAATTAATTATTTAATTAATAAAAGGTTTTAAAATATCTTTATTGGATTTTTGTCTTTATTTATATTATTTTAGACTTGTTTTAGTCTTTTTAATCTTTTTCTTGATTTTGTTTTTGGTTTTAGCTTAATTTTTAATTTTAGTGGTTTTTCTACGGTTTTACGTTTTCGTTTTTTACGTCATAGTATAATTTCCAAGAAACCGTCATTCCATCTTCTCAATATTAATCTCAAATATATACAAGTTAATTCACAACACCATACCTCCTTGGGAAACGAATCTTTTCTATCTTTTTAAGTGATTGAGGGTCATTAGTGTTGATTTTTCCTAAAATCATCACTCGATACTTACCGCTCATATACGTTCTTTTTGTTTTCCTAAACAAGAGACGTGTTTTTACTACTATCATTTTTGGCGCCGCTGCCGGGGAGGTGTGTCGTGATTTAATTTGGAAAATTTTGTTTTTGATATTATCCATAATAGTATTTGTGTTAAGTGGAACTCCCTTAACACGTATTATCGGTTTTCTCGGTTTTTCTTTGTGAATATTATTAATATATTGTATTAAGTATCACAATAAAAATACAATATCTCCAAAAGTGTGAAAACACAACCTTGATTCGGGATTTCATCACTCGATCATTGTATTCGAATCTCAAACAAAAAGAAAAGGCAAAAATAGATAAATACTTTCGTGAAGCTCGATTTTGAAAGATACGAACTATAAGGTGGGTATAAGGCGGGTATTATAAAATATACCCTAAGGAAAAAGGCTCTTAAGTGCTTCGCGCCGCCTCGTTTCCCCGCTTGCTTGTGAGTATTTTGATTTTGAAGGCTAATCGAGGGTTTTGCCGCCCAAAGTATTAATACGTATACTATATTTGCTTGGTTTTCTTTGTGATTAAACCCTCGTGAACAATTTGGTTTTCACCAAAGTTCTAAAGTCATTCGAGGGCGTTCACTCCACGTGATCGTTTTCATTCCTTTGAGGCTTCTTTAATCAAGAGTTTGATTCGAGGAGAGATTTTGTAGATTGTTGTCTACGAAGATACACCAAAATCCAAAAAAATTAAATATCATCAAAAACACAAAAAAATTGAAAATCCACAAAACGACCAAAAAGAATCTTCTTTGCTCACCTCCCATTCTTCGTGAAGTTTATGATCACTCGTAATCAAGCTAAACGAGCTCGTAAACGACTTCAAAAGCAAGCAAATCAAGGATCGTTGATTGTTGAAGAACCTCCAATTGTTGAACCTATTATAGAACAAGAAGTCGTAATGGCTAATCGTACTATGATGGAGTTGCTACAAGCACCCACCGAGGGTTTTGGAGAGGCCATTGTTATTCCCGCCATCCTTGCGGAGAATTTCGAGATTAAGACGGGTTTAATGTCGATGCTACAAGCAAACAAATTTCGAGGTCATGAGAAAGACAACCCGCATTACCACATTAGGAATTTCAACCGTCTCACGGCCACTAGCAAATTCAAAGATGTTCCGCATGACGCCATTAAGATGATGTTGTTTCCATATTCGTTGGATGGACCCGCAAAAATTTGGCTCGAGAAAGAACCGCCAAATTCGATTTTGACATGGGCCGATCTCGTTTCTAAGTTTGTGAACAAGTTTTTTCCACCATCGAAAACAACACACTTAAAAAATGAGATTTCACGATTTGTACAACGTAACAATGAAAGTTTTTCAATGGCATGGGAACGATTTAAGGAGATGTTACATGAATGTCCTCACCATGATTTTTCGGAATTGCATCAAATTGATACCTTTTATAATGGGCTTAATGATCATGAACGAGATTATTTGAATGCCGCCGCGGGTGGTAATTTTTTGTGCAAGACGACAAATGAGGCTTTACAAATCATTGAAAATCGATCTAAGGTTTATAGCCCTCGTAACACACCGAGTGTTGCCAATATGGGTTCGTCATCGTCATCACAATCGTCTCGTAGCATTAATGCCTTACATGATGAAGCTAATGAGGAAAATCGGTTTTTTGATAGATTTGCTAATCTAATGTCCCATTGGAAGGCTCAAGAAGCTTCCAATTCCGCTTCGGTTAAAGCGGTTGCTAAGAGTTGTTTATCGTGTGGAGGAGCTCATGATTTATCCGAGTGCATTACCGCGGATGGTAACACTTCGAGTGCTTATGTAGCAACGGGAACTTACAACCAAAACGGCCAAGGTTCCCGCCAAAATCAAGCTCCACCAAATCAAAATGCTAACAATTATCGAAACAACAACCAAGGTAATTACCAAGGCAACACACGCAATTACAACAAAGGGAATTATCAAAGTGGGAATGGACAAATCTCTAATCAAAACCAAAACCGTGATTTTCAAAATACTACACAAGGTTTTCAAAATGCTCACACTAAAAATTTGCAAGGAGAATTTTTGGATTATGCAAAAGCAAATGATGCTAAATTTGATAATATGCAACGTGAGATGATTAGCTTAAGGTCCGAGTTGAAAAACGAGCTTAAAAATGAACTTGCTAATGAACTTAAAACTCATGCAAATAAAATGGAAGGAAACGTCCAACGTCTTCAACAAAACCAACAAAAGATGGAATTAGGACAACATGAGATTAAGCAAGAGTTATTGAAAGCGGATGCTAGGCAATCAAAATTTGAGGACCGAATGGCTAAAATGTTTGAAGCTATCATGTGTAAGCCCTCTTCTTCGGGTGGTCTTCCTAGTGATACCATTAACAACCCGAGGGGAGAATTGAAGGTTGTTACTACCCGAAGTGGTAAAACTTTCAAGGAACCAATCTCTCGTCCAAGTACTTCTACGGAGAAGGAAATCGAGAAAGAACCCGAGGTGATGGTCGAAAAGGAGCACATTACAATCCCACGAAGTACCGCTCATACCACACCTACGGTTATACCAACACCAAGTATGGAACCCGAGATTCCAAGGCCATTGCCTAATGACCAACCCACACCACCTTTACCTTACCCTTCGAGACGAAACAAAGAAAAGGCACAAGAAAGGAACAATTATCAATTTGAGCTATTTATGAAAATGTTTCGTGATTTGCACTTTAACATAAGTTTTGCCGATGCTTTAATCATGATGCCTCGATTCGCCGCAAACTTCAAAAGTATGCTAAACAACAAAGAAAAGTTACAACAATCGTCTAGTTGTTCATCGGTTTTTCTAAGCCGCATACCACAAAAAGTCGGTGATCCCGGTAAATTTTTGATTCCGTGTGCTATACAAGATATGGAGGAATGCTACGCCTTGGCCGATCTTGGTGCTAGTATTAATTTAATGCCTCTCGAGATTTTCAAATCGCTTTCGCTTCCGGCTCTTACTCCTTCGAACATGTCCATCGAGATGGCCGATCATTCTACGATCATGGCATGTGGAGTAGCCGAGGACGTTTTCGTCAAAGTCGGAAAGTTTTACTATCCCGTTGACTTTATCGTTGTAGATATTCCCATCGATCGAAAAGTTCCTCTAATTTTGGGTCGTTCATTTTTGGATACATCTAGAGCACTTATCGATGTTCATGCTCGTAAAATCACCCTTCGTTTCAATGAAGAAGAACTTGTCATCAATGCAACACAAAACTCCAATCTTTCTCATGTTTATTCTATTGCAACTTTAAACCATGGTGACTCGACCAATGTCGTTTGCAAAGAATTTTCACCAAGAGTTTTAGGGAATGTCTCCAAAAACAATTTACCATTTCCTCCGCCGGTGGAGGTTATGAGTGCTAAGCCTACAAGGAAGAAACCATCAATACTTGAATCGAAAAATCCTTCACCTTCGTTCTTGAAAAGTGTTGATAAATTTCCGATTTCTACGGAAGATCTTTCGGATGATGAATTTATGGACCCCGATGGGGAGGTTTTCTTCGTCGATAAACGTTTTGAGAACTTGCCACCACCAAAACCAAAACGGTTTCAAAATGTGAGAATTTTTAGTGTAACTAACATCGTCTTAGAGACACCGAATATTTTCGACATAATCAACAAGGGTTTTCATAAGGAGAGTTCAAAAGATAAAAAAGGAAAAGATCTTAAATGTAATTTAATTGATTTTTCTACAAATATAACTCCGTCATCACCACGTGATTTGAGTACTACAAACTCGTCTACTCCTTTTGACGATGTTTTGGGTGGTCTTAGTATGGGGGAAGCCCCTAATGTTCCCTCATCCTTGTCCACCGAGGACGAGATATTCGATCCCGGAATTTCATGTAAAGGGAAATCTCGGTCTTCCACCGATGCAATAAATGGAAACTTTATCTATTTGCTTGGTGCGAGTCTACCTCGAGTAGCTCAAACGTTTGTCTTACCAATTGTCTCACCCTTCTACTTCTCATCTATTTTCTTCAAACTCTTTGAGTTTATGGCACATGTTGGAGTGGTGTTAATTTGTTTTCCCAATGGAAACGAGAACGCCATCTTCGACCCCGGTATTTTGCATCATCTAAGGACTTAGTCCTTTTTACCGGATGCTTTTTGGGCCTTGTTTATCATGTAAGCCCCATCAAAAATTGACCACACCATGATATCCCTAAATGTTCACATTTTAAGGGATTCGAGTCGAGCTTTTGACTCGGTTATCAAAAACAAGGTGCCTCGTGGGGGAGATCCCATGCTTATCTTTATGCTTTATGTTCACTAATAAGGGGACTTGTACCCTTCCAACTCGTTGTCTCGTGGTTGTTTGTGATTGTGTTATCTAGATCATCATCATCGTCTACGATTGAAGACTCTCGTGTTCGTTTACGTGAGCCTCCATCGTTCGTTTGAAGAAGTTTTTCACGATTCCATGACATATCCTTTATTGTTCTAACAATTATCTTTTAGCATAATTAATAAACGGCTTTAGATATATTGTTGATCACCCTTTCCATGCTAGATCCTAAGCATTCGATTCTTCGTCTCTAGTATGGGGGTGCTCCACCTTTAGACTCGAAACATTGAGGACAATGTTTACTTTTAGTATGGGGGGGTGAATAGGTACTTGCTTTGCTTCGCCCTCACGTGTTCCAACTTTCAATGTTTTGTTTTGCTAATAAGGCTAAAAATGGCCAAATTTTTAAAAATTTTTCTTAGTTTTCATAAGTGTTTTTAAGACACGAATGTATATTTTCCGATGGGTAGAATAAGAGTTAATTTTTGACTTGATGGGCATTTGGAGCCATTTACATTCCTTAACCCGCTCAATTCAAGTTTTGCTAGACTTTTATATAGGGAGCTTTAAAACGCGAAAGTCTTAATTCATTCGGGTTAAGAACAAGAACTCTTCGCAAGTTCCTATAATTGATTCTAGAAAGTCACTTATCAAGGGAACTTTAAAACGCATTCTCTAAACTTGAAAAAGTCCAAGAAAGTGCAAGATCCTATAGGTGGCTTGAAAACCCAAAACTTTGATTTGATATAGTCTTAATGAAAGCTAATCCAAATTTGGCTTAATTTTGACTTGCATGGCTAAGTATTCACGAGTCTCTTTAATTAGAGGTCTTTAAATAGTGAAGAACGAGAAATGATAGAGTTAGACAAGTGATCATGCTAAACGTAGAACATGAAAGTGTTCTTTCAAAAACTCATATGTTTTTAATTGTGGCTTTTTCTTCCCATAAGATCAATGCATTAGGAATAAATCATAATTGCAATAAGTAAGGTCGTACGGTTTGAAAGGTTACTTAGCCTCTAGCGCAAGATCGTTTAAAAGTTGCTCGGGGTTGAATAGAGTTCATAGCCAAGGCATAACTTATTGAAGCGGGACGCGAAGATTGGCGATCATCCAAAAAGGCCCTAACAAGGCATGAGGAGCTCTATTTTTGCTAAAGATCCAAAGATGATGTGAAGTATCATTATTCCAAAATCAATATGAAGGATCGAGACACACGACGAGAAGCTATTACTCCCCTAAAGAATGGAGAAAGTCTATCCAAAAAGACCCTAACAAGGTATGAGGATAAATATATCCAAGTCCGAAAAGGAGGCGGATCGTTGTATATCAAAATCCAAAGTAAAGATTGAAGAAAAATGATGAAGTCGTGGTCCTATATGAAGAATCTCTCAAAAACGTCAAGTGAAGAAATTCCAAATATATGAAGAGAAGACCATAATTTCGAGAACATCTTCCCAAGATTTGAAGTATGAAGTACATGCCAAATATCGGTCCGAGAAAGGTCTCAAATCGTGAAACGAGTTATGCCAAGATATGAACTTAAGGAGATACACGAGAAGCCGTTTTAAAAGATTTTGTCCTTCGGCTAACTATTGATCAAATCGTGCTACTTTGCTTTCGGACTAATAACTACTCAAATAAGTCAATATGAATCACTTGTGATCCATGACAAATAGATAAAAAATGCTAGTAACCCATTTCCTTTTATAATAACTAGGATTACGGGGAGAAAAAGTATTACACAATTTGAACGTATGAGTAGTGTTAGCATTGTGACTTGTACCAACAATGATCTTGTTTTTGCACTTAGCATGGAATGTATGACAATCAAGGATGACGAAATTCACTCTAAGGGACATTAACTTGTTTCTATTCTTTGACCCTAAAAGTCACATTTTGGTGATGAAAATCATACATTATGTCTTTACACATTCTCGTAGTATGTTGCAAGTCTTTTACTCTTCAATAAAGGTTAATAAAATTGAACTTTGGTGATGCTTAGATACTTTATTTTAGCATTGCGTGAGGGCACGGCAATGGCTTAGTATGGGGGAGTGATGAGATGGCATTTATACATGATCTCATCGTTCTTTTCGGGCTTTAAATGCATAAAAATGTCATAAAATACCATATATATGCTTGTGTTTGTTTACTTGTGTATTTTAGGTATGGATATCGTGAAAAAGACAAAAGATCACAAGATACAAGGAAAAACGAACACGAGAAACGAAGCCGTGCAATGAACCGGGCCCTAATCATGGAATTTTCATCAAATACCCTTGAAGACTTGAAGACAATACAAGATTGGTCATCCAAGAATGAAGAAATGACAACTTAAAACCCTTGTATATTGATAATTACAAGTTTGGTCCCTTAAGTTTGTCAAAATTACAAAAAGGTCCTTCAACTTTGAAGAAATGGCAAAATTAGTCCCTCAACAATTCTAATTTGTCAATAATGGTCCCTCATGAAGTGAAAGACACATTGAAGACCTTTGAAGATCATCATTGTCCAAGTTCAGCCCTTGAAATATTCAAAAATGTCAAAAAGTACCCTTGATAAGCCTTTGTGGAAAGTTTGTGCCAAAAGTGTCAATTGATGGAAGTTAATAACAAAGGAAGGGAGATTTTAGGCTGAAAATCTTTAAAAGCCAAAAATTCCAAAAGACAAGGACCAAAAGTGACAACTCCCAAACATTTAAATAAAAATGCGCCTAACACCCAACCCACCCCTATTTTCGGATCAAATGGGTAGTGTTCATCATTTTTTACTTCCCAGAAATTACCACCACAATTACTTGGGTAAAACCCAATTAAACTTGCACACACTTAATTCACACATGCCAAAACCCTTCCCACTCCTAAAAACCTGCATCCCACTCATATGCACCAAACCCCCAATTCCCCAATCCACCAATCACATCATTCCTTAGCCTCCAAGACTAGTGACGTGGCAAAATGGACGTCCAAGATGATATGCTTGCTCACAAAGCAAAATTTAAAGGCCAAGATCAAATGAGAGGACAAAATGCACTCAAGGGCACATTTGGGATTTTCTTATGATTAGGGTTTTATGTTTTTAGCCTTCTAGTATCTTCTTAGGACTCTATAAAAGGAGCTCACAACTTGTGTGAAGCCCTTGTTCCAGTTTCTAGTCTCTCACATGTAATTCCTTTTTAAAGAAATAAAAAGTTTGGTTTTTGAAATATTCAAGTGTAATTCCTTTTTTATTGTTTTTAAAAGTTTGTGTGTTGTGAGGAGATTGATTCTGAGTTCCACTTTTATTTGGTTAAGCAACTTTGATTTTCAAAGTTGTTTAAGGTTTTGAGATTTTGAGAGATTTTGGTAAAATCTTCTCAAAAGGTTTTTGTTGTTAGGAGTTCATGTTTGTTGGTGATTTAAGTGTTATAGAAACATTTTAAGAAGATTAAAAAGGTTTTGAAAGTATTTTGGAAAGAAGAAAAAGGAAACATAAAAAAATATATATTGTTATATTATTTTGTTGTTTTCTTGTTTTGTGTTCAAATAGGTTGAAGGCTTGTTGATTTAGTTCAGCTCCAACCCGGGTTGGATTGGAGGAGGATTTTCATCCTCTAGGTTCTTGGATGTAAGAACCTAAGGTATCTTCCTTTTACCTTGAAAAGTTCATTAAAGTGCTAGTGGTATGATCTTAAGTGATTTGGTGATTAAGTGTGTTTATATTGCATGATTTGTGTTCTAGTGTGTATGTTTACATGTTAGATGCACTTGGAATCAATTTGGTAGCTTTTGTAAGCATGTTGGTATGTTAAAAGTTGGTTTTTAGATTTTAAAAGGGTGTTTGGCAATACGTTTTAGCAGGACATAATTTTGATTAGTGATAATTAAAAGGTGTTAGATTGCTTGTTTAGGGTTGATTAAGGTTATTAGTAAGTAGTTTATTAGTTTGGAACAAGATTTGAACAAGTTTGTTGAGTTTAAAAGGTAAAAAGGGTGTTAAAAATCTGCATATTGCTAAATTGCTTGGTTTTTCATGCATATGATTGCTTGATTTTGATTGCTAAGTGTTTTATCCTTGTGAGTTTTGACTCCTTGTGCTTCATTGAGCACAAGGGTGCCCCAATTGATCCAAAATATCTCCAAACAAGCTCATTGCCAAGCCCTCTTGGCACCAAAAAGTGTGCACTCTCACTTGGGTGTTCATCTGTCCAAAAGAAGCAAACCAGGTCCGTCGTCCAAGTTGCGGCGCAAGACTTCTAGTTGCGGCGCAACTTAAGTAGCTGCTGATCTTGGTGATCTCGCAACACTAGTTGCGGCGCAAGACCCCACTAGTTGCGGCGCAACTAGTGACTTTTATTTTTTTTGGAGTGTTTTAATATTATTTTATTAATTAATTTTCAAAATTTTATTTTTCTTTCTTTTTCATTTTTCCTAGGTTCTTTGTCATTGATTAGGACTATTTCCATTTTTAGATTATTTTTATAACTTTTAGATTTATTTTTATAATTATTTTAAGTTTAATTAATTTTTAATTATTTTAAATCATTTTTAGGGTTTTAAAAATAATTTTAATAGGTTTTAATTTTTAGAAAATTACTTTTTAGTCTTATAATAATATAAGTTGAGTAATTATTCAATAAAATCATATTTTTGACATTTGAATTAGTTAAATTTAATTTTAGGGCTTTAATTAGCATTTAAAATTAATTATTTAATTAATAAAAGGTTTTAAAATATCTTTATTGGATTTTTGTCTTTATTTATATTATTTTAGACTTGTTTTAGTCTTTTTAATCTTTTTCTTGATTTTGTTTTTGGTTTTAGCTTAATTTTTAATTTTAGTGGTTTTTCTACGGTTTTACGTTTTCGTTTTTTACGTCATAGTATAATTTCCAAGAAACCGTCATTCCATCTTCTCAATATTAATCTCAAATATATACAAGTTAATTCACAACACCATACCTCCTTGGGAAACGAATCTTTTCTATCTTTTTAAGTGATTGAGGGTCATTAGTGTTGATTTTTCCTAAAATCATCACTCGATACTTACCGCTCATATACGTTCTTTTTGTTTTCCTAAACAAGAGACGTGTTTTTACTACTATCATTGATCAAGGCATCGTAACTGCGATGGCCGCCAGCAGAAACGTGGATGATAGTCATAACTCCAACAACCGCCAGAATAATCAGACCACTAGGGGTTGCTCTAACCCCGACTTTTTGAAGTGTAAGCCTTCCTACTACAAGGGCAAGGAAGGAGTGGTGGAACTGATGCAGTGGTTTGAAAGGTTGGAGACTGTGTTCCGCATCAACGACTGTGCAAAAGAGAACAAAGTAAAGTTTTCCACCTACACATTACTTGAGAGTGCTCTTACTTGGTAGAACTCTGTAGTTTCTACTCTTGGACACGACGCTGCCTATGCTCTCAACTGGACTGAACTGAAGGAGACAATAACAGAGAAATACTGTCCAAGGGGAGAGATGAAGAAACTTGAAATCAAATTATGGGATCTCAGATGCAGGAACAATGACATCATTGCATACAACCAAAGGTTCCAAGAGTTGACTCTAATATGTACCAGAATGTTTGTGGAGGAGGAAGATAAGATTGAAAAGTATGTTGGTGGACTCCCAGACGCCATTCATGACAGCGTGCTCGCATCTCGACCTACTACTGTCGAGAATGCCATCGAGTTCGCTACTGAATTGATCAACAAAAGAGTCTGTACCATATCCGAGAGGCAAACTGACAACAAGCAAAAGGCAGATGAATATTTGCGTAGTCAGCACCAGCAGCAACCTAAAAAGCAATATGCTGGGCAAGTTTACAGTGCTACCACTGCAGGGACTAAGTCGTACGTGGGCGCAAAACCTTTGTGCTCCAAGTGCAACTATCATCATACTGTTGATAGCCCATGCCAGACCTGCTACAGATGTGGACAAGTGGGTCATTTTGCTAAACCTGTCGAGTTACTACTGTCACTCAGGCCCGACCTAATTAAAACAATGGGAACTACAACAACAGGGGCGGATACAATGCCCGTAGGAACGGAAACGAACAACAGGGAAACCACAATTCTATTGGAGGAAATAACAATGGACCCAAGAAGGGAGTAGTGTGCTATGAGTGTGGAGAACCGGGACACGTTAGACCAGGTTGTCCTAAGCGGGCCAACTAGAACAAGAATAGTGGAGGAGCTTCGTCGAGAGTGTACGTGGTCGGCAATGCAAAAGCCAACCCAGGTTCTAATGTCGTTACTGGTACGTTCCTACTAAACAATCGTTATGCATCTATTTTGTTTGACACTGGAGCAGACCGAAGTTTTATATCCACTGAATTTAGCCAAGTACTAGAAGTCGTTCCTATAATTTTAGATCACCATTACTCCGTAGAACTAGCCGACGATAAGACTGTAGATGCTGACATTATCATTAGAGGTTGTACCTTAAATCTTTCCAAACATCCGTTCAACATTGACCTTATTCCCGTAAACCTTGGTAGTTTTGATGTTATTATTGGTATGGACTGGTTAGCGAGATACCGTGCAGTCATAGTTTGTGATGAAAAACTAGTCCGTATTCCATGGGGAAACGAAACTTTAATCATTTGAGGAGACGGTAACACCGAGCTCACTGACACTAGACTTAGTGTTATCTCTTGTACTAAAGCCCATAAATATTTGTTGAGAGGATTGAAATGTAGATAATGCAAGTTCGTTTTCTCAGTTCTTAACCAATAGAAAGTCCAATCAAAATCAGATTTATAATTGTTCTTGGTTGTTCAAGCTTGCTTGGTATTCTATTTCTAATTCAAACAACACTATGTAAAAATGAAAAATATAAACCTACTTATACGTACAACAAGTTGCAAATTCCAAGTTTTTATTCAAACAAGATATAAAATGCAAACCTTGAAACTAAAAGGACTGATTATGTAAATTCTATGAAATGTAAATGCTTGAAATGTAAATTCTAAAAGTTATAAGGACTACTAATGCAAAACAGTTAACTAAAAGGACCAAACTTGTAAAATCTATAACAACCCTAACCAAAAATGTAACAAAATAACAACTTGACAACTGAAATGTAACAACTTCCAAATGAAAAGGACTGAATTATGCAAATACCACCAAATTAGGAAGTTTAGCTAGGTTTTTAAACTGATTAAACTTCTAAGGACTAAAGTGCAATTAAACAAAATTCTTAAGTAAAAACGGGGTAAAAGCAAGAATAAGCTCGTCTGAGCTTATTACTCAACCAAATAAGCTGAAACAACTTGCAAAACTCTTAAAATCCAATTATAGCTACGTGTGTTTAAGGAAATAAGCTAAAAGTCCAAAATAAGCAAAAGAGTGCTTATTAATAAGCTCAAAATAAGCTACAGCTCAAACCAAACAGTCACAATTTGATTTTTGTGAAGAAACTGATTAAGCACTTGATTTAAAGAAGGGGAAATCAAATTTGCTCAAATTTGTTTCTAATTATAGCTTATATCATAAACTTTTAGACTCTAAGAGGAAAATCTACAGTTTCTGGAATTAAGCTAGAAAATAAGCTTTTTAGTCAAGGTCTGAGCAAATGCTATTCTCTGAGATAAATTGATGACTGATTTCTTGGTTCTCTTAATCCTCTTCATAAAACTTATGATTTTCTTTCACCAATCCATTTAGAAAGTGTTGAATATCAAGATTTGAAGTTTTGAGCTTTTTCATAAAAATTGGTCAAACCTGGTCAACATAAGCTCAAAAGAGCTTATTTCAGATTTCTTCTTCATTACTGGATGAAAATGGTTCTAGTTTGATTTCCCCTTCTTTAAATCAAGTGCTTAATCAGTTTCTTCACAAAAATCAAATTGTGACTGTTTGGTTTGAGCTGTAGCTTATTTTGAGCTTATTAATAAGCACTCTTTTGCTTATTTTGGACTTTTAGCTTATTTCCTTGAACACACGTAGCTATAATTGGATTTTAAGAGTTTTGCAAGTTGTTTCAGCTTATTTGGTTGAGTAATAAGCTCAGACGAGCTTATTCTTGCTTTTACCCCGTTTTTACTTAAGAATTTTGTTTAATTGCACTTTAGTCCTTAGAAGTTTAATCAGTTTAAAAACCTAGCTAAACTTCCTAATTTTGTGGTATTTGCATAATTCAGTCCTTTTCATTTGGAAGTTGTTACATTTCAGTTGTCAAGTTGTTATTTTGTTACATTTTTGGTTAGGGTTGTTATAGATTTTACAAGTTTGGTCCTTTTAGTTAACTGTTTTGCATTAGTAGTCCTTATAACTTTTAGAATTTACATTTCAAGCATTTACATTTCATAGAATTTACATAATCAGTCCTTTTAGTTTCAAGGTTTGCATTTTATATCTTGTTTGAATAAAAACTTAGAATTTGCAACTTGTTGTACGTATAAGTAGGTTTATATTTTTCATTTTTACATAGTGTTGTTTGAATTAGAAATAGAATACCAAGCAAGCTTGAACAACCAAGAATAATTATAAATCTGATTTTGATTGGACTTTCTATTGGTTAAGAACTGAGAAAACGAACTTGCATTATCTACATTTCAAATGGCGCCGCTGCCGGTTCTTTGACTACACGAGAGACTATCGATTGACGGTTTTCATTGGCTTTTGGGATCCGTTCATTTGGTGAACGTTATTTTTACGTATCATAAATCAAAAACAAATAAAAAAATCAAAAATATAAAAATATATAAAAACTAAAAAATTAACAAAACAATTCTTTTCCTAAAGAATTGACCAAAAAAATTAAAAAATCCAAAAAGCAATCTTTTTCCTAAGAGATTGCACCCAAAAATATATATTATTGGATTCTCTCGGTTTTTATGTACATATAGTATTTTCCTTTAAAAACTCATAAATACAAAAATATTTTCCATATATTATTATAAGTAAATACGTATACGTATAAGAACAATCAATCTACATATCTTCCATAAGTATTGCCGAGGCAATACACCGTGTTGAGGGGCGTTCCGGTCCTTGACACGCGTATCGATCAAACAAAATAAAGCAAGAATAGATAAATACTCTCAATAAGCAATAATTCGAAGAATACGAACATTTAAGTGAATAGAAAGGCGATGTGCTATAAAATGCCATCTAAGGGTCAATAGGTACTTAAGTGCTTCGCGCCACCTAACCCCCCGTTCACTTGGGAGTATTCTAAGAAGGAAAGCTTCATTGAGGGTCTTGCACCCAAAGTAGTAATACATATATTGTTATTTTCTTGTGGATATTTAATATCGAAACTCGAAGAAGATAATCTTATTCTTTTCAAAGTCACACGAGAGCTTCTCTCTCATTCCTTGTATTGAGTTGCATGCTCACTCGCGGGCGTGCACAAATACCGATTGGTGTACAACCTCTTCCTCCGAAAAGGAAGAAAAAGAGAAAGAGTAAGACCACCACCGTCCACCAAGCCGATCACGAGAATCGTGCTTTGTCACCACCACAAAGAGCCATGGCTATTGATAATCGTACTTTGTATGAACGTATGCAATCCAACATTCATGGATATGTTAGTGCCATTAAGATTCCCGACTTTCCCGCTAACACATTTGAGCTACATACATCTATGATCAATATGGTTTCTGCATCACCTTTCTTTGGAAAACAAAATGAGGATCCTCATGCTCACCTTAAGAGATTCCTTTCACTTTGCAATACCATTAAGCATAATGGGGTTCCACCTGAGGTCATTAGATTGATGTTAGTGTCATTTTCATTAGATGGGAGTGCTAAGCATTGGTTAGACACCCAACCACCCGATAGTATCACCACATGGGATGATTTTACCACTAAGTTTTTGAACAAATTCTTTCCTCCACAAAAGACTATGGTTTTGAGGAATTTGATTATGGGCTTTACACAAAAACCTAGTCAATCCTTTGGTGATGCTTGGGAAGAGTATAGTGAGTTGTTGAGGCGATGCCCTAACCATGGAATGGATGATCTAGGCCAAATCAATACCTTCTACAATGGCCTTAAACCTCACCACCAAGATTCACTAAATGCTTCCGCGGGAGGAAGTATTCTTTTCAAGACATACCATGAGGCTTTGAACATTATTGAGACTAAGGCAATGGTTCAAACAAACGATCCATTTGAAGAAAGAGTTCATGTTATCCAAAACACTTCTCAAATCCCTTGTGACAACCAACTCCTCAAGTTTCAAGAAGCCATTTTTCAAAGGATGGATAGAGAAAGTGAGAGGCATTTGCAAGCACAACAAGAAATGCTTCAAACTTTTAAGAACTTGTCATTGAACAATTCCTCAAACAATGTGAATGCTATCACCATTTCTTGTGTTACTTGTGGAGGCCCCCACTCTTATGAACAATGTGATAAGGTGCAAGGGTATCAAGGGGAATGCTATGCTTATCAAGAGGAACACCGTGAACACTTCAAGCCTAACATCAATCCAAATAACCTTTCTTACAAATCCCAAAATTACCTTACTCCACCCGGCTTCCCACCCCAACCACCCACCCAAATTCCACAAAATCCTCCTCAAATTTTAGCAAGGAATCAAGGGCAAAGACAACCATACCAAGGAAATAATTACAAGGCACCCAATCAATTTCAACCTCAAGCTAATACCTTTTACCCACCACAACAAGGATTTAATCAACCACTTCCATTTATTCCCAATCAAGCATATGCTCCAATACCAAGTCAAGCTTACCCTCCAAATCAAACTCAAGGATATGGGATGCAAGAGACTCAAGAGTATGTTGACAAGAAAATGCGTGAAATTGAGAAGAGAATGAATGACCAAGTGAAACGTACAATGGAGGAACAATTCAATAAGGTTTTAGTGGTATTAAATCAAAGACCACAAGGGGCTTTACCTTCCAACACACAAACAAACCCTAGGGCTAATGTTAATGCTATTACAACAAGGAGTGGTACAACAACAAAGGATCCTTCACCTCCTAAACCTACTATTGTTCAACCCACTTGTACTCCTACTTGTGATAAGCCTTCTACTTCTACTCCACCTCCTCAAAGTGCTCCTATTCACTCAAACACACCTCCTCAACCACCTCATACTTCTCCTTTACCTTCCACACTTCCCAATGAAGAGGCTAACAAAGACAAATCCTCAACTACAACACCTATTCCACCTACACCCAAACCTACTCTTCCATACCCTTCAAGGTTGAAAAAGGACAAGTTAAAGAACAAAGATGACATACAAGTCTCCAATTTCTTAAGGATGTTCAAGCAACTCAATATCAACATATCCTTTGCGGAAGCTCTTGCTTATATGCCAAAGTTTGCTAAGATGTTCAAGGATTTGCTCTCAAACAAAGAAAAATTGGTTGATTTGCCCAACACATCACTTAATGAAAATTGTTCCGCGGTGTTACTTAAAACCTTACCAACAAAACTTGGAGATCCGGGGCGCTTCTTGATACCTTGTAATTTTCCCGGTGTTGAAAATTGCATGGCTTTGGCGGATTTAGGGGCGAGCATAAATCTCATGCCTTTATCGGTTTGGAAACAACTATCTCTTCCCGAGCTCACTCCCACTAGGATGACTCTTGAACTAGCCAACCGAACAATAGCTCACCCCGTAGGTATAGCGGAAGATGTGTTTGTAGGTGTGGATAAGTTTACCTTTCCGGCCGACTTTGTAGTGGTCGATTATGACATGGATCCTAGAGTGCCTTTGATTGTTGGTAGACCGTTTTTGAGAACGGGTCGTACCTTGATAGATGTGGCGGAAGGAGAATTAATTATGAGAGTAGAGGATGAGAAAGTGGTGTTTATGTTAGGGAAAGTTTGTGATAGAAAAGAGGTTAAGGAGTCTAGACCTTGTGAGACTATTAACATTGTGGATGTGCTAGATGAAGTGTGTAATGAACACTTTCATGATGCTTGTAAGAATGCTAGTGATGAGATTCCACATGTTGAAACCGTGGCCTCAATTGCTCCCTCTTTAACACCTTTTGGAGAGAGTGATTTCCTCTTAGAGGAATTTGAGTCCAACTTTCTTGGTAATGATGATTCTCCCATTAATTGGGAAGAAGATATTCTTACAATCCAAAAGTTGCTCAATGAGGACCCTATTCCTTCACCTATTCCACAAGAGATTACCATTGAGGAACCTTCCATAGTAAAACCTTCCATAGAGAGTCCACCTCCCATTGAACTTAAGGAACTTCCATCCCACTTAGAATATGCTTTCTTAGAAGGAAAAGACCAATTACCGGTGATTATTGCTAAGGAATTGAAAGAGGATGAGAAGGAGCAACTTATTGAAGTCCTTAAGAAACATAAGAAAGCCTTAGCATGGAAAATATCCGACATAAGGGGAATTGATCCACATTTTTGTACTCACAAAATCCTTATGGAGGATGATTATAAACCCGCCATTCAAAACCAAAGGAGAGTTAACCCAAAAATTCATGAGGTTATTAAGAAGGAAGTGATTAAACTCTTAGATGCGGGTATGATTTACCCCATTTCCGACTCTCCATGGGTTAGCCCGGTTCATTGTGTTCCAAAGAAGGGTGGAATCACCGTGGTGCCTAATGAGAACAATGAGCTTATTCCTACGAGACTTGTAACCGGTTGGAGAGTTTGCATTGATTATAGAAAACTCAATGAGGCAACTAGGAAAGACCATTTCCCGCTTCCCTTTATGGATCAAATGCTTGAACGCTTAGCGGGAAATGAGTACTATTGTTTTCTTGATGGTTTTTCGGGTTATTTTCAAATACCCATTGACCCTAAGGATCAAGAAAAGACCACATTCACTTGTCCATACGGTACATTTGCTTACAAGAGGATGCCTTTTGGCCTATGTAATGCACCGGGGACGTTTCAAAGGTGCATGATGGTGATTTTCCATGACATGATAGAGCAAACCATGGAGGTTTTTATGGATGACTTTTCCGTATTTGGGAACTCCTTTCGCTCTTGTCTCACCAATCTTGAGAGAATGCTTAAGCGTTGTGAGGAAACACGTTTGGTGCTTAATTGGGAGAAATGTCACTTTATGGTGAAAGAGGGGATTGTTTTAGGACACAAGATATCCAATAAGGGATTAGAAGTTGATCGAGCTAAAATTGATGTGATTGCTAAGCTTCCCCCACCCACCTCGGTTAAAGGTGTGAGGAGTTTCTTAGGTCATGCGGGTTTTTATAGGCGCTTTATACAAGATTTCTCTAAGATAGCTAAACCGATGACTCATCTCTTGGACAAAGAGGCTCCTTTCATTTTTGACCAAGCTTGTTTAGAATCTTTTGAGACACTTAAGGAAAAATTGACAAAGGCTCCTGTTTTGGTTTCTCCAAATTGGGAATTACCTTTTGAGCTTATGTGTGACGCTAGTGATTATGCGGTGGGGGCCGTTTTAGGACAAAGAGTTAATAAGCATTTTCAACCTATACACTATGCGAGTAAAACCATGACCGGTGCACAACTTCATTACACTACCACGGAAAAAGAGTTGCTTGCTATAGTATATGCTTTTGAGAAGTTTAGACCATACCTTGTGCTTTCCAAGACCATAGTGTATACGGATCATTCCGCTCTCAAGTATCTTATGACAAAACAAGATGCTAAGCCTAGGCTTTTGAGATGGGTTTTGTTGCTTCAAGAGTTTAAGATAGAGATTCGTGATAAAAAAGGGGCCGAGAATTTAGCGGCGGATCATTTGAGTAGACTTGAGCATCCTTTTCAAGGTGATTTCCCACATCCAGAAATCAATGAATCCTTTCCATTAGAGGAGCTCATGTCTATCTCTTCCCAAGAGGATGCCACACCTTGGTTTGCGGATATTGCAAACTATCTTGTGGGCAATGTGCTTATTGAGGGTCTTACTTATCAACAAAAGAAAAAGTTTCTTAAGGAAGTTAAGTATTACTTTTGGGATGATCCATATCTTTTTAGGCAATGTGCGGACCAAATCATTAGACGGTGTGTAGATGGGCCCGAGGCATTTAAAATCTTAGAGGCATGTCATAAAGGACCTACGGGTGGACATTTTGGGCCTAACTACACCGCCAAGAAAGTCTTTGATTCGGGTTACTATTGGCCTTCCATTTACAAGGATGCCCAAGAGATGGTGAAATTTTGTGATGTTTGTCAAAGACAAGGAAAAATTACACAACGTGATGAGATGCCACAAAATTTTATCCAAGAGTGTGAGATATTTGATGTATGGGGAATAGATTTCATGGGACCTTTTCCATCCTCTAAGGGAAACAAGTATATACTTGTGGCGGTGGATTATGTGTCTAAGTGGGTGGAAGCTAAAGCCTTACCTACTAATGATGCTAGAGTGGTTGTAAAGTTTTTGAAACAATTGTTTGCTAGATTTGGTGTACCTCGGGCCATCATAAGTGATCGTGGTACGCACTTTTGTAATGATCAATTCACGCGAGTTATGAAGAAATATGGAGTGAATCATAGACTTTCTACCGCGTATCATCCTCAAACAAATGGTCAAACCGAGGTCACAAATCGTGGTTTAAAGAGAATTTTAGAGAGAACGGTGGGAGAGCATAGAGCTTCTTGGTCGGATAAGCTTGATGATGCTTTGTGGGCGTTTAGGACGGCCTTTAAGACACCAATTGGTTGTACTCCTTATAGGCTTGTCTATGGAAAAGCGTGCCACCTTCCATTTGAGTTAGAACATAAGGCATCTTGGGCTCTCAAGTGGGCTAACTTTGATTTAAACCAAGCCGGTTCACATAGGAAAGATCAAATCAATGAGATGGATGAGTTGAGAGCCAATGCCTATGAGAATTCTTTGCTTTACAAGGAAAAGACTAAGAAATTGCATGATGCTAAGATCAAGAATCGTGAGTTCAAAGTTGGAGAGCCGGTTCTCCTCTTTAACTCAAGATTGAAGCTTTTTGCGGGCAAGCTTAAGTCGAGATGGTCCGGTCCATTCACTATTGCTCAAGTTTTTCCATATGGAACTCTTGAGTTGTCCCAACCCGATGGGCCAAATTTTAAAGTGAATGGTCACCGTGTTAAACATTACTTTGGGGAGGACATTTCCGTTGAAATGGTCCAAGAGGTCCCCATTTTTCCCATGAATTAATTCATTGAGGGACGAGTCGAGCTAGAGACTCATTAACTCAAGCATCGTATAACTAGGTTTAGAGTGTTCTAGGTTAGAAATAAAGGCATAGATTTGGAGATAAGTGTAGGGGAGACCTTCTTTTGTCTTCATGCTTGTTTGTAGGGTTGCTCACTCATCTCATGCTTTGGAGCTTATGGAGGAGGCCCTTGTATCCGGTTCACTTCGTTACTTTAGTGATTTTTCATTGACACCTTGTGCTTAAACATGATTTCACTAATAGTAGTCCTTTCCTTAACTTGGGTTAAGCAAAGTCTATTCATTGTCATAAGTGTAGGGGAAGTTTTTATACTTCCATGCTCTTAAACATTGAGGACAATGTTTAGCTTAAGTGTAGGGGGGTCTTCTATCGAAGTGACCTTACCTAGAACTTGTCATTGTCTTGCATGATAACATGGAAAATTGAATTTTAAACATTTTTCAAATTTTTGATCTACTTTGGCCACCAAAAATATGCATTCATAATTTTTGCATCAATCATTTTTCATTTGCATATCACACTTGCATTGTATATATTTCTTCTTTTATGTTTCATCAAAAATAAATAAAAAGGAAAATAAAATAAAACATGGTTTTAATAAGTTTAGACTTCTTTGACATATTAGGCCCACCATGGATATTTTGACTCAACCCGAGTTTGCTTATTTTAGCACTCTCTAGCTAGTATCCTTAACCATGTAGTCCTTCATTGGTCTATTAGGCTAAGCTTCCACCAATTTCATTCTTTAAAATTTTAAATTTGTGGAGAATGGGAAATGATAGAGTTGAAGCAAGTGTAAAAGGGCTAGATAGACTTCATGGCAATTACTTGTGGCTTAACCCTTCTATTCTTTATCCCTATTTTCTTCGCTTGTATATAATTGTTAATAAATAATCAAGTACGGTTTTAATTGGTTCGTAATCTCTTATGCATTTTTGGCTAATCATTCATGGTTGATATGAGTACGTCTTAAGATTCTAAGTTAGCACGTTTTATGTGTACTAGACTTATGTCATGCTCCATATTTAGCGGGTGTTTTTCCTTTTCTTCTTTGCAAATTTCTTGGTGAGGAATAAAGAAAAATAAGAGCGGCTTATGAAAAAAAATGAGTGGCTAGAAAAAAAAAAGAGAAAAAAAAAAAAATAATGCAAGACTCCCAAGAGGGGCAGTGTGGTGTTAATTATAGTGACTATTGAGTTCCAATATTACCTTGACGGGTTGTGGGGATTCAATAGATTGCTCCAATCCAATATTACCTTGACGGGTTGCGGGGTTGAAGATCCAAAATCTCAAAAAGATGCGGATGTAAATTATTGCGTGAGTTTTATTTTTCTTTCCTTAGCGAGTGTGTAGTTACTTATGAAAGCATGACATGAGGATTTTACACATAAGGCGAATGACTTATTACTCTTAATACGGACTTGTATTAATTGTGAGCGGTTTTTCAAGTAATGGATGAGAAGATTACTTAGGATTAAAACCGTGCTTCCTTATTTTTGGATTTTACACTTCTTATATTTCACACTTGAATAATGACAAATTTGCCCACAAGCAATTTGCTCAAATAATAACCGGTTCCACATTTAATTGTCGTGAATAAGTTGATGCACTTTTTACTTGTGAATGCAATGATCCCATTTATTAGCTTGGTATGGGGAAAGTGAAACTTGAGGGTGATAAATGTTCATGGTATCCAAGCCCTAATCCAAGTCATTGAATTCTTTATGAGTTATTTCCATCAAAACCATTTCAAGGAAAATCAAAAAGATATAGATAGAATTGTATTTTGATTCATTGCAAGTCAAAATCATGCATCATCTAGTTTAGAGTAGTATAGGTGCATCTCATATGGCCAAGGTGGATTAATTATGAGGGAAATGTAAATTTTTAAGCCTTGAAATATAATATTGCATGAGGACATGGCAATGCTCAAGTGTAGGGGAATTTGATATGAGTTTAAACTCATATCCTTTTATCAACAAATAACCCTAAAACATGAAGCAAAATACCCAATTATTTGGCAAAAACAGTATTATGTGGTATGTTTGTGTTTGTGTACACTTTTGTAGGTAAGGAGATACATTTTCAAGCAAACAAGGAAAAACCAAGCTCAAATGGATGAAAAAGACAAAAGAGGATCAAAAGTGACAAGACTTTGAAGTTCAAGGACCTATCTTGACAAGTTATGAAAGTTGAAGGACTAGAAGTGCAAATTATGAAAAGTCAAGATCCAAGTCAAACCTGGTCAACTATCAAGTCAACTCAGTCAGAGGGCCATTTTGTACAAGTTATCAAAGTTAAAGGACCAAAAATGACAAAGGAATGAAGATCCTAGCTTGAAATGGGAATCTTCCAAGTATAGGGACCAAATCTGCCAACTTTGGAAAGAAATGCAAGTTGAATCCATGTGTCAAGAGTTAAACCAATGGGAAAGGAGAATTCACTTCACACGGATCACCACATAAGCCCACTACTGCCGCCTTTCATTTATTACCATATCTCAACAGTGTAATCCGCAATACTTCTCCTCAACCAATAAGAAGATGACACGTGTCATCTTCTTTAACAAAAAATATTTCCAGGATCGGGATTTTGATAGAAGGCGTTTCATGAGAAGATCAAAACACCAAATTTGCTTGTTTTGAAGAGAGGAATACAATGGTGCAATCCAATTAACAAATTATCCATTCAATCAAAAACCCCCAATTCAGTGTTCATCACCTTCAAAGAGCAAATGCAGAATTTTTCCACGTGGCAATTTACTACTGGTTCTGACACGTCACAACTCCAACAAACTCTCATATCTTGCCTATAAATAGATAGCTTGTACCTCATTTCTCATTGTAGCTTAATTTTGTAAAAACACATAGTTAAATTTCCCTTTCCCTTTTTCCCTCACTTTTCCCCTAACTACTCAAGAGTCTGACAAACTCTTGAGTCAGTTAGTTAGTTGTTAGCTTGTAACCAACCTTTGTAACTGAATTCATGCAATAAAATTCAAACTTCATTTTCCCGCCAAATTCTGTTCTTCTCAATTCTGTTACTACTTGCTGTTATTTGATCATCCTGTTGTTGATTTGTGATTGTTATGATCAATCATTGATCATAATTGTCATTGGAGGAGTTTTGTAGCTGTTTGTTCAGAATTCAAGTCAATCCTTTGTTCCTTTGAAGATTTGTAGCAGGATGATGAATGTAGATGAATTGTAGCTGTTTGATTGTTGATTTTAGTTGAATACTAGTGATAGGTGGTGGTATCACTAGTGCAAGAGAGCTCAGCGCTCCTCTTCTTCCCAAAGGACTTCTACAATAGGTTCCATAGCTCTTGTTTTATGTTCCTCTAAACAGTCAAATTGCATGTTCAATTTCCTAGTTAATCTTGAAGGCTGCATGATTTACTTGATAAATAGTTGTTGTTTGATTAATTTTAGTTCATTTGTAGCTTAATCTTGCCTACTTGTTCATTGATTTGAGATTCATTTGTAGTTTCTGCCTTATTTCAGTCACATTTTAGCTTTGCACCTAAATTGAGTTCTAGTTGAGATAATTGTTTGATTTCAGCTTGATTAGCTTTCATTTTGTCCATTGAAACAAGTCTGCTATAGCCTCTATATCAGTTTAATCCAGTACTCAATTAGTCTTTGTAAAAGTTTGATCAAAACATTTTAAGGAGTGTTTGGGGATAGCTTTAAAGTAGATTTCAAGTGTTAAGATTTGGTGTTTAGAAGTTGATTTCCAGTCATTAGGAGTTAATAATTGGTTTTAAGTCTTTTACAAGTCATAAAAATAGTCAAAAAGGCAATTGGTACTAAAATAGTTTGGGTCATCCTTTTTATCAGCTTTTGTTTGAAAACTTGCCAACTTCAATTGCTGTTTTCTCATTCATTCCTTGATCAAATTTGCTCAAATTTGATCAAGGAATGAATGAGAAAACAGCAATTGAAGTTGGCAAGTTTTCAAACAAAAGCTGATAAAAAGGATGACCCAAACTATTTTAGTACCAATTGCCTTTTTGACTATTTTTATGACTTGTAAAAGACTTAAAACCAATTATTAACTCCTAATGACTGGAAATCAACTTCTAAACACCAAATCTTAACACTTGAAATCTACTTTAAAGCTATCCCCAAACACTCCTTAAAATGTTTTGATCAAACTTTTACAAAGACTAATTGAGTACTGGATTAAACTAATATAGAGGCTATAGCAGACTTGTTTCAATGGACAAAATGAAAGCTAATCAAGCTGAAATCAAACAATTATCTCAACTAGAACTCAATTTAGGTGCAAAGCTAAAATGTGACTGAAATAAGGCAGAAACTACAAATGAATCTCAAATCAATGAACAAGTAGGCAAGATTAAGCTACAAATGAACTAAAATTAATCAAACAACAACTATTTATCAAGTAAATCATGCAGCCTTCAAGATTAACTAGGAAATTGAACATGCAATTTGACTGTTTAGAGGAACATAAAACAAGAGCTATGGAACCTATTGTAGAAGTCCTTTGGGAAGAAGAGGAGCGCTGAGCTCTCTTGCACTAGTGATACCACCACCTATCACTAGTATTCAACTAAAATCAACAATCAAACAGCTACAATTCATCTACATTCATCATCCTGCTACAAATCTTCAAAGGAACAAAGGATTGACTTGAATTCTGAACAAACAGCTACAAAACTCCTCCAATGACAATTATGATCAATGATTGATCATAACAATCACAAATCAACAACAGGATAATCAAATAACAGCAAGTAGTAACAGAATTGAGAAGAACAGAATTTGGCGGGAAAATGAAGTTTGAATTTTATTGCATGAATTCAGTTACAAAGGTTGGTTACAAGCTAACAACTAACTAACTGACTCAAGAGTTTGTCAGACTCTTGAGTAGTTAGGGGAAAAGTGAGGGAAAAAGGGAAAGGGAAATTTAACTATGTGTTTTTACAAAATTAAGCTACAATGAGAAATGAGGTACAAGCTATCTATTTATAGGCAAGATATGAGAGTTTGTTGGAGTTGTGACGTGTCAGAACCAGTAGTAAATTGCCACGTGGAAAAATTCTGCATTTGCTCTTTGAAGGTGATGAACACTGAATTGGGGGTTTTTGATTGAATGGATAATTTGTTAATTGGATTGTACCATTGTATTCCTCTCTTCAAAACAAGCAAATTTGGTGTTTTGATCTTCTCATGAAACGCCTTCTATCAAAATCCCGATCCTGGAAATATTTTTTGTTAAAGAAGATGACACGTGTCATCTTCTTATTGGTTGAGGAGAAGTATTGCGGATTACACTGTTGAGATATGGTAATAAATGAAAGGCGACAGTAGTGGGCTTATGTGGTGATCCGTGTGAAGTGAATTCTCCTTTCCCATTGGTTTAACTCTTGACACATGGATTCAACTTGCATTTCTTTCCAAAGTTGGCAGATTTGGTCCCTATACTTGGCAGATTCCCATTTCAAGCTAGGATCTTCATTCCTTTGTCATTTTTGGTCCTTTAACTTTGATAACTTGTACAAAATGGCCCTTTGACTGAGTTGACTTGATAGTTGACCAGGTTTGACTTGGATCTTGACTTTTCATAATTTGCACTTCTAGTCCTTCAACTTTCATAACTTGTCAAGATAGGTCCTTGAACTTCAAAGTCTTGTCACTTTTGATCCTCTTTTGTCTTTTTCATCCATTTGAGCTTGGTTTTTCCTTGTTTGCTTGAAAATGTATCTCCTTACCTACAAAAGTGTACACAAACACAAACATACCACATAATACTGTTTTTGCCAAATAATTGGGTATTTTGCTTCATGTTTTAGGGTTATATGTTGATAAAAGGATATGAGTTTAAACTCATATCAAGGATGTCCTATCTTCTTGGCCCATATTTCTCAAACTGATGAAGAGGACAAGCCCGAGAAGAAAAAAATCAAGGACATACCTATCGTCCAAGATTTTCCAGAAGTCTTTCCGGATGAGTTGCCAGGCTTACCACCAACCCGACAAGTGGAATTTCAAATCGATTTGATTCCCGGAGCTGCACCTTTAGCTAAAGCTCCATACCGGTTGGCACCATCAGAAATGAAAGAACTAGCTGAACAACTCCAGGAACTATCTGACAAAGGATTTATTTGACCCAGTTCCTCACCATGGGGAGCTCCTGTGTTATTTATCAAAAAGAAATATGGTTCTTTGCGAATGTGCATCGACTACAGAGAACTGAATAAGTAAACTGTGAAGAATCGTTATCCGCTTCCTCGCATTGACGACCTATTTGACCAATTGCAAGGGTCTAGTGTGTATTCCAAGATTGACTTGAGATATGGATACCATCAACTAAGGGTTAGGGAGGAAGATATTCCAAAAACAGCTTTTAGAACCCGTTACGATCATTACGAATTTCAGGTTATGCCATTTGGGTTGACCATTGCACCAGCTATTTTCATGGACCTTATGAACCGTGTGTGCAGACCCTACCTGGATAAATTCGTGATAGTCTTCATTGACGATATACTCATTTATTCCAAGAATGAACAGGAACACGGGGAACACCTTGCACAAGTACTAAAGGTACTCAAGGAGGAACAACTGTATGCTAAATTCTCCAAATGTGAATTCTGGATTCCCAGAGTACAATTCCTCGGTCATGTCATCGATTGTGACAGTATTCACGTAGATCCAACGAAGGTCGAATCTGTCAAGGATTGAGTATCTCCTAAATCACCGACAGAGATCCGCCAATTTCTAGGCCTTGCCGGGTATTACCGTAGATTTATCAAAGATTTCTCCAAAATAGCCAAGCCAATGACCAAACTCACACAAAAAGGAATAAAGTTCGATTGGGGAGAGAAGGAAGAATCAACTTTTCAGCTGATCAAGCAGAAGTTGTGTAGTGCACCTGTATTGGCCTTGCCTGACGGAAACGATGATTTCGTTGTATACTGTGATGCTTCACATAAAGGTCTAGGTGCAGTATTGATGTAGAGGATGAAAGTGATTGCCTATGCTTCGAGACAACTGAAGAAGCATGAGAAGAACTACACCACTCACGATCTAGAACTTGGATCCGTAGTTTTTTCTCTCAAAATCTGGAGACGTTACCTATACGGAACGAAGTTCACAGGGCATACTAACCACAAAAGGTTGCAACACATATTGGACCAGAAGGAGCTGAACATGAGACAACGCCGTTGGATTGAGCTGTTGAGTGACTACGACTGCGAGATCAAATACCACCCCGGTAAATCAAATGTGGTTGTTGATGCTTTAAGTCGTAAGGAAACGGACCCTCCTATGAGAGTTCGGGCATTAGTTATGACAATCAGTTTGGACCTACCCAAACAGATTTTGGAAGCTCATACTCAAGCCCAATTACCTGAAAACCTCGTGAAGGAAGTCGTCAGGGGAATGCTCAGAACCGACCTTACTAAGGAGAAGCTAGAACCAAGAGCAGATGGAACCCTATGCCTTCACGGACGAAGTTGGTTACCTTGCTATGGAGATTTGAGGAACGTGATCATGCACGAATCTCATAAGTCTAAATATTCTACACATCCCGGATCTAAAAAGATGTATAAGGATATGAAGAAATTATACTGGTGGCCGAATATGAAAGCTGACATCGCCACCTACGTGCAAAAGTGTTTGACATGTTCATGTGTCAAAACTGAACACCAGAGACCATCGGGTTTACTTGTACAACCCGAGAAACCGAAATGGAAGTGGGACAACATCACCATGGACTTTGTCACCAAACTCCCAAAGTCATCTCACGCTTACGATACTATCTGGGTAATCGTCAACCGATTTACCAAGTCTGCTTATTTCCTTCCAATTAGGGAGAACGATTCCCTTGCAAGACTAGCAAAAACGTACCTGAAGGAGATAGTGACCAAACATGGAATACCAGTTTCGATAATTTGTGATCGAGACGGTAGGTTCACATCAAAATTTTGGAAGGCTTTCCAACGAGCCTTAGGTACCAATTTGGATATGAGCACTGCTTATCATTCACAGATTGATGGTCAAAGTGAACGAACCATCCAGACTCTAGAAGACATGCTACGGGCATGTGTGATTGACTTTGGAAATGGATGGGTTGACCACATTCCTTTAGTGGAATTCTCCTACAACAACAGTTATCATGCCAGTATTAAGGCTGCCCCTTTTGAAGCACTATATGGTCGAAAGTGCCGTTCACCTGTGTGCTGGGCAGAAGTAGGTGAATTTCAGCTCACCGGACCAGAACTAATCTAGGAGACTACAGACAAGATCATCCTCATTAAGCAAAGAATTCAAGCTGCTCGCGATCGACAAAAGTGCTACGCGGACCTGAAACGCAAACCTATGCAATTTGAAGTAGGTGACCGTGTTATGCTCAAAGTATCGCCTTGTAAGGGTGTTATACGCTTTGGCAAACGTGGGAAACTTAATCCATGTTATGTTGGCCCTTTCAAAGTAATAGACGGAATCGGGGAAGTAGCTTATCGTTTAGAGTTGCCTCAGCAACTGAGTCGGGTACACTCTACCTTTCATGTGTCTAACCTGAAGAAGTGCTATGCTGAAGAACCATTGGATATGCCATTGGAAGGAGTTCAGTTTGACGACAAACTCCAGTTCATAGAAGAACCAGTAGAAATCATGGAGAGGACAGTTAAGAAATTGAAACGCAGTCGCATCCCGTTGATCAAAGTACGTTGGAACTCGAGGAGAGGTCCAAAGTTTACTTAGGAACGAGTAGACTCGTTCAAAACAAAGTACCCACACTTGTTCACCTGACCGGTGACTTCATCTTAAGCTTTGAGGACAAAGCTAAAATAACGGGATGACGCTGTAAAACCTCTGATTTTACCTTATTGACTTTGTCAACTATTCTACTCTTTATTGTTGGAATATATATAATTACACTTTTATATGACTTATTATTAATCATATACCTTTGTCATACCATCTTTCATATTTATTTTTACATTTATATGAACCCTTAGTCATTATTGACTACTCTGGCAATTGACTGGCCACCTGAATGAACAAGGACTCATCATCTCAGTACACATTTTAGGATAAAATGTATCATTATTTACTTAATTTATTAAGTACTTGGACTTATATTTATATGTATATTTTTACATATACTTCATACTAGGAATAAACACCTAACACTTTAAAACAATGTACATTATTTGGCATTGTCATTTATTTACTTTATTCAAGTAAAATACTTATAATGATATATTCATTATATACTTTCACCAAGATACCTAAAGGTTTAATTAAAACACCTAGAAACTTAATAAATGCATACAATATAATACAAAGGATATTATTATCTCCCAATACTTGGCAAAAATTAACACAACTCTCCAACAATGCATGTAGATGCCGTGTATAGGCATGCATACACCAAAGAAAATGTTTACTTAACTTGTAACTAGGAAACTAATCATGAGGCTTTAAGTCAAACCCCCTCCATGCATCCCATACACCAACCACTATTAAGGTCATACCTTGTCCCCCCTACCTCACTTACACACGGTAACCAAAAGAAGAAAGAAAGGGCACATGTGTTTTTGATATTTGAGGTATATAAACCATGCATATCTTACAATATCCAAAATAGATACTTCCAAATATCCCTAGTACTAATGTTGGATACACCATATCTTGCTTATCTTTGTTATAGCTGAATCCCTCAACTCTTGCAACATAAACTATCTCCAAAGTCTTCCCTACTCTCTCTCTAGCTCACGGTTTACTTCCATCTTCACCAAGATCCATCAAGCTTCCATTAATACTATTTCCTACTACCTTAAAACATGTCTCATACTACATAATTGCAAATCAACACTCCTTGCTACTCCTACTTACACTACACGGCAAGAAAAGGAGCCCTAGCTACTCAAGTGAAGGCCACGGCTATTTTGTTTTCCAAGTGATCACCATTTAAAAAAACAAGCCCTAGTCACTACTCATTCTCCTATTCATTCCTTGATCTATCTAAACAAGTAAGCATCTTAAAACTTAACTTTTCAATATACTCATTTTCATAAACATAAACATACACATGCTTATCACTAGTAAAAACTTATTGTTGAAACAAAACCATGAAAACCCTAGACCATATAGGTCACGACTAAAATGGGTTATGGTTTAATGTGTTATAAAAATATTTCTAACTATAATGTATATAACCTTATGAACTTGTTAAACTATAAAAACTATGAAAAACCTAAGCATGCATATATTAGACGTGGGGTTTTATCCCTATGGTTTAGCATTGACTAACTTTGTAATGTTTAAACAAGCTTAGAAACACTAGATCTATATAACTAGTTGCCTTAGATTGATAATCTCACTATTTTGCCTTATAGAAAGTTAATCTATTAAGCCACTATAATAAGCTTGCCTAAATAAACTCCATTTTTGTTAAATAATGTTTTTATAAAACTTTTGGTGTCAAAACTATGACTTTATAAAGTTTCAAATTCAAAACATAGATCTATAAATGTTTCGGACTAAAAATGATGAATATAATACTTTCGGGTTAACTTTTTAATTCTATTAAGTTTAGGGACCTAAATGAATACTTATAGAAACTCACTTTTCCAAAAAGATAAACATAAGGGCTGATTTTGTATATTGCCGAGAGTTGAGGGTAGTGTTTTAACACTATCCGAAACTTTATACATAATACAAGGACTTAAATGGAATTATTACAAGGTTAGGGTGACTTGTGTAACATAATAGGAACCTAGGGACCCCTTTTGCCAACATTGTAAACTTTAATAAACCGTAGACAAACCCTAGGGGCTGTTTTGGCATAAGCCGAAACTGAAATGGAGCCCTAGGGGACATTTATGAAACTTCTATTAAACCTAAAATAAGCCGAATACCATAAGGACTAAAAGTGACAACTTATGAAACTTTTATAAAACCTAGTTACATTAGGGAGGGACTTGTTTTTCCATTATTTGAAATTTAAACGAACCCTAGGAATATTATATAATATTGCCGCGGGTATTTTTATATAATCGAGGGACTAAAATGTAATTTTCCTAAACTTAAGTTAAACCCTAATTATATATATAACGTTAATATTAAAAAGGTAAAACTTAAAAAATTGTAAAAGTCCAACCTTCGTTATTCTTCCCAACATTATAATATAATAATTATACAAATATCGGGAACACTAAATTAAACTAAAATGTTATACGTTTTATAAACCCTATTTATATATAAGATATAAATTAAATATGATTAACTTTTAAAAATAAATATATTAATTATATTTATTTTCACTTTAAATATATATATAATTTGCTTTTTATAAATCATACAAGTACGACGATATTAATTAAACTGGTTAATTAAAACAATATTATTTATTTTGTACTTAAAATAAATACTACTATAACTTGTAGAACGATGAACTAAAATACAGATATCGTAATAAAATGCTTAAACCCAGTATAAGCATGCACAGACTTGTTCTGAAACTTTTATGCATTATGTTATGCCTTTACTGAGACCTTATAATTATTTATGTCGTTGACTCTATCGTGTGCATCATATCAGATTTTACTTGTGACTATTTGCTGTACTACTGAGGTGAGTTCATGGCCCCACTTTATATATTGACAAACTTTTAAACCTTTTTATGGGGAAGATAACATGCAACATATTTTATTTAATGGACATAAACTGAACAGCGAAACCATTGATTACATTTGCCTATTGTAGATGAACCCACATGACCCGTGCGTCTGAAACTGTTAGAATTATTGAATTACCTGAATGTTATAAATAGATATATTTGGGATGGACCATCCCCATCTGGGTGAGTCATGCTCACTGTGCCTAGGCCAGGACAATAGATGTTTCACATGTCAGCACTTATTATTTTTGGGTGCCTTTTTATAAGGCGAAGGGTCCTTATTTGTTAAGGGCTTAACTGTCAAGTCTCAGTTTCGGGCAATATGGGAATGTAATTACTTTTTAGTGTTGATGCTTTGTGCATTACTACTTCAGTGAATGTTTATTGTCCAAACTTATTTTATTAAACTTGTGAATTCACCAACTTTATGTTGACTCTCTAAGCATGTTTTCTCAGGAAACTAAAGCATGTATTGGTGTGCATGGAGTCAAGCATCATGATAGGCTGCATTTATAGAACGCATCTGGGGTTTTATAAACTGGGGAATAATTCAAACTGTTGAATAATGTTTAAGACAATTTTAATAATATTTGCACTTTTATTCATGTAATGAATGTAATGATAATCTTTTATCTGCTGCTCTATACGCTATCTACTGTTGATCCACCTACGTGACACCCAAATATTATTTCCGCTGCATTTGACTCAATTTGGGGGTGTCACAACTTTGCCTTCTCGTCTCTCACTCTCGAATAATATTTAAAAGTTTCCCTCCAATACCTCATCTTCCCCTCTCTCGTTAAAACGGAAACCTCCACCATTTTTGTATTACTCTCGACACTCACAGTGTCAAATCTCACAAAATCTCAATGAAGCTGTAACACCCCATTTTGATAAATGGAATGTCACGCGTGATTATGACGTGTCATCAAAGCATACAAGGATAAATGTCTAAACATTACATGACCATAAAGGAAATACCAGAATCAAACATCGGTAGTTCAAAAGTAGAACTCATCACACACAAACATAAGTACTATAAATGAAAGGACTAGAAAATGTCCATGGAAATGAGTATCAAAGTATAGATAAATGCATAAAGTAAAGAAGGCTAGAAAGCATACAGTCCATATGCACGTACGCTTAAAGTCTACGAGCGTCCCTGAGTACCTGCCGTTTTGGGAACATGAAAAGGAAAACGGATGAGCAATACGCTCAGTGCACGGATATACAAGTATAGAATGAATAATATAAGCATATAAGCATGAAACAGCGGAAGAAACTAAGTCCTGGATAACCTGGTTATATCTTAGTAAAACTGGCTTTATAGTTTGAAAAGCCTTATGTTTATCTTGTAAAAACTGTTTAACATATTTTACCATTAGCCAATATAGGTCATGAAATATCAACGTGCATGAATACTTGGAGGGGTGACCTCGTCATGCATAAAGTAAAGAAGGGCTCAGGAGTGGCTCTGATACCCCTCTAATTTAATATACCGGTTTTGGGTAGGATGGATCAGCTCCGTGTGAAGGATGCAAGGCACACACCACTACCACACTAAGTAATCTGCTGAAAACATGTAACTAGGATGCACCCATACACCCCACCTGATAATATAATAAATGGCCAAAAGCTGAAAGGGACGCCACGAGCTATCACTCCGCCATGGTGAAGTCATAACACTGGTGCCTCTAGTGTTATGGTTATGGTACCTCCATAACTAGGTGAAACTGGTCATGCATGTATATGGCTTTAGGTATTCTAATTAAACATAAACAATCAAAACATATAAAACATATACTGGGGAAAACAGTTGGCTGCATACGGGAAATCATAATAAGGAAAGAATGTCCATACTGAAAGGATGGAGAATCCGTACCTCGTGTCCAGTGAACAAAGAAGACGAACGGAAGAGAGTCCTACTTCAGTATCACTAATGCTACATAAATACATACGTGTATAAGTATCTGATTACTGAGTACGTAACTGGTTTTTATATCATGTCTTAGCTTGTTTTATATGTTCGTGTCATGTTTTATTGATTTAAGCTTTATACTGTGTTTATTATTTATTCTGTCTATTTTGATTAAGTATTACTTTTATTTCATGTATTATTATACTTGTTGTGTAATAATAAGTAAATTTCTAAAAATAGCAGGTTTCCCAAAATAGAAAGTTTCCAAAAATAGAAAGTTACCAAAAATAGAAAGTTTCCAAATAGAATGTTTCCAAAAATAGAAAGTTTTCAAAAATAAAAAGTTTCCAAAAATAGAAAGTTTCCAAAAATAGAATTACGTCTTAAAATAAATAAGTTTCTAAAAATAGAAAGTTTCCATAAATAGATTAGCTGGATAATTAAGCTAATTATATAAGCTTAAGTGTTTTCTGATTAATATTCTAAGTCATGTGATTATATAGTATAGTTTATTAATTATTTCATGTAAATTAAATAAACTATAGGTTTTAAGTATTTAATTAAATATAACATGATTTAATTAAATAAAGGTAAAATACTTAGGTTAAAACATGTATTATTATCTATTAATAATATAACCTAAGTCATGTAAATTAATTAATTATAGTCATGGTTTTAATAATTAATTAATTATATAGTCTAAACAAATGATAAAAACTTAGGTTAAAATTCATGAATTAATAATAAAATTAATAACCTAAGTCATGTAAATTAAATTAATCATGTTCATGCTTTTAATTAGTTTAATTTAAGTCTTGAAAAAAAAATAACATAACTAGTAAAATATTAAACCTTGTAAAAATACTCATGAACCGGACCGTGTTTTTATTCTAAACATGTGTGAATCAGACCCATGTTTAAAACCCATAAACCGGACCCAAATTCATCACCATACCCCGACCTAGGTCGGGGTTTCTTGCCCTTGCTGCTACCGTGACACCACCATCACCAAACCACAACCAAACCGAGACCATGTGGTCTCGGTGGTGCGAGTAAACCCAAGCCGAGACCCCCTTGGGGCTCGGTTAGGCATCGACCAAACAACAAACACCTCTAAACCCATGATTGATTAAACCCCATGATTAGTAACATGTTTAATTACTTGTTTTTAATTAGTTAATAAAAACCTTAATGATTTTATGCGATTAAATCAATCAAAACATAAAATAAAAGAGTTAGGGTTTATACCGATTACGTGAAATCAAGAAGGATGAACACAAAACGATCCTTGCACTAGATCAAACACCATAATCAAACCGAATCACCCTTGTGGTGATGCTAAACCCGGCGGCCAAGGAGCAAAGAAAAGAAAAAACTAGGGTTTTTCTTATTTTCTAAATTTTGTGATAAATGAAACATGTTTTCCTAAATTCCTTGTTTAATAAATTTTAATGGGCTAAGCCCATGTTTCTTGTTGTAGCCGTGGGTAGGGGCCCACATAAGGGTAACCCGAACCTTTCTCGTGTCTAAAATATAAGTGTGTTCTCGTGTTGTTAATTTACGTGATTTAATTAGTTATCGATCGTGACTTAATATATTTATTCGTGCTCGTAATAAATATACATACATACGTAATATTAGCTCGTGATTAATTTACGTTCATGATTTCGTGTTCGTATGTTCGTGATTATAATTATTATTGAAATAATTATCGTGTGTTAATACGTAATAAATACTTATCGTGTTATAACACGTACGTAATACTTGTAATTCTTGTTCGTGAAACGTAAACGTGCTATAAAAGGAAAGTCGTAATCATGTACGTACTATCGTAAGGGTACTATTCATGGTAAAATCATGCGGGTTTTACAACTCTTCCCCTTAAAAAGAATAATTCGTCCCCGAATTATAGATAAAGTAAACTGGAAAAGAAGAACATACCCGAGTTCAAAAGATGAAATGAGGGTAAGAAGCCCGGATAGACTCCTTTGTTTCCCAAGTGGCTTCCCGCTCGGTATGATCCCTCCAAAGGATTTTGACGAATGGAATCGTCTTCCTTCTCATGACTCGTTCTTGTCTGTCAAGAACTCGTTCAGGTTCTTCTATGAAAGTGAGATCTTCACGAATCTGTTCCAGTGGATACTGAACCATGTGAAGGGGATGATACTGGTACCCTCTGAGTAAGGACACATGAAACACATTGTACACATGAGAAAGATGCGGAGGTAACGCTAAACGGTAAGATACTTCACCGACTCGTTCATTGATACCAAACGGTCCGATGAAACGAGGACTAAGATTCCCTTTATTTCCAAAACGTCTAACACCACGTGCCGGCGAAACCTTAAGGAAAACGTGATCTCCTACGTTAAAATGTATGTCCCTACGATGCTTGTCTGCGTAGCTCTTCTGACGTGACCATGCTTCTTGTAGTTTCTACTTAGCTACTGCGACCTTCTCATTAGTCAGCTCGATGATTTCTGGTCCTTCAAGTGTTCGTTCACCAACCTGATCCCAGCAGATTGGGGCGCGACACTTTCTGCCATAAAACATCTCGAAAGGAGCACACTTGATACTTGCGTGCCAACTGTTGTTGTATGCAAACTCAACCAAACAGATATAATCGTCCCAATCACCCGTCCATTCCAACGCACATGACCTCAACATGTCTTCCAATGTCTGAATCGTTCGCTCTGACTGCCTGTCTGTTTGAGGATGAAAAGTCGTGCTAAGCTTAAGTTGTGTACCCCAAGCTTTCTGCAGACTTCTCGAGAATCGCGAAGTGAATCGAGGATCTTTGTTTGAGACGATGCTGGATGGAGCACCGTGAAGTCTCATGATCTACCTTCTATAAGTATCGGTGAGTTTACAGACCGAAACTTCCTTGCAGATCCGTAAGAAATGAACTGATTTGGTAAGTCGATCAACGATAACCCAAATTGCATCGTGTTTCCTCTTGGTTGGCGGAAGACCAGTAACAAAATCCATGGTGATTTTGTCCCACTTCCACTCTGGAATATCTAACGGTTGAAGAAGACCTCCAGATCGCTGATGCTCGATCTTAACCTGCTGGCAGGTAAGACATTTGGAGACGTAAGTGGCAACATCCTGTTTCATACCACTCCACCAAAATTAATGCTTTATGTCATGGTACATCTTGGTCGAACCAGGATGTATCGAAAATGAGGAGCTATGAGCCTCAACTAACAAGGCTTCCCGGAGTTCTTGATCATCAGGAACACAAAGTCTCGTGCCCTGCCATAAGATACCATCTACATCTACTCAAAATTCTGTCCGCTTCTCCAAATTCTGAATTATCGCCCTAATTTCACCATCATCTTTCTGAGCTTCCTTGATATTAGAGAGTAACTCGGGTTCTACTCTAAGATTAGCCCAGTAACCGTGCTGTCCACATACCATGATTTCTATGTCTAGTCGCTCCAAGTCTCTTATGATTTCCTCCTCAATCTCAATGCCGTTGATCATTCTGGACTTTCTGCTAAGTGCATCTGCCACTACATTCACCTTGCCGGGATGATACTGCAGATTAATGTCATAATCCTTTAACAGCTCTAACCATCTCCTCTGTCTCATGTTCAATTCAAGCTTAGTGAAGATATACTTCAAGCTCTTGTGGTCCGTGAAAATGTCACATGATTCTCCATATAAGTAGTGCCTCCATATCTTCAATGCAAACACGACTGCTGCAAGTTCTAAGTCATGTGTAGGGTAATTTTACACATAAGGCTTAAGCTGCCGTGAATCGTACGCGATCACCTTCCCATGTTGCATGAGAACACAACCAAGTCCCTTCCCTGATGCATCACTGTAGATTTGAAATCCACCCGTACCAGATGGGAGAGTAAGAATAGGTGAAGATACTAACTTCTGCTTCATGTCTTCAAAGCTCTTCTCTTGTTCTTCAGTCCAGACGAATTTCTCCCCTTTCCGCATCAGTTTGGTCAATGTTATTTCTAGGGGGAAAAGTTCTCCACGAACCTACGGTAATAGCCAGCTAAGTCTAGGAAACTGCGGACTTCAGTCGCTGATGTCGGCCTTGGCCATTTCGTAATAGCCTCAACCTTCGCTGGATCTATCGTGATTCTTTCTGCTGATACAATGTGACCTAAGAATGCCACCTTGTCTAACCAGAACTCACACTTGGAGAATTTAGCATACAGCTGCTTCTGGCAAAGAATCTATAGTACTATACGAAGATGGTCTTCGTGTTCCTCCTTGGACTTAGAGAAAATCAGGATGTCATCGATGAAAACAATGACGAACTTGTCCAGAAATTCATGGAAGATTCTGTTCATCAAATCCATGAACACTGCTGGAGCATTGGTCGGGCCGAATGGCATGACTACAAATTCATAGTGGCCATAGCGTGTACGGAAAGCAGTCTTGGCGATGTCCTGCTCCTTAACCCGTAGCTGATGGTAGCCTGACCTTAGATCAATCTTGGAGAAATGTTTGGCCCCTTGGAGTTGGTCAAACAGATCGTCTATACGTGGTAGTAGATACCTATTCCTGATGGTAATCTTGTTGAGCTCGCGATAAACTATGCAAAGACGCATACTTCCGTCCTTCTTCTTAAAAAATAAGACTGGTGCGCCCCATGGAGACGCGCTCGGTCGAATGAAACCTCGTTCTAGAAGTTCTTGCAGTTGATCCTTTAGCTCCTTGAACTCTATCGGAGCCATGCGATAAGGAGCCTTGGAAAACAGCTCAGCTCCTGGGATGAGCTCGATATTAAATTCCACTTCACGTGCAGGTGGTATGCCCGAAATTTCTTCTGGAAATACATCTGGAAATTCTAACACTATCGGCTGATCCTGAATTGATGGGGATTCAACATCCATGTCATGAACAGTAGCTAGATAACCCTCGCACCCATGTGAAAGTAGTGCACGTTCTTGCAGGGTTGATATGATTTGTACAGATCTGCTGGGTACGAACCCGTTATGAATGTACTCTGGTGCATTAACATCACCGAAGATCACTCGATATGAATGACAGTCTATGGTAGCATGATGCTTGGATAGCGAATCCATGCCCAAAATCATGTCAAAATCATTCATGTCCAGCGGAAGTGTGTCAATAGGACGAACCTTGTCGTCAAACTCTAGGGGAAGGCTCTTGTACACATGTGTTATAAGTACAGAGTCTCTCAAAGGCGTGGAAATACTGAGTCTATTCTCTAGTGGCATGGGGAGTATCCTAACATTCTTGGCATAAGCAGTAGAAATGACCGAGTGAATAGCACCCGTATCAAATAGAACACATGCAGCCTGACCATATACAAGATTCCAGTGATGGCACCTGTAGACTTGTTGGCCTGATCGCGAGATGTCGTGTAAACGCGTCCAATAGTAGGAGGCGACTTGGTATCAGCATGTCCTGATGTGCCCTCCATCTCGCCCTTGCGGCAGTCCTTCATGCGATGGCCAGGAAGACCACACTTGAAGCATGCGTCACTGTCGCGGCGACATGGCCCTGGGTGCCTACGGTGGCAAGTAGAGAAAAGAGGATGAGTATATCCTCTAGCAGGTGTCCCGACTGGCTGAGAACCTGATAACAACACTATACATGAGACATGAAAATAGGGTACAAAGGACAATGCGGATAATCGTAAGGTTGAATACCAGTGATAGCTGGACGGTTAGGCTGCGAACCTCTCTGGTTCTGGTCCCTACCGTTACCATGATTCATGGTAAAAGATTGGCTAATGTGTCAGAATTATGAATCATAACATGTGATCATAAGAAAATGCATAAGTATAAGGACCTGCTGCTGTTGGAGTGTCCAACGTTGTTCCGGTAATTATCATTACCGCCACGCCTATCCGTAGCAGAACGGTCGTTAGTCTGACCGTTTCCCTTGGGTTGATTAGGCTGCTGCTGAGTAGCCGGATGAGACCGGTCCCTAGTCTTCTGCCTGGAAGATACAATTTAAAGAGATGAAATATTGACATATACTGAAAGAATATAGAGTGGTCATCGCTTGAGTACGAATATTTACCTCTTATCGGGTCTCTCTGCTTCCCCGAACTCATCTCTCTCTTGTAACATCTCCAGCTTACGTGCTGCATCGGCCACTTGTGCTACCGTGTTCAACGTAGCACACAGTAAGTTGTTTGCGACCGATGTGCGAAGAGCCCACCTGAAGTAGTGTGCCTGCTCTTCAGGAGTACCTGCTGCAGCACCAAGGAAACCAGCAGAGCGAAGAAAGCGCTGCATGAACTCGTTGCTATTCTCCCCAGCTCTCTATCGGATCCCATGGTACTCCCTCTTCAGCTTGTCTTGCTCAGCCTTGGGAAAGAACTGCTCCATCACCCTATCTCTGAACTGAGCCCATGTCAAACCAGCCACCCAATCATCACCTCCCTCAGACTGCTTCAGTGCTATCCACCAATTTAACACATCACCTTCGAACCGGTAGCATGCCAACCTCGACTTGAAGACGGGGTCACAGCCCATAGCATCGAAGATCTTCTTAATGTGAGCCAACCAGCTTTCAGCTTCACTGGGGCTATCTGTTCTCTCGAAAGCTCGAGGACGGAGCTTGCTGAATCTCTCCAACCATGTGGCCAATGTCACTGGAGGAGGAGGAGGAGGTACTGGGTGATGTTGCTGATTGTTGGCAGCCTGAACCTCAGCCCTGGTTTCGTTCCTCAGCTGAGGAAGCAAAGCTTGCATTGCAGCTTGGATTGCTACATTGAGTTGTTCCTGCTCGCGTGTGAGAACCATATGACAGTATAACATAAAGTACATGATTAAACTGATCAAAACATAAAATATATACATGAAAAAAATTTATACCAATAAATCATGAGAAAAATTTTATGCAAGAAAATTTCGTACATGAATGCATGATGCAGTTTTATGAAAACTTTTGTATGCTCGAGAGTGAACGCCTATGGTCAGTTCACTCAAAACAAAATACATTGCGAGGGGACGCTATGGGTCGATCCCAAATTTAAATGTTTCGATAAAACACATGCGACTAAATAGGGCCAGTCCTGATACCAACCATTACTTAGTCATAAACCTGCAACAATGACATATATATGTATGCATGAAAATGATGAATGCATGAAAACCGACTGTCAGTTCTAGGAAGACCATAGTGACTACCCACTAATCACAGGTCATGTTTTGAGAGCCTACAGGTCGAAACCAGGCTCTGATACCGCCTACTCAGACTACAATATTGTCTGCATTGCCCGCAGGCTCACGGCTTTGCTTTGTGGCCCTCTTGTAAGTACTTCCCGGCTGGTCACCCAACCTACTACTACTCTGACATGAGCACGCTTAACTACCAGTTCCTAAGAACCCCACGTGCAGTAGACCACAAAACGCGTTGTGTCATGAGAAGGCGACTGTTATCTTATGAACCATGGATCTCTCCTAGCCACAACCGATGTAGGATTTGCCTGGGGTGTCACAATCACCCCCCCTTCGGGACTCATCGTCCTTGATGAGGTTTGCCCCACCATCCCGAACGGCTCAGGAGTGGCTCTGATACCACTATTTTTAACACCCTATTTTGATAAATGGAATGTTACGCGTGATTATGGCGTGTCATCAAAGCATACAAGGATAAATGTCTAAACATTACATGACCATAAAGGAAATACCGAAATCAAACATCGGTAGTCCAAAATTAGAGCTCATCACACACAAACATAAGTACTGTAAATGAAAGGACTAAACAATGTCCATGGAAATGAGTATCAAAGTATAGATAAATGCATAAAGTAAAGAAGGATAGAAAGCATCCAGTCCATATGCACGTACGCTTAAAGTCTACGAGCGTCCCTGAGTACCTGCCGTTTTGGGAACATGAAAAGGAAAACGGATGAGCAATACGCTCAGTGCACGGATATACAAGTATAGAATGAATAATATAAGCATATAAGCATGAAATAGCGGAAGAAACTAAGTCCTGGATAACCTGGTTATATCTTAGTAAAACTGGCTTTATAGTTTGAAAAGCCTTATGTTTATCTTGTAAAAACTGTTTAACATATTTTACCATTAGCCAATATAGGTCATGAAATATCAACGTGCATGAATACTTGGAGGGGTGACCTCGTCATGCATAAAGTAAAGAAGGGCTCAGGAGTGGCTCTGATACCCCTCTAATTTAATATACCGGTTTTGGGTAGGATGGATCAGCTCCGTGTGAAGGATGCAAGGCACACACCACTACCACACTGAGTAATCTGCTGAAAACATGTAACTAGGATGCACCCATACACCCCACCTGATAATATAATAAATGGCCAAAAGCTGAAAGGGACGCCACGAGCTATCACTCCGCCATGGTGAAGTCATAACACTGGTGCCTCTAGTGTTATGGTTATGGTACCTCCATAACTAGGTGAAACTGGTCATGCATGTATATGGCTTTAGGTATTCTAATTAAACATAAACAATCAAAACATATAAAACATATACTGGGGAAAACAGTTGGCTGCATACGGGAAATCCTAATAAGGAAAGAATGTCCATACTGAAAGGATGGAGAATCCGTACCTCGTGTCCAGTGAACAAAGAAGACGAACGGAAGAGAGTCCTACTTCAGTATCACTAATGCTACATAAATACATACGTGTATAAGTATCTGATTACTGAGTACGTAACTGGTTTTTATATCATGTCTTAGCTTGTTTTATATGTTCGTGTCATGTTTTATTGATTTAAGCTTTATACTGTGTTTATTATTTATTCTGTCTATTTTGATTAAGTATTACTTGTATTTCATGTATTATTATACTTGTTGTGTAATAATAAGTAAATTTCTAAAAATAGCAGGTTTCCCAAAATAGAAAGTTTCCAAAAATAGAAAGTTACCAAAAATAGAAAGTTTCCAAATAGAATGTTTCCAAAAATAGAAAGTTTTCAAAAATAAAAAGTTTCCAAAAATAGAAAGTTTCCAAAAATAGAATTACGTCTTAAAATAAATAAGTTTCTAAAAATAGAAAGTTTCCATAAATAGATTAGCTGGATAATTAAGCTAATTATATAAGCTTAAGTGTTTTCTGATTAATATTCTAAGTCATGTGATTATATAGTATAGTTTATTAATTATTTCATGTAAATTAAATAAACTATAGGTTTTAAGTATTTAATTAAATATAACATGATTTAATTAAATAAAGGTAAAATACTTAGGTTAAAACATGTATTATTATCTATTAATAATATAACCTAAGTCATGTAAATTAATTAATTATAGTCATGGTTTTAATAATTAATTAATTATATAGTCTAAATAAATGATAAAAACTTAGGTTAAAATTCATGAATTAATAATAAAATTAATAACCTAAGTCATGTCAATTAAATTAATCATGTTCATGCTTTTAATTAGTTTAATTTAAGTCTTGAAAAAAAAATAACATAACTAGTAAAATATTAAACCTTGTAAAAATACTCATGAACCGGACCGTGTTTTTATTCTAAACATGTGTAAATCAGACCCATGTTTAAAACCCATAAACCGGACCCAAATTCATCACCATACCCCGACCTAGGTCGGGGTTTCTTGCCCTTGCTGCTACCGTGACACCACCATCACCAAACCACAACCAAACCGAGACCATGTGGTCTCGGTGGTGCGAGTAAACCCAAGCCGAGACCCCCTTGGGGCTCGGTTAGGCGTCGACCAAACAACAAACACCTCTAAACCCATGATTGATTAAACCCCATGATTATTAACATGTTTAATTACTTGTTTTTAATTAGTTAATAAAAACCTTAATGATTTTATGCGATTAAACCAATCAAAACATAAAATAAAAGAGTTAGGGTTTATACCGATTACGTGAAATCAAGAAGGATGAACACAAAACGATCCTTGCACTAGATCAAACACCATAATCAAACCGAATCACCCTTGTGGTGATGCTAAACCCGGCGGCCAAGGAGCAAAGAAAAGAAAAAACTAGGGTTTTTCTTATTTTCTAAATTTTGTGATAAATGAAACATGTTTTCCTAAATTCCTTGTTTAATAAATTTTAATGGGCTAAGCCCATGTTTCTTGTTGTAGCCGTGGGTAGGGGCCCACATAAGGGTAACCCGAACCTTTCTCGTGTCTAAAATATAAGTGTGTTCTCGTGTTGTTAATTTACGTGATTTAATTAGTTATCGATCGTGACTTAATATATTTATTCGTGCTCGTAATAAATATACATACATACGTAATATTAGCTCGTGATTAATTTACGTTCATGATTTCGTGTTCGTATGTTCGTGATTATAATTATTATTGAAATAATTATCGTGTGTTAATACGTAATAAATACTTATCGTGTTATAACACGTACGTAATACTTGTAATTCTTGTTCGTGAAACGTAAACGTGCTATAAAAGGAAAGTCGTAATCATGTACGTACTATCGTAAGGGTACTATTCATGGTAAAATCATGCGGGTTTTACAACTCTTCCCCTTAAAAAGAATAATTCGTCCCCGAATTATAGATAAAGTAAACTGGAAAAGAAGAACATACCCGAGTTCAAAAGATGAAATGAGGGTAAGAAGCCCGGATAGACTCCTTTGTTTCCCAAGTGGCTTCCCGCTCGGTATGATCCCTCCAAAGGATTTTGACGAATGGAATCGTCTTCCTTCTCATGACTCGTTCTTGTCTGTCAAGAACTCGTTCAGGTTCTTCTATGAAAGTGAGATCTTCACGAATCTGTTCCAGTGGATACTGAACCATGTGAAGGGGATGATACTGGTACCCTCTGAGTAAGGACACATGAAACACATTGTACACATGAGAAAGATGCGGAGGTAACGCTAAACGGTAAGATACTTCACCGACTCGTTCATTGATACCAAACGGTCCGATGAAACGAGGACTAAGATTCCCTTTATTTCCAAAACGTCTAACACCACGTGCCGGCGAAACCTTAAGGAAAACGTGATCTCCTACGTTAAAATGTATGTCCCTATGATGCTTGTCTGCGTAGCTCTTCTGACGTGACCATGCTTCTTGTAGTTTCTACTTAGCTACTGCGACCTTCTCATTAGTCAGCTCGATGATTTCTGGTCCTTCAAGTGTTCGTTCACCAACCTGATCCCAGCAGATTGGGGCGCGACACTTTCTGCCATAAAACATCTCGAAAGGAGCACACTTGATACTTGCGTGCCAACTGTTGTTGTATGCAAACTCAACCAAACAGATATAATCGTCCCAATCACCCGTCCATTCCAACACACATGACCTCAACATGTCTTCCAATGTCTGAATCGTTCGCTCTGACTGCCTGTCTGTTTGAGGATGAAAAGCCGTGCTAAGCTTAAGTTGTGTACCCCAAGCTTTCTGCAGACTTATCGAGAATCGCGAAGTGAATCGAGGATCTTTGTCTGAGACGATGCTGGATGGAGCACCGTGAAGTCTCATGATCTACCTTCTATAAGTATCGGTGAGTTTACAGACCGAATCTTCCTTGCAGATCCGTAAGAAATGAACTGATTTGGTAAGTCGATCAACGATAACCCAAATTGCATCGTGTTTCCTCTTGGTTGGCGGAAGACCAGTAACAAAATCCATGGTGATTTTGTCCCACTTCCACTCTGGAATATCTAACGGTTGAAGAAGACCTCCAGATCGCTGATGCTCGATCTTAACCTGCTAGCAGGTAAGACATTTGGAGACGTAAGTGGCAACATCCTGTTTCATACCACTCCACCAAAATTAATGCTTGATGTCATGGTACATCTTGGTCGAACCAGGATGTATCGAAAATGAGGAGCTATGAGCCTCAACTAACAAGGCTTCCCGGAGTTCTTGATCATCAGGAACACAAAGTCTCGTGCCCTGCCATAAGATACCATCTACATCTACTCAAAATTCTGTCCGCTTCTCCAAATTCTGAATTATCGCCCTAATTTCACCATAATCTTTCTGAGCTTCCTTGATATTAGAGAGTAACTCGGGTTCTACTCTAATATTAGCCCAGTAACCATGCTGTCCACGTACCATGATTTCTATGTCTAGTCGCTCCAAGTCTCTTATGATTTCCTCCTCAATCTCAATGCCGTTGATCATTCCGGACTTTCTGCTAAGTGCATCTGCCACTACATTCACCTTGCCGGGATGATACTACAGATTAATGTCATAATCCTTCAACAGCTCTAACCATCTCCTCTGTCTCATGTTCAATTCAAGCTTAGTGAAGATATACTTCAAGCTCTTGTGGTCCGTGAAAATGTCACATGATTCTCCATATAAGTAGTGCCTCCATATCTTCAATGCAAACACGACTGCTGCAAGTTCTAAGTCATGTGTAGGGTAATTTTACACATAAGGCTTAAGCTGCCGTGAATCGTACGCGATCACCTTCCCATGTTGCATGAGAACACAACCAAGTCCCTTCCCTGATGCATCACTGTAGATTTAAAATCCACCCGTACCAGATGGGAGAGTAAGAATAGGTGAAGATACTAACTTCTGCTTCATGTCTTCAAAGCTCTTCTCTTGTTCTTCAGTCCAGACGAATTTCTCCCCTTTCCGCATCAGTTTGGTCAATGTTATTTCTAGGCGGGAAAAGTTCTCCACGAACCTACGGTAATAGCCAGCTAAGTCTAGGAAACTGCGGACTTCAGTCGCTGATGTCGGCCTTGGCCATTTCGTAATAGCCTCAACCTTCGCTGGATCTATCGTGATTCTTTCTGCTGATACAATGTGACCTAAGAATGCCACCTTGTCTAACCAGAACTCACACTTGGAGAATTTAGCATACAGCTGCTTCTGGCGAAGAATCTATAGTACTATACAAAGATGTTCTTCGTGTTCCTCCTTGGACTTAGAGAAAATCAGGATGTCATCGATGAAAACAATGACGAACTTGTCCAGAAATTCATGGAAGATTCTGTTCATCAAATCCATGAACACTGCTGGAGCATTGGTCAGGCCGAATGGCATGACTACAAATTCATAGTGGCCATAGCGTGTACGGAAAGCAGTCTTGGCGATGTCCTGCTCCTTAACCCGTAGCTGATGGTAGCCTGACCTTAGATCAATCTTGGAGAAATGTTTGGCCCCTTGGAGTTGGTCAAACAGATCGTCTATACGTGGTAGTAGATACCTATTCCTGATGGTAATCTTGTTGAGCTCGCGATAAACTATGCAAAGACGCATACTTCCGTCCTTCTTCTTAACAAATAAGACTGGTGCGCCCCATGGAGACGCGCTCGGTCGAATGAAACCTCGTTCTAGAAGTTCTTGCAGTTGATCCTTTAGCTCCTTGAACTCTATCGGAGCCATGCGATAAGGAGCCTTGGAAATCGGCTCAGCTCCTGGGATGAGCTCGATATTAAATTCCACTTCACGTGCAGGTGGTATGCCTGAAAGTTCTTCTGGAAATACATCTGGAAATTCTAACACTATCGGCTGATCCTGAATTGATGGGGATTCAACATCCATGTCATGAACAGTAGCTAGATAACCCTCGCACCCATGTGAAAGTAGTGCACGTGCTTGCAGGGTTGATATGATTTGTACAGATCTGCTGGGTACGAACCCGTTATGAATGTACTCTGGTGCATTAACATCACCGAAGATCACTCGATATGAATGACAGTCTATGGTAGCATGATGCTTGGATAGCGAATCCATGCCCAAAATCATGTCAAAATCATTCATGTCCAGCGGAAGTGTGTCAACAGGACGAACCTTGTCGTCAAACTCTAGGGGAAGGCTCTTGTACACATGTGTTATAAGTACAGAGTCTCTCAAAGGCGTGGAAATACTGAGTCTATTCTCTAGTGGCATGGGGAGTATCCTAACATTCTTGGCATAAGCAGTAGAAATGACCGAGTGAATAGCACCCGTATCAAATAGAACACATGCAGCCTGACCATACATATACAAGATTCCAGTGATGGCACCTGTAGACTTGTTGGCCTGATCGCGAGATGTCGTGTAAATGCGTCCAATAGTAGGAGGCGACTTGGTATCAGCATGTCCTGATGTGCCCTCCATCTCGCCCTTGCGGCAGTCCTTCATGCGATGGCCAGGAAGACCACACTTGAAGCATGCGTCACTGTCGCGGCGACATGGCCCTGGGTGCCTACGGTGGCAAGTAGAGAAAAGAGGATGAGTATATCCTCTAGCAGGTGTCCCGACTGGCTGAGAACCTGATAACAACACTATACATGAGACATGAAAATATGGTACAAAGGACAATGCGGATAATCGTAAGGTTGAATACCAGTGATAGCTGGACGGTTAGGCTGCGAACCTCTCTGGTTCTGGTCCCTACCGTTACCATGATTCCTGGTAGAAGATTGGCTAATGTGTCAGAATTATGAATCATAACATGTGATCATAAGAAAATGCATAAGTATAAGGACCTGCTGCTGTTGGAGTGTCCAACGTTGTTCCGGTAACTATCATTACCGCCACGCCTATCCGTAGCAGAACGGTCGTTAGTCTGACCGTTTCCCTTGGGTTGATTAGGCTGCTGCTGAGTAGCCGGATGAGACCGGTCCCTAGTCTTCTGCCTGGAAGATAGAATTTAAAGAGATGAAATATTGACATATACTGAAAGAATATAGAGTGGTCACCGCTTGAGTACGAATGTTTACCTCTTATCGGGTCTCTCTGCTTCCCCGAACTCATCTCTCTCTTGTAACATCTCCAGCTTACGTGCTGCATCGGCCACTTGTGCTACCGTGTTCAACGTAGCACACAGTAAGTTGTTTGCGACCGATGTGCAAAGAGCCCACCTGAAGTAGTGTGCCTGCTCTTCAGGAGTACCTGCTGCAGCACCAAGGAAACCAGCAGAGCGAAGAAAGCGCTGCATGAACTCGTTGCTATTCTCCCCAGCTCTCTATCGGATCCCATGGTACTCCCTCTTCAGCTTGTCTTGCTCAGCCTTGGGAAAGAACTGCTCCATCACCCTATCTCTGAACTGAGCCCATGTCAAACCAGCCACCCAATCATCACCTCCCTCAGACTGCTTCAGTGCTATCCACCAATTTAACACATCACCTTCGAACCGGTAGCATGCCAACCTCGACTTGAAGACGGGGTCACAACCCATAGCATCGAAGATCTTCTTAATGTGAGCCAACCAGCTTTCAGCTTCACTGGGGCTATCTGTTCTCTCGAAAGCTCGAGGACGGAGCTTGTTGAATCTCTCCAACCATGTGGCCAATGTCACTGGAGGAGGAGGAGGAGGTACTGGGTGATGTTGCTGATTGTTGGCAGCCTGAACCTCAGCCCTTGTTTCGTTCCTTAGCTGAGGAAGCAAAGCTTGCATTGCAGCTTGGATTGCTGCATTGAGTTGTTCCTGCTCGCGTGTGAGAACCATATGACAGTATAACATAAAGTACATGATTAAACTGATAAAACATAAAATATATACATGAAAAAAATTTATACCAATAAATCATGAGAAAAATTTTATGCAAGAAAATTTCGTACATGAATGCATGATGCAGTTTTATGAAAACTTTTGTATGCTCGAGAGTGAACGCCTATGGTCAGTTCACTCAAAACAAAATACATTGCGAGGGGACGCTATGGGTCGATCCCAAATTTAAATGTTTCGATAAAACACATGCGACTAAATAGGGCCAGTCCTGATACCAACCATTACTTAGTCATAAACCTGCAACAATGACATATATATGTATGCATGAAAATGATGAATGCATGAAAACCGACTGTCAGTTCTAGGAAGACCATAGTGACTACCCACTAATCACAGGTCATGTTTTGAGAGCCTACAGGTCGAAACCAGGCTCTGATACCGCCTACTCAGACTACAATATTGTCTGCATTGCCCGCAGGCTCACGGCTTTGCTTTGTGGCCCTCTTGTAAGTACTTCCCGGCTGGTCACCTAACCTACTACTACTCTGACATGAGCACGCTTAACTGCCAGTTCCTAAGAACCCCACGTGCAGTAGACCACAAAACGCGTTGTGTCATGAGAAGGCGACTGTTATCTTATGAACCATGGATCTCTCCTAGCCACAACCGATGTAGGATTTGCCTGGGGTGTCACAATCACCCCCCCTTCGGGACTCATCGTCCTTGATGAGGTTTGCCCCACCATCCCGAACGGCTCAGGAGTGGCTCTGATACCACTATTTTTAACACCCTATTTTGATAAATGGAATGTTACGCGTGATTATGGCGTGTCATCAAAGCATACAAGGATAAATGTCTAAACATTACATGACCATAAAGGAAATACCGAAATCAAACATCGGTAGTCCAAAATTAGAACTCATCACACACAAACATAAGTACTGTAAATGAAAGGACTAAACAATGTCCATGGAAATGAGTATCAAAGTATAAATAAATGCATAAAGTAAAGAAGGCTAGAAAGCTTCCAGTCCATATGCACGTACGCTTAAAGTCTACGAGCGTCCCTGAGTACCTGCCGTTTTGGGAACATGAAAAGGAAAACGGCTAAGCAATACGCTCAGTTCACAGATATACAAGTATAGCATGAATAATATAAGAATATAAGCAAGAAACAGCGGAAGAAACTAAGTCCTAGATAACCTGGTTATATCTTAGTAAAACTGGTTTTATAGTTTGAAAAGCCTTATGTTTATCTTGTAAAAACTGTTTAACATATTTTACCATTAGCCAATATAGGTCATGAAATATCAACGTGCATGAATACTTGGAGGAGTGACCTTGTCATGCAAATTAGAGGGGCTAACTCTAATTTAATATACTGGTTTTGGGTAGGAGGGATCTGCTCATTGTGAAGGATGCAAGGCACACACCACATTCACACTGAGTAATCTGCTGAAAACATGTAACTAGGATGCACCCATACGTCCCACCTGATAATATAATAAATGGCCAAAAGCTGAAAGGGACGCCACGAGCTATCACTCCGCCATGGTGAAGTCATAACACTGGTGCCTCCAGTGTTATGGTTATGGTACATCCATAACTAGGTGAAACTGGTCATGCATGTATATGGCTTTAGGTATTCTAATTAAACATATGCAATCAAAACATATAAAACATATACTGGGGAAAACAGTTGGCTGCATACGGGAAATCCTAATAAGGAAAGAATGTCCATACTGAAAGGACGGAGAATCCGTACCTCGTTTCTAGTGAACGAAGAAGATGAACGGAAGAGAGTCCTACTTCGGTATCACTAATGCTACATAAATACATACGTGTATAAGTATCTGATTATTGAGTACGTAACTAGTTTTTATATCATGTCTTAGCTTGTTTTATATGTTCGTGTCATGTTTTACTGATTTAAGCTTTATACTGTGTTTATTATGTATTCTGTCTATTCTGATTAAGTATTACTTGTATTTCATTTATTATTATACTTGTTGTGTAATAATAAGTAAGTTTCTAAAAATAGCAGGTTTCCCAAAATTGAAAGTTTCCAAAAATAGAAAGTTACAAAAATAGAAAGTTTTCAAAAATAGAAAGTTTCAAAAATAGAAAGTTTCCAAAAATAGAATGTTTCCAAAAATAGAAAGTTTCCAAAAATAGAATTACTACTTAAAATAAATAAGTTTCTAAAAATAGAAAGTTTCCATAAATATATTAGCTGTATAATTAAGCTAATTATATAAGCTTAAGTGTTTTCTGATTAATATTCTAAGTCATGTGATTATATAGTATAGTTTATTAATTATTTCATGTAAATTAAATAAACTATAGGTTTTAAGTATTTAATTAAATATAACATGATTTAATTAAATAAAGGTAAAATACTTAGGTTAAAACATTTAATATTATCTATTAATAATATAACCTAAGTCATGTAAATTAATTAATTATAGTCATGGTTTTAATAATTAATTACTTATATAGTCTAATTAAATGATAAAAACTTAGGTTAAAATTCATGAATTAATAATAAAATTAATAACCTAAGTCATGTAAATTAAATTAATCATGTTCATGATTTTAATTAATTTAATCTAAGTCTTGAAAAAAAAATAACATAACTAGTTAAATATTAAACCTTGTAAAAATACTCATGAACGGGACCGTGTTTTTATTCTAAACATGTGTGAACCGGACCTGGGTTTAAAACCCATGAACCGGACCCATAATCATCACCATACCCCGACCTAGGTCGGGGTTTCTTGCCCTTGCTGCTGCTGTGACACCACCATGACCAAACCACCACCAAACCGAGACCATGTGGTCTCGGTGGTGCGAGTAAACCCAAGCCGAGACCCCCTTGGGGCTCGGTTAGGTGTCAGCCAAACAACAAACACCCCTAAACCCATCATTGATTAAACCCCATGATTAGTAACATGTTTAATTACTTGTTTTTAATTAGTTTATTAAAAACCTTCATGATTTTATGTGATTAAATCAATCAAAACATAAAATAAAAGAGTTAGGGTATATACCAGTTACGTGAAATCAAGAAGGATAAACACACAACGATCCTTGCACTAGATCAAACACCAAAATCAAACCGAATCACCCTTGTGGTGATGCTAAACCCGACGGCCAAGGAGCAAAGAAAAGAAAAAACTAGGGTTTTTCTTATTTTCTAAATTTTGTGATAAATGAAATATGTTTTCCTAAATTCCTTGTTTAATAAATTTTAATGGGCTAAGCCCATGTTTCTTGTTGTAGCCGCGGGTAGGGGCCCACATAAGGATAACCCAAACCTTTCTCGTGTCTAAAATATAAGTGTGTTCTCGTGTTCTTAATTTACGTGATTTAATTCGTTATCGATCGTGACTTAATATATTTATTCGTGCTCGTAATAAATATACATACATACGTAATATTAGCTCGTGATTAATTTACGTTCATGATTTCATGTTCGTATGTTCGTGATTATAATTATTATTGAAATAATTATCGTGTGTTAATACGTAATAAATACTTATCGTGTTATAACACGTACGTAATACTTGTAATTCTTGTTCGTGAAACGTAAACGTGCTATAAAAGAAAAGTCATAATCATGTATGTACTATCGTAAGGGTACTATTCATGGTAAAATCATGCGGGTTTTACAAAAGCTCTCGCAAAACTCTCATCATGCTCTCGACAAAACCTTCACAGATCTCGCAACAAGTCATGACTTAAAACCCCGGTTTCGAACGTACCCATTTAGCTCAACTCACACAAAAATGTCATACCAACGTGATTTTTGAAACAAGTACAAAACTCTTGACATGAAACCAATTACGAACGCATGCTAGAACTCGTATATACATAACTACGATGCAATGTTTACAAGATCTTTGTTTGAAAGCCATTTATTTAGCATTTTTACTTTCCGAAAAACATTATGGTAAAAGATCATTGAAAGCCATGATTGCTGAATTGATGGAGTGATTAGGGTTAAGAAACTGTTACAGGGAAGAAAGAACAAAAGTTGTGGGTTGGTTGAGAGTTTTTAGGAGATAAAACTTGGCTCTGATACCATATTGGAGGAATAATTTGTTTCCTTGATTTTATTCATTATCATAATCGCATATATACAATACATTAGAAGATTCTAGATTACGGGCTTAGGACAATAAACATACATATGGGACATAATACTGAATATTAGCTAAAACAATAAAATGCTGTCTAATAATCATGACATATGAATAATGATAACAACGAATGAAAAGACAAGGAAAAGTAGGTTTGTGATGTAAACCTTGAGCTCTTCTCGGTATGAAAACGACACTAGTAATCCGAACGAGACTAAAAAGCTTTGAACAAGGAAATACCCACATCGGCAACGTACTCACTTGGCGAACAACATCTACAACCCTCAACCTATTGATTGCGTAAACACGTAACTCTAAGCCCTCAAACTAAACTCATGTTGAAGACGATGGAACCACTTCTTGAGCACAAGCTATAGCCCACTCAAACTAGAAGACCCGCACCGACGAATGTACTCACTTCACGTGTATGAACAACATGAACCCAGAACGTCTTTCGACGTTTGTGTTGGTGAAGAAGGAGGTGTTTTAATGGCCGTGGTACACGTTTTTAAGAGATAATGGTAGCCATTTTTGGTTAGTTGGTTATTTTTGTGATAATGTTTTACGAATGAGGTGTTTCATTTGTTATAGTATTCAGGGTTGATTTCTATATATGTGTGAAATAAAGTTTACATGATGATATGGAGATCGAAGGATGAGGTGATGGAGTTTTTATGTCTAGAGGATAGTTGAAGGTTTTTGGTTCCAGAAGGTGAAAATGGTGAATGAATAATGGTGAAGAATAGGAATGAACAATGAGATGACGGAGAGGTATATTAAACGTAATATGCATGAGTAGTAGGGGGACCAAAACCATCTCCCTATAAGGTGAAAACTTAGCACATGTACCATGCTTAGCAGTAGGAAGGGCATGTGGGAATTTGAAATTCAAAATAAGCTATTTGGGTGTCTTGATTTGAAAAGGAAAATGGTATCCTATGAAGCATGACAAAGTTATGTAGCATAGTGGGGCATTTGTTTTATTTGTGAGATGGACATTTATATGTGACATTGTGAAGTAGAACAAAAGAACTGAAACTACAACTAAGTGTTGTGAATGATAGGCGGACCGACGGGTTATGAATTAGCAGTACTATTCCGACGTCGATTTGACATAGCGTAAATAATGTTTGAATCCGGACGTATGCGCCGTATAAGTATAAAATTACGAATCTATAGTTTCGTAAAGTCACGCGATACGTTAATTAAGTAATCGTACATAACATAATTATAACAACAGTTGTGCAAATAATTATTCGCACATTGTTACGAACACATACGCAGCCAACAATTACATTTCAGATAATTCGCGTAACGCGACACAGATAAATCCTACACAGATTATGCACATGTATAAGAACTAAATTTCAGATACGTTTAAATATTGATCGTAAAATATTACGCAACCAAGTGACACACTCGCAGTGTTGACAACAATGCAGACTGAGCACGGTCTAAGCAAAATACACGCCAACATACGTTATTTCACAAAATAAGGGAACACTTCCTAGATAAATAGTAATTTAGCACATAGTTGACTAAATAAAAAGTCTAGCGGCAAAACTGCAAATTTTATAAAGTATGAAAATTACCTTGTGTTACAAGAAGACCAACTCCACCCAAATTATAGCCTCAATCCTATTAGGGTGAGCAACTTTGATCTTAAGATGATAAATGTCAAAAACGTTATCAAGTTCTTTATCATTATTGGTCATGTGGTGATTATCCCTAGAATCATTTAGCTTCCCATTATAATTCATACCAGTCTTAGCACTAGTGTTGGACCAATAAAACTTGTTGAAATTTTCATTGAAAATTTTGCTAGAATTAAAATATGTACCTGTCATATTCATTGGCCTGCACATTCTTTCTAGTCCCATTGTTATTTTTAATAAGAGAGAGTAAAGTATCCATTTGCTCATCAAAAAAACCAGTAGCACAAGTAGAACCAACATAATTATTAGATACATTTTTTCCTTTAAAATTTTGACCATGTTGTTTCTTCCCAAAGTCACTAGGGTACCCAATGATCTTAAAAAACCTATCAATGGTGTGACCATTGTACCCACAGTTCTCACAAACCAACTCAACATTTGAGGTAAAATTAGGTCTATTAGCATTCTGATTGTTAGGTCTAAATCCAGAGGTGCTACTGGGAGGTCTGAAATTGTTGGTGATAGGTCTCAACACATTAGTATTAGGGTTTTGATTTCTCTAAAAATTGTTTCTAGTGGGCCTATTTGACAAGAAGGTAGAGGTTTGGGCTCTATATGAAGACCCAGAACCACTATCAAATGCCATTATGTGAGACTCATCACTAGAGATAATGGCATAAGCTCCTTTCACATCTGGGAGATTCTCCCTAGACAAAATAGAACTCCTAATACTCATGTAAGAATCATTAAGCCCCATCAAGAATTGAATAAGTTTCAACAGTTGATTATGTTTTTTTAAACTCGCTAGAAGATGTGCACACACAGTTAGGCAATTCAATCATGGCATCATATTGTTTCCAGAAAGCATTCAACTTATGATAATAATCAGATAGGTTAGAGCTATTTTGTTTTAAGGTGTTAATCTTATGATGTAAATTAAAGATAACAGACCCATCAACCTTATGATACGTCTCTTTTAACTCTTTCCAAACATGTTTATCCTTTTTTCAAAAAATCTGTCCAAGGAACAACTCCTCAGATATAGAGTTAAGAATCCACCCCAAAACCACAACATTAACCCTATCCCATGGTTTTCCCTTCATCAGTTAAAGACCTTTTGCAAGTTCCATCAATAAAACCAGTTTTATTTTTCGCTTCCAAAGCTAACAACATAGCATTAGCCCAAACTTGATAATATTTAGTTCCTTTTAATTTGACAAACACAACCGTTAATACTGCTTAGTCATTAGGGTGTAAATTCAAAGGGTTGCTCACATCTAACTTACTGATGAGTGTGACTAGATCAGTGACACTCTTAGTATCAGATTCACCATGTTCAGACATGGTAAAGCTCAACAAGGTCAATAAATGAACTCAATACAAAGCTAACTAAGTTCCCAGGCGTCTAAACCACTCAAGGTGGCAGGTAAAGGGCAAGGAAAAGGATGAAGGTCTAGATAATAAGGTAAAAAAAATAAATACGCAACCAACAACCCCAACAAGAGAATAAGAAACAGGTAATCAACAGTAAATAATAACAGAAACACTTAGCAAAGAAATAGAGAGTGAATAGAGGTGTTATAGTGCACGCAAACAAGCACAATCGAACAGTTACTCCTAGATTCACTTAGTCTAGGAAGTAACAGAACCTCCAATGAACAAACCCTAATTATTCTTCTCGGGAAAATTTGGGAAAATCACCAAAACGAATAGATCCACCACCGAGACAAACAAATCCATCACAGTAAGCACCACAAATCAATCAATCTTCCAAAAAAGAGTGAGACCCCAAATTTTTTTTCTTGGGAAAAATCAAGGGAAATCACCTCAATCGAAAGATAAGCCAACCAATTAAAATAATCAGTTAAAATTAATAATCACCACAAGATCTCCGAAACCCTAATTTTATCTCAAAAAAATTAAAGGAGTAAAATAAAAGATCCAGGTGTAATATTAACAGATCCAGCTATTTCAATAGCAGATCTTTCCAAAAATGTATATATAAACAAAAACCCCTAAATTGTTTCAAAACCCAAAAAAGTTGTCACTGAGTTTTAATAACCAGTCTCTGATACCATGTAGAAAAACATGATTCAAGAGATCCCAAAACACTTATACTTTTATTAATCAAGATTTAAAAAATCAAAACTAGAAAAACATTAAAGACTACCACTACTAATCAGTTGCAGCCATATTATCTACATGATAATAGTCTTACAAATTTAAAACATAAAAGAAAGAGTAAGATCAAACTAGGGTTTCAAGATCGGATAGAGAGAGAGAGAGTATTATCAGAAAACACATAGATACTAATGAGATAAAACCCTAGAAACAATAATAGTAGAAGTCTAATAGAGCCGTTGGGCTTTATGTCTATTGGGGTTGGGCTGGAACAAGCTGGGCTTGGGCCAGTTTAATAACTTTATTCATGTGACAAGATAAGTCCCTCATATCCAGAGAGCAGCTTCCACAACAAATCCAAAATGCTAACTGAGACAATGAAACAAACATAATAAGACCCTCATAGTTATGCAGGCTATCAGATTAGGTCCAACAATTTTAATAAGCCTCATGCATGTCTTAAAACTCATGAAAGCGACCATGGCTAACATAAGTGTGACTTATATGATTAGATCCAATCATGGCTCGATCTGGCTGTCATAGGCTAATGCCGATATGATCGGTAAATGGTAGAGAAGCAGCCAAAATATTCATATATGATTTCGGCTAAGATAGGACCAAAAAACTAGTTCTCACAATATATACCATCTAGTTCAAGTACATGTCCCCAGAAAAAACCGAAGCGCAAACTGTAGGATATGTAAATCTTGCTTATGTTTTTTAGAGAGAAAGAGATTGATGATTTCACACTTCTAGAGAGAGAAAGTTTAAGAACTGTGTTATTTTAAATGAAATCACCACCCTCTCCATCAAAGGAGAGGGTTTATATACCTAAGCCCATGAGATGGGCTTAGGCTTACATTAGGCCACCGGCCCATACATTTCATGGGCCCGGTTTTGGGCTTTATTTAATAAATGTAAATAACTAAACTACGAGCTATTACATGGACTATTGTTGGAGTGACGATCCTTTCTAATACGTAAAACGTATTTCCAATAATCTCCCCCTAAGGGAGGTCACTCCAAACAAGGGCGTTACCTAAGTTACAATAATACAATAAACCTAGCATACTATGCTTGTCTTGAGCTCGTAGTCTTCGTCTTTCTTTTCTTTTTCTTTTCTAGTGAACATGCTGATGTGATCTTTGATATCAATCTTTAACATTAATCTCTTGCCTTGATCTTGTGCATCCTTCACTTGTGATCTTCGCCTCTTCGTGACATAATGTCCCACATATTTATATATCTTCATAATTCTTGAAAGCTTCAGAGTTCGATACAACAGAAGACTTAACTTTTAGGCTTCCTTGAATTAGATGAGGTATTAAGTGCATAAAGTATAAGTATGCGGGGACGACTTCTTCTTGGATCCCGCAACGCCACCGTCTTCAAATGCCGCAACATAAGTAGACACGAACAAAATGGCTTTGAACATTTCATTCTAACTCGGTAGCATTTTATCTCCGGTTGGTGAAGACCGTTGGACGATATAAAATATCGTACTTGTGGCACGTATATTTAATTAAAAATCTCCTTGACAAGATTTCGCGGGTAAACCCGTTCTCTTTACTCGACCGTCCAAAGCTGACTGCAAACTTAAAGTGTGAATCATTTGGATAAAATTATCCGCATGATTGAAGCCGTCAATTCTGATTCCTGGAACAAGTTTGATTCATTAAAGAATCGCACCATCGTTGCTTTCAAGTTATCACAAGTTTGATTCATAAAGAATCGCACAAGTCACCTACCATGAGCTTTTTGATATTCGCTCAAGAAGTATTTCCATCTTCATTGTAAATACTTTCGTATTACTCGAATGTTCAGGCAAGATCATGAAGATTTTGCGTAGGACTCTTAAGATCTTTCTTACTTTTCACAGTGTGTGAAGAAGCAAGGAATTATGAAAGTGTGTCCTAATGAGATATTTGATGATCTCAAATGGCTCTAGACTCGATCGTGCACTTTGTATTTTAGTGATCAGAGGCTGGAGAGGAGTGCCACCTTTTCAATACCAATTTATTCGGAGTGAATAAATAAATTGATAATGCGTTGTCTCCGTGTGATTAAAACAATTATCTTTTGAGAGATATCTGAGTTAGCTGGGATGGGTTGTGCATTGCATCACTGGGTCCATGATGTCTATCTTCAATATCAAGAATCATTAAAAAATGATCTCAATAGCATATGTATTGACCCGGTTTCTGCCTAAGGTTGTAAGGAGGGCTTCTTTCTTTACACCCTTTATCTTTACAATTCTTTTTCATTCTTCAACCCCTTCAATGCTTACCAATATGTCATAACTAGCACCTTGTTGTGATTGTTCTAGTGCTAACTTAAGTACTTGGTCGGCATTCAGCTACGTTCACAATCTTTTTCCATCTTTCCTAAGGACTACTATTTCTAGCTATGGAATGTCCTTGGGAAGATTCCTCCGGTTTTGGAAGAATCATAGGACTTAACCTATCCTACCATCCTTATGTCACCACAATCTTCATCGTCGTGAAATAAACAGGTTGTGGGTAAGTATAAATCACCATGAAATCCATTTTGAATTGTGTTAGAAATACGTTTTTAACGTATATTAGAAGTATCGGTCACTCCAGAATATTATTAATGTTGTATAGCTCGTAGTTAATGTTTGCTTATTTAGTTAGGTAAGAAACCGGCCCATGGGCTTGTCATGGGTCGGCCCAAGCCCATTAGTGGCTTGGATATAAATACCCCTTTCCACCATGGAAAAGGGTTGGTTGTTGATTGTTTTCAGACTCTCATTTTGAATGAAAACACATATTCTCTCTCACTTTCTCTCACTAACTTTCTCTCTCTAGAAATCTTCAACCCACTTCATTGATTCATAAGATTATCCATATTCTTCAATTGGTATCAAGAGCCATGGGGTGATTTAAGGTAAGGATTAGTGTTGTTTTTTAGTTTTTGAATGTATTAGTGATTTTTAGGAAAATCAACCTTGAATCTTGTAGTTTTTGGTGTTTTTGTTGTTGGGATTAGTAGATAAGCCTTGTGTTTAGCTTATTTTGGTAGAAATCAAAAAACTTTTTGTCGTTTTTGATCAAAAATCGGGTTTAGAATCGTTCAAAAGTTGGTGTTCTTGGTCTCGAAGTGCTTTTCCAGGTTTATTCTGAATAACAGAACATTTCGAGTAGGGGTTATTCGGAGTAGGGGTTATTCCGAGTAGGGGTTATTCCGAGTAGGGGTTATTCCGAGTAGGGGTTATTCCGAGTAGGGGTTATTCCCAGTAGGGGTTATTCCGAGTAGGGGTTATTCCGAGTAGGGGTTATTCCGAGTAGGGGTTATTCCCAGTAGGGGTTATTCCCAGTAGGGGTTATTCCCAGTAGGGGTTATTCCGAGTAGGGGTTATTCCGAGTAGGGGTTATTCCCAGTAGGGGTTATTCCCAGTAGGGGTTATTCCGAGTAGGGGTTATTCCGAGTAGGGGTTATTCCGATTAGGGGTTATTCCGAGTAGGGTTTATTCCGAGTAGGGGTTATTCTGAGTAGGGGTTATTCCGAGTAGGGGTTATTCCGAGTAGGGGTTATTCCGAGTAGGGGTTATTCCGAGTAGGGGTTATTCCGAGTAGGGGTTATTCCGAGTAGGGGTTATTCCGAATAGGGGTTATTCCGAATAAGCAAGATTATTCTGGATAAGCAAGTTATTCTGAATCAAGGTAGATATTCCAACCAAGGTCTTTTTCACATTAAGGTATTTATTCCGAATCAACTTAATTATTCCGGATCAAGGGGTATTTTACGAGTTTTTTCGATGATTTCTTAGTGGATTTAATCTTGGCTTATTAAACACTCTTTACTTTAACAACACAACACAATTCACAACCTTACTTCACTGCTCGATCAACCGATAATCTTTGATTCTTTAAAGTGATCAAAATGAATCCGAATTCAATAATGCCTCAAATGACATCACTTACGGATATTTCCGTCATTACGGGAACGGATAATCGCCCTCCAATGCTCATTAAAGAAGTCTTTGAAGCATGGCAAGGCCGTATGATGTCATACATTAAGGGAAAACCGACATATGGGAGGCTTATGGTCAAGTCAATTCTAAATGGTCCACTTGATTATGGTACCATCGTTGTTAACAATGAGACTCGACCACGGGAGTTTGAAGAACTTACACCATCTCAACAACTTATTGCCGATGCAGACGAAAAGGCTCTTCAAACCATTCTCCAAGCTCTTCCACATGACATCTATCGAATGGTAAGTCAATATACGGTTGCAAAGGATTTATGGGAACGTCTAAAGGTTTTGCTACAAGGTACGTCTCTTACTAAACAGGAACGGGAATGTCAGTTGTATGATCTGTTTGATAGATTCACGTACTGTCCAGGGGAAACGCTTCACGACTACTACTTCAGATTCACTACTCTCATGAATGATTTGAATGTATACAATCTCGTGATTGCTCCATTCCAGGTTAACACCAAGTTTTTGAATACTTTACCTCAAGCTGAATGGGATGAGTATATTACTGATGTTAAGTTAACTAGGGATTTGCATAAGTGCAATTTGGATCAACTCTATGCTTTTCTCCAGAAGCATGAGAAGCACGTGATCATGCACCATTCGCCTCGAGGTATGTACCCTGATTCTTTAGCTTTGATGGCAAATCAACCAAGCTTGTCATACAACAACACTCCTTATATCATGGGACACCAAGCCTATCATCCATCACCGTACATGACTCTAAGCTTCCCCCAATATTCGATTCTACCTCAACCACCCACCTCACATCAGCAACAATATCGGTTTAATGCACCTTCGTCTCAGAGAGAACCACAAGCATCACAATATGCCTCACAACCTCACCCATATTCACTAGCAAGCATTGCACCTTATGCTCAGTCATCATACTCTTCTTATCAAGAAAATGCAACATATCCATCAAGCTATTCTGACCACATGAGTATTCCTTCTAGTGCTTATGCCGCTCAACAAGACCAAGCATTGTATTGTGATAATGATGAAGTTCCCATTCCTGAATTCAAACAAGGAACTGACCCAGTTAAAGTGTTAGCCACTATGTCTGCTTATCTCACAAGGACATTGAGCAAACGAGGATTTAGAGGACCAGCTCCTACTAACAATCAGCTGAGGAATTCATCCGATTCTCGACAACAAGCTACCATTGAGAATGGCAGGGTAATGGTTCAACCTATTCAACCTTATCAGGGGAGACCCACTACATCAACCACCAATGCACGCATGGTCACTCCTGCTTCAATGGTCAACACTCCTCCACGGGCTAATTCCACAGGCAAGTTGAGAATGATTACATGCTACAACTGTAAGGAAGAGGGTCACATGTCCAGGGATTGCACAAAACCCAAGAGGACAAGGGATGGTCAATGGTTTGCAGAGAAGATTTATTTGGTGAACGCTCAGGCACAAGGACAGGAACTTGATGAAGAGGAGCTTGCATTTCTTGCTGATCCAGGGATTGCGGAACAAGAAGTTGTCACTACACAAAATGCAGCATACCAAGCAGATGATCTGGATGCTTACGATTCAGACTGTGATGATCTTCAATCTGCTCAGGCAGCTCTTATGGCAACTATCTCTAGCTTTGGGTCAGATAAAATATCTGAGGTTAATACTCGGCTTTTGGCTAAGTATAAAATATTGTTGTCCCAAGTCTTTTCGAATTGACTATCGATCTAAAGTGCGACTCAATCGTCTTTTGGTGAACAAGAGAATGGTTTGGTTTGTTTATCTAATATTAACTAAAAGCAAATAAGTAAATGTCGTTGAGTAAAGTTAAAGTGTTTAAGAATCAAACTAAAAGCTATGTAGAAAAACTTTAAGTAAAAACTTTAAAACTTAAAAACATGTTCCATCGCAATTTAACAATTCATTTCCGTCGGAATGCACCAAATCATAACCATCGGAATATCACTAGAATAAGCTATCGGAATAATCAATACAAAGGTCCATCGGAATATCAATCTTAATACCCATCGGAATGCAAGTATAAACACCCATCGGAATGCAAAAACCACAAGTCTGTCGCAATGATGCTCATCGGAATGTTCTTAGATCGCAAAATGGTTCAGATCGGAATGACTAAAACACCCCTATCGTAATGTCCTTCTATCGCAATGTCGCTGTCGAGAAATGGGCAGCACTTCGTCTTAACCGAGACCTTGATCCCGTCGGAATGTGCGATCGTAATGGGCGATCGCAATCCAGATCAGAATAAGGGGGAAATGACAATCTGATCGCAAAGTAAAACCCTAATGGGTTATTGCGATCAAAACACTAAGGCCCGTCAGAATGTGTACAAAATCCCTGGTATTGCGATGGAATGCAATACTTAATCCGAAATTGGTGGAGATCCTAAAACTCAATAAGCAAATGCAATAAGATATTATATCCGAACCTCAAGCAATTCAAAAAGCTTAAATTCGATAACTTCTAAAACACAAAAGATTTCAAACTTTATGAAATGACTTTTAAAATGACTAAAACCTTGGTGAAATCCGAAATTCAATAAGCCAAAACATGTAATAAGCCAATAAGCATTACGAGCTTATAACTCATACGTGAAGGAGCTTAAGTATGAACAAAGTAGATCAATCCTTCAATCACGAAATCATAAAATCATACGCATGAAGTATGCAAATCGGATCAAAGGTAAAGTAAATCAAGAAGTGTAGAATGAGATTTAGGATTAAAAGCTTAAAATGAACTTGATTAATGAAAAATAAGCAATACAAAATGTTTAATCTTGAAAGATTAAGAGAAAAGATGACACTCAGTGAGAGAAAGTTTAAGACTTTCTCTCTCTAAAACTAGAAAGAAAAGTGAAAATAAAAACTAGCTAACCACCCTCCTAATGTGATTAGGAGGGTATTTATAGGGAAGTGGGAGGCATGTGTGGTGCTTTCCTCTTTCTTTTTCTTCTCGACTCGTCTTAAATTCTTTTTCTTTTCTCGACGTCGTCCCGGGATTTGGACTTGTCTTTTAATTTTCTTCTTCTATTAGACTTAAGTTCTTCGACTTCATTAAACTTCCGTCTTTAGACTTTTTCTTCGATAAATCTTCGGAATATGTCTTGGACTTCCGTTCTTTTTGCACTCTTGATCTTTTGACTTTGTCTTTTCCCGTTTTCTTTGATAAAAGCCCGTGAAAGCCCGTGTTTTCTTCCTTTTTCATATTTTGGTCCTAAAACACAATAAAAACACAAACCACGCATAATTCCGACTTTTACGACATAAATCACACGTTTTGGTCTTGTTATTATTGAAAATAAGTGGTAAAAGGATAAGTGTTTTCACACTTATTAAATCCCCTACACTTGACCATTGCAATGCCCTCATGCAATGCATTAATTTTAATGCACGGTTTACATTTTCCATCATAAATAACCCACCTTGGCCTTTATTAAATACTAAACATAAAAAGATAGAACAAGCAAAGAAATCGAACACATACATTGGTTTTGGCAGCCATGAACGTTTATCATCCTTAAGTTTCACGTTCCCCATACCAAGCTTAAAAACGAGATCATTGTTATTATAAGTTAGCAAACTATCACGAACTCATGTGGGCCAATTACTCACTTAGACTCCCTTATTCCTAGGTGTATCTCTTATATTTTATTTTTGTCTTGAATGATCACGAGGATGCATTGTTTGACTTATTTCAATAGTTATTTAGGCCGAAAATAAAGTGAACGATTTAATCAATAGTTAGCTAAAGGACCAAATCTTTTAAAACTGCTTCTCGGGACCTCATAAAGTTCATATCTTGGCATAACTCGCTTCACGATTTGAGACCTTTCTCGGACCGATATTTGGCAGCGACTTCATACTTCAAATCTTTGAGAGACGTTCTTGAAATAATGGTCTTCTCTTCATAATAGGAATTTCTTCACTTGGAGTTTTGAGAGATTCTTCATATTTGGACCACGACTTCTTCAATTTTCTCCAATCTTTATTTTGGACTTTGATATACAACGATCCGCCTCCTTTTAGGACTTAGATCTATTTATCCTCATACCTTGTTAGGGTCTTTTTGGATAGACTTCTCCATAATCTTTTGGGGAGTATTTGCTTTTCGTCGTGTGTCTCGATCCTTCATATTGATTTTCGATAAATGATTCTTCACATCACTTTTGGATCTTTAGCAATAACTGTATCCCTCATGCCTTGTTAGGGCCTTTTCGGACTCGCCAATCTTCGCATCCCGCTTCAATAAGTTATGCCTTGGCTATGAACTCTAATCCGTACCGAGCAACTTTTAAACGATCTGGGGCTAGAAGCTAAGTAACCTTTTAAATCGTACAACCTTATTTATTGCAGATAAACTTATTAACAAGCAAAGGGAGAATAGGCTTAGAATTAACTCACATAAATTCACGAAAGAATACCGAACTTATAATTGACTATATCATCTCTCGTTCTCCACAATTTAAAATCTCAAGGAATGAGACTCTTGGATGCTTAGCCTATTAAATCAAAGTTTTGGGTTTTCGAGTCGCCTATATGATCTTGCAAATTCTTGGACTTTTTCAAGTTTAGAAATTGCATTTTAAAGTTCCCTTGATAAACGACTCTCTAGGATCAATTATAGGAACTTGCGAAAAGTTCTTGTTCTTAACCCGTGAGAGTTAAGACTTTCGCGTTTTATAGCTCCCTATATAAAAGCCTAGCAAAACTTGACTTAAACACGTTAAGGATACTAGCTAGCGTAAACTTAGATAAGTAAACTCGGGTTGAGTCAAAATGTTCACGACTAAGAAAAATCTAAAACCACTTTATTGAAAATTATTCTAGCAATGGAAAGAAAATAATCATAACAAAGGCAAAGACAACTATACAACTAGGCCAAAATAGATTAAAAATTTTGAAAAATGTCGAAAAATCGAATTTTCCGGTTTAAATGAGGGCAAATTCATGGAAAAGACCACTTACTTCGATAGAAGCCCCCCTACACTTGAGATAAACATTGTCCTCAATGTTTAAGCATGTGGGAGTAAACTCCCCTACACTTATGACATTGTGAACTTTGTTTAAATCTTGCTAAGGAAAGGACAACTAAAGTGAATTCAATGTGAACATATATAAAATATGAAATATTGAATCACAAGAGTTTAGGATAGAACCGGGAAGATGGGAACACGGTATCATGGTTCGTCAAAAGTCATCAAGGTGGATTATGAAAGCAGTAAAGGATAGATCACGGGTTGCCTCCCGAGAAGCGCTTGTTTTTGTTCACCGAGTCACGAGCCTGACTCGACCCAAATTTAGTTCATGGGGAACGTGGTGAGGGATGGAATCATCTCATGGGAGATGTCCTCACCAAAGTACAGCTTCAAACGCTGGCCATTCACCTTGAAATTGGGCCCATGTGGCTGAAAAAGCTTAATGGTCCTATATGGAAAGACTTTGGCGACGGTGAATGGACCAGACCAGCGGCTCTTCAGCTTGCCAGAGAAGATCTTCAACCGAGAGTTAAAAAGTAAGACTTGATCACCAACATGGAACTCTCGGTTCTTGATTTTTGCATCATGAATGATCTTCGTCTTCTCCTTGTAGATCAGCGAGTTCTCATAAGCTTCATTCCTCAGTTCGTTGAGCTCGTTGAGTTGAATCTTGCGATGATCACCGGCTTTGTTGATGTCGAAGTTAGCCCACTTCAAGGCCCAGTGTGCCTTATGTTCCAGCTCGATGGGAAGGTGGCATGCTTTTCCGTACACAAGACAATAAGGTGTACAACCGATCGGGGTCTTATAAGCAGTACGGAAAGCCCACAGAGCATCATCTAACTTATCGGCCCACGCGGCGCGATGCTCTCCCACAGTACGCTCCAAAATTCGCTTCAATCCACGGTTGGATATCTCGGCTTGCCCATTGGTTTGGGGATGGTAGGCGGTGGAAAGACGATTATTAACACCATACTTAGCCATGACTCTTGCAAATTGATCGCTGCAAAAATGAGTCCCGCGGTCACTGATAATAGCACGAGGAACGCATAATCGAGCGAAAAGCTGCTTCAAAAAGTTCACAACCACCCTCGCATCGTTCGTAGGGAGAGCCTTGGCTTCAACCCATTTAGAAACATAGTCGACGGCGACGAGGATGTACTTGTTCCCTTTGGAGGATGGAAATGGCCCCATAAAGTCGATGCCCCATACATCAAAGATTTCACATTCCTGTATGAAATTTTGAGGCATCTCATCCTTATGTGTGATCTTGACTTGGCGTTGGCAAGCATAACAATGCTTAACCATTTCGTGAGCATCACGATAAATGGTGGGCCAGTAGAATCCAGAATCAAACACTTTCTTAGCGGTGTAGTTGGGACCAAAGTGACCACCGGTGGGTCCTTTGTGGCAAGCCAGGAGAATGTCAAAAGCTGCCGGTGTGACAATCTAACATTTTCAGGTAGTGAAATATTTTCTCGTATAATATTTTGAAACTTATTTTTGTGTTGGTTGACGAACTCACAATTTACGGATTTAAATTTGGGCTTACGTGCATAATTTGGCGTCTTTTACGACTAAACCGGAAACCTTAGGATTACGTATTTACGTTTTTGAACTCCGTTTTTGAACTCCGTTTTTGATGAGACAATTTTTATTGGATTCGTTTTGTGACGGTGATTCATAATTTATAAAAACGTTTTTCGTAAAACGACCCGAGGGCACGCAAATCGAGAAAACTAGAATCGAGAAATACCCGTAAACTAGTGAGATGGGACAAAACACTTTGTCCCACCCCACTAGCTTATATGGGACGGCTAACTTGACACCACAACACATATGTGGCATCAAGTTTAGCTAACTTACACCAAGTGTAAGCTAGCTTAAACTTTAAGCTTAACCTTTCTCCACTAACACAAAACTAGCAAGTTGTTTTCATTCCCATCATTTCCTACATGCAATCCACTCTAAAATCCTCTCAACTCTCTCCTTTGTGCCGTCCCAAATAAGCCAACAAACACCATCTTTGATCTTTTCTAGCCATAAACCACATGTTTACTAGTCCTATTAAGGTGTTCTCTTGAAGTCTTGATCATTTGGTGGCCATATTAACATCTTTGGAGGTGATTTGCTTGTGTCCTAGGGCTGATTTTCCAACCTATGTTCTTGATATTTGATGGTCTTGGAGATACTTGTTGTGTTCATCAAGTTCTTGTCTTCCTAAAACAAGAAATCCACTTGGATTGGTAAAGAAGATCATCCTCTACATTTTTCTCTTATTATTTTGTAAAGAACAAATGTATTTTCTTTCATTTTGTATATGTATATGATGTATATTTGATGATAAAAATGTTGTGTGGGGATCAAGTGTTGATAAATATGCTTAAAAATGATGATAACCATAAGAAAGGAAGCTAAAATCTTGACTATTTAGTTGGCTGTATAAAAACAGTAGATAACTAAAAGATGAACTGATAAAATTGCATGGTTTGATCCATTTACAGTAAGTAGATGATGTTATACACATGTGAGAGTTGGTCATGCAATGGAATCAAAATAATGAGTGAGATATGATCAAAACAAGTTAGGTGGTGTAATCTGAATAAGCAGTTTTGTAGGGACTGTTAAGGCAACTTAAACTCAAAATGGGCCGTAGCTATAACTAAGTTATATGTAACACATATTATGAAGAACATGTCATCCAAAAATGAGCTTCTAAGTCATTATAGAACTCTAGATATGTTAAAAATGGTGAACATGAAGTTAAAAATCAGATTTTGGAAATAATGTTTATTAATATTATATAAGCACTCATATTATAATGTATAAAATATAAAAATATAAACCCACTAACTTATAAAACTTATTTATATAAATGTATGAAAGGTTAATTAAATGGATAAATTAGATAAATGGTGGTAAAAATAATATTTATAAGTAATAAAAACTATAAACTTGATTTTTACGACTTTTTCGGCTATCGCCGTAAAATTAACGTTTTTCGCCAAATAAAACTTAGACGACCAAACCCGTCTAATGTAAAGTTTATAAAAGTCATATACTGATATATAGATAACTAAGACAAGTAAAAACCGATAAAACCCGAACTATAAGAATTACGGACATTTACGAGCTAAATAAACATATTGGACTAATAATTGGACTTAATAAGATAAAAACTTGTAACAAGAACTTATTGGGCTTAACCCATTTGGGCCCAACATGAAAAGTATATATACTGATCATATAGGTATAAAATGAGTAAAAACAAGTTAAAGAACTTATAAAAGACTTAATGGACTTAAAATAGGTAAAATCGGTAAAACTAGTGAACTAGTAAGACGTTACCAAGACGTAAACGCTAAAATGAGTAAACAAGGATGTATAAACCCACTTGATCATCATCATATGTACAAAATCATCATATGTATATTGTTATTTTGATAAAAGTCATTGGACCGAGTCTAAGACCGATTATTATTTATATAGGTTTCCGTGACCGAAGCACGCCCGTAGCTGATAATCCGCCTTTCATTAACAACGTGAGTTCATAGCCTCGCACTCTTTTAAATGTTTTATAAAATGATTTGTAAACCCGCGAGGGAGATAACATGCTAGATTTTTATAAAATAGAACACAAGTAGTCCCGATTGTATGCTAAATGATATGGACCCGAATGATGCTATGACCCTATATTCGAGACTAAAAGGATTATTAGTAGTTAGGTTATGTCACTTAAAGTCCCATTAGCATGAATTGTGAACTACCAGGATTTGGTAGACGCTTATGCATTTGATAGTACTATTTGGGGACGATCACCCCAGTTCGCGCCTTGACGGTTGATCCCCGTCGTACCACATTGATTGGTAAGCAAATTTATGTATGAGAAGATTCCATAGCGTGATTTTTGTGACGACACGCTAACTTAGATGGGCAAATTGTTTGTCAGGTTCGCGGCCCGCTGTTTTCACAGTAAGGTAACAATGTCATGCGGATAATAATAATCCTAATTCAGATACCATGTATCCTAATACAATATAAGACATAAATAATAAACGATAACGACGCTATTACGATGAATATATTACCTATCATGATAATATAGAGACTACGGTCTCATGGACGGTTTCAGATGTATGCTTGATTTATATATTGCCTGACTAGCAATATGTGGACTTACTTCCGATATTATACTTGTGTTCTGATTTTAAACGAATGTAAATGATTGTTTTATATAACGGTTTTCATTAAACTCTATGAATTCACTCGGCATTCGCTGATATGATTTTTGCATGTTTTATCTCAGGTGCTTGAAGGTAATCCGGATGGAGATCGACTCTGATGGCCCACACTTAATATTAAAAATGTTCATTCGATCTATGTTTTGTAAACTAAATGACCTGTATAATTTGGGACCTGTTGTACGCTTTTGAAACTTTTTATCGAATGAATGTTTGTTAAACCTTGTACAACCATTTTTATGTGTTGTCTATGATTGGAGTTATTGTGCTATCCCGTAACACTCTGAAAGACCCTTCCGCTGTACCGATACGAAAAATGAGAGTGTTACAGTTTGGTATCAGAGCTCTCGTTATAGAGAACAAAGGATTTTAAAAACCAAGGTTTTGAACAAAACTTTTCAAAATTTTTTGACAATGAACATTTGAGAAAATATTTGAAAAATCTTTTGACTATAACGGTGCCAGAGATCTCCGACGTTACCAACAAGCCCTATTGAGAAGATATATATTTTGATATATATAATATAATTTATATATATGTATATATCGTGATTTCATTATGTAATTGTTTAACTAGTATGTTATCCTAATACGAGATATATATATAAATGCAGATTGTCATGGCTGACCCTAATATTCCTGTAGAAAACCATGCTATTCCCGAACCTAATATAGAAGATGATCCTTATTTAGACTTAGTAGATTTTGATATTGATGATGAGGAGGAATCATTTGAGGATCCCGAGCCCGAGTTAGGACTAGGAGATTAGATTGCCCCTCAGGTTGACTTAGTAGAGAATGTGGATATTGAGAATGTGGGTAATGAGAATGTGGAGATTGAGAATGTGGAGATTGAGAATGCTGATATTGAGAACAATGATGAGATTGGGTTAGATGAGTTAGATGATGAGATTGACGACGAGGATGTCGAGGAGGACGTCGGTATAGATGTTGAGGTCGATGACGATGAGGAGGCTGAGCTTATTTATCCGTATGATGTTCCAGAGGGCGAGCCTTTGCCCCCACCAGTTTGTTTGTCTGATTCTGAGGATGAGTTACCTAGGGATGAGATGTCTGAATCGTCTGAATCTGATTCTGAATCAGAGGAGGATGAGGATGACGATGCACCTGACGGTACTGATGGTATTGCTACTTGTTGACGTGAGATAGGAGAGTCGTCTAGTGCTCGAGAGGCTACTCATATTGATGGTCTTGCACCATGGGCCTTGAGACGTGATCTAGATGCTTCCCGTGTTAAGAGTTGTATGACAGAGGTTGGATTAGGTGTTGTTCAGACTCAGGTCGCTTATTTGGAGTCGAAGACAAAGGTTGGCGAGAAAGAGCGAGAATTGCTTAGTTTGGATTTGAGTGATGTAGAACGTGGTTTGAATGAGGCTTTTAGGAGGTTATCGGTGTTGGAAAGTGGTGAGTATGCTGCTATGAAGAGAAAGGTGAATTCTATGGAGATTCAGTTGAGTGTGGCTCGTGCGATGCGTGAGAAAGCTGAAAAGGAGCTGAATATATCCGTGGGATGGAACAGTAGATTTTATGCTGACATGGTTGAAAGAGGAGTAATCCGTAAGCGCCCAGCTGAAGATGTGTCTAGTGATCGTCCGACGAAGATTCAGAAGACGATGGATGATGGACCATCTGGCGGTTCTCAGTAGACCAGTCTGTATTTAGTAGTGACCTTTATATCTTTTGTGCTTTTGTAAGCTTTGACTGAACCGACTTGTTAGTAATAGACTTGGCACGAATTTTGAGTGTATATAGTGCTAGAACTTTGATATGGGATGTAACTAAGACAATACTTTTGTTTCAGATCGAATGAAATATGTATCTTGTCTTGAATTCCATATTGTGCCTTATTTGTATCTTGATTATGAATTCGATCCATATTATATGAATCCTTTGTTGGATGAATGCTTAATACTTTGAAATTGTGGAATTATAGAACTATGCCGCCCAAGAAGGCTGTGACTGAGGATGATGTACGTAGGATTATTACGGAGCAAGTTACCGCATCTATGACTGAATTTATGGCAAATGCTAGAAATGAAGCTGGCGGTAGTGGAGCTGGCGGTAGTGGAGCTGGCGGTAGTGGAGCTGGCGGTAGTGGAATTGGCGGTACTAATATGAATGTGAATGCTAATAATGTGAATGCTAATGCTGGAGGAAATGTAGGAGGACTTGGGACGAATGCACCTGAAGTTGGTGGCTGTACTTATGTGACGTTCATGAAGTGTGAACCTCTACCTTTTAATGGAACTGAAGGTGCTGTAGGACTAAGCCAGTGGATTGAGAAGATTGAATCGGTGTTTAGGATTAGTAAGTGTAAGGAGGAAGATAAGGTGACTTTTGCTATGGCTACTCTTAAAGGTCGTGCGTTGACTTGGTGGAACGGGAGAATTGCTTTCATGGGTCTTGATGCTGCTAATGCTACTCCTTAGGCTGAAGTTAAGAAGTGGATGACTTTGGAGTTTTGTCCTCGTAGTGTGATCATTAGGTTAGAACAAGAGTTGATTCATCTGAGAATGAAAGGTGTGGATATTGATAGTTACACGAACCGATTCCATGAGTTGGCCTTGCTATGTCCTCGATTGGTTGAACCCGAAGAGATCCGAATTGAGCAATATGTGAAAGGGTTGACCAGGAATATCCGGGGGGACGTAACATCATCGAAACCACTGACCATTGATGATGCTGTTCGAATGGCTTACCAACTCATTGGACAGATAATTCAGGATAAGGAAGATGAAGCCCGTATTGGTGAGAAAAGAAAGGGAGACGGTGAGCGTGTAGATAGAGGTGATAATAGGAAAAATTTCAATCGCCGTCAGAACAAGAGAAAGGGGAATGCAAATGCTCTTACCAACAACACACCGCGCAACGATGATAGATGTCCTAAGTGTGGCAACAAGAGGCATGCTGGCGACTGCTGGAAGTGCCGAAATTGCGGAAAGCTTGGACACAAGGTTGAAAGGTGTAAGAAGGGAACCATTTGCTTCAACTGTAATGAAGAAGGTCATAGGAAATCGGAATGCCCCAAGTTGAAAGAGATTGTACCTGGAAGAAACCCCCAGTGTGGTATCTACCAACTTGGAACAATTGAGGTGAAGAAAGAAGATCCGAATGTCGTTACCGGTACGTTTTTACTCAACAATCATTATGATGTTGCTTTATTCGATTCGGGTGCCGATAGGAGCTTTGTATCCACTAAATTTAGTGCCCTTATTGATATTGAACCTGTTGAGATAAGTACCAGTTACGAGGTGGAATTGGCTGATGGTAAATTAGTGAAAACTAATAAGCTATTAGAAGGATGCTCTCTAAATCTCTTAAACCATTCCTTTCCGATTGATTTGATGATGATAGAATTAGGTAGTTTTGATATTATTATTGGTATGGATTGGTTGTCGTTGAATAATGCAACTATTTTATGTGGAGAGAAGAAAGTTAAGATTCCTCTTAGGAATAGGACGTTAATAATTGATGGTAGTCGAGGTGAATCCCGTTTGAAAATCGTTTCATGTATTAAAGTCCAAAAGTACATCAGGAACGGTTGTGAGTTATTCTTAGCTCAAGTGACCGGGAATGAGTCTAGGGAGAAACGATTGGAAGATGTACCTATTATTTGTGAATTTCCTGAGGTATTTCCTAAAGATTTACCCGAACTTCCACCGATAAGGCAAGTAGAGTTTCGAATCGATTTAATTCCTGGTGCTGCACCGGTGGCACGTGCGCCTTACCGATTAGCCCCTTCTGAATTAAAGGAGTTATCTAAGCAACTTAAGGAGTTGTCTGATAAAGGTTTTATTCGACCAAGCTCGTCGCCTTGGGGAGCTCCAGTCCTGTTCGTTAAGAAGAAGGATGGATCTTTTCGTATGTGCATTGATTATAGGGAACTGAATAAGTTGACAATTAAAAATCGATATCCTTTACCTAGGATTGATGATTTGTTTGATCAACTGCAAGGATCTAGTGTGTATTCTAAGATAGATTTGCGGTCAGGATATCACCAACTTCGCGTCCGTGAAGAAGATATTCCTATAACTGCATTTAGAACTCGTTATGGACACTATGAATTTCAAGTAATGCCATTTGGGTTAACTAACGCACCTGCGGTTTTCATGGATTTAATGAATCGAGTGTGCAAGCCCTACTTGGATAAATTTGTGATTGTGTTTATTGACGATATTCTAATCTATTCTAAGAATGAAGATGAACATAGAGAACATTTGAGGATTGTTTTGAAGTTGTTGAAGGATGAAAGGTTGTATGCTAAGTTTTCGAAGTGTGATTTCTGGTTAGATTCTGTGCAATTTCTTGGTCATGTGATTAACAGAGATGGAATTCATGTTGATCCTGCAAAGGTTGAAGCTATTAAGAATTGGTCTGCACCGACAACGCCAACGGAAGTGCGACAGTTCTTAGGATTGGCTGGCTATTATAGGCGATTCATTAAAGAATTTTCTTTGGGGCTAAACCCTTGACTAAGCTTACTCAGAAGAATAAACCTTTCGTTTGGGGAAGTGATGAAGATGGAGCATTTCAGACATTGAAGCAAAAATTATGTAGTGCGCCAATCTTATCATTACCCGACGGGAGTGAAGATTTTGTAGTGTATTGTGATGCATCTCTTAGAGGTTATGGAGCTGTTTTGATGCAGAGAGAGAAAGTGATAGCTTATGCTTCTAGGCAATTAAGGAAGAATGAGGAGAATTATACTACTCATGATCTTGAGTTAGGAGCTGTGGTCTTTGCTCTTAGGTTGTGGAGACATTATCTGTATGGCACCAAGTGTACGGTATTCACCGATCACAAAAGCCTACAGTATATTCTCGACCAAAAGGAATTGAACATGAGGCAACGAAGATGGATAGAGTTGTTAAGTGATTATGACTGTGATATAAAGTATCACCCAGGAAAAGCCAATGTTGTTGCTGATGCGTTGAGTAGGAAAGATAGAGAGCCTATCAGGGTGCGTTCTCTAGTCTTGACCGTGCATAATAATTTGCCTGAGCAAATTAGAAATGCGCAAATAGAAGCTTGTAAGAAGGAGAATTTTGTTAATGAAGGGTTCTGAGGAGAAGGAGATCCTTTAGAGGTTAGAGCTGATGGAGTGAAATGTTTAAGAGGTCGTATGTGGATACCTAAGTTTGGAGGCTTAAGAGATTTGGTTATGTTAGAATCCCATAAATCTAAGTATTCCATTTATCCGGGATCTGATAAGATGTACCATGATTTGAAGAAGTTGTACTGGTGGCCGAATATGAAAGCTAACATAGCTATGTATGTTCTTCAATGCTTGACTTGTGCTAGAGTTAAAGCCGAACATCAAAAACCATCAGGACTACTTCAACAGCCAAAGATTCCTGAATGGAAGTGGGAGCGAATTACGATGGACTTTATCACCAAGCTTCCTAGAACATCATCTGGAAACAATTCGATTTGGGTTATTGTCGATAGACTAACCAAATCAGCACACTTCACTCCGGTTAAGGAGCAGTTCTCACTGGAGAAGCTGACTCGAATATACCTTGATAATGTTGTATGCAAGCATAGAGTGCCTGTATCGATCATTTCAGATCGAGATCCTAGATTCGCATCGAATTTTTGGAAATCTCTCCAAAGATCTTTGGGAACGAATCTCGATATGAGCACTACTTATCACCCCCAGACTGATGGGCAGAGTGAAAGGACGATACAAACACTGGAAGATATGTTGAGAGCTTGTGTGTTAGACTTTGGTAAGAATTGGGATAAACATTTGTCGTTAGCAGATTTTTCGTATAACAATAGTTACCATTCTAGTATTAAGGCTGCACCGTTTGAAGCTTTGTATGGTAGGAAGTGTAGATCTCCTGTATGTTGGAGTGAAGTCGGGGATACCCAGCTCACGGGACCGGAATTGATCCGGGAGACTACGGAGATGATAGTTCAGATTAAGAAGAGGTTGTTGACTGCCCAAAGTAGACAGAAAAGTTACGCGGATGTGCGGCGGAAGCCAATGGAGTTTGAAGTGGGTGACCGAGTAATGTTGAAGGTATCACCATGGAAAGGCGTTATAAGATTTGGAAAGCGGGGAAAATTGAACCCCCGTTATATTGGACCCTTTAAGATTTTATCTAAAGTAGGTCCGGTGGCTTACAAACTAGAGTTACCCCCAGAACTTCATGGTGTTCACAACACATTCCATGTATCTAATCTGAAGAAATGTCTAGCAGTGAGTGATGAGAAAATTCCGTTAGGTAAGGTTCAAATAGATGGGAAGTTGCATTTTATCGAAGAGCCCGTAGAAGTTATGGACCGTGAGGTAAAGCAACTGAAACAAAGTCGGATACCTATTGTCAAGATCCGATGGAATTCAAAGCATGGACCGGAGTATACTTGGGAACGAGAGGATGAAATGTGGAAGAAATATCCGCACCTCTTCGATTTCAATAAGAAACGGACATCCAAATGAAATGGATCACGAGGACGTTGATCCCTTTTAGGAGGAAAAGCTGTGACAATCTAACATTTTCAGGTAGTGAAATATTTTCTCGTATAATATTTTGAAACTTATTTTTGTGTTGGTTGACGAACTCACAATTTACGGATTTAAATTTGGGCTTACGTGCATAATTTGGCGTCTTTTACGACTAAACCGGAAACCTTAGGATTAGGTATTTACGTTTTTGAACTCCGTTTTTGATGAGACAATTTTTATTGGATTCGTTTTGTGACGGTGATTCATAATTTATAAAAACGTTTTTCGTAAAACGACCCGAGGGCACGCAAATCGAGAAAACTAGAATCGAGAAATACCCGTAAACTAGTGAGATGGGACAAAACACTTTGTCCCACCCCACTAGCTTATATGGGACGGCTAACTTGACACCACAACACATATAACTTACACCAAGTGTAAGCTAGCTTACACTTTAAGCTTAACCTTTCACCACTAACACAAAACTAGCAAGTTGTTTTCATTCCCATCATTTCCTAAATGCAATCCACTCTAAAATCCTCTCAACTCTCTCCTTTGTGCCGTCCCAAATAAGCCAACAAACACCATCTTTGATCTTTTCTAGCCATAAACCACATGTTTACTAGTCCTATTAAGGTGTTCTCTTGAAGCCTTGATCATTTGGTGGCCATATTAACATCTTTGGAGGTGATTTGCTTGTGTCCTAGGGCTGATTTTCCAACCTATGTTCTTGATATTTGATGGTCTTGGAGATACTTGTTGTGTTCATCAAGTTCTTGTCTTCCTAAAACAAGAAATCCACTTGGATTGGTAAAGAAGATCATCCTCTACATTTTTCTCTTATTATTTTGTAAAAAACAAATGTATTTTCTTTCATTTTGTATATGTATATGATGTATATATGATGATAAAAATGTTGTGTGGGGATCAAGTGTTGATAAATATGCTTAAAAATGATGATAACCATAAGAAAGGAAGCTAAAATCTTGACTATTTAGTTGGCTGTATAAAAACAGTAGATAACTAAAAGATGAACTGATAAAATTGCATGGTTTGATCCATTTACAGTAAGTAGATGATGTTATACACATGTGAGAGTTGGCCATGCAATGGAATCAAAATAATGAGTGAGATATGATCAAAACAAGTTAGGTGGTGTAATCTGAATAAGCAGTTTTGTAGGGACTGTTAAGGCAACTTAAACTCAAAATGGGTAGTAGCTATAACTAAGTTATATGTAGCACATATTATGAAGAACATGTCATCCAAAAATGAGCTTCTAAGTCATTATAGAACTCTAGATATGTTAAAAATGGTGAACATGAAGTTAAAAATCAGATTTTGGAAATAATGTTTATTAATATTATATAAGCACTCACATTATAATGTATAAAATGTAAAAATATAAACCCACTAACTTATAAAACTTATTTATATAAATGTATAAAAGGTTAATTAAATGGGTAAATTAGATAAATGGTGGTAAAAATAATATTTATAAGTAATAAAAACTATAAACTTGATTTTTACGACTTTTTCGGCTATCGCCGTAAAATTAACGTTTTTCGCCAAATAAAACTTAGACGACCAAACCCGTCTAATGTAAAGTTTATAAAAGTCATATACTGATATATAGATAACTAAGACAAGTAAAAACCGATAAAACCCGAACTATAAGAATTACGGACATTTACGAGCTAAATAAACATATTGGACTAATAATTGGACTTAATAAGATAAAAACTTGTAAAAAGAACTTATTGGGCTTAACCCATTTGGGCCCAACATGAAAAGTATATATACTGATCATATAGGTATAAAATGAGTAAAAACAAGTTAAAGAACTTATAAAAGACTTAATGGACTTAAAATAGGTAAAATCGGTAAAACTAGTGAACTAGTAAGACGTTACCAAGACGTAAACGCTAAAATGAGTAAACAAGGATGTATAAACCCACTTGATCATCATCATATGTACAAAATCATCATATGTATATTGTTATTTTGATAAAAGTCATTGGACCGAGTCTAAGACCGATTATTATTTATATAGGTTTCCGTGACCGAAGCACGCCCGTAGCCGATAATCCGCCTTTCATTAACAACGTGAGTTCATAGCCTCGCACTCTTTTAAATGTTTTATAAAATGATTTGTAAACCCGCGAGGGAGATAATATGCTAGATTTTTATAAAATAGAACACAAGTAGTCCCGATTGTATGCTAAATGATATGGACCCGAATGATGCTATGACCCTATATTCGAGACTAAAAGGATTATTAGTAGTTAGGTTATGTCACTTAAAGTCCCATTAGCATGAATTGTGAACTACCGGGATTTGGTAGACGCTTATGCATTTGATAGTACTATTTGGGGACGATCACCCCAGTTCGCGCCTTGACGGTTGATCCCCGTCGTACCACATTGATTGGTAAGCGAATTTATGTATTAGAAGATTCCATAGCGTGATTTTTGTGACGACACGCTAAATTAGATGGGCAAATTGTTTGTCGGGTTCGCGGCCCGCTGTTTTCACAGTAAGGTAACAACGTCATGCGGCTAATACTAATCCTAATTCAGATACCATGTATCCTAATACAATATAAGACATAAATAATAAACGATAACGACGCTATTATGATGAATATATTACCTATCATGATAATATAGAGACTACGGTCTCATGGACGGTTTCAGATGTATGCTTGATTTATATATTGCCTGACTAGCAATATGTGGACTTACTTCCGATATTATACTTGTGTTCTGATTTTAAACGAATGTAAATGATTGTTTTATATAACGGTTTTCATTAAACTCTATGAATTCACTCGGCATTCGCTGATATGATTTTTGCATGTTTTATCTCAGGTGCTTGAAGGTAATCCGGATGGAGATCGACTCTGATGGCCCACACTTAATATTAAAAATGTTCATTCGATCTATGTTTTGTAAACTAAATGACCTGTATAATTTGGGACCTGTTGTACGCTTTTGAAACTTTTTATCGAATGAATGTTTGTTAAACCTTGTACAACCATTTTTATGTGTTGTCTATGATTGGAGTTATTGTGCTATCCCGTAACACTCTGAAAGACCCTTCCGCTGTACCGATACGAAAAATGAGAGTGTTATAGCCGGTCCGTCAACACATCGACGAATGATCAGATCAGCACATTGTTTGAATAGAAATGGGTCATCCCAAAAGTAAGTCTTAACATCATTCAAGAACTTCTTCTTTTGTTGGGATGTTAACCCTTTGATGAGAATACCACCCGCTAAGTAGTTTGCAATGTCCGCAAACCACGGGGTGTCATCCAGATTGAGATTTATAGACATTAAGGTCCCAAGGGGGAAAGAGTCATTGATCTCTTTGTTCGGATGATCCCCTTGATATGGATCCTCAAGTCTGCTCAGATGATCCGCGGCCAGGTTTTCGGCTCCCTTTTTGTCACGAATTTCAATGTTGAATTCTTGAAGGAGTAAAACCTAGCGAAGAAGTCTTGGCTTAGAATCATGCTTAGTCATTAAGTACATCAACGCGGAATGGTCTGTGTATACGATGGTGGTAGATAAAACAAGTTAGGGGCGAAATTTTTCAAAAGCATAGACAATAGCTAAAAGCTCTTTTTCGATTGTCGTATAATGCAATTGAGCCCCCGTCATTGTTTTGCTAGCATAGTGGATTGGTTGGAAGTGTTTATTCACTCGTTGGCCCAAAACCGCACCAATAGCAAAGTCGCTAGCATCGCACATCAATTCAAAAGGCAGCTCCTAATTAGGGGTAACCAAGACCGGTGCCTTAGTTAGCTTATCCTTAAGAAGATTGAAGGCTTCGAGACACTCTTTAGAAAAGATAAAAGGAGTATCTTTTTCCAAGAGGTGGGTCATCGGGCGAGCAATTTTAGAGAAATCCTGAATGAATCGACGATAGAAGCCCGCATGACCCAGAAAACTTCTCACACCCTTCACGGTTGAAGGTGGAGGTAATTTAGCTATGACATCTACTTTAGCACGGTCGACTTCAAGACCGGCTTTAGAGATTTTGTGTCCTAGCACAATGCCTTCTTTTACCATAAAATGGCATTTTTCCCAATTCAGAACAAGATGAGTGTCTTCGCACCGCTTAAGCATATGTTCCAAATTGGCAAGGCATGAAGAGAAGGAATACCCGAAGACCGAGAAATCATCCATGAAGACTTCCATGGTTTGCTCAACCATGTCATGGAAGATAGCCAACATGCACCTTTGGAAAGTCCCGGGGGCATTGCACAAGCCAAAAGGCATTCGTTTGTAAGCAAATGTGCCATAGGGACAAGTGAATGTTGTCTTCTCTTGATCTTGGGGATCGATGGGTATTTGGAAATAACCCGAGAAACCATCAAGAAAGCAGTAATATTCATTACCCACTAAACGTTCAAGCATTTGGTCCATAAAAGGTAGAGGGAAATGATCCTTTCTCGTGGCATCATTGAGTTTGCGATAGTCTATACAAACTCTCCACCCTGTAACGAGACGGGTAGGAATCAACTCGTTGTTTTGATTCGGCACAATGGTAATTCCGCCTTTCTTAGGCACACAATGGACTGGACTAACCCATGGTGAATCCGAAATAGGGTAAATCATACCCGCATCAAGAAGTTTGATAACCTCTTTATTGATGACTTCATGGATTTTAGGATTCACCCTTCGTTGGCTTTGAATTGTGGGATTAAAGTCGTCCTCCATGAGAATTTTATGTGTGCAAGAGTGAGGATCAATTCCACGAATGTCGGAGATTTTCCAAGCGATAGCTCGTTTATGCTTCTTCAACACAGCGACAAGTGGGGCTTTTTCTTCTTCTTTCAGGTCCTTTGCGATGATGACCGGTAACTTCTCGTTGTCTTCCAGGAAAACGTACTCAAAATGAGGAGGTAGGTCCTTAAGCTCAAGAGTAGGAGGATCCTCAATAGATGGTGTAATTAACGATGGATCATCATTAGTCACCTCTTTAGGAGAAGGAGGAGAAAACGGGTCCTCATTGAGAAGTCTCTCAATAGTACGAATGTCTTCATCCCAATTGGTGGACAAATTATCATACTTAATATCAAGAGGACCCAAACTCGCTTCGAAATCATCCAAGTCACTTTCTCCAAAAGGAGTCAATGCCGGAGAAATTGAGGCAACGGTCTCAACATTGGGTAGAGAAGAAAAAGTACTTTTGCAAGCATCATGAAAATGTTCTTCACAAGCCTCATCGAGAACATCAATAGCATTAACACTCTCATATGAATAAGGTTGCTTAGAAATCTTACCCATGTTGAAGACAATTTTATCGTCACCAACTATCATGATTATTTCGCCCACGGCTACATTAATAAGAGTACGACCGGTCCTCAGGAATGGACGTCCAACGATTAATGGAACACGAGGGTCCATCTCGTAGTCAACGACGACAAAATCTGCCAGGAAGGTGAATTTGTCAACGCCAGCAAAGACATCTTCGGCTATCCCCACTGGATAAGCAACCGTACGATTGGCTAATTCCAAAGTCATTTTGGTGGGGACTAGCTCGGGGAGAGATAATTGCTTCCAAACACTTAAAGGCATTAACTTTATACTGGCACCTAGATCGGCTAGGGCCATGCAATTCTCTACTCCCGGGAAGTTGCAAGGAATCAAGAAGCGGCCTGGATCACCAAGTTTGGTGGGCAATTTCCTTAAGAGAACGGCGGAGCAATTCTCATTAAGTTGGGTCTGAGCAATGTCAAGAAGCTTTTCCTTATCACTTAAAAGATCTTTAAACATTTTAGCGTATTTGGGCATGTGAGCGAGAGCCTCGGCAAAGGAGATGTTAAAATTTAATTGTTTAAACATTTTGAGAAAGTTTGAAACCTAAATATCATCCTTGCTCTTTTGCTTCTCTTTCCTCAACCTTGAAGGATAAGGTATATTGGATGAAGAAGAAGACTTTAGGGAAATAGGATCACTCACAACCACGGGTGGTGGGGAAATGGGGATAGAAGGTGAAGGAGGTGGGGAACGTTGCTCTTTTTCCTTGTTCACAATCACGGGTGGAGGTGTAGGAAGCTCGGGTTCCGTATAACCTTTTCCACTTCGAGTGGTGATTGCTTTCATATCCCCTCTTGGATTCGTAACGGTGTTACTCGGAAGAGTACCCGAAGAAGAGTGTTGATTACCTTGGATGAGCGAACCAATCATATCACGAAGGTTAACCGCTTGAGTATTGAAAGAGTCTCGCATGTTTGCATGAATTTCATTGTTGTGTTTTGCCATGTCATTCCTTAGCTCGGCTCGAATATCGTTCCCTTTTTTCGCCATTTCTCCCTTCAAGTTGCGGACTTGACTCTGAAGATTCGTCACCATCTCCCGATTAGTCTTCATGAATGTCTCGACGTCTGGACTCACTTCCATCGGTTGATTGAGAGGTGGAGCTTGGTAGGCTTGAGAATTTCCTTGAGGTGGGTATGGGTTTCGTTGGGATTGATATTAATTGTTAGTACGAGGTTGGGATTGGTTGTTTTGGTTATAGCTTTATTGTTGGTTTTGGTTTGGAGGAGGGAAACCGGGTGGAGTAAGATAGTTGTTAGAACGATAACTTAGCAAACTACGGTCTCCTTGAGGACGAGCTTGATAGCCTCTCGTGGGATAAGTACCGTAAGCTGCGTTAATGTTTTCAGAAAAATTGCCTTGGGTAGAAGGACAATCATTATAAGAATGAGGACCACCACATGTGTCACAAGAAATAGCAACGGCTTTAGCTTGTTGAAAGTGGTTTGTGGCCATGGTCATGAAATTCTTGTTCATCTCAGCGAGTTGTCGAGAAATTTCAGTCATCTCAGGATTGGAAGTAGTAGAAGAAACATTGACTCTCGAGTTAGATCTTGAGGATGCGGATGAATCCCAATTCTTGTGGTGAGTAGTCATGTTTTCAATCAACTCTCGACACTCCTCCGGTCTCCTTTTCATAAAAGTACCACCGGCGGCGGCATTGATCGTGTCACGATCACGAAAAGTGAGACCATTGTAGAAGGTGTCAATGAGAGTGACGGGGAGCATGTTGTGATTTGGACAGCGGTCGATCAAATCATTGTATCGTTCCCAAGCATCAAAGAGCGATTCATCATTGTCTTGCATGAATCCACTGATTTGGTTACGAAGGCTTGTGACCATGGATGGTGGGAAGTAGCGCGACAAAAAGCGTTGAGTCATGTCATTCCACGTATGAATAAAATTCTTAGGAAGACGGTCAAACCATTTTTCGGCATGGTGAGAAAGCGAGTGGGGAAAAAGTTGAAGGCGAAGGTCATCCATAGAAACACCGGGGCACTTCATGCTTTGGGTAATGGTAATGAATTTGTCGAGGTGTTTGTTGGCATCATCATCCGGAATTCCGCGAAATGGGTTAGTTTGCACTTGTTGGATCATGTGATGCTTCAACGAAAACTCCTGAGTCGTGACGTGCATTGGCGCAATCGGGCCTCCGCGTCCGTTCATGGTGGGTTGACACAATTCCTCCATTGTTCGTAAATCAGGTAGGAGGACATTGTTGTTGTTTTTATTATTATTCAAATTGGGTTGAGGTGGGTTGTTATTGTTGTTATTAACACCAGCCATATCTAAATCTTCACGAGTCTTGGGCTCAGAATAGTTCGAAGATCTAGTATGCATACACCTGCAGAAGAAAAATATACACAGAGAATATCTATATAATCTTTTTGGTGCAAACCTTTAGAAAAGAATTGCTTATTATGATTTTTCAATGTTTTTGTATTTTTGAAGAGTTTTATATATTTTTTTTAGATTTTTGAAAATTGTTAAAAGCATGGAAAATAACGTTCAAAGAAAGGATCCCAAAATTCAATGCGCCTCTCACTAAAAACCGTTAATCTTAACGAAAAGAGCCGGCAGCGGCGCCATTTAATACTCAGCTTTTTGCTAAGTATAAAATATTGTTGTCCCAAGTCTTTTCGAATTGACTATCGGTCTAAAGTGCGACTCAATCGTCTTTTGGTGAACAAGAGAATGGTTTGGTTTGTTTATCTAATATTAACTAAAAGCAAATTAGTAAATGTGGTTGAGTAAAGTTAAAGTGTTTAAGAATCAAACTAAAAGCTATGTAGAAAAACTTTAAGTAAAAACTTTAAAACTTAAAAACATGTTCCATCGCAATTTAACAATTCATTTCCGTCGGAATGCACCAAATCATAACCATCGGAATATCACTAGAATAAGCTATCAGAATAATCAATACAAAGGTCCATCAGAATATCAATCTTAATACCCATCGGAATGCAAGTATAAACACCCATCGGAATGCAAAAACCACAAGTCTGTCGCAATGATGCTCGTCGGAATGTTCTTAGATCGCAAAATGGTTCAGATCGGAATGACTAAAACACCCCTATCGCAATGTGCTTCTATCGCAATGTCGATGTCGGGAAATGGGCAGCACTTCGTCTTAACCGAGACCTTGATCCCGTCGGAATGTGCGATCGCAATGGGCGATCGCAATCCAGATCGGAATAAGGGGGAAATGACAATCTGATCGCAAAGTAAAACCCTAATGGGTTATTGCGATCAAAACACTAAGGCCCGTCGGAATGTGTACAAAATCCCTTGTATTGCGATGGAATGCAATACTTAATCCGAAATTGGTGGAGATCCTAAAACTCAATAAGCAAATGCAATAAGCTATTATATCTGAACCTCAAGCAATTCAAAAAGCTTAAATTCGATAACTTCTAAAACACAAAAGATTTCAAACTTTATGAAATGACTTTTAAAATGACTAAAACCTTGGTGAAATCCGAAAATCAATAAGCCAAAACATGTAATAAGCCAATAAGCATTACGAGCTTATAACTCATACGTGAAGGAGCTTAAGTATGAACAAAGTAGATCAATCCTTCAATCACGAAATCATAAAATCATACGCATGAAGTATGCAAATCGGATCAAAGGTAAAGTAAATCAAGAAGTGTAGAATGAGATTTAGGATTAAAAGCTTAAAATGAACTTGATTAATGAAAAATAAGCAATACAAAACGTTTAATCTTGAAAGATTAAGAGAAAAGATGACACTTAGTGAGAGAAAGTTTAAGACTTTCTCTCTCTAAAACTAGAAAGAAAAGTGAAAATAAAAACTAGCTAACCACCCTCCTAATGTGATTAGGAGGGTATTTATAGGGAAGTGGGAGGCATGTGTGGTGCTTTCCTCTTTCTTTTTCTTCTCGACTCGTCTTAAATTCTTTTTCTTTTCTCGACGTCGTTCCGGGATTTGGACTTGTCTTTTAATTTTCTTCTTCTATTAGACTTAAGTTCTTCGACTTGATTAAACTTCCGTCTTTAGACTTTTTCTTTGATAAATCTTCGGAATAGGTCTTGGACTTCCGTTCTTTTTGCACTCTTGATCTTTTGACTTCGTCTTTTCCCGTTTTCTTTGATAAAAGCCCGTAAAAGCCCGTGTTTTCTTCCTTTTTCATATTTTGGTCCTAAAACACAATAAAAACACAAACCATGCATAATTCCGACTTTTACGACATAAATCACACGTTTTGGTCATGTTATTATTGAAAATAAGTGGTAAAAGGATAAGTGTTTTCACACTTATTAGAGGTACTTACTAATACCAGTGATACTAGTATTCAACCACATCAAGTTGGGCAAGAGAGTGCTGATCCGAATGAGTCTTCGGTGGTGAGTCTTTCAAATGAGGAGACAATCAATGATAGTAATATCAATGTGAGTCCCCAGACTTTGAGTGAATCACAACCGGGAGCCATTTCGCATATGCATACTCCTGCTCAACAAGATTTGGTCATGGTTCCTGCTACATTACTTAGCCAAATGAATACTGCACTCTTAGAAACCCTAGCTAAGAATAAGAATTTGTCTGCTGAGCTTGCCTTGTGCAACGAAAAAGTTCAAACTTTGGAATTAGTTCCTTCGTCCAATGTTCTAACAAATCCCGAATATGATCATTTTCGAAACAAACAAATGGGTCATTTGCAAGAAATTGAAACCTTAAGAGCAGATCTTTCTAACGAACTTAAAGAAAAAGAGTTAGTGGTCACTAATTTTCACAAACTTCAAACGGATTTTGAATTACTCGAGTCTAAAAAGAATGAAATGGAAATTAATGCGGCTAATAAGATTAGAAGTTTAGATTATTTGCTTTTAAGACAATACGCTGCCTCTCAACTAGTGCACTTATTTGACGCATCGTTTAGAGAGTTTAACTTATCGCGTCAAAAAGACCTTCCCCCTAACCCACGGTATGCAAGACAAGCTTTTATCCATAGTCCAAGACTTTATAATGCAACCCAATTAGGATTGGTCTTAGATCCGATTGTTATTTTCGATGATCGCACAAATAAGGATCTAGTTGATGAGAATCGGTCATACAACTTTGCAAAATATCCCCAGTGTGATTATTTTAAAATGAATCAGGAGCTTGCAAAAACGGACTTTAGAATTCACTTCCATATGGATAAAGATCTCATCACAGCACCAACCTACATGTTAAATGATGAAAACCCTGGTACACTTCCTACACTTGTCAAAATGGAAGAACCTAAGGAAATTCCAAAGGATCTTCCACCTGTTAGCACTGTATGGATAAACTTGCAAGAGATTAATCAATACTTTGCTAGTTTTGACAAGGTCATCCGGGAATGTACGACTTCAAATGGCCTAAGCGCCGGAGAATGGGCTTTCGAACACATGAACGAGGTGTTTAAGAATGAGATCAATCCGTTTGTCGAAAGTCTAAAAGGAAGTTTTGCAACTCTTTCGGAAAATCTCGAGTTTGAAATTAAAGAAGTTCAAAAAGTGTTTTATGAAATGGACACCGCTTACTAACTACAATTAATTGAAAAGGAAAAGATTTTATCCGAATATGACCGATTCTTGTCCCAAGTAATTTCGTGTGATGTGCTTACTACTGTGAATGTTAATTATTCGAATGAGCTTACATCCGCTATGATTAAATGTGATGCTGTGAATATATGTGCTGATGTGTGTGATCTCTCTGTAAATGTTACTGATACTGTAAATGAGGTAGATAATCAGTCTTGTCACGAGTCTAACGCTGAATTTTTAAAGCTTCAAGATTCTTACAATTTACTTACAAAACGCTTTAATCAACTTGAACAACATTGTATATCTTTAGAATTAAAACAACAAACTCAAAATGAGGATCTTTTGATAACAAATGGTTGTGAAAACAGTGTTGAGACGAGTGACAAGATGATTGAGATAGTTAAGGCATTAGAGGAAGAGATTATGAGATTAAAGAGAGATGTGTCATCGAATGAAACACTAAAATTGGAACTAGAGGTTGCAGAGTCTAAAAACCAGGACTTAGAAATTAGACTTTCGTCTATTCTAGGGGAGATGGATCGTGCAAGACAGGGAATGTCCAAACTTTATGGTTCACTAGAATAACGCTTCGCTTTTAATGCGACACAACAACAATCTTATGTTGAACAATTGAACCAAAAATGTGAGGAAATCTCTGACTTAAATATCCAGCTCATTGACAAAAACATGGTTTTGGCCGAGTTAAAGGAGACACTTCTTCTCACCCGACAAGAAGTTGTTAATAACTTAGCTACCAACTCTGCACCGTCCTCTAGTGCTCCATCAACCAATTCAGTAGTGATCTATAAGAACCCGCGCCATAAGCAAAATCCGGATACTTACGATGTTTATATGATGAATGCAATTAAGCATGTGGACCTTGTTAGGGATATTTTAGATGATTTGTATGCGTTAGATCCCTCAAGCAGCTACTATTATTCACCTAATGCATATATTCAGCTAGTTCAATATTGCTTAGCATATTTGAAATATATAGGTAGACCGGGTTCTATACTACTCACTAATCGACCCATTGCTGTAACTCCATTCAATAAGACCCCAGGAGCAAAACCGTCATTGGCACCATCAACTACGGCACCTTTAAAATCTGTTGCTAATGTTCCCACTTTGCCTTCTACAGGATTAAAAGAGTCTACTAAGGCTAAAGGATCGCCACTCAAGAAAGATAAGATCAAGCCCTCCACTAGTAGTACCATCAAGAAGAAAGTAGAAGCTCACCCTAGGAATGTTATGTCAGATTTAAATAAAAAGAATCATGTTGCTAAGACTAAAAGCTCTGCGCCTGTGCAGAAGCCTAAACCATTTGTGAATTCTAATTTGAAATGTTGGAATTGTAATGAATGCATATTTTCCCAACGTCATGATTTGTGTCTTATTTATCATGTGAATGAAATGAATGCCATTAGGAATGATCTTGAATGGAAGCCAACTGGGAGAACTCGTACCCAAGTTGGATGGCAATGGCGTGCCACTGGTAGGACCTTTACATTAGATGGAAAAATGTGCCCTTTAACTAGGAATGCATCCATTGAGGTTAGGTCTCAGCGTCCTTTAGTTAGGTACACTAGCACTAAAGTATGGAATCCGCGCCCTTTAATTAGGTCAGCCCCCACTATAGTGCCTATCTGTGAAGAAATACCTCAGGATTTAAGCCAACTTGAATCTACACCACCAACTAGGAAGAAGGCTAGGAAATCTAAGAAACCTAAGGTTAGCAAATCTAAGATCATTAAATCTGTACCTGCTAATAACAAGGAACATTCAGATTCCGAAACCTATACATTGTCCTCGTCTGGTGATATTTTCAGGTGGTCTAAATCATCCTCTGGTATTTGGACTCCGGTTGCTCAAAGCATATGACCGGAGATCGCTCGATGCTCCGAAATTTCGTCAACAAGTTTCTTGGAACAGTTAAATTCGGTAATGATCATATTGCAAAGATAATGGGGTATGGTGAATATCAGATTGGAAATGTTACGATTTCAAGGGTATACTATGTAGAAGGTCTTTGTCATAATTTATTTTCAGTAGGACAGTTTTGTGATTCCAACCTAGAGGTTGCTTTTCGACAACATACTTGTTTCATCCGCAACTTAGAAGGAAAAGACTTGTTGAAGGGGTCTCGTGGTGCAAATCTTTATACTTTGTCCCTACAAGACATGATGGCGGCCTCTCCAGTATGTCTTCTCTCCAAAGCATCGAAGACCAAGTCATGGTTATGGCATCGCAAATTATCTCATCTCAATTTTGATGCTATTAATCATTTGGCTAAAAACGAATTAGTTCGTGGTCTTCCAAAGCTCAAATTTCACAAGGACCATTTATGTTCCGCGTGTTCAAGGGGGAAAAGCACCAAGAAATCATACAAGTCCAAAGCTGAAGACACCAATCAAGAAAAACTTCATCTTTTGCATATGGATCTTTGTGGGCCAATGCGAACCGAAAGTGTGAGCGGTAAGAAATTCATCCTTGTTATTGTGGATGATTTCTCCAGGTTTACATGGGTTAGATTGCTACGTACAAAGGATGAAGCACCGAAGGCTATCATCACTTATCTGAAATTCATTCAGGTACGTTTAAATACTACTTTCCGCCATATTTGTACAGATAATGGAACAGAGTTCGTCAACCAGACTCTTCGTGATTACTATGAAGAAGTTGGTATTTCACATGAAACATCCGCTGCACGTACTCCACAACAAACGGTGTCGTTGAAAGACAGAATCGTACGCTTATGGAAGCTGCTAGGACTATGCTGATTTATGCGAACGCTCCATTATTCGTGTGGGCAGAAGCTATATCTACTGCATGTTTCACCCAAAACCGTTCTATCATTCGGAAACGCCATGGAAAAACACCTTACGAGCTTCTACATAATCGTAAACCCGATGTTTCATTCTTTCATGTATTTGGTTCTCTTTGTTATCCAAACATTAATAGTGAGAACTTGGGCAAACTTCAACCGAAAGCCGATATAGGTATTTTCATTGGTTACTCACCCTCCAAGAAAGCATACCGAATTTACAACCGTCGTCTTGGTAAGATAGTAGAAACTATGGACGCAGATTTTGATGAGCTGACAGCGATGGCTTCTGAGCAACGTAGCTCTGAACCCGCGCTTTACGAGATGGGAACAGGTGCTATTAGTTCCGGATTAGTTCCCAATAATCCTACTTCTACATCATTCATACCACCTACTAGGCCCGAGTGGGATAAACTATTTCAACCATTGTTTGATGAATTCTTTGATCCCCCAAGTGATGAAGTTCTAGCACCTATAGTGATAGCTCCAATCCCTGAAGTTGTTGCTCAAGCTAATGAAGCTTTATCAAATGCATCTTCAATTAACATTGAACCGGATGCACCTCTACCAAGTAATTCTCAAACTACACCTGAATTGTCACCCTTACTTGTGCCTAATGATGTTGAAGAGGATTCTAATGATCACGATTTGGAATATGCTCACCTACAAGAGCTTCCTTTCTTTGGTATACCGATACCTGAAAACCCTTCAGCCGCGTCTACCTCAGAAGAAGCTCCTACAATTGTTCACTCCAGACCACCACGGATTGAAAATCACAGCATCAAATGGACAAAAGATCACCTAATTAGGAATGTTATTGGAGGTCTCGATCGACCAGTCTCTACACGCCATCAGTTACAAGAGAGTGCACTCTATTGCTATTTTGATGCATTTCTCTCCGAAGTTGAACCTAAAAACTGGCAACATGCTATGACTCAATCATCTTGGATTGAAGCCATGCAAGAGGAACTAAATGAATTCCAAAGACTTGAAGTATGGGAATTAGTTCCTCTCCCTGACAAGGTTAACATCCTTACTTTGTTGTGGGTTTATAAGGTTAAACTCGATGAGATGGGTGGAGTCTTGAAGAATAAGGCTAGATTGGTTGCTAGAGGTTACAAACAAGCCTTGGGTATCGACTTTGAAGAATCTTTTGCTCCTGTTACAAGATTAGAGGCTATTAGACTATTCCTTGCGTATGCTGCTCATATGAACATGATCGTCTATCAAATGGATGTGAAGACGGCATTTTTGAATGGTGAACTAAGGGAAGAAGTCTATGTTAGTCAGACGGATGGGTTCGTTAGCACGGAGTTTCCTAATCATGTGTACAAGCTTAAGAAGGCTCTCTATGGGTTGAAACAAGCTCCACGCGCGTGGTATGATCTCCTTTCAACATATCTCATTTCGGAAGGCTTCTCCAAAGGCAAGGTGGACCCCACTCTATTCACTCTCAAGGAGGACAACGACATGATACTGGTACAAATTTATGTTGATGATATAATATTTGCTGCCTCTAACATAGAATTGTCAAAACGCTTTGAGAAGATAATGTCCACACGCTTTCAGATGTCAATGATGGGAAAATTTTCATTTTTCTTAGGATTACAAATTTCTCAGAATCCCAGAGGCATCTTTATTAATCAATCCAAATATGCTCTAGAATCTTTAAAGAAATATAACTTTGAAAATTGTGACCCCGTGGACACTCCAATGGTGGAGAAATCCAAGTTAGATGAAGATAGGAATGAGACTATTGTCGATCCAAAACTCTACCGTGGGATGATCGGCACCCTTCTCTATCTGACTGCTAGCAGGCCTGATTTGTAATTTGTCGTATGCATGTGTGCCCGGTATCAGGCTCGGCCTACCGAAAAACACCTACATGTTGTTAAAAGGATCTTTCGGTATCTCAAAGGAACACTTCATCGTGGTCTATGGTATCCGAAAGATTCCTCTATTGATTTAATATCATACGCAGATGCCGATCATGCTGGGTGTCAAGACACGAGGCGCAGCACTTCTGGGTCTGTGCAACTCCTTGGAGACAGATTGATTAGTTGGTCTTCAAAAAGGCAGAAAAGTGCTGCAATTTCTAGCACGGAGGCTGAATACATTGCCATGTCCGGTTGTTGTGCTCAAGTCCTTTGGATGAGATCACAACTAACTGACTACGGTTTGGGACTCAACAAAATCCCGATGTATTGTGACAACAAGAGCGCCATTGCCCTTTGCTGCAACTACGTTCAACACTCCCGGGCAAAGCACATCGACATTCGCTACCATTTCATTAAAGAGCAAGTGGAAAACGGAGTAATCGAGCTGTATTTTTTCACCACTGAGTATCAGCTGGCAGATATGTTCACCAAAGCTTTAGATCGAGGGCGAATCGAGTTTTTTATCGACAAGCTTGGCATGAAATCATTCTCTCCAGCGACTCTCAAAGAGTTGGCAGAAGAATCAGCAGAATAGTGGTGGTAAACTATTCATGCGTATCCTTTGTTCGTGATCATGTATATTATCGTATATATATAAACCATAAAAAGAAAAATACAAAAATATAAAACCAAGAAAAACCATAAAAAAATATAAAACCAAGAAAAACCATAAAAAATATAAAACCAAGAAAAACCATAAAAAATATAAAATCAAGAAAATCCAAAAATATTTTTCGTTTTTTAAAATCGGGCATGTCTTTTAGTACGGTAATATTTACGGCTTTAGAAATGTCGATCAATATTGACACGGCGCCATAAATAGAGTCCGTATAAAAGTTGTAAATTTTTAAAACATGCCCATTATGGCTTGTAGTTATTTCAGACTGCAACCCGTTTTTCGCATTAAAGTCACGTATTTCCTTGGAAAACGTTGGCTCACAAACGGAATTAATTTTCTCGGGCATGATTTACAAGCCAAATCATGCAAAGGGATCAAGTTTACTTTACAACTTGGTCTAACACGAGTTAGTGTACGTCTCAGTGCATTAATTTGTCAAAATAAGAGAAATCTTATTGCCACCACGAATCAATCTTTTCAAGACATTAATTGGAAAATGTTTTCATCAACATGTGCCTCGTTAAACAATGACTACAGCTCTTTAAATAGAAAACGGGTCATCGTTTAAGGGGGAGAAAATGTTAAATCGTCTTTGTCATCAAAACGGCTTTCAGAAATGATTGAGGATTGGCATCCGGGTTATCGGAAAATGGCGACATATGTGATCAAGAAGATTGATGAAAAGCTCCGGGAACGTAGATTGATGAGGAGCTTAGAAAGGTTCGTTGGTGGTAGACCATATGGAGTGCACCACAAGTTACTACAACGATCCATCTAATGGGTCGTACATCTCAGGTCCACTCTATATTGGTTTTTAATTGTGAATATATAAATTTTGTGAATATTGTGCTTTTATGGCTTGATGTAGTGTTAAGGTATGATAATTTTTCAAGAATTTCTCACGAGATTCTAAATCTTTCAAAATATATCATACTAAAGCACTACAATTAACGCTTATTAATTTAAGGGGGAGCATTAATATGTTCTATGGCCAAACATTGATTTCATTTTTTTACCCAAAGACCGGTTAATCCATTCAATATCCCAAATATTAATGGTTAACATTTTGGATAAGGGGAGAAAATGGGATCAAGGAGACTTAATTGATACTTGGCTAAAAGATGAAAAAGACTTGACGATAATCCAACTTAATATGTGTAAAGCACGTGTTAAGGGGGAGCGTTTTTGATGAACAAAACACTTAAGGTACAAAACTCTTGATTCCAATTTCACAAGTACCTTAAGTGATTTTCAAGGATTTTTCATGGTGACTATACTTTCCCAAAACACGCTTTATTCACGACGGATGTGGTGACAAAAGGGTGGTAGGAATAGGTTATAGTCCAATGATTCATCAGAGCCGATGGAATCTTCCCAAGGACAATTCCCTAGATAGAATTAGAAGTCCTAGGAAAGATGGAGAAAGATTGTGAACGTAGCAGAGTACCGCCTAATTACTGATGCTAGCACTGGAACACTCACAACAAGGTGCTAGTAATGATGTATTGGTAAGTACTAAAGCGGTTGAAGAATGAAAAAGAAATGTAAAGATAAAGGGTGTAAAGAAAGAAGCCCTCCTTACAACTTTAGGCAGAAACCGGGTCAATACATATGCTATTAAGATCATTTGTTAATGATTCTCTATATTGAAGAAAGACATCATGGACCCAGTGATGCAATGCACAACCCTTCCTAGCTAACTCAAATATCTCTCAAAAGGTATTTGTTTTAATCACACGGAGATCAACACGTTATCTATTGGTTTATTCACTCTGAATAGACTGATATTGAAAAGGTGGCACTCCTCTCCAGCCATCGCTCACTAAATCAAAACGCACTATCGAGTCTAGAGCCACGAGATCATCAAAAGTCTCATTAGGACACTTTCCATTTATTCCTTGCTTTCTCACACACTGTGAAAAGTAAGAGATTTCTATGAGTCCTACGCAGTATTCTTGTAATATTGCCAGAACATCCTAGTAATACGCAAGTATTACAATGAAGATGGAAATCCTGCTTGAGCCAACATCAAACAAGCTCATGGTAGGTTACACGTGCGGTTCTTTAAGAACCAATCTTGTGAAAAACTGGAAAGAAACAGTAGTTTAATTCTTAATTGAACTTAAACTCGTTCCAGGCCTCTACGCATTATCATATGATCTTGCCAGAACACTCAGAGTGACACTCTTTAGTGTTCACAGTGACGAGTGGAAATCCTTCTAGTGTTAACATCAAACAGCACTTGGTAGGTGACGTGCAAGATTCTTTATGAATCAAGCTCGTGATAACTGGAAAGCAACGAGGGTGAAAATCTTAATTGAAATTCACTTGTTCCAGGTTTCATGAATTGACGGCTTCAATCACAAGGATAATTTATCCAAGTGATTCACTCTTTATGTTCGCAGTTAAGCTTAGTGATCGTCGAATAAAGAGAACAGGTTTACCCGCGAAATCCTGTCAGGAAGTTACTTAATTGAAACTATCTGTCACAGGTACGATATCTAATATCGTCCAACGGTCTTCACCGACCGGAGGTAAAACGCTACCGATTTAGAATGAAATGTTCTAAGCCATTTCATTCGTGTCTTATCATGTTGCTGCGAAGACGGTAGCGTTGCGGTGTACCAGCTGAAGTCGTTCCCACATGCTTATGTTTTTTTCTGCATCAAAGTTCAGCAAAATTCAAGAAAGTACAAAATGAAGTCTTCCGCTGTACCAAACTCTGAAGCTTTCAAGAATTCAACAAAAGACATAAGTGTGTGGAACATGGAGTCACGAGGAGGCAAGATTCACAAGAAGGCAAAGATCGCACGTGATTGGTCAAAAGAACAATGCTCTCAAGCCAAAGCCTAAAAGATCAAATCAACATATTCACAACAAAAAGAAAAGAAGAAAAGACTACGAGCTGAAGAACGAAGACTTAGTATAGTATGCTATGTTTAGAACTGTGTAACGTGGAGTGACCTCCCTTAGGGGGAGATTGTTAGAAATACGTTTTTAACGTATATTAGAAGTATCGGTCACTCCACAATATTATTAATGTTATATAGCTCGTAGTTAATGTTTGCTTATTTAGTTAAGTAAGAAACCGGCCCATGGGCTTGTCATGGGTCGGCCCAAGCCCATTAGTGGCTTGGATATAAATACCCCTTTCCACCATGGAAAGGGGTTGGTTGTTGATTGTTTTCAGACTCTCATTTTGAATGAAAACACATATTCTCTCTCACTTTCTCTCACTAACTTTCTCTCTCTAGAACTCTTCAACCCACTTCATTGATTCATAAGATTATCCATATTCTTCAAATTGCAAATCCATTTTGCTCCCCCTTAACATATGCAACGATATTCGAAAACATTTTTCACATGTCGGGATGAGCCATCACGTTAAGTCAAACCATTTTTGATAATTTCCCATATTAAATCACATTTTCTCCCCCATATTAAAAATATTAACCCAATCGATGTTTTTAATATCAATTGATTTAATGAAGTTTTAACAAAGTTTTTGGGAAGAAAAATGCAAGTCCGTTTTATCTTCATGATACCAAATGTATGAGATATGATACCGATTTGTAACATGATCACATATTCACCATATTAGAGAAAACAAATTAACAAGGTTGGACCTGATTGATGAGAACATCATATGATAAGATCAAATGGTTCTTGTCAGCATATGTTGGTCACCTCGTCACGTCTGAAGTCATCTCTTGACACCACGTGTACGATTGGTATTGTTGTCTTGACACCAATTAGTGAGCTTGGCACTTTCGGCATCAAAGATTCTGAATGCTTGACAATTGCTCCCCCTCAATTATTGACCCGTGTTCTACTGAAAGAGCTGTAGTCGTCGGTTGAGTAGTCGCATCGTCGAGTATGTAGATACCAATTGTAGATTGCTATGGTTGTAGAGATGATAGCTTCATAAAAACAAGACTTCTCTTGTTTTAACAAATAAATGCACTGATGCGTACATAGATTTGTGTTAGACCAAGTTATAAAGTAAACTTGATCCCTTACAAGGTTTTCAAGTAAACCTTGCCCGAGAAAATTAATTCCCGTTGTTGAGCCAAAGCTTTCATAAGAAATACTTGACTTTAATGAGAAAACCGGGTTGCAATCTGAATTAACTACAAGCCATTTAGGCATGTTTTATGAAATATTTACAACTTTTGTACGAACTCTACTTATGGCGTCGTGTCAATATTAATCAACATTTCTAAGGCCGTAAATATTATCGTACCAAAAGACATGCCTTTGAAAAATAAAGTAAAAATATTTTTGGATTTTTCTAGATTTTTCAATTTTTATGGTTTTTATATGGTTTTATATTTTTCTATTTTGCTTTTGTGGATAAAAATACAAACTATATATACAGATGATCACCAAGGATACGGAGAATAGTTGATAGGTGTGTAAACACCCATCCTTTTTACCACTTAATTACAATAATAACCGAGCCAAAACGTGTATTTTATGTCTTTTATGTCGGAATTATGCGTGGTTTGTGTTTTTGTTGTGATTTAGGACGAAAAGGTGAAAAGCGGAGAAAACACGGGCATTCACGGGCTTTTATTGAAGAAAAAGATGAAAGACGAAGTCAAGAGTGCAAAAAGAACGGAAGTCCAAGACCAATTCTGAAGATTTATCGATGAAAAAGTCGAAAGACGGAAGTATACTTAAAGCCGAAGAACTCAAGTCTATTTTATTGAAAGATTAAAAGACGAGTTCAAAGAAATCCCGAGCCAAAAGTCATTAAAGTCCAAGATTTAAGAAGATTAGAAGGCTTAAGGACTAATGGTGCAATTAAATGAAGATTAAAGGCTTGCGGGACTTAATCATGCAATTAAGAAGAAATGAAGGAGGGGAGGAAGCTTCCTAAGCACTCCTTAATCCTCCCCTATAAATAGTCATTAGGATTAATCTTTTCATTTTTGTTGGCTAATAGTGACAATTAGTTCTTCTACTTTTAATTACCTTGTCATTTAATTACTTGTCAAATTTAAATACCTTGTCTTGCACCTTAATTACATTTAATTTCAAGTAAGTTTTTCTTTTAATTCTTGTCAATCTTTACTTTATCTTGTTAATCTCTTATCTACCTTTCTTTATTTGATCTTAATCTTTATGTTGATTTGTTCATGTTCATGTTCTTGATTTTTATTGATTTATTCAAGTGGGTTTTGATTATTGAGGATAGTTTTGTTAGTTTGATTGTTTTGAATTGATTGTTTATGATTAATACATGTTTTGTTATTAGTTTGATTTAATCTTGTGGTTGATTTTGATTAAGTTTGTCTAGTTTCGTGTTATCTTGTGTTTCCTTGTTCTTCGGCCTTGTTTGTTACTGTGTCTTTTCCCAGGAAAGTTCCGAATCAAGCCCAGCCAAAAGTTATTCCGAGTGAAGGTTGTTGTGGAAAATATTCCGTATCAAAGTCGTCCATCCAGAATAACTAATTATTCCGGATCAAAGTACTCTATTCGGAAGCTTCAACATTCCGGATCAAGGTTTTAGCCAAGGTGGTTCATCCGGAATATCCATTATTCCGGATAGACAGTATATTCCGGATAGACAGAACATTCCGGATAGGCCAAACATTCCGGATCAGCAAGAATATTCCGGATCAAGGAGATATTCCGGATAAGGAGCTTCCATCCGGAATAAGTGACATATTCCGAGTAAGAAGTCCTATTCGGAATAATATTCCGGATCAAGAAACATTCCGAATCAAGACCAACATTCTGAATAGAGAGGATTATTCCGGATAGGTGACATATTCCGAGTAAGCCATTTATTCCGGATCAAGGGTTTTGGGTTAATATTCCGAGTAAAGAAAAACATTCCGAACGAAGGTGACATTCCGGATGAATGTTTATTCCGAATAAGGGTATTATTCCGGATGAGCTGATTTTCAGGTTCTTTTAATTTCAGTTTTTAAGTTTCTGCTTTTTAATTTCAAGCTCTATTTTTCCCGCCTTTTTACTTAGTCGCACTTTAAGTTTATTTGCCTTAGATTTATTTTAGCCTTGCCTTAGTTTTAAGTTTTAGTTGCGTTTTAATTTTGCCTTAGTTAGATTTAAGTTTGCGTTATTTACGCTTAGTGCCTTTTAATTTTTGTCACGTTTTTAAATACTCGCCCTTTATTTTAAATTAGACTTAGACTTACATTAGTACACTTTTACTTTAAAGTTTTGCACTTTTATTTTAAAAATACCCAAAATATTTGTTTCACCAAAAACAATAGAGTCGTACTTTAAGCCGGAAATCAATTCGTTAAGATACCGAGAACAACAATTGAACCTAGCAAAATCTCATGTATTAATAGTTTACCATCACTACTCTTTCGCTTCATCTGCCAATTCCTTTAGAGTCTCAGGCGAGAAGGTTCTCATTCCTAGCTTGTCGGCCAAAAATTCAATTGAGCGCGATCTAAAGCCTTCGTGAAAATATCCGCCAATTGATATTCAGATCGGACAAAGTAAAGCTCTATTACTCCATTTTCCACTTGCTCCTTGATGAAGTGGTAGTGAATGTCAATGTGCTTCGACCGGGAGAATTGAACGTTGTTGCAGCATAAGGCAATTTCACTCTTGTTGTCACAGTACATCGGAATTTTGTTGAAACCTAGACCATAGTCGGTTAATTATGATCTCATCCAAAGAATTTGAGCACAGCAACCGGACATAGCTGTGTATCCTGCTTCCGTACTTGAAATTGCAGCGCTTTTCTGCCTTTTCAATGCCCAGTTGATTAATCGATCTCCTTGTAGTTGCAAAGTTCCACTCGTGTTACGCCTTGTATCTTGACAACCCGCGTGATCCGCATCTGCATATGCCATTAGTGCAATAGAAGAGTCCTTCAAGTACCAAAGTCCCCGATTAATGGTTCCTTTTAGATACCGAAAGATCCGTTTAACAGTAGCTAAGTGTAATTCAGTAGGCCTAGTTTGATACCGAGCACACATACATATAGCAAATTGAAGATCAGGACGACTAGCTGTTATATACAGAAGAGTACCGATCATTCCACGATAAAGTGTCGGATCAACGGCAACTCCATGTGGATCTGCATCAAGTTTAGTTCGTTCCACCATTGGAGTATCCACGGGGTCGCAAGATTCCATCTTATATTTCTTAAGAGATTCAAGGGTATACTTGGATTGATTGATAAAGATGCCTCTAGGACTGATATCTGAAGACCTAAGAAGAATGATACCTTGCCCATCATTGACATCTTAAACTTGGAAGACATGAGTGTCCCAAACTCATCGGATAAGGTTTGGGTCGAGGCAGAAAATATAATATCATCAACATATATTTGTACCATAATCATATCTTTACCTCGTTTCTGAATGAACAGTGTGGGATCCACCTTGCCTTTAGCGAAGCCTTGCTTAATGAGGAATTGTGACAATAGATCATACCATGCGCGTGGAGCTTGCTTCAACCCATAAAGAGCCTTCTTAAGCTTGTACACATGATTAGGATAATTAGGATTCACAAAACCATCCGGCTGTTGAACATAGACCTCTTCCTTGATTTCACCATTAAGAAATGCCGTCTTCACATCCATCTGATAGACGATCATATTCATATGGGCTGCATAAGTGAGGAATAGTCTAATAGCTTCTAAACGGGCAACAGGTGCAAAGGATTCCATAAAGTCGATGCCCAATAACTGCTTGTATCCACGAGCTACTAGTCGAGCTTTGTTCTTCAATATTCCGCCTAACTCATCAAGTTTCACCTTGTAAACCCATTTCAAAGTGAGTAACTGCACTTGATCCGGGCATGAGACAAGTTCCCATACTTCAAGACGTAAAAATTCATTAAGTTCTTCTTGCATAGCTTCTATCCAACAGGATTGAGTAAAAGCTTCTTGCCATGTCTTAGGTTCAACTTCAGTGAGAAAAGCATCAAAATGACAAAACATTGCATTTTCTTGTAACTGACTTCGTGTGGATACCGGACGATTATGGTCACCAATAATAGAATCTATAGGATGATCCTTTGTCCACTTGCTGTCATGTTCACGAATCCATGGATTAAAGTAGACTGTGGAAGGAGCTTCCTCTGAGGTGGACGACGCGACTAGATTAAAGTCGGGAATTGGTACACCAAAGAATGGAAGTTCACGCATTTGAGCGAATTCCAAATCGTGATCATCATCATCCTCTTCATCATCAATAGGCATGACATGGGTAGTTGAATCATGTGTTGGTTGAGAATTACTCGTTGAAGGTATATCTTGACCAATTGTAGGTGCAGATGTGTCTGATTGTGCTTCGGTTGCTGGAGCGACAACTTCGGTTACCGGAGCTATTACCTCAGGTTCTGGAGCAATAATACTTAGAGGAGTAAAGAATTCATCAAAGAACGGTTGAAACAACGTATCCCATTCAGTCCTAGTAGGTGGTGTAAATGAAGATGAAGTAGGGTTGTTTGGGACAAGACCAAAATTAATGTTACTGGGTCCCATTTAGTGAAGTGCGGGTTCAGAGCTGCTTTGCTCAGATGCATCACCACAGATGCTAATCCGAAATAGATCAAGCTCATGCCTTGCATTATCTATCAAACCATTATTTTTCCTACCAAACTCCTGGTGCAGTTGACTGAATCATTTCTACATAAATTTGAAAGTTTCGCAGAGACGGATGTAAAGGAACCATAAAAGTATCACGTAATGTCCCAACCATGTACATTGCTTGAGAGTATTGCCTCAAGTCGATAGCATAGCTAATTATCTAACTAAACCAACCTATAACTCCAAACCAGCTAGTGGTGATCCTCCTAACAACACTTTAGAAAGAGAACATAAGACATATTCTTCTAATATTCTGGGTGTGTACATCATTTCCGCTAAGGTCTTGCCTTAGTTATCCAGTGAGCGCGTCGAGCACGGAAATTTCAACACATGTATTGGTCAAGTAAAGGACATGATCATCCAGAAGTACCAGAAACTTGAAATATTATTTGGGTGGTACTATATGTGTTATCACCGAGATTGATATCACACCTTTTCAAGGTATGCTCTACATTGTACACTTATTTTTTCCTCATACTGATTGTTCTGATGATTAAAATTTGTTTACATACATAGCTTTATTACACGAGGGAAATCCAATCTACTAAGAAAATGTATAAACTATTAGGCTCATGTGCATAATATAAATACAATTAGTATGGATTTAGATTAAAGTATGAAAAGCATCCACTTTATGGCCTCCTTTGGCTGAATACTTTCACTAAACTACCCACATATAGTTTTTCCATCAACTTATCAAATAATCTTTCCATCAGCTTCTTACTAAATTTCCTTAACTGTAATACATGACCAAAGAAGATATATAGATGATACAAATTCATTGCTATAACTTGAAGAATATTGGTAGTGATGATAATTTTGTTTATCAGTTAGCTTTTTCTTATGTTCATCGGCCTCTACCTCCCTTAAGCTTACGAGTTTATTATAACAATGAAAGATAAAAGAGCATAAGTATTGTCAATAAGCCTTTCACTCTAATTTGTTTTAGCACATTTAATGGTAAACAATGTAGAAGCAGAACGGAATACACAATAAAAACCTCTTATCTTCAATTGTTAAGTGCAAGTCTTTAAAATATGTTGTGTTGAGTCGGGAAGGGAGACACATGTTACCATCACGGCATGAAATCTATCGACCATAAACATGAATATCCAAGTCAAAGTGTCTTAAAAAACCATAATTGCCAAGTTCAAAGGATCTACGAATCCTTATATTTAGATCTTAATTATTCAATAACGGTAGATAGAAAATTAAACCATTCTGTAGGGTTTATTCCCTACAACCCTGATTACTAGATGCGGAATCACCGATCGAAGAACACACACACAAGCAGAATCGAATCGACAGAAGAACCCACAAGGTATTATCCCTAATCGTTCCCGATTAGTTTTATTGAAAGAATGACGTAATTGGTTTGTTCCCCCTCACCTCCTTTTATAGAGATGAGGGGGAACCGACTATACAAGTCCTACGGGTCGGGTTGGGCTTAGACATTGCCAACCGACCTTTATTCTTAGCTATTAGGAAACTAGGCTAATCGACACTCTCCCTAGACACGACTTAGGCGAATATAATGACTAAACATAACAATTTCCACCTTAGGCATATATTAGCCTATCCCAACACTCAGCAACTCCAAGCAGTGTTGTAACTTGCGTCCAGGTACCACCTTCGTCAAGGCATCCGCAGCATTGGGTTCAGTACCCACTTTCAGAACTTCAACCGTCTTTGCTTCTAAGACTTCTCTGATAAAGTGATAACGCACATTGATGTGCTTAGTCCTTTCATGAAAAACATGATTCCGCGATAAGTGAATCGCGCTCTGATTATCACAATTAACTGCAACATTGTTGAGCTTCACGCCCAACTCTTCCAAGAGTCCCCTTAGCCAAATAGCTTCCTTCACAGCCTCCGTAAGGGCCATATACTCCGCCTCTGTAGTTGAAAGAGCCACCACGTGTTGTAGCGTTGCTTTCCAGCTTACAACACATCCCTGTACTAAAAATGCGTAACCAGTGAGAGACCTACCTTTATCCGGATCCTTAGCGTAGTCTGAATCAACAAAACCTGTTACGTCCACATGGTTGCCACGATTTGTCCCATACACCAAACCTACGTTTACAGTGCCCCGCAAATATTTCATAATCCACTTCACTGCTTTCCAATGGAGTTTACCCGGATTCGCCAAATATCTGCTAACTACACTTACTGCATACGCTATGTCTGGCCTCGTGCATACCATCAAGTACATCAAGCTCCCAACCGCATTTGAATATGGCACCCTACTCATTCTTTCAACATCACAATCCCTAACCGGGCAATCCTTCAACGATAGCTTGAAGTGCCCACCCAATGGCGTCTGAACCGACCTCCCATTGTCCATTCTAAACCTTTTTAAAACTTTAGAAATGTACCCGGATTGTGACACCCTCAGAATCTTGCGACTCCGATCCCTGAAGATCTCCATACCAAGAATCTTCTTTGCTTCCCCGAGCTCTTTCATGTCGAACTCCCTTTTAAGCAAAGACTTGGTAGCCGCGATCTCAGCCTTGCTTTTACAAGCAATCAGCATATCGCCTACATATAACATTAGATAGATATACTCCCCTGGTGCATAACTCCTGTAATATACGCAGCTGTCGTAACTGCTACGCTTAAACCCGTTGCTCAGCATATACTCATCGAACCTCTTGTACCATTGCCTAGGTGACTGCTTCAAACCATAAAGAGATTTCTTTAACAAACATACCTTGTTACCTTGTTCAAATCCCGGTGGCTGCCTCATGTAGATCACTTCTTCAAGATTTCCATGTAAAAACGCCGTCTTTACATCAAGCTGCTCCAGCTCATAATCTTTACACGCAGTCAATGCAAGTATAACCCGAATAGATGTGTGTCGAACTACCGGCGAAAATACTTCATTGTAATCAATACCTGCCCTTTGTGTGAATCCACGAGCCACCAACCTTGCCTTGTACCTAGGCTTTTGAACACCTTCAATCCCTTCCTTTATTTTGTACAGCCATTTGCAGCTCACCAGCTTTTGCCCAGCTGAATGATCTACTAACACCCAGGTCTTGTTCTTTTTCAGAGAATCCATCTCTTCTTTCATAGCAGCTTTCCACTTAGAACTGTCTTCACAAGCAACTGCTTCCTGGTATGTCAATGGTTCATGAGTATCTTCTTCCTCTGCTGCAGCGAACGCGTAAGCAACCATATTACTCTCATCCTGAAACCTTGTCGGTTTCGTTCTTGTCCTTGGTTCTCTATCCCGAACCAATTGATAATCTGTGAGATCCGGTGGATGATCAATCTCTTGAACCCCTGCATCTTCATCATCGCCATCTTCCTGATCTGTCTGGTCTTCCTGATCTGACTGATCTTCCTGACCTGTTTGATCTTCCTGACCAGCCTGGTCTTCCTCAGGCGTATGATTATTTAACCTCTGCAGTTCCACCTTAACTTGTAGTTCCTCAACAGACTTATCTTTTCTTGCACCAGTATCCTTCAACGTGTCTTTGTACATGACACTTTCATTGAAGACCACGTTCCTGCTTGTGACTATTTTAGGCGATTCATTATCAAGCCTATATAGTCTGTACCCCTTCACACCTTCAGGATACCCCAAAAGAACGCATTTTACCGCTCTCGGCTCGAGCTTACCTTGTTTAACGTGTGAATACGCGACACAGCCGAAAACCCTCAACATCCCATAATCACTAGGATGTCCCGACCACATCTCCATAGGTGTCTTCTTCTCAATCGCTGTCGATGGTGACCTATTTATAAGATATGCGGCCGTACATGTCGCTTCCGCCCAGAAGGTCTTGGGCAATCCAGACTGTATTAATAAACAGCGTACTTGTCCATGAGAGTTCTGTTAATCCGTTCTGCTAACCCATTTTGTTGCGGCGTCCCGGCAACCGTCAAATGTCTAGCAATCCCACTCTCAGTGCATAGCTGATTAAACTCCCGGTTACATAACTCAAGACCATTATCCGTCCTAAGCTTCTTAACCGTCCTCCCAGTCTGATTTTCTACTAACTGCTTCCACTCTTTGAACTTTTCAAATGCTTCGTGTTTGAACCTGAGAACATAAACCCATACCCTTCTGGAATAATCATCGACAATAGATAAGAAATACCTCTTACCTCCCAATGATTCCACCTGAGACGGACCCCATAAGTCTGAATGAACATAGTCTATCACTCCCTGAGTAGTGTGCCTTCCTACACCGAAACGAACTCGATGTGACTTACCCAGAACACAATTCTCACAAAAATCGAGCTTACCTAGACTCTTCTTGCCAAACAAACCCTGCTTTTCCAGCACGTGTAGTCCCGCCTCACTGATATGTCCTAGTCTTTTATGCCAAACCTGCACAAGACTGTCTTTTTCTTCAACACTAGCATTAAGCTCACCGGCCAATGCATGGCCATCCAAAGAGTACACACAGTTCTCCCTTCTGGTTCCAGATATAATAACCCTAGAACCATTAATCACCTTGACTTTGCCCGACTGCAATTTTACGGTATATCCCTCTTTTTCAAGAGTTCCCAGCGATATCAAGTTTCTTTTCAATTCAGGAATGTACCTGACATTGTTTAACACGAAACTTGACCCATCTTTTAGTTGTACCTTTACCTTGCCAATACCCCTGATCTTGCACTCCCTGTTGTCGCCCAACAGTACGCTGCCCCCATCGCATTCCAGAAAATCAAAAAATACATCTAACCTGGGTGACATGTGATATGAACCTCCTGAATCCATGATCCAATCTTGCAGTCTTTCTGCACTCGTCACCATCATCACCTCAGAATCGTCGTAAATCGAACCACTGGAGCTTGGTTGATCATCTTTCTTGACGTAACCTTTTGACTTCCTGCGATTATTCTTCGGACAGTCTCTTCTCAAGTGCTCCTCAGATTGGCAAATAAAGCATTTGAGTCTTCCACCTCGAGACTTCGATCTTGACTTTCCCTTTGACTGATGCGAATTCCTGCGATCAGTTCTTCCCCTCACATATAACCCTTCACCATCATCCCCCTTCGCCTTGAACCTTTCTTTGATTTCCTTTGAATTTAGTGTGGCCATCACGTCCTCCAAAGTCAAATCTTCCCGTCCATAAAGCAAGGTATCCACAAAGTGTTCGTATGATGCTGGTAAAGACGTGAGTAACAATAAAGCAAGATCTTCATCCTCGAATTTTACCTCAATATTTGCTAAATCAACAACGATTTTGTTGAACTCATCTATATGCTCAGAAATCTTTCGTCCTGACGGCATGTAGAATGTATACAACTTCTTCTTCAGGTACAACTTGTTGGCCAACGACTTTGTCATGTACAAAGACTCGAGCTTTGACCAAACCCCCGCTGCAGTCGTCTCCCCGGTAACCTCTCTCAGGACCTTGTTACCTAAACACAAAATCATGGCACTGTGAGCATTCTTGTCAAGCTTAGATTTCTCTTCAGCTCCCATATTCGCGGGGAAAACCTCCAGAGCTGCTTCACATCCGTTCTGGATTAATAAAGCACGCATTTTGATTCTCCATAACCCGAAATCACCAATTCCATCGAATTTCTCGATGTCAAACTTGGCTCCCGTCATTCTTTAATCCCTTTGTTGATTTGCTAAACCTTGTGATAAACCCTCACAATCACAAACCGACAAAGTCCCTTCGATAATTCGCTAAACCTTGTGATACGTTAAACCTCACAATCACGAGTTACGAAGTCCCCTTGTGTAATACCCTTTAAGGTATATAATAACTTTTTGTTTTATACAAAAACAAAATAATTAGCCAAACTTAAAACTTTGACCCAATCTTTATATACTTAAAAGGTGAAGTAAAGGCCCAATATAAGAATTGGCCCAAACCTGAAAATACAAACCCTCGTACTTTAATAGTTTGTAGTGTTGACTTTCAATTGTCTTCTATGTTTCTTCTTCTTCTTTCCTCTGTTACTCCAGCCGACAGAAACAAGAAAACCCAAATCAACCTTGTCGATTTTTATACCTAAAAACCGACAAACCCTTTAATGTCGATATGCTGCTCCTTGATGTTCTCGAACCAGAAACACCAAGAACCTAATTCGTCGATCGATCCTAGTAACCAGCGAACCCTCGTTGACCTGAGCTCTTGATACCACTTGTAGGGTTTATTCCCTACAACCCTGATTACTAGATGCGGAATCACCGATCGAAGAACACACACACAAGCAGAATCGAATCGACAGAAGAACCCACAAGGTATTATCCCTAATCGTTCCCGATTAGTTTTATTGAAAGAATGACGTAATTGGTTTGTTCCCCCTCACCTCCTTTTATAGAGATGAGGGGGAACCGACTATACAAGTCCTACGGGTCGGGTTGGGCTTAGACATTGCCAACCGACCTTTATTCTTAGCTATTAGGAAACTAGGCTAATCGACACTCTCCCTAGACACGACTTAGGCGAATATAATGACTAAACATAACACATTCACTAACTATGATATGATTAATAATTATTGCTACCTGTTTAACCACGAGCAAACACATACTTGCTCCAAAATCGGCAATAGCCTGAATACTTCCATTTCATACAAATCCTTGTTCAACAATTTAGTGGCATCACAGTTGCATCAGTCTTTGCTGCTGGCAGTGGCTGTTTTGGTTGGTGCTGTAGATTGTGACCATGCTAGCAGTGCCAGTAGTACCGGTGGTGGTGCTACTGGTGGTGGCAGTGCTAAAGTGTCTCTACTGTCCCTTTTAAGGGAACTAGATCTGCCACCCGAAACTAATATTGTTTTTCTTTCACAATACTTGGATTCTGATACGAACCAGATCGATAGAAGAGATAAAAGGATAGATAGATTATATTAATGGGATAATCCGACCCCCCAATGGCTTATATTAGTGAGATAAATCGATAATCAATACTCCATTATCATTAAACCATAATCAAATAACAACCTTAATAAACTCTATATATAATAGAAGGATAACTTGTTCAAGAAGAATATACAATAAAATGTAGGTAAATAAACTAATTATATATATAATATTATCGTATCAATACTCCTGCCCCTAAAACGCCTTTTCCTCAAGGTGTTGCTTAAAAATGAAGCCTCGCGAATTCCTGGATCCCAAACTCTCCTTTGAACTACTCTCTTCGCATGTCGAACAACAAGACGCTCAAAATGTTGAAACACACTATCTATTAGACCAACGCTGATCTTCAAGTATCTTCTTGATTGATGGTAAATGATCCCTCGATTCAATGTTCTTCTTTCTTTTCCCCTCCATAGATCACAACTAACTCCTTAAAAGGCCTTAAATTGAACCCAACAGTAAGTTTCAGCCCTGTACCAAAATTTTTTCCACCCAGGTGTAGTATCCGTATATGTGACTGATCCCCCGCCCAAGTCGGATTCCTATTGTCTCGGCTATTTGCTGATTTCGGGACCCCAATGCATGGGCCAATGTCTTTTGTATCCAAATCCTTAAGTGTGTTGTCAGTTTGTGGTAGTTTTTTAACATTTTCATCAGCAACTTGTGTAACATGAAGACTTTTAAAATTGTTGTCTTTGATCGCTTCTTTCAACTCTTCTTTCACCTCCCCACCACTTGTATAACTTTGCCCACTATTTTCTTCAAAGCGTAGGGTATTTTGAATCGGTTTTGCGGGTACATTGGTTGTTAATGGTGGCGATATGGGATTCCGATAAACCGAATTAGATTTATCATTTCTTCAATCTTTGAATACATGCTTCACGCCTCTTATCCTCTTCAATTTTTTTAATCATTTGACTCCATTCTTCACGCCTCTTATTCTCTTCGTAAGCTCTAATATTCATTCGTTCCTGCCTCTACCCAAGCACTTGTTTGATGTTATATATATCCATCTCCATACTTTGCTGCACAATTTCCATCCTCATGTCTGATCTCACCGTCTCCTTATGAACCTTTTTGTATTGCGCCATACTTGCTCGATGCTCTTCCATCATAACCCGATGCTCTTCCATTATAGCTTGCCATGAGTATGCCATTGATAATGGAAATCAAAAAGATTTCTGGTGGTGAAAAGTGATTTGGATGACCAGTGATTTCTGGACGTGAATAGTGTTTGGATGAACAGTGATTTTTTATTGAACCCTAGAATCGAAACAGCTGTGATACCAATTGATACGAACTGGATCGATAGAAGAGATAAAAGCATAGAAAGATTATATTAATGGGATAATCTGAGCCCCCAATGTTAGTGAGAGAAACCGAGTCCCTAATTGATTAACTATTCAATACTTCATTATCATTAAACCATAACAAAATAACAGCCCTGGTATCCTCTATATATAATAGAAGGATAATCGTATCAGATTCCTAGTCGTGAACATAAGTACAGTCGTCATCAAAAGGGCAGCCGTCTTCACTAACAACTTCTTGCAGTGTTTCAAGTTTCAATAAATATTCTCCTCAAATGTCGGAATTGGAAATCATTCCCTTAGCTTTCCAAAAGATCATTTTGCTCACTCGCAAGCCCAAAGTCTTCATAAATTTGCCGAACACTTCTGATTTCTACACTGCTTTGTGCAAAATTGTAGTTGGTGGCATTCTGGCAAGTTTCTGATCTGAGTTCAACACACCATTGTGTCTTGAATAACATTTTTTAGATCGCTATCAATCTATAAAAAGAAACTGCATTCCCACCGTGACTCAAATCGGAAGTAGTACCACCAGATGTTGTATCATACTCATTTCCTGTTACTGAAACCGGCTTATCATCTCCACCATTTACGTGAATGACATTTCCATCATATCGGAAACTGTCCATTTCGGGTGGCGGCGGATATATTTAACAAAAGTTTATATAAGAGCATGCCGAACCCTAGGCTAAACAGGGGTTTAAACTACCTATTTAAACAGCTGTTACATACGCTCCTGCCTACTTTTTTTTTACAAAATTTCGATAAATATATTTCCGCCACCCGAAATGGACAGTTTCCGATATAATGGAAATGTCATTCACATAATTGGGGGAGATGATAAGCTGGTTTTAGTAACAGGAAATGAGTATGATACAACATCCGGTGGTATTACTTCCGATTTGAGTGATGATGGGAGTGCTGCTGCTGATAGATCGATAGCGATCCAGAAAATGTATTCAAGACAAAATGGTGCGTTGAATTTAAATCAGAAACTAGTCACAATGCCACCAACTGCAAATTTGCATTTAGTAGTGCAGAACCCTGAAGTGTTCGGCAGAATTATGAAGACTTTGGGCTTGCCAATAAGCATAAAGATCTTTTGGCTAAGCTAAGGGAATCATTTCCAATTCCACCATTTGAGGAGAATACTGATAGAACCTTGAAACACTGCAAGAATTTATATAGTGAAGAGAGTTGCCCTTTTGGTGACGACTCTACTCGTGTTCAAGACTTGGAATCCAAGTATCGTGAAAGAACAACAATACTAGTTTCGGGTGGCAGATCTAGTTTTATTAAAGGGACGGGTGGCAGATCCATGCCTTGGATAACCAAGGCATGATCCTGCTGACACATATGTTGTCAATAATAGGAAAAACATGAGGTTAACTAGTAAGGACCCAAATTGAGTAACATGAAGTATTCATTATAAAGGGTGTAATTAAAAGGTAGATCATTTATGAGGGCACCAAACAAAGAGAAAAACGAGTGATACTCACCAATATTTCACCAATCTTTATGACACAGCAGATGCACGGATTATGAAAGTTGGATCACGCAAACACATCAGTATTTTGTGGACCACTTTAACTGCTAGAAAACGCAAGAAGTCGTCAATAAGACTTTCACTCTCCTATTTGTTTCAACACATGTAATGGTAAACAACAAAGAAACAGAACAGAATACACAAAAAAGTTTTAAAAAAACTCATATCTTTAATTCTTAAGTGCAAGTCTTTAAAATAAGTTGTGTTGAGTGGGGAAGGGAGTCACATGTTACCATCAGGGCATGAAATCTATCGACCATAAAACATATATATCTATGTCAAAGTGTCTGTTACAAAACCATTAACTGATAATTGCCAAGTTCAAGCGATGTAACAATCTTTAATTTTAGATCGTGTTCAATAACGGAAGATATAAAATCAAACCATTCAATAACTGTGATATGATTACTAATTATTGGTACACGTTTAACCGTGAGCAAAGGCACACTTGCTCCCAAATCGGCAATAGCCTGAATATTCCCGTTTCATACAAATCCTTTTTCGCCAATTCAGTGGACTCACAGTTGCATCAGCCTGTGCTGCTGGCAGTGGCTGAGGTGCTAATGGTGATGTTGGTGCTGCAGATTGTGGCCATGCTACTAGTACCGGTGGTGGTGCTACTGGTGGCAGTGCTGAAGTGTCTCTCTTGTGACTTTTAAAAGAACTAGACCTGCCACCCGAAACTAATATTGTTGTTCCTTCACAATACTTGGATTCTAAGTCGTGAACATAAGTACAATCGTCATCAAAAGGGCAGTCTTCTTCACTATAGAACTTCTTACGGTGTTTCAAGGTTCTATCAATATTCTCCACAAATGGTGGAAATGGAAATCATTCCCTCAGCTTGCCGAAAGATCATTTTGCTCAGTGGCAAGCCCAAAGTCTTCATAATTATGCTGAAGACTTTTGAGTTCTGCACTGCTATGTGCAAAATTGCAGTTGGTGGCATTCTGGCAAGTGTCTCATCGAAAAGTTCAACGAACCATTTTGTCTTGAATAACATTTTTTGGATCTGTATCGATCTATCAGCCGCAACGGCATTCCCACCATAATTCAAATCGGAAATAGTACCACCAGATGATGTATCGTACTCATTTCCTGTTACTGAAACCGGCTTATCATCTCAACCAACTATGTGAGTGACCTTTCCAAAATATCATGAACTGTCCTTTTTGGGTGTCGGCGGATATATGTAACAAAAGTTTATAAAACAGTATGCCTAACCCTAGGCTAAACAAGAGGTTTAAATTGCACATTTAAACCACTGTTTAGCGTACGCTTCTCCCTATTTCTTTTACAAATTTTCGTTTAATATATCCGCCGCCACCCGAAATGGACAATTTCTAATATAATGGAAATTTCGTTCACATAATTGGTGGAGATGATAAGCTGGTTTGAGTAACAGGAAATGAGTATGATACAACATCTGATGATAGATAGATAGCGATCCGTATAATGTTATTAAAGACAAAATGGCGTGTTAAATCAGATCAGAAACTTGCTAGAATGCCACCAACTACAATTTTGCACATAGGAGTGCAAAACTAGAATTGTTCGGCAGAATTATTACGACTTTGGGCTTGCCAATGAGCATAAAGATCTTTTGGCTAAGCTAAGGGAATCATTTCCAATTCCGCCATTTGAGGAGAATATTGATAGAACCTTGAAACATTGCAAGAAGTTCTGTACTGAAGAGAGATGCCTTTTTGGTGACGACTCTACTTATGTTCACGAATTAGAATCCAAGTATCGTGAAAGAACAACAATACTAGTTTCGGGTGGCAGATGTAGTTTTACTAAAAGGGACCAGAGACACACTTCAACACTGCCACTAGTAGCACCACCACCGGTACTAGCGGTACTGCCAGCATGGCCACAATCTGCAGCACCAACATCACCAATAGCACCACAGCCACTGCCACCAACAAAGGCTGATACAACTGCGAGGCAATTGAATTGGTGAACAAGAATTTGTATGAAATGGGAGTATTCACGTTACTGCGGATTTAGGAGCAAGTGTGCCTTTGTTCACGGTGAAGCAAGTAGCAATGATTTTTAATCATATCACAGTTAGTGAATGGTTTAATTTTCTATCTTCAGTTATTAAATAAGATCTGAATATAAAGATTTTTACTACATTTTTTGAACATGGCAATCATCAGTTAATGGTTTTGTAACATACACTTTGTATAATCCAATAGCTAGATTGTCGTCTTATTTTCATTTAAATCCATTTTTATTGTACGTACACAGAACTTAATAATCGATGAGGAAAAAAATACATGTATAATGTAGAACAGACCTTGAAATGATGTGATATCAATCTCGGTGATAACAAAATACATGTCCATACCTGTCTATAAAGTTTTGGTTAGGATTCATAGTGTTAAAATGCTTTCTTCGGGGTACTTATCAGTGCTCGATGTGCTAGTTGGATAACCAAGGCTTGATACTGCTGACACATAAGTAGCCAATTAAAGGAAAATTATGAGGTTAACAAGTAAGGAAACACATCGAGTAACATGAAGTATTCGTTGTAAAGGGAGTAAGTAAAAGGTAACTCATTTACAAGGGCACCAAACAAAGAGAAAAACCAGTTATACTTACCAAAATTTTGCCAATCTTGATACACAGCAGATGTACGGATTATGTCAGTAGGATCACGCAAACACAACAGTATTTTAAGGACCACATCAACTGCTAGCAACCGCAAGAAGTCAATATGAGTCTTCATTTTCTACACCAAATAATCAAGCATCGCTTATCATACAAAAAAGCAAACTATAAACTATTTAGTGCTACATTTTTACATAAATACTAGTAGTACTTTCTAATAGAATAACTTTAAATTGAGGTTATCAAAGTATCAAACTACAATATCTAGAACACATAATCATTAACTTACCAATGTCAGGAAATCATGGTTATTGAAAAAACAAAAAAGAACACTAACCTAATTTTTTTTCTCTCGAAAAAGTGAAGTTAGATGTGTTGAGTTGATTCATTACCTTAAAAACATCTACAGACGATAGGTATGAGAAATGAGATTAATTGTGTTGTGTCTATAAATAAAATATTGAATTCAAATGTTTTATGTTGTTTAAATATCACAGTAATTCTTTATTGATATTTTTCAAATTTGGAAAATATATATTAAATGAATATAACTTAGTTGTTATACTTTTTCTATATATATATGGATGAAATGATATCAAATCCTAAAAGGTGATCTTTGACCAAATGTGAATAACTAGTCTTGAATGATAATTTGCTTAGATAAGAAAATCCTTTAACGGGTATTAATTATTTTCTGCACATAACAAAGAAATATTATAATTTTACTATATTAGGGATTGCATTATGGCACAAGTTTTGAATCATCAAAGAAACTCAAAGTTTATCTTTTTGCATGTTATTTGATACTAACAGATATTCGCGCGTTGCGGTTGCGGTTGGTCTGAAACTAAATTTCTGCAAGCACGATGTTTTATAGTTATATATTTATTAATAATGATGATAGCTTTAACTTAGGATAACTTTTGACAATAATAAATTATTTTATATTAAAATAACATTATAGGATTGTGATGATTGATAGTGAAACGTATTTGTAAATATATGTAACATTCTTCGCAATATTATATAACATATAAATATAGAAAATCTTCTTAATATATATGTTTACACGTTTTCATACATCATAATGACTTTAAAAATTTCTTACTTTAATGTGTACGATTTAATCGAATTCATTAGCAAAATGATTAGTATCTAACTAAAATTTGTGTACTAAAATGCATACATAGACAATAATGTTTTCAAAAATGCAAATTTATGAAGAAAAAAATAGCATGGTTCAAATTAAACATAGAAATTTGATATTAAACTTATATTAGTGAACAATTAAAAATAATTATATCTAAAAAATGATAATTATATCAATAATCATTTGTACATGTTGCATACTAATTTTGGAGAGAGAGAGAGAGTACAATTTATTTTATAAGTAGTACATATTTATATGTTTTTTTTAAAAAAAAAATAGTAAAAATTGATTTAATGGTGCCGTTTTTATTAGTTTCGGTGCGTCCGATCTGGTTCGTCTTCTGACCGTTTTTTAGCTAGTTGAACCGACTGTGACTCTGGTTCCCAGTTGAACCTCATCATTTTAGGTAGACAATATGCACGATTTGTACATATATATGCTTTTAATTGTTGTACGGTGTGGATATATAATAATATTTCTAAGTAATAGTGTGTATTAATTATTTTTATTTCTAAGTGTATTAATTAATATGTATTAACTAGTTTTAATATGAATATTAAATTATGTATTAATTAGTTTTAATATTATTTATTGATTAGTTTAATAAAGAGTATCAAATGAAATTACTTTTTTCTTTTTCAATTTTGAAGTTATGTTAATTTTGTACATAAAGCATTAAAAAGAGTTAGTTGATTTTGTAACATTCTATAAATAAAATGTGTTCTCTTTTAATATATAGTAGTCAAAGATTGTTTTACATGGAGATAATATATTAAAGGAACACATGCGTTTATTAATTCTTTAAATTATAGTATAAGTTAGAAAACCCATAATTTTAATAAAAAGCTAGCTGCTATATTTTCTTATCTTATAGGTTTGGTTTGAAGCCCAACGGGTGTGTTTTGTTTGCCTATCTAATGGGATGGGATGTGACGAGAGCACCTTGATTCTCTGTAAACATTTTTAGAATGATACATTTATCGAATAAACCGTATACCAAAACGAACATGATCATTATAGCAAGATTCAAGTTGTAATTACTCGTGAATGAGTTGAGTTTTAACTTAGTTTAAGTATAATTTCTATAATAGGATGTGCAAGCGCAAGTGTGCAACCATTTAAAACAAAAAAGACAGCTAAAACATGGAGCAAAAGGTGCAGACTGGTCAATAAGGCTTAGTTTACATTTGATTCATCCAACATTCTTAACCACTTAACAACTATCTGGAAAAGAGTTGTACTAAGAAAATGTATAAACTATTAGGCTCATGTGCATAGTATAAATACAATTAGTATGGATTTAGATTAAAGTATGAAAAGCATTCACTTTATGGCTTCCTTTGGCTGAAATACTTTCACTAAACTACCCACATATAGTCTTTCCATAAGCTTATCAAATAATCTCTCCATCAGCTTCTTACTAAATTTCCTTAACTGTAATACATGACAAAAGAAGATATATAGATGATACAAATGCATTGCTATAACTTGAAGAATGTTGGTAGTGATGATAATGTTGTTTATCAGTTAGCTTTTTCTTATGTTCATCGGCCTCTACCTCCCTTAAGCTTACGAGTTTATTATAACATTGAAAGATAAAAGAGCATAAGTATTGTCAATAAGCCTTTCACTCTAATTTGTTTTAGCACATTTAATGGTAAACAATGTAGAAGCAGAACGGAATACACAATAAAAACCTCTTATCTTCAATTGTTAAGTGCAAGTCTTTAAAATATGTTGTGTTGAGTCGGGAAGGGAGACACATGTTACCATCACGGCATGAAATCTAACGACCATAAACATGAATATCCAAGTCAAAGTGTCTTAAAAAACCATAATTTCCAAGTTCAAAGGATGTACGAATCCTTATATTTAGATCTTAATTATTCAGTAACGGTAGATAGAAAATCAAACCATTCACTAACTATGATATGATTAATAGTTATTGCTACCTGTTTAACCACGAGAAAACGCATACTTGCTCCAAAATTGGCAATAGCCTGAATACTTCCATTGCATACAAATCCTTGTTCAACAATTTAGTGGCATCACAGTTGCATCAGTCTTTGCTGCTGGCAGTGGCTGTTGTGGTTGGTGCTGCAGATTGTGACCATGCTAGCAGTGCCAGTAGTACCGGTGGTGGTGCTACTGGTGGCAATGCTGAAGTGTCTCTACTGTCCCTTTTAAGGGAACTAGATCTGCCACTCGAAACTAATATTGTTTTTCTTTCACAATACTTGGATTCTGATACGAACCAGATCGATATAAGAGATAAAATGATAGATAGATTATATTAATGGGATAACCCGACCCCCCAATGGCTTATATTAGTGAGATAAATCGATTCCGCAATTGATTAACTAATCAATACTCCATTATCATTAAACCATAATCAAATAACAACCTTAATAACCTCTATATATAATAGAAGGATAACTTGTTTAAGAAGAAAATACAATAAAAGGTAAGTAAATAAACTAATTATATAATTAATATTGCCAGGAACTGCAGGATCGTATCAATACTCCTGTCCCCAAAACACCTTTTCCTCAAGGTGTTGCTTAAAAATGAAGCCTCGCGAATTCCTGGATCCCAAACTCTCCTTTGAACTACTCTCTTCGCATGTCGGACGACAAGACGCTCAAAATGTTGAAACACACTATCTAGTAGCTCAACGCTGATCTTCAAGTATCTTCTTGATTGATGGTAAATGATCCCTCGATTCCATGTTCTTCTTTCTTTTCCCCTCCATAGATCACAACTAACCCCTCAAAAGGCCTTAAATTGAACCCAACAGTAAGTTTCAGCCCTGTACCAAAATTTTTTCCACCCAGGTGTTGTATCTGTATATGTGACTGATCCCCCGCCCAAGTCGAATTCCTATTGTCTCGGCTATTTGCTGATTTCGGGACCCCAATGCATGGCCCAATGTCTTTTGTATCCAAATCCTTATGTGTGTTGTCAGTTTATGGTAGTTTTTTAACATTTTCATCAGCAACTTGTGTAACATGAAGACTTTTAAAATTGTTGTCTTTTATCGCTTCTTTCAACTCTTCTTTCACCTCCCCACCACTTGTATAACTTTGCCCACTATTTTCTTCAAAACGTAAGGTATTTTGAATCGGTTTTGCGGGTACATTGGTTGTTACTGGTGGTGATATGGGATTCCGAAAAACCGAATTAGATTTATCATTTCTTCAATCTTTGAATACATGCTTCATGCCTCTTATCCTCTTTATTTTTTTTAATCATTTGACTCCATTCTTCACGCCTCTTATTCTCTTCGTAAGCTCTAATATCCGTTCCTTCCTGCCTCTACCCAAGCACTTGTTTGATGTTATATATATCCATCTCCATACTTTGCTGCACAATTTCCATCCTTATGGACCTTTTTGTACTGCGCCATACTTGCTCGATGCTCTTCCATCATAACCCGATGCTCTTCCATCATAACCCGATGCTCTTCCATTATAGCTTGCCATGAGTATGCCATTGATAATGGAAATCAAAAGGATTTCTGGTGGTGAAAAGTGATTTGGATGAACAGTGATTTCTGGACGTGAATAGTGTTTGGATGAACAGTGATTTTTATTGAACCCTAGAATCGAAACAGCTCTGATACCAATTGATACGAACCGGATCGATAGAAGAGATAAAAGGATAGAAAGATTATATTAATGGGATAATCCGAGCCCACAATGGCTTATATTAGTAAGAGAAATCGAGTCCCTAATTGATTAATTATTCAATACTTCATTATCATTAAACCATAACCAAATAACAGCCCTAATATCCTCTATATATAATAGAAGGATAACCGTATCAGATTCCAAGTCGTGAACATAAGTACAGTCGTCATCAAAAGGGCAGCCGTCTTCACTAACAACTTCTTGCAGTGTTTCAAGTTTCAATCAATATTCTCCTCAAATGTCGGAATTGGAAATCATTCCCTTAGCTTTTGTTATGAGCAGGAGTGGTTTGGCATGTGAGGAGCACGTGCACAGTAGTTCTACTGGTCACGTGAGGTGCACATGATACTTCTCCAACCATTTCCCTAACTAACTTTGGCGCCTTTAGCTGTGGTAGTTTAAATACTGGTTTTAGTTGTCATTTTCATTATGGATTGATTTGTAAAACACGCACACTCTCTCTGCTTTCTTGTTGTAACAATCGTTCAACTAATGAAACTAGCACTTGAGATTCTATTCTTTGCTTGAATTTCTAGTATAGTTTCAATCCAACTACCAGTTTGCATATAAACTCTAGTTGGATATTACATTTGGTATCAGAGCTTTCCTTCTTGGGGCTCATATCCTCTCACCTCCATTTCTGTTATTTTCCTTCATCTTGTTATAATTCAGTTACAACCAACCCTTTTCTGTTACAACCAACCCTTTTCTGTTACAACCAACCGTTTTCTGTTACAACCAACTCATTTTCTGTTATACCTGTTTCCATAACAAAACAACATCACTAATCATGGTTAATACAAGATCCAATATGGATGATGCTACACGCCAAGCGATCACTGACGCAGTCCAAGCGGCTGTGACTGCTGCCATGGCTGCAATGCAACAGAGAATTGATGGTGTGTGTCTTCGGCAAGAAACGTTAGCCACTGAGTTACAAAATCATGGTGGTGTGGGGGCTCAAAATCAGGGTAATAGGGTTAATGGCTATGGAAGGCTGACTAAGCTAGAATTTCCAAAATTCAATGGAGACGATGTAAAAGGATGGATTTATCGATGCAACCAGTTCTTTCAGTATGATAATGTGCCTGATGATCAAAAAGTCAAGAATGCTTCCATTCACCTTCATGATAAGGCTCTGGATTGGCATAGACACTTTGAGAGAAGGAATGGAGTCAATATTGCGTGGGGAAGGTATGAAGAAGAGATTCTTAAGCGGTTTGGTGCCGTTGTGGAAGATCCCATGGCCGATTTTAAGAATTTGAGGCAGATTGGTGCTCTTAAGGTATATCAAGATCAATTCGATACTCTGTTAAGCAAAGTAGATATTACTGAATCACAAGCAATCAGTATGTTTTTGGGGGGAATGAATACTGATATAGCTATGATGGTTAGAATGTTCAAGCCTCAAACATTAGCTGATACTTACTGCTTAGCAAACCTACAAGAAGCCACTAATGAGTCTAGAGCTAAATCCAAACCAGTATACTCAAAACCAGTTTATTCAGGGTATAAAGCCAATGCTAGTACTAGTTATGGAAGTAATGGGGGTGAAAATGTTCCTAATATTACTAGTAAACCACCACTTTTGGCTTTACCAGCCCCAAATACTATGAATACTGGTAGGAAACAGTTGACTAAGAGGGAGTATGAGGAAAAGAGATCAAAGAACCAGTGTTTTTATTGTGACCAGAGGTATGTGCCTGGTCACAAGTGTAGTGGACAAGTGTTTGTATTAGAAGTTTTAACTGGATCAGATGAGGGGGAAGAAAATGTAGAGGAAGAATGTTTTCAGGAGTGTTTGGGAGAAGAACATGTGGTGCATGACTTAGACCCTCAAATTTCCTTGAATGCATTGTCTGGTATCACTACATACCAAACAATGAGGGTTAAAGGGCAAGTTAATAGGCAACCAATTCACATCTTAGTGGATTGTGGAAGCACTCACAATTTTTTGGATTTACACAAGGCTAGACAGTTGGGATGTAAATTGAGGCCTAGTTGCCCTTTGCAAGTTAATGTTGCTGGGGGTAGCAAATTACTGACCCAATCTGAGTGCAAGTCTTTTCAATGGAAGATGCAAGGAGAGACATTTGAAGCAGACTTTATGATTTTACCACTTGGGGGATGTGAAATGGTTTTGGGCATACAGTTTTTGTCTACTTTGGGGGATATTAATTGTAACTTCTATGATTTGAGGATGGAGTTCAAGTACAAGGGAAAGAAGCTGGTTTTGAGGGGCACTAGGCAATCTGAGCTACATTGGATGCAAGGAGGACAGTTACCTAGGCAACTTGAAAGTCAGCATAAGGAAATGTATTCTGTATGGCCAAGTGTTTCCCTGAATTTGATGCAAGGTGGTACTAATGATCAGCAATTGCAGGAAGAGATTAAGGAATTATTGGAAGAATTTGATGATGTGTTCTCTGTCCCAAAGTGTTTACCACCTAATAGAGCTTTAGATCACAAAATTCCTTTGAAGGAGGGAGTGACTTCAGTCAATATTAGGCCATATAGGTATCCCCCTGCACAAAAGGATACCATTGAGACCATGGTGAAAGAATTGCTTGACAGTGGTGTGATCAGACCTAGTAATAGTCCTTTTTCTTCTCCAATAGTAATGGTCAAGAAGAAAGATGGGTCATGGAGGATGTGTATTGACTACAGGCAGCTGAATCAACAAACTGTTAAAGACAAGTTTCCAATTCCTGTCATTGAGGAGTTGATAGATGAATTACAGGGATCAAAAGTTTTTTCTAAGCTTGATTTGAGGTCTGGTTATCATCAAATAAGAATGAATGAGGAAGACATTTACAAGACAGCTTTTAAGACTCATGATGGGCATTATGAGTTCCTGGTAATGCCTTTTGGACTCACTAATGCACCATCAACTTTTCAGGCTCTCATGAATAATGTCTTCAGGCCATTCTTAAGGAAGTTTACATTGGTATTTTTTGATGATATCTTGGTTTATAGTTCTTCCTTGACTGATCATGTGCAACATTTGAGGCAAGTTTTGGAAGTCATGAGACAGAACACACTATATGCCAAGATGACTAAGTGTGTGTTTGGCACAGGCCAAGTTGAATACTTGGGTCATATAATTTCAGCAGAAGGAGTAGCAACAGATCCAACCAAGATCCAAGCTATGGTGGATTGGCCAATTCTAGTCAATTTGAAGCAGTTAAGGGGGTTTTTAGGATTGACTGGATACTATAGGAAGTTTATTAAGGGATATGCTGGTATTTCTCAACCTTTGACTGCTCTCCTTAAGAAAAATGCTTTTCATTGGAATGAGGAAGCTACTCAAGCTTTTCATGCTCTTCAGCAGGCTATGGTTAAGTCTCCAGTTTTAGCACTTCCTAATTTTGATCAAGAATTTATCATTGAGACTGATGCATCAGGGTATGGAGTAGGAGCTGTTCCAATTGCTTATATCAGCAAGACCTTAGCACCTAAACATCAATCATTATCTGCATATGAGAAGGAGTTATTGGCTGTAGTACTTGCTTTGCAGAAATGGAGAGGGTATTTGTTAGATAGGCATTTCAAGATAAGGACAGACCATTTTAGTTTGAAGTATGTGTTGGATCAAAGAATTACAACACCTTTTCAATCTAAATGGTTGCCAAAGTTGCTGGGTTTTGACTATGAGATTGAGTATAAGAAAGGCAAGGAGAACATAGTGGCTGATGCTTTGTCTAGAATTCAACAATAGGGACAGCTGTTCCAACTACTTTTGACTGTAGAGACTAATGAGTTAGTGGAAGCAGTAAAGGGAACTTGGTCCAGTGATCCAGCTCTTAAGAACATCATTGCAGTCCTACAACAAGGCAATGCTACAAATTCTAAATACACTTGGGTGAATGGGGAATTGAGAAGGAAAGGTAAATTAGTGGTTGGGCAAAATGAGCAGTTGAGGCTTCAGCTAGTTTCTCACTTCCATAGTTCCTCCATTGGTGGTCATTCTGGGGTACAAGCAACTATGAAGAGATTGGCAGCATATTTTTACTGGAAAGGGCTTAAAAAATGGTGAAACAGCAGATTCATATGTGTGATGTGTGTCAAAGGAATAAGCCAGATTTAGCAGCTTATCCTGGTCTCTTGCAACCTTTAGCAGTCCCTGATAAGGTCTGGCAAGATATTTCCATGGATTTCATTGAGTCATTGCCCATGTCTCAGAATAAGACAGTAATTCTGGTGGTGGTGGACAGACTTAGCAAGTATGCCCATTTTATTCCTTTGAGTCACCCTTTTTCTGCTGCTCAAGTAGCTCAAGCCTTTTTGGATAATGTTTACAAATTACATGGGTTGCCCTCAACAATTGTGAGTGATAGAGATAAAGTATTCCTGAGTCTCTTTTGGCAGTCCTTGTTTAAGATGCTCAAGGTTCAGTTGTGTATGTCCACAGCCTATCATCCTCAGAGTGATGGCCAAACTGAAGCTGTCAATAAGTGTGTAGAAACTTATTTGAGATGTATGACTGGGGAGAAACCCAAGGAGTGGATGAAATGGCTCCCTTTGGCTGAATATTGGTATAATACCAACTACCACAATTCTATTAAGACTACACCATTTGAAATGGTTTATGGCCAAACACCACCTATCCATACTCCTTATATTCCAAAAGATAGTTCAGTAGAGATGGTGGATAGATCTTTCCAGGCTAGGGAGCAGGTCATTTCTATGCTTAAACATCATCTCAAAGCGGCACAAGATAGGATGAAGGTATATGCAGATAAGAAGAGAAGTGACAGGGAGTTTGCTGTGGGTGATATGGTGTACTTGAAGCTACAGCCTTATAGACAGTTGACTTTAAGGATCAGTAGACAACACAAGCTCTCTGCTAAGTACTTTGGTCCCTTTAAAGTGATACAAAAGGTGGGCAAGGTGGCTTATAAGTTGGAGTTACCTAGTTCTGCCCAAGTTCACCCTGTGTTTCATGTATCCCAGCTTAAAAAGTGTCATTCAAGTGGCATCCCTATGGGTACATTTCCTTTGTGTGATAGTGAGGGCAGTCTAGCTGTGCTTCCTTACAAAATATGGGATAGGAAGTTGGCAAAACAAGGCAACAGGCCTGTAGTCTATGGGTTAGTGCAGTGGAGCAATGGGACCAAGGAAGATGCAACCTGGGAACTACTTTCTGACATTGAGAAGAGGTTTCCTGACTTTGACATCGATCCTTGAGGACAAGGATCTTTGGGAAGGAGGGTCAAATGTTATGAGCAGGAGTGGTTTGGCATGTGAGGAGCACGTGCACAGTAGTTCTACTGGTCACGTGAGGTGCACATGATACTTCTCCAACCATTTCCCTAACTAACTTTGGCGCCTTTAGCTGTGGTAGTTTAAATACTGGTTTTAGTTGTCATTTTCATTATGGATTGATTTGTAAAACACGCACACTCTCTCTGCTTTCTTGTTGTAACAATCGTTCAACTAATGAAACTAGCACTTGAGATTCTATTCTTTGCTTGAATTTCTAGTATAGTTTCAATCCAACTACCACTTTGCATATAAACTCTAGTTGGATATTACAGCTTTCCAAAAGATCATTTTGGTCACTGGCAAGCCCAAAGTCTTCATAATTTTTCCGAACACTTCTGATTTCTGCACTGCTATGTGCAAAATTGCAGTTGGTGGCATTCTGGCAAGTTTCTGATCTGAGTTCAACACACCATTGTGTCTTGAATAACATTTTTTGGATCGCTATCAATCTATAAACAGAAACTGCATTCCCACCGTGACTCAAATCGGAAGTAGTACCACCAGATGTTGTATCATACTCATTTCTTGTTACTGAAACCGGCTTATCATCTCCACCATTTACGTGAATGACATTTCCATCATATCGGAAACTGTCCATTTCAGGTGGCGGCGGATATATTTAACAAAAGTTTATATAAGAGCATGCCGAACCCTAGGCTAAACAGGGGTTTAAACTACCTATTTAAACAGCTGTTACATACGCTTCTGCCTACTTTTTTTTACAAAATTTCGTTAAATATATTTCCGCCACCCGAAATGGACAGTTTCCGATATGATGGAAATGTCATTCACATAATTGGTGGAGATGATAAGCTGGTTTTAGTAACAGGAAATGAGTATGATACAACATCCCGTGGTATTACTTCCGATTTGAGTGATGATGGGAGTGCTGCTGCTGATAGATCGATAGCAATCCAGAAAATGTATTCAAGACAAAATGGTGCGTTGAACTTAAATCAGAAACTAGTCACAATGCCACCAACTGCAAATTTGCACTTAGTAGTGCAGAACTCAGAAGTGTTCGGCAGAATTATGAAGACTTTGGGCTTGCCAATAAGCATAAAGATCTTTTGGCTAAGCTAAGGGAATCCTTTCCAATTCCACCATTTGAGGAGAATACTGATAGAACCTTGAAACACTGCAAGAATTTATATAGTGAAGAGAGTTGCTCTTTTGGTGACGACTCTACTCATGTTCAAGACTTGGAATCCAAGTATCGTGAAAGAACAACAATACTAGTTTCGGGTGGCAGATCTAGTTTTATTAAAGGGACGGGTGGCAGATCCATGCCTTGGATAACCAAGGCATGATCCTGCTGACACATAAGTAGTCAATAATAGGAAAAACACGAGGTTAACTAGTAAGGACACAAATTGAGTAACATGAAGTATTCATTATAAAGGGTGTAAGTAAAAGGTAGCTCATTTATGAGGGCACCAAACAAAGAGAAAAACGAGTGATACTCACCAATATTTCACCAATCTTTATGACACAGCAGATGCACGGATTATGAAAGTTGGATCACGCAAACACATCAGTATTTTGTGGACCACTTTAACTGCTAGAAACCGCAAGAAGTCGTCAATAAGCCTTTCACTCTCCTATATGTTTCAGCACATGTAATGGTAAACAACAAAGAAGCAGAACAGAATACACAAAAAAGTTTTAAAAAAAAAAACTCATATCTTCAATTCTTAAGTGCAAGTCTTTAAAATAAGTTGTGTTGAGTGGGGAAGGGAGACACATGTTACTATCAGGGCATGAAATCTATCGACCATGAAACATATATATCTATGTCAAAGTGTCTGTTACAAAACCATTAACTGATAATTGCCAAGTTCAAGCGATGTAACAATCTTTAATTTTAGATCGTGTTCAATAACGGAAGATATAAAATCAAACCATTCACTAACTGTGATATGATTACTAATTATTGGTACACGTTTAACCGTGAGCAAAGGCACACTTGCTCCCAAATCGGCAGTAGCCTGAATATTCCCGTTTCATACAAATCCTTTTTCGCCAATTCAGTGGACTCACAGTGGCATCAGCCTGTGCTGCTGGCAGTGGCTGAGGTGCTAATGGTGATGTTGGTGCTGCAGATTGTGGCCATGCTACTAGTACCGGTGGTGGTGCTACTGGTGGCAGTGCTGAAGTGTCTCTCTTGTGACTTTTAAAAGAACTAGACCTGCCACCCGAAACTTATATTGTTGTTCCTTCACAATACTTGGATTCTAAGTCGTGAACATAAGTACCATCGTCCATCAAAAGGGCAGCTGTCTTCACTATAGAACTTCTTGCAGTGTTTCAAGGTTCTATCAATATTCTCCACAAATGGTGGAAATGGAAATCATTCCCTTAGCTTGTCGAAAGATCATTTTGCTCAGTGGCAAGCCCAAAGTCTTCATAATTATGCTGAAGACTTTTGAGTTCTGCACTGCTATGTGCAAAATTGCAGTTGGTGGCATTCTGGCAAGTGTCTGATCGGAAAGTTCAACGAACCATTTTGTCTTGAATAACATTTTTTGGATCTGTATCGATCTATCAGCCGCAACGGCATTCCCACCGTAATTCAAATCGGAAATAGTACCACCAGATGATGTATCGTACTCATTTTCTGTTACTGAAACCGGCTTATCATCTCAACCAATTATGTGAGTGACATTTCCAAAATATCATGAACTGTCCTTTTTGGGTGCCAGCGGATATATGTAACAAAAGTTTATAAAAAAGTATGCTGAACCCTAGGCTAAACAAGGGGTTTAAATTACACATTTAAACCACTATTTAGCGTACGCTTCTGCCTATTTTTTGTACAAAATTTCGTTAAATATATCCGCCGCCACCGGAAATGGACTGTTTCCGATATAATGGAAATTTCGTTCACATAATTGGTGGAGATGATAAGCTGGTTTCAGTAACAGGAAATGAGTATGATACAACATCTGATAATAGATAGATAGTGATCCGTATAATGTTATTAAAGACAACATGGCGTGTTGAAATCAGATCAGAAACTTGCTAGAATGCCACCAACTGCAATTTGCACCTAGGAGTGCAGAACTAGAATTGTTCGGCAGAATTATCACGACTTTGGGCTTGCCAATGAGCATAAAGATCTTTTGGCTAAGCTAAGGGAATCATTTCCAATTCCGCCATTTGAGGAGAATATTGATAGAACCTTCAAACATTGCAAGAAGTTCTATACTGAAGAGAGCTGCCTTTTTGGTGACGACTCTACTTATGTTCACGAATTAGAATGCAAGTATCGTGAAAGAACAACAATACTAGTTTCGGGTGGCAGATGTAGTTTTACTAAAAGGGACCGGAGACACACTTCAGCACTGCCACTAGTAGCACCACCACCGGTACTAGCGGGACTGCCAGCATGGCCACAATCTGCAGCACCAACATCACCATTAGCACCACAGCCACTGCCACCAACAAAGGCTGATACAACTGCGAGGCAATTGAATTGGTGAACAAGAATTTATATGAAATGGGAGTATTCACGTTACTGCGGATTTAGGAGCAAGTGTGCCTTTGCTCACGGTGAAACAAGTAGCAATGATTTTTAATCATATCACAGTTACTGAATGGTTTAATTTTCTATCTTCAGTTATTAAATAAGATCTGAATATAAAGATTTTTACTACATTTTTTGAACATGGCAATCATCAGTTAATGGTTTTGTAACAAACACTTTGTATAATCCAATAGCACTAGATTGTCGTTTTACTTTCATTTAAATCCATTTTTATTGTATTTATCTTATGAACATGAGCCTATTATATCTTTGCTGAGTAGATTGGATTTCCCTGTAATAAAGTTGTGTACGTACACAAAACTTAATAATCGATGAAAAAAATAAATGTATAATGTAGAACAGACCTTGAAATGATGTGATATCAATCTCGGTGATAACAAAATACATGTCCTTTACCTCAATACCTGTCTATAAAGTTTTGGCTAGGATTCATAGTGTTGAAGATGCCGATCAGTTATCAGTGCTCGACGTGCTAGTTGGATAACCAAGGCATGATACTGCTGACACATAAGTAGCCAATAAAAAGAAAATTATGAGGTTAACTAGTAAGGAAACACATCGACTAACATGAAGTATTCGTTGTAAAGGGAGTAAGTAAAAGGTAACTCATTTACGAGGGCACCAAAACAAAGAGAAAAACCAGTGATACTCACCAAAATTGCGCCAATCTTAAGACACAGCAGATGCATATGTCAGTAGGATCACGCAAACACATCAGTATTTTGAGGAGCACGTCAACTGCTAGCAACCACAAGAAGTCAATACGAGTCTTCATTTTCTACACTAAATAATCAAGCATAGCTTATCATACAAAAAAAAAAAAAAAAAAGCAAACTATAAACTATTAGTGCTACATTATAAGTAACTATCAAGTAATTAAGAATTTAAGATAAGTTTCCGTTTCTTCAAATTATGTTTTTAACTAAATTAAAGCATATTGCAAACAGATGTTTACAATAATCTATAATCACCAAAAATAACTAAAACAGTTATGAATTCAAGTACAACTAAAAACACATGTTAAACATAATCCACATACATCGCTAATTCGTATAATAAACTAGGTAGGTCTTATAGAAAAACTTGCTATAAATGTCACACTTTGAAACACACTTGAAATCGCTAGCTAGTTTGGTATGATAAATCTGACTTTGTTTCCAAAACTTTACAGGGATTGAACTACTAACATAGTAGCACATATTCACAATTAGTGTTACAAATTTAAAATCTGAAGTCAAATTTTTACATAAATACAAACTTTAAATTATCAAAGTATCAAACTACAATATCTATAACACATAATCTTTAACTTAAAACATTAATCATCAAAATGTCAGCAAATCATGGTTACTGAAAAAACAAAAAATAACAGCAACCTAGTTTTTTCTCTCTAGATAAAGTGAATTGAATGCAAATGTTTTATGTTGTTTAAATATTCATTTTTTGTTGATATTTTTTAAATTTAGAAAATATTAAATGGATATAATTTAGGTGTTATACTTTTTCTATATATGGATGAAATGATATCAAATCCTAAAAGGTGATCTTTGACCAAATGTGAATAACTTGTTTTGAATGATAATTTGCTTGGATAAGGAAATCCTTTAATGGGAATTAATTATTTTGTGCACAAAACAAAGACAGTATTACTATAATTTTACTATAATTATTTTTGAATGATAATTTAAAGCATAAATTAATTGCAAAAGTTTTGAATCATCAAACAAACTCAAAGTTTTTCTTTTTGCATGTTATTTGATATTATTAGTTTCTTATCTTTTTGCATGTTATTTGATATTATTAGTTTCTTAAATTTGTAATGTTATCAAAGATGATGTTTTTTTACATAAAAATAATATTATTTAAAGGAACACATGCGTTTATTAATACTTTAAATTATAGTATAAGTTAGAAAACATATAATATTAATAAAAAGCTATCTAGTTGCATATTTTCTTTTCTTATGCGTTTATTAATGTTTTCTTTTCTGTGTACTTAAACATTTTTTGAAGTGATATATTTATCGAATAACCTGTATACCAAAACAAACATGATCATTATAGCAAGATTCACGTCGTAATTACTCGTGAATTAGTTGAGTTTTAGTTTAAGTATTGTTTTCATAATAGGCTGTGCAAGTACAAGTGTGCAACCATTTAAAACCAAAAAGACAGCTAAAACATAGAGCAAAAGGTACAGACTGGTAAATAAGGCATAGTTTACATTTGATTCATCCAATTAACAACTATCTGAAAAAGAATTGTACTAAAACAGCCCTTTTGGATCCTTTATCCAAACCGCATTTTGCCACATCTAACTACACCACTGGTAAACAAGATACGGAGCAAAAGAAAATTGTTTTAGATCTCATCTATGATAAAAAGAAACGAACACTCAGTACCAACTGGTTCAAGTACAGTACATGTCTTAGAAAAGAACAAATCATAGAAAAAGAATTATAATAAAAAAGTTCTAACTGATGCATGTTGTTCATAAATCTAGTGTTGGGGCCGGCCTTAAGGAATAATACTCCCAAAGCACCGGAATTCTTCAGCTCTGTATTTAAGCGATAAAGTGTGGCATGGTTCAGAAATTTCAACGTCAAACAGTGGTGTTAATTCCCGTCCTCTAATATCGACATGAGCCACACTGCAACAAAAGGCTAAAAGTGACGAATCATAAGAAACATTTAGTAATTCATTTATACTTTAACGGGTTTCAATATTCATGTTTTCTGGGTATGATTATTTTCTAATTATTGTGAGTTCAAGGCGTAATAACCAGCGTTACATGTTGGAATAACGAGTTATATATCTGCTTCTGGGTACTAGATACTTAACAAAAAAATCTGCTTGACAAATGGTAAATTTAAAAAACTGCAATTACACAATAGGGTTTGTCAAACATCCTATTTTCCAAGATAACGTACATGTTTTCCTGTTCCCCCCTTGCGGTCATTACGTAGTACAAATATTATTGATATTTTCTACCGCCGTCGCATAATTTGATCCCTAGGGGTTCCATAAATATCAAAGCGTAATATAGACAAATACTACTACTAATAGCAAGTGTCTTTTTTTAGTCTCCGAAATCTTATTGATAAATGTGGGGATCGATGTAGATGATCTTAAAGATTTGGCACACGTACTAGGTTTACGTGAAGCATTATATATGCAATGTACATGACACTGCTCCATTTCAAGTAAATTCTAAGGATAAGTCAGTATCCATATACTAAAAGAGCAGTGACAATAAGTTTAACATATGTTAGTAACTGAAATAGATATTCTTTATCGAAAAAAGTAACGGGTTAGAAAATTGATCCAAGTCGTTCATGAAAGTATACTGACCATATATAGTACTTGTCTTTAGTTCGTTGTTTCTGCATGCGGCCCAAAAACTCAATTTGCAAATAACCACCAATACATATTACTGGTTCAGGCAACCTGAATGTTTGTATGCGATTTTCCTGGCATCAGATATATTTGTTCCATAAAATAACCATTAAATCAAACAAAACTTCACTAAAGCCACAATCACACATGAAAATTATACATAAAAAAAGAGAAAAAAAGAACTTATATCAAGATCGATTTACCTGAACCATCGGAAAATATTGGGAAGTATACGTCCAGACAAACTTGTCATCTGCACATACTTGTGACCCGATGACATTAACATATACAGGTTTCCAGGATTTTGGATGACTCATTCTGAACCTCACAAATCTTGCTGAGTAGATTGGATTTTCCTCTTGAAATAAAGCTGAGTATGCAAATTTAATCACTAATGACTTAAACGACGAGCATAAGAAAAAAATAAGTGTATAATATAGAACATACCTTGAAAAGGTGTGATATCAATGTAACACCCCACTTGGATAAGTGGACCGTTACGTGTATTTATGGCGTGTCATCAAAGCATAAGGTAAATGTCCTAAAACATTAACTGACCATAAAGGAAATACCGGAATCAAACATCGGTAATCCAAACATAAGCCCCAAAACATGAAAAGTAGAATACTGAAGAAAAGGACTAAACAATGTCCAAATAAGCAGAATAATGTAAGAAATGCATAAAGTAAGAAGTTTGGATAGCTTCCATCCAGATGCACATGCTCTCAGAATCCTAAGAGCGTCCTGGTGTACCTGCCGTTAGAACATGAAAGGAACTACGGCTGAGCATAACGCTCAGTGAACGGATATAGCATGATAAGAATGTACTGAAAGTAATGGAATAGAAGACAACAATGAAGCTATAAGACTGATATGTAACATGTGGTAGAACTCTGCATAAAATCTGAGAAACCTGATTCATAAATGCTGAAACTGAACTATAACTATTAATTCTGAAAACATGCATTTACTGTATTTTATTTGACAGAGCTTATATAGGTCACGTGCTGTAACAACCGTGCATGAATAACTGGAGGGGTGACCTCGTCATGCTGTAGAGGGGTGACCTCTAAATACTGTGCTGGGTGGAGGGATCAGCTCCAATGTGAAGGATGTAGAGCACACACCACATTCACCCTGATAACTTGTAACACATATAAGCCTAGGATGCATCCATACGCCCCATTAAAAATACTGATAAAATGGCCAAGCTGAGCTGAGTGGGACGATGCAGGATATCACTCTCCTGCATGTGAGTCACGACAACGGTGCCTCTAGTGGCGTGGTTACGGTACCTCCGTAACTAGTACATAAACTGGTCGTGCTTGTATATAATGCTCAGGCAATTTATTTAGTTATTAACATGATTACTGATAAACTTAAACATATACTGGGGAAAACATTTGGCTGAGGACGGGGAATCCTAATCATGCATAGAAAGGAAGTCCTTACTGAAAGGACGGAAAATTCGTACCTCTAGTCCAGTAACCGACTGAAGAAAGACTGAACGGACACTACTCGGGCTTCACGGAAGCTACAATAATGATAGACACGAATAAGTTATCTGATTTTATTTAATTTACTGTTCATATTGGCTTTCTCATTTATTTGTTTTATTTCTGGAAATCTGTACCTATATTAACTGATGAATCTGAGTTTATAATAATTCTTTTAATATATTTAACGACTTACCAATAATTACGATACGAACGTATTCTGACGTGATATTAATACTTTACTAAGTAACTCGTAAATAATATAAGGTTTCTTAATTTATAAAGTTTTCAAAATCATTTAATTTCTATAATAGAATTATACCTTTTTTTTTAAAATATTACAACTATTTTAATTTAATTCTTTTTAAATACACTTTAAACATTTATAAAAGTATAATTAACAAAAGGTATAATATAGAAATCTTCATTTTATTTATTATAATTATGTCCCGAGCCTACCGAGATACCCCATCTCGATCGCACTAACAATGCCACAACTATATTAAAATCTGTCTATATGAAATTAGTGACAGAAAAACCGAGTCACTAAAACTATCGCTAAAAGCTGCCCTTTTAAAACTGCATATATATAACAATTCTGCGACAGAAAGTTTTGTCGCAAAACTGTCGCTAATCTCATTTTAAATTCACTGTTTTTCTGTCCAAAACTTACCTGCTGGTTTTATAAAAGGTTTCTACTAATTCTAATAAAATACTAACCGTTTTAAAACTTCCAAACGCCCCCTTTTTATTAAAATCCCACGGTTGGGTTTTCTTGCTTCACGGCTGGCCAAAAGGAAACCGAGCCGGCCTGTGGCCACGGCTGGTCTCTCGGACAGAAATACATCAAAACCCCTTGGTCTCGGTTCCATGTATAAAAACCAAACCCGACACCTCCTTTACTATATTTACATACCTCGATTGGGGTTGCTGTTTTCGGCCGGCCAGAAACAAGAAGCACCACCGAGAGTCTAACTCTCGGTTTTTCTGATTTCCCAAGACTCGACTCCTTATGTTCGTTTATCATTCTGATTTGGGGGTTTGGTTGTTGTTCGTGGCTGGGCACCAAAAGAACCATCGAGACTTAAAAAGTCTCGGCTGGTGCATTCATAAACCCACCGAGACTGAATCAAATAAAAGAAAAGAGACAAGGGTATTTACCTTCTAATGATTACGAATGAAATCACGAATCAATGATGAAGGAACGAACTGCATCCCCCTTTTTTTTAAAACTCGGCGGCTAAAAAAAACCCCTAGAATTCTTCATTCTTTTTTCTTTATTTTCTGATTATGGCCAAAGGGGTGAACCCCCGTTTCTCCTTACAGTAAAACCGAACGGGCCTAAGCCCATTCCCCTTTCTTCTATATATATATTTTTTTAACCGGCCCAACTTATACTTATACAATTTTCATTTTTTTTTAGTTTTCTGAAACGTATCGGGTTTTACAATTCTTCCCCTCTAAAAATAATAATTCGTCCCCGAACTATAGATACGACCATAATGGGTTTTACAATTCTTCCCCTCTAAAGGAGAAATTCGTCCTCGAATTATAGGTAATAAGCTGATGAAGCTATAAGAACTGAAAGAACACGTAAACTGAAAAGACAAATAAGATGAAGGATAATTTATCTTCTAATTAAGACATAATGCTGCTGATAGATTTAAACCTGACATGACTGAAATGATCATGTAACGTGACATGGCTGAAGAGAACATGGAACATGACATGACTAAAATGATCATGTAACGTGACATGGCTGAAGAGAACATGGAACATGACATGACTGAAAGGACTTTACTGGATTTATTAAAGGAGAAGGAATGAGAGGTCCGGATGGACTCCTCCGTTTAGAGTGGCTTCCCGCTCAAAACGATTCCTTCAAAGGTCTAAACATAATGAACAAATCTTGGTCCTGATGACCCTGTCCTGATGATGCTGAATAGTTTATGGTTTCATACTTAAGATGGATTTTCTGAACCTGATAGAATGAATGAGCTATAGCATGTAGGATACACGAAACAATACGTACAAATATCCCGAAAAGATGACATTTAAATCTCGGAGAAACTGCTGAAAACATATAGGGACGAACTACGTGAACAATTGTGAACGTACTACATGAGCAATTGTGAACGTGGTTCGCGATCATAAAAGGAATGTTATGCATGAAGTATATCGTGAATGTGATACTAAAACATATCATGAACGTATGATGACTGAGGAAGGAATGCCAAACGATACGGCCTGAGATGTGAACGTCTGCCTGGTTATGGAATAGCTGTGCTAAACTTGAGTCTGGTTTCTCAAGCTTTCCGTATCCGTATTTGGTAATAAACCGTGAAACGTGTATTGCGAAATGGCACACGAACTTGAACGTGAACAATGTTACGAACGCTAATGTGAGCTTAAATCATGAGATATCACAAAGCATGAACTGAACCAGCATCATACTGCGAATGAGACTTAAATGTGAAAGTGAAAATAAACGTGAACGTAAATATGAACGTACATGTGATCGAGAACATGAACATGAGCGCGATTCGTGAACACTAATTTCGATCTAACAAGATTGTTGATGGAACACTTTAGAATCATACGATCTATTGCTGAATTTCCTGCAGATTTCTTACTGCGTAAACCTTTCGGGTAACAAGGACGTGTAGGCTGGGTTAACTGGTTAACAACGACTTAGATATCATCAAGCTTTGTCCGAGTCTGTGATAACTGACAACAACCTCCATGGAATTTTATCTCATTTCCGTTACGAAATTTCTAATGGTTGTAATAACTCATTAGCATGTCGGTGTCCTATCTTGAACCTGAGGTATGTCATGCATCCAGATATGAACATAGTTGCATCAATTATGTTATACTGCTTCTATCAAAATTCTGCCTGGGATTACGATACCTACTGGTGGAATCTGAGTGATTAGTCATGAAAGAATTTTGAGTCTGGGTAAAATGGATCTCTCGTAGCGTAGGATCTTATGGAATACAAAATTTTAGTGTAGGTCCTCTCCTTTATGCGAAAGCTTAGCCATAGAAAGCTAATCATGAGAACTTTCATCAATTTCTGCGGTAGTAGCCAACTGAATTCTAGGAATTTTGTACTTCATTCGCCGGCGTCGGTCGTGACCATCTGGTGATGGCCTTCACCTTCGCAGGATTATCTGAAATTCCTTTCTGCTAAAATAGTGTGGTCCAGAAATGTCACCTTGTTCTACTGGGATTCATATCTTGAAAGCTGTGTAAATAATTTTTCTCCTATCAGAGAATCTATTCCACTGTGAGAAGATTGTTATCTTGTACCTCTCTAGGATTTAGAAGATCAGAATGTTATCAAAGAACATACTGACGATTTTTGTCTGCGAAGTCATAAAAAAATTTATTCATAAATTTGATACTATAGCTGGAGCATTAGGGAGCTCAGAAGTATAATTCAAAAATTTTATAGTGACTATAATATGTTTCTCTCACCACTGATGGTGACATGATCATGAATTGTTCTGGAAATATATATAAGAAGTCATAGCAGATTAGATAAACCTGCTATTCGTGGAATGAACATCGATTAAAAAATGGTGATCTTCTCAAAATATCAGTGGTCGATACATGATCTCATGTTACCGGTCTTCTTCCTGATAGACAGAAACTACACACTTCCTGGTGGTATGCCAGGGTGAATAAAGCCTCATTCCGGTAATTCTTGCAGCAAATGATGCAACCCTTTTAACTTAGATGCAACTCTGGAATAAAGAGTTTTGGAAACAGGCGCAATTCTTGAGACAAGCTCGATGTTAAATTATGTCTCGTAGTTAGGAAGGAATTTCTGGAATGACATCTGGAAATTTTAGTATAATATGTTGATCATGGATTTGAGGAATTTTAGAAGTGAATTTATAACTGGTAGCTAAAAGTCTTCGTAGCTATGGACTGATAAGTCACACGCTTGTAAGGCAGAAATAATTTGTACTGATTTTTCTGACAGAAGTATAATGAATATATTCGGGATTTAGTAAGACGGATCTTGTCGTTAACTGAAAGGAAAACTTTAATAAAAATGGTGGTACTGCGGAATCTTTTCTGGCTGAGAGACAGGTAACTACCTGATTCAAAATAAAGCTGGCATAGGAACATGTGAAGTAAACATGGTGATTTTTCACTGAATCTGTTCGTCTGTAACCTCACAGAGTGAATGTTGCGTGTTTAACCTGAATCATACTCTAGTGGTGGTGGCTAAAATTTCAAAAGATCTGGTTCATGTGTGGCATAATAGAACGGGTATACCTCCTTGGAGGGTACCCTGAATTTCTGAGAGCCTGATTTAGCAACATATGGAGTTATGAGTTCTGACTCGTACTTTGAGAAGATATTCGTATGACGTGTACCATGACTGGTGACCTGATATGTGTCTTACGAAATGATACCTGAGACCTATGTCTTGACTTATGTCTTGGCACGTGTTTTAGTAGATGAATCTGAACAAGGTTGATTTTTTTTGTAACTGCTAGGATTGGCGGACCGGTTAGACTACTGACCTCTTGTATTTCTGGTCACGTCTGTTCCGGAGTTCCGATGGTTACTAACTGATTAATTATAAGTACGGTGGTTGTCACTACTGCTTTGTCTGTAACTTTATGACAGTCATTATCATGACCGTTATTCATGTAATTATTTCTGCTGAGTGGTCGGCTGGTTACCGGTTCCCACTCTTCTGACAGAAAGATTAGCTGAGTGAAGTGTGACATCTAACTGGGGAAGCAAAAGCATGGAATAGGATGGTAGTGTCTGATGGTTGAAATTTATTCTTGTCAGTAATTTCAAATTTATATTTTTCGTCCTTGTTCTGCAGAGTCTTCATAGTAAAAACGGCATCAGCATCTTGAGAAATCTCCAAAGTATCAGCAGCATCAACATTTGTGAGGTCTTCAAAGTGTTAGCAGCATCAGCATCTGGTACAATCTTCAACTCACGAGCAGCATCAGCACTTGGTAGGATATCGACAAGTGGCAACGCCTGAGATGATTGAGGATCGATTAACAATATCCATGGAGTAGGGTACCTGGAGTACACCTGGACTACTGTACATGAAGTACAAACTGAATACTGCACATGGAACATATTTGAGGCACTATACGTGGAGTACTCATGAAATACTGTACATGGTGTATAACTGAGACACTGTACATGGGGTATATATGGAATATTGCACGTGCACTGGTGGAAATTTTTTGGGATGATTGATACTGGTGTCAATTGTCTGACATGATCGAAGAAATAAATTGATCTAAACGATAGTAAACTGAACTGAAATGAGTAACATGATAGCTTGGTAATTCTTGCGTAGATTTAATGTTGGTTGCATAAAGAGCTCGAAAGTATGGTTTAATTGAAGTTCCAACAATGGTCAGTATGAAACATGATTAATGAAGGTCAATCATGATTTATCATGAAAACGGGTTTTACTGGAATTCTTGTGTATCTTAACATGAGAACATCATTACTTTGCTGAAAACATAATCCTCGTAAGGAGAACATGAACTAAATCAACATGAAGACGACCTCAACGTGAGGGTATGAAAATTTGACTGTTACAAAGAACATAAAAGTCTAATCAACTGAGGTGTAATATCAACTGATGTGGATGGCCATGGTTCAATCCACATAATTCAAAGAAGAAAAACATGAGACTAAGTATGGGCTATTCTGGTTCGATCCATACTGGTCAAAATTAATGAAATGTCCTGATATGACAAAGGTGAACAACTGTGGATCGGTTCACAAAACATCATTTGACTGAAAAGCAGGAAATTTGACTTGAGAAATGGTGAACGTTTATGGCTGGTTCACCAAGTGATATTTGACTGAAAACATGAATCTGTCATGAGTAAGGGTAAACGCCTATGGTCGTTTTACCAATACAAAATCGGAACGGGCAAGGGTGAACGCCTATGGTCAGCTCACCAAAACGAAAATTCGCTAAAAAGCACATGCGACTAAATATGGCTAGTTATGTACCAACCTTTTACTTAGTCAAAACTTTAAGAAAACTGACTGATAAATGAAGAAAATTGACTGAATAATCCATGAGAAACATGAAAGATAACAACGCCAAAATCTGGAGAGTTCTTGGTGACTACTCACTAGTCACAGGTCAAGTTTTAGAGCCTACAGGTCGAACCTTGCGCTCTGATACCATAATTGTAACACCCCACTTGGATAAGTGGACCGTTACGTGTATTTATGGCGTGTCATCAAAGCATAAGGTAAATGTCCTAAAACATTAACTGACCATAAAGGAAATACCGGAATCAAACATCGGTAATCCAAACATAAGCCCCAAAACATGAAAAGTAGAATACTGAAGGAAAGGACTAAACAATGTCCAAATAAGCAGAATAATGTAAGAAATGCATAAAGTAAGAAGTCTGGATAGCTTCCATCCAGATGCACATGCTCTCAGAATCCTAAGAGCGTCCTGGTGTACCTGCCGTTAGAACATGAAAGGAACTACGGCTGAGCATAACGCTCAGTGAACGGATATAGCATGATAAGAATGTACTGAAAGTAATGGAATAGAAGACAACAATGAAGCTATAAGACTGATATGTAACATGTGGTAGAACTCTGCATAAAATCTGAGAAACCTGATTCATAAATGCTGAAACTGAACTATAACTATTAATTCTGAAAACATGCATTTACCGTATTTTATTTGACAGAGCTTATATAGGTCACGTGCTGTAACAACCGTGCATGAATAACTGGAGGGGTGACCTCGTCATGCTGTAGAGGGGTGACCTCTAAATACTGTGCTGGGTGGAGGGATCAGCTCCAATGTGAAGGATGTAGAGCACACACCACATTCACCCTGATAACTTGTAACACATATAAGCCTAGGATGCATCCATACGCCCCACTAAAAATACTGATAAAATGGCCAAGCTGAGCAGAGTGGGACGATGCAGGATATCACTCTCCTGCATGTGAGTCACGACACCGGTGCCTCTAGTGCCGTGGTTACGGTACCTCCGTAACTAGTACATAAACTGGTCGTGCTTGTATATAATGCTCAGGTAATTTATTTAGTTATTAACATGATTACTGATAAACTTAAACATATACTGGGGAAATCATTTGGCTGAGGATGGGGAATCCTAATCATGCATAGAAAGGAAGTCCTTACTGAAAGGACGGAAAATCCGTACCTCTAGTCCAGTAACTGACTGAAGAAAGACTGAACGGACACTACTCGGGCTTCACGAAAGCTACAATAATGATAGACACGAATAAGTTATCTGATTTTATTTAATTTACTGTTCATATTGGCTTTCTCATTTATTTGTTTTATTTCTGGAAATCTGTACCTATATTAACTGATGAATCTGAGTTTATAATAATTCTTTTAATATATTTAACGACTTACCAATAATTACGATACGAACGTATTCTGACGTGATATTAATACTTTACTAAGTAACCCGTAAATAATATAAGGTTTCTTAATTTATAAAGTTTTCAAAATCATTTAATTTCTATAATAGAATTATACCTTTTTTTTTTAAATATTACAACTAGTTTAATTTAATTCTTTTTAAATACACTTTAAACATTTATAAAAGTATAATTAACAAAAGGTATAATATAGAAATCTTCATTTTATTTATTATAATTATGTCCCGAGCCTACCGAGATACCCCATCTCGATCGCACTAACAATGCCACAACTATATTAAAATCTGTCTATATGAAATTAGTGACAGAAAAACTGAGTCACTAAAACTATCGCTAAAAGCTGCCCTTTTAAAACTGCATATATATAACAATTCTGCGACAGAAAGTTTTGTCGCAAAACTGTCGCTAATCTCATTTTAAATTCACTGTTTTTTGTCTAAAACTTACCTGCTGGTTTTATAAAAGGTTTCTACTAATTCCAATAAAATACTAACTGTTTTAAAACTTCCAAACGCCCCCTTTTTATTAAAATCCCACGGTTGGGTTTTCTTGCTTCACGGCTGGCCAAAAGGAAACCGAGCCGGCCTGTGGCCACGGCTGGTCTCTCGGACAGAAATACATCAAAACCCCTTGGTCTCGGTTCCATGTATAAAAACCAAACCTGACACCTCCTTTACTATATTTACATACCTCGATTGGGGTTGCTGTTTTCGGCTGTCCAGAAACAAGAAGCACCACCGAGAGTCTAACTCTCGGTTTTTTTGATTTCCCAAGACTCGACTCCTTATGTTCGTTTATCATTCTGATTTGGGGGTTTGGTTGCTGTTCGTGGCTGGGCACCAAAAGAACCATCGAGACTTAAAAAGTCTCGGCTGGTGCATTCATAAACCCACCGAGACTGAATCAAATAAAAGAAAAGAGACAAGGGTATTTACCTTCTAATGATTACGAATGAAATCACGAATCAATGATGAAGGAACGAACTGCATCCCCCTTTTTTTTAAAACTCGGCGTCTAAAAAAAAACCTTAGAATTCTTCATTCTTTTTTCTTTATTTTCTGATTATGGCCAAAGGGGTGAACCCCCGTTTCTCCTTACAGTAAAACCAAACGGGCCTAAGCCCATTCCCCTTTCTTCTATATATATATTTTTTTAACCGGCCCAACTTATACTTATACAGTTTTCATTTTTTTTTTAGTTTTCTGAAACGTATCGGGTTTTACAATCAATCTCGGTGATAACACATATAGTACCACACAAATGATATATGAAAGCTTCTGGTACTTCTGGATTATCATGTCCTTTACTTGACCAATACTTGTCTTGAAATATTTGGCTACGACTCATAGTGTTGAAGATGCTTTCTTCAGGGTCATTATCAGTGCTCGATGCGCTTACTGGAAAAACAAGGAAAGACCTTGGTGGAAATGATGTACATGCCCAGAATAAAGAAGCGTATGCATTATGTTCTCTTTCTAAAGTGTTGTTTGGAGGCTCGTTACTAGCTGGTTCAATTACATAAGCTATGCTAGCGACATGAGGAAATACTCTCAAGCATAGTTGCTTATAAATTCCATTAGATATCACTGCAAAACAAGTTATTTATTGTCTGATCATTAGTATACCTCAAATATTAAAACACAGGTAATAAGTTTTACTCCATATACGATTAATTGTAATATTCTTGAATCACAGTAGCTGGTATTAACGACGGCATCAAACTCAGAGAAAAACCTATGATACTCACCAATATTTTGCCAATATTGTGATACAGCAGACGCACGGATTATATCAGCGGGATCATGCAAACATATAAGTATTTTAAGCACGGCGTCAACTGCTAACAACCACAAGAAGTCAATATGAGTCTTCATTTGCTGCTACATATAAACAATTTATCAAACCAACCTAAGCAATACAAACACAACGCATAAGTAATTTACGATCAACACTAGATGCTTAAAATTGAAGGATAATATGTACACAAAGTACGATAACATAAAACAGACAAATATACTTTCAAATTTTGCCATCAACTTATCATACAAAATAAAGGTAACTATAAACTATATAACACCATATTATGACTAGCAGTCGAATAATGCAAATAAGTTTCCATTTTTACAAATTATGTGCTTTGCGCAAACACATGTTTACAATAATACGCATTCATTCATATACACAGGGTGTGTGCCAACCTGCAAAACCGTGCAAATACTGCACGAGGTACAAAACACATACTAGAGACCAAATTTACAATTACAACGAGGATGTATTTATAGATTTTGGAAACCCCAAGCCCGCTTACTCCCCAAAAATAAACAACAAAAAATCATATGAAAGAACTTACTAATTAAAACTATTAGTCTATCATCACACATTGAAATATACTAGAAATCGCTAGTTGGCTATAATAGATCTAAAGTCGTATAAGTAGGATTGATCTACTAACAAAGTAGTAGATACTTATTCACAATCAAATTTTTGCATAAACCAATTCTCATACAATATCAACCAGGTAATCTAGAACTTAAAAAAAAAACAAAAACAACGTGATTTTTTCCATAAACTGAGATTTTAGTCTTGATTACATTACTTGAAGTAAAAAAAATATTAAAAAAAATTGATTACATTACCTGAAGTTATTTAGGAACGATTACGATTGACAGAGTTATAAGAAATGAGATTATGTCGGTTGTGTCTATAAAGATGTAGAATGTAAATGTTTCATGTTGTTTACAATTTTTATTGAATGGATATGGCTCAGGTGGTGTTATACTGTTTTTATATATGGATAAAACAATATCAAAGCCCAAATGTAATCTTTACCATATGTAAGTGATTTGTTTTGAATGATAATTTAATTTGTTCGATAAATAAACGTGTTTTAATGGATTAACTCGTTTCCAAGCTTATACACGTGAATTTTGTGCAATTTAACCATGAAAATATATCGTACTAGTTTAAAGATCCGTGGAATCACGATATTTTTTAAAGAAACAATTTTGTAAAAAGTTATGTGTGTGAATAAATTAAGAAGAACAACTAACGTAAACTTGGTGATTATGATTTGAAACAAATAATGAGTTAATAATTTAATTATTTAATCAACAACCAGGTTTGTAACAATTAAAACAATAAATACGTCGTTAAAAAAAGTAAAATAATGAATATTGATGCATTTTCGTCTCCAAATTTTATGGTCTTGAATAGCTATTGTATTCACTAAGCACTTATCAAGTTAATAGCCGATGTATGTTTCGTGAATACCAAATAATTTTAAAAACAATAAACGTAAATAAAAGTAGATTGTGATTAATAATATATTTTAATTTAAAATATAGTACAAGTCATGTCATATGTATAATGTACATGCCACTTGAATCTTGATCATAGAACTTAAAGTGTTTCTTTGGTGACGGAATTTGAAGTAATTTTCGAGATATTACCATCCTTATCACAAAAACGACAAATTTAAACCTTTTATGCTTTTGACTCTTAAAACTATGTTTGTCCATGTGCGAAATAGGACATGACATGTACAAAATAAACTTATGAAAACGATTGGATCTGACTCTTGTTAATTGTCATAAAAAAATGAAACTGACATAGGAATATTGTTTATTGACGATCTTTAGCAATAAACGTTTATCACACAAAGTAAGTCACAACCTAGGTTTGTATTCGTTATGAAAATAGATGTGAATGTATTGTATGGTCTATGAGATCAAAGCTATGTAGTCCATGTTTATTCCATAAACACTTAAATAAAGAAAAAAGTCATATTGAAAGGAAGCATAAGTTGTTTCAACTGTATTTGAATAAAATGTTTGCTAGTAGGGTACCGTGCGTTGCGGCTACGGATACCGTGAAACTAAAATTCCACAAGCGTAATATTTTATGAGTATACATATTTTTCAATCATAACTATAGTTTTAAGTTGGAATAATTATAAGCAATAATAAACTACTTCATACAAAAATAGTATTAAGAAATTGTGATGATTGACTGTTAAAGTCATTTGCTAATCTCTGTAACATGCGTCAAAATATTATATAGCGTGTAAATATAGAGAATTTTTGTAGTTTATATGCGTACACGTTTTCATATATTACAATAACCTTAAAATCTTCTTATTTGATATGTACGATTTAATCGAATTCATTAGCAAAATGATTAGTATTGCAATAAATTTGTACGAAAATACATACATAAACTATATGTGTTTTCGAATATGCAAATTTATAAAAAATTGAATGATCCAAAATCAAACGCACATTTAATATTAAACTTACATGTAACATTTCTGAATTTTGATCATTATTACGTAATCTTAATTACGTTATTATATATTTATTTTGACCACCACCTTTGCATGCATGTTCAAGACATTGTAAATATCTAATAATTACATATATCACATATAAGTTTAGACTTTTAAACTTTAAGGTTTACCACTCTTACTTATTTTCATTATTTTGGACACGTTTACATTAACCTTATCATACGATTTATCTAAGACATGATTTTATGTGGCAATCTAAACTACTACATTCTAGATTTAGCTATCACTTGCGTTTATCTTACTTATGTCGTGACTTTTATTTACATTTTGCCCTAGATTTGACTTAAACAACAAATTTACACAAGTTTGTGTTAATCAACATATCAGACAATCTATGAAAGACATTTAGCCAAATTTTGAATCATGAAAAGCCTCATGGCTCGTCCCATGTACACGTTACCGTTGTACAAACAAAACCAAACTAAATCTATCAAATCTAGATTTGTTAGTCACCTTGATTCGATCTTGTACTCCTTGCACCACATAAACCGAACACATCACCTTGTTTATGGATTTTCGGACCATAGTGATGATGCAAACTTTGTTTTACCATTTGATAATCTTGTACCCTAACAACCTAAATAAGGTTATGTACTATGGTTTGTTGATCCCAAACTTAGATCTATTAGCTTTTGTATTATCGAGATAAATCAAGTATAATACGAAGAGAAACTTTGTGTATTCAACAATCTACGTATTATGTGGAATTTAATACTTAGAACAAAGAAAAAGCAACAATCACGTATACCAAACTTTCAGTTGATTAGTATCAATAACAGTGAACAAGGTATGAAATTCGTATATAACATCTAACCCTAAGGTATCTTTTTATACACCAAGGAGCCTTGACTAATAAGCTAAGGATCAACTATAATAGGAAGTTATACAAAGGTAAATATAGAAAATAATCTTATTCGAACATATCTTCCTAAATAAACAAAACATGTTGATCCATGCAACCCTTGCAATCCCACAGTGCGTGAGAGTCTTCTCTTCAGTGGCTTCATGTCAGCAGCTACACAATGTGTGACAGCGGATAGAATATTTCTTGTCAGTGTTTAGATCCTCACTTGTCAGCGGCTAGGGACTTGGTCATTTTATTCCCAACAATCCTCCCCTAAACTTGATATTTACTCTAACTATCAAGTTTCTGAATAAACAAAATATACAGAGAGGATTCTTACAAGTATACTTATCCCTGAATATGAGTATGAATAAATCTCAAAAATTCAACACTCAAATCACTTGTGTAGTCAATCTTCAGCTTAGTCTTGATCATCTTAAATAAAATGTCTTGTGTCAGTGGATAGAACTTATCCACCAAAAAAATACTCTGAAAAATTTATAATACACAGATGACATACACCAGCTGCAGAAAATAATCTCCATTCCAAGCCACTTGAATCTTCCAAATCCAGCCATACTGGATCATCCTGGTCATCGTCAAACAACCTTCTAAAGGTTGACCAAATCCTTAATTCTCCAACAGTTATTAGAACAAAAACATCATACTATGTCTTCAACAGACCCTAAATGGTCTCCAAATCTTCTCTATCATACTTCCACACAAAGAGATAAGAGAAGTAAAAACTTGTACCTTACCACCATACCTAGTGAACTTCCAGAATCCTGTATCTTGATCCTTCTCATATTGTATTATAGGGTTTCTAAGTTCCACAAGATCTATAACAGAGATGTACAAAGAAGAAAGTTCCAAACTTGCCTTCAATATGCTTTCACTAGGCAAATTTGAATCTAACAAATCAAATTCTAGAAAATTAAGCTTATACCTTTCTTCCTTGGCCTAGGTACCTGTTCTGCTTTCTTCAACTTTATTTCCTCTTCCAATTCTTCTTGCCTTTCAACTGAGAGCTTGAAATGAGTGTTATGCTCACATATGTCAACCCAGATAGGATATGCCTTGTATTCCAGCTCTTCAAAAGACATTCGTTGAAACTTCCTCCAAGTTCATCCAGCTTGATTGCTTCTTAGCAACATTTTATATAACTCTCTCCTATGTGACTTAGGCTTCATTAGAACATTTGAATCTTTATTTGCTTCTATCATCTTTAAGTCCTTCTGAACTCTTATTAAATTCTCCAAACCCTAGATTCTCAAAGAAATTGAAATATGTTTCTCTATAGCACTTTCTTCATACCTATGAGATAATCTTGCCATCTGTGGCATATCATAATCAACCAGAAAAGCCAAAATTCTAAGCTTTTCCTTGGCTACTTCATCCTCACCATATTCCAACTATCCTGGCTCCTCTTCTTGATCCACATCTGGATCAAAACTATCCATACTAGCCTCCCTATCACCAGAATCCATGCTACCATACTCAGGACTAATTATTTGAGCTTCAATCAAACCTTTTTTTGCTCCTTTAGTTGTTCCTCGTGTAATTGATATGCGAATTACTGATCAAATCTTGTTTGTGCATCTTGCTTAGAAGAAGCATGTTCTTCTACCAAAATTCCTTTACGCTTATCTAATATATCAATGGAAGGTAAAGAAGTAGATACCTGTGTAGACATTTCTCTAATGCTCCATGGTGGTTGGGATACAACCAGTAGAAATTAGAGTGCTTTCAGTGGATGTAAACAGGTTGTCAGAGGCTAGATTAGGCATGACAATGGATACACCAGAACTGTCAGTGGCTGCAAACTTCCCAGTACTTACTTGATCCATAAGTTAAACAAAAGAGAGCTTAACTGGTGTTAAAAATGAATAATTAAACTCCCTTTTCTCCTTCATACCCATAAGAGAATCAACAACCTCCAATGTACTTATAGAGTCTTTCGAGAATTCTTTAGAACTTTTGTCACTCAAATTCAAATGCTCCTCCCCTTTGTAAGTCTCCTCTCCAATATCTATATCTGAGGACTGAACCATGAATGTCCTCCTTGGCTTACTAGTAGCTTCCAAAATAACAAGTCTCTCCCTCAACTATGTGAGTTCAAGACCCTGTGTTTTGAAAGTTTTGTACAAGTTATGTATTTTGCTTTTGCAAGCTAATACAAAATTTCTTCAATTCCAAAGGTGTTAAAGGTTCTAGACTGCCCTCATCCACATTCTGGAAATTAATCCTCAATTTAGATTCATTGAACATGGGGATGGACTTACTTACAATAGGACTGGCTTAACCTGCTACTAAGCCAGTGTCAATAGTCCCAACCATCTCCATGTCACTAACCACCCTTGTGGTAGTGGTTTCCTCTACTACAAGGTTAAAACCACCAGGGGAGACACCTCAATGACTCTTTGGTGTTTAGAAATCCTAAATTATGGTGGTGAAGAGGATGGAGGGATGTTTGGGTCTACAATATGTTCATCAGTGGGTACAGTTTGGGTGTCAGGGGGTAGAGACAAGGTGGCAGTGGTAAAGGTTGAGTGTCAGTGGGTTGGGAATCAGGTACAGGGTCATCAATTTCCATAGCTATTCCATGGTCAGGTGAAGGTGGTTGGTTGTGTTGGTCAGGAGCTACACCAACAACTTGAATAAGATCAAGCATAGGTTGAGTCAAAGGCAACTCATGGTCATGGGTGTTCAAGGGTTTGCATAGGGATGTCATAAAAATGTGTATGAGTAATAGTACATCCCTCTTGAAGTTAAAAAGCCATTTGTAATAACCTAGGGTAGAGTAAAGACATTTTACTACCCTTATTATTTAACATGCCTTCAAAAATCATTTTAGAAAAATTATATCTTTGTCCAGAAACCATGAAAATAAGAGCACTACCTATGGAATGCTTGATCTCATCAAAAGCATAGGATTTTAGACTCAAACGTTGAAGAAGGACATGTATAAGGAATTTCTAGGCTGGGGAAACTAGTTTTTATTAAATTTGGAAATACGGCCTACTTTTGGAAGACTATACCTCAATCCGGTCAACCCTTCATGTAGCTCCTCAATGGGAACTGTAACACCCAAAAAATGGACCAGTGGAAGCGCTAAAGCTCGGGGGCTGTTACGTCATAATAACAAAGTCCAAGGCACAAGAGAACGACTCTAAATGAAACGTTTTTAAAAGAATTTACCTCGTTGCATTAGAGTTAGAATTACAAGGTTCAAATCATATACAAGTTTAAGCAAGTGCAGCGAAAAACAAAGTTTAAATAACAACAATGAGGTAAAAAGTTTATTAAGCATCAGCAAGTCTTCAAATCCAAGTACAATATGCATGAGACTCCAAAGCAAGCAACAAGCAAGTAGTTCAACACCTGTGATAAATGCTTAAAGTGTCAACAATGGCTGTTGAGTTCATAGGTTTAAGTTAAAAGCATAGCATTCGATTTTGGACCACAAACAACATGTTTAAAGCATATGAGACCATTATAGGCGATATAATATCATGCATATGGGAATCAGATGTGATAATATAGTTATGATAGCACTAAGCTCATGACACCGAGGATGATGACAAGAACGTACAATTGATGCACGCGTAAAATATAAGATTGCCCCAAGTAGGTGCCTAACCCATGGCCACCTAGCAACAACCATATGATATACGTCGGTTTGGCATGGCGATGTATTTGAACACCCGGACGGGGTTGTCAAACCCCAATAGATCTATCCATAACATAAACGCCTACTCAACCAGAGTAACTAACGGTTCATGATAAAAGGGGACTAGTGGGCTATCGCTACTTAGGCATATCACACATAACTATTAGCAAGGCAACAATGTAAACAGATTTTGCGTCAATCAGGCATGAAACAAAGCATTTATCTCACCCAGATGATTAAACATAAAAGACAGTTTTATAAGGGCTATGACTCACCTCAGAATGCAGCAGATTTCGCAGCAGAATATGAAAATCACATATGCAGCAAGCACAATTCGCAACCTAAATATATAACGCTAAGTTAGGTCGTAGTCAAAGAATGCAATAATGCACTCGTCACACGTGCATGGCACGCTTTACCACGGTTTAAGATATAAATATATGCTCAAAATATATGTTGATGTAATATTCGACCAAACTTATAAGTATAGAAAATATCGTGTCGAATTAATATAAAATTTGACAGCCTTTTGGCGCTACTTTTAATTTAGACACTTTAAGAGAAACCTAAACTCACGTTAATTAAACTCGGCCAAATCGCTCTTAAACTAAAAACCTCAACCCTAATTAATATAACTCTACATGAAAGTTTATGTCCCAACATCGTACACAAACAATTTATAATTTCTAAGACTTTGACAAAATAATCATTGATTACAATATGAGAAAATTATATATACCCCTCCCACGCGATGCCCCTATTGAAGAAGTATGAGTAATGTTTTATTGAAATGAGTGTTGGGAACAGTCGGACCATAAAGGTGGACCACTTTTGACAGCTCAAACTTTATATGCACATTTATTCCCCCATCTCTCTTTCGTGTATATAACAGCAGCAGGGAAACATCATTTTGAAACCATTTTAGGACCTCCCTGACTTGTGTCTCTCTCTCGTCGACTTTAGTAAGGAAAATAAGAGCTAGATTGCTTTGCCTTCTCGTCTCTCACTCTCGAATAGTATTTAAACATTTTCCCTCCAATACCCCATCTCCCTCTCTCTCGTTAAACGAAAACCTCCACCATTTTTTATTACTCTCGACACTCACAATGTCAAATCTCAGAAAATCTCAATAAAGCTCTCGCAAAACTCTCATCATGCTCTCGACAAAACCTTCACAGATCTCACAACAAGTCACGACTTAAAAACCCAGTTTCAAACGTACCCATTTAGCTCAACTCACACAAAAATGTCATACCAACGTGATTTTTGAAACAAGTACAAAACTCTTGACATGAAACTAATTACGAACGCTTGCTAGAACTCGTTTATATATACAACTACGATGCAATGTTTACTAGATCTTTGTTTGAAAGCCATATATTTAGCATGTTTACTTTCCGAAAACATTGTGGTAAAAGATCATGACATATGAATAATGATAACAACGAATGAAAAGACAAGGAAAAGTAGGTTTGTGATGTAAACCTTGAGCTCTTCTCAGTATGACAACGGCACTAGTAATCCAAACGAGACTAAAACGCTTTGAACAAGGAAAATACCCACATCGGCAACATACTCATTTGGCGAACAACATCTACAACTGATGAGACTGCTTTTATATATAGTCTCATCGTCCAAATCGGGCTTAAAACACTTAAAATATCATTAAAATACCAAAAAATATGCCTATGTTTGTTGATTGTGTATTTTAGGTACGGATATCATGAAATCAACAAAAGATCACAAGAATCAAGAAAAAACGAACACGGGAAACGAAGCCGCAAAAAGAACCGGACCCGAATCATGATTTTCCATTGAAGTCCTTGAAGTTTTGAAGATTAATAAGTGCGAAAACACTTATCCTTTTACCACTTATTTCCAATAATAACAAGACCAAAACGTGTATTTTATGTCGTAAAAGTCGGAATTATGCGTGGTTTGTGTTTTTATTGTGTTTTAGGACCAAAAGATGAAAAAGGAAGAAAACACGGGCTTTTATCGAAGAAAACGAGAAAAGACGAAGTCAAAAGATCAAGAGTGCAAAAAGAACGGAAGTCCAAGGCCTATTCTGAAGATTTATCGAAGAAAAAGTCTAAAGACGGAAGTTTAATGAAGTCAAAGAACTCAAGTCTAAATAAGTGAAGAATTTATAAGACGAGTTCAATTAATCCCGAGACGACGTCAAGAAAAGTCGAAGAACTTAAAAAACGAAGAGCCGAGAAGAAAGAAAGAGGAGGCAACACATGCACCTCTCCATTTCCCTATAAATACCATCCTAAACACATTAGGAGGGGAGTTAGCTAGTTTTATTTTTCTTTGTTTTATTTTTCATTTTTAGAGAGAGAAAGTGTTTAACTTTCTCTCACTAAAACTTCATCTTTTCTTTCAAGTTAAGCTTTCTTTAATCTTTGTATTTGAGTTTTATTAATCAAAGTTAAGTTTCTTTTATCTTTAATCTTCTTCTACCTTTCTTTATTTTGATCTTGATTCGTTCTAATCTTTGAGTTTGTTTTCATCTTGATGCTTATGTGATTAAAAAGTTCATCTTTTTATTCCTCTATAAGTTTTTATACGGATTAAGCTTTGAGCTTGACATGCTTATTGGCTTATTTTGTGTTTAGCTTATTTGTTTCAAAGTTATATTAAAGTATTCGTCTTTTTAAAGTTTGATTTAAAAGTTTGCTTATTTAAAGTTTTGAAAAGTTATTATTCGTGCTTATTTGGTTTGTTTCATTTTAGATTCGATCAAGTTTTGGATTGAGCTTATTGAAAATAGCTTAATACTTAGCTTATTTTTCGAGTACATACCATCGGAAAGGGTAAACCCCTTTCCAATTTGACATTCCGACTGCATCACCTTCATTCCGATCATCTTGATTGGAAAAGGATTTTACATTCCTTTTACATTACTTTTGCATTCCTTTTGTATTCCGACCAGCATTCCAATTGCTTGGTCAGAAAAGGGTTTTTACATTCCTTTTACATTCCTTTTGCTATCCTTTTACATTCCTTTTGCATTCCTTTTACATTCCTTTTACATTCCTTTTACATTCCTTTTGCATTCCTTTTACATTCCTTTTGCATTCCTTTTACATTCCTTTTGCATTCCTTTTACATTCCTTTTACATTCCTTTTACATTCCTTTTGCATTCCTTTTACATTCCTTTTGAATTCCTTTTACATTTCTTTTGCATTCCTTTTACATTCCTTTTGCATTCCTTTTACATTCCTTTTACATTCCTTTTACATTCCTTTTGCATTCATTTTACATTCCTTTTGCATTCCTTTTACATTCCTTTTATGCATTCCAATCAGATTCCGATTAGCAACATTCCGATGGGATTAATCCCTTGTTTTTACAAAGTTTACAAGTTTTAGATTCATCAAGTGTTCAAGTATTTTCTAATCTTGTCTTTAAGTTTTCAAGCATTTATTTTTTAACTCGTTATTTTAGTTTAATCTTTAAAGCTCTTATTTTACTCAACGACAATTTTCATACTTGCTTTTAGATTAAAATAGATAACCAAACCATTTTCATTTCCACCAAGAACAATTGAGTCGCACTTTCTACCAATAATCAATTCGAAAAGATTGGAACGAAATTATTTTATACTTGGTTAAAACCTTGTATTAAAGATTGACAAGATTGGTCCCTCATCTTTTGAAGACTTGGCATTTTATACCCTTGTAAATACTCAAAATTACTTGTGGGTCCCTAAAATATCAAGATGTGCATGAATGGTCCTTGAAATATGATGAATATGCAAGATTTTCCCTTGGAACAAGTTATGATAACTTTTTGTGGCAAAAGTCTAAAAAACCAAAGTTATTATAAAGGGATTGCAAGTTTTTGAGTTGTTATTACTAAGTGGCAAACATATGGGACATGAGGGGCTTATTGTGGCAGACAACAAAACTTTACCCACCCAACCAGACCATTACATGTCACCCCACTTAAATTTTCAACCAATCCCCACTCACCCCAGCTCAACGTCACAACCCACTTGTTTATATAACTGATTTGGGAGGCAAACACATTTTTCAAATATAATTAACCCCTAATCCACATCAAACCTTACCTGCTAAACACCCTAATCCCACGAACCCTAAAATCCTAATTACTTCAAATCAAAGGGTAAATTGATAATACCTTGCAGATTGATAATTAGTCCCATTATTAACCCTTCCCACTCATAAAACACTTCACCCATGACCACATGAGGGTCCCCCATGTTCCCCTGCTTACCCAAAGATGGAAATAAGAGTATCAACTCAGAGGATCAACGAACCAGCATGAATCCTTTCTCCCAAAGGTTTCATTTAACGCTCAAGATCAATCAATACTAGCTGGATCATCACATGTCTTCAAGACCAATTTCAAAATCATTTGACCAAAGGGGCAACAAAGGAATTTCAGCAGATTAGGGTTTATTGTTTTGTGTGTAACCTGCTAGTATGAGTAGTTAATCTGTTTGTTTATGCTTATTTCAGTCATTTATGCATATTTTGGTAGTTGTTAATCAGATTTGAGTTGTTTTGACCATAAGTCCTTTGTTAAAGTTTGATTTCAGATTGATTAGGGGTGTTTTGGATTAGGTATATAGGAAAGAATTGGACTAGTATTGGGCTTGTAATCTGCTTAAACCACCTCATTCAGGGTAGTTATAGGTTAAAAAGACAATTGGTTTCAGTTTGTTTGAGTAAAATAGGATTTGCTTGTAAACAGTTTGGTAAAAATCAGTTTATACAATCGCAGACCTAGAACTAAGTTGTTTAGTTAATTATATGTTTAAATCTTTGTAATCTATTGGAGTTAGGATATATTTAGGTTTGTTTATCAGTTATTTGTGTTTTGGTTGGTTATTGAGCTATTTGGGCTGCCAAAAATCACCCATTTGGTCATACAGACCAGCTTTTGGCACCTAGACCCACCAGTCATATCAGCAACCTGCTTTTGCCTTGAGTGTGTGAATTGTGTGTTTATCTTGTGTGTTTTTGCTATATTGTGACTCCCCACAACCCAACTGGTTGTGGGGTGCCTTATCTTGCCAAAACAACCACTAAACCACATCAAACGAGCCAATCAAGCCTTCAAAAAGCATCAATGATTTTTGTGTGTTACCTGAGAACGTTCCCCCCTTGGTTTTGTATATCGGATAACTCTATTTTTCTTTATTAATCATACTGTAGCATAATTTTGTCAACTGGGCATGATTTGATCTTCATTTCAGCTTTAATCTTGTTAATTTTTAGTTTTATTGTGTTTGTGAGTTGTTCAGAGTCACCAAGTCAAGTTTTTATAATAAGAAAAATAAAACAAAAGTTTTCACCAAAAATGACGTGGCCATGACTTGAACCTGCGCCACTCCTCTCACACACCAACACCTTAACCAATGCGCCCTTGGGTCTTTTACTGTCAAGGGTTGCTTTCCTATATTATTTAAGGCGTGTTTGTTTTTTAGCTTATTTATTAATCCGAATCTTAATAAGCTAATTCCAACTTATTTGATAAGTCTTTTTACTGTTTTGCATTTTTCCTTTGTTTTTCAAGTAATTTAAGACTTTTTGGTTCAAAAATTATATTTTTCACGTTTTCAATTATTTTTATGATTATTTTTAGATTAAATTTTAAAAAGTAATTAAAAATAGAAAAAAGTATTTTAAAAATTTGGAAAAATCATTTTTAGGTTTTTAATAGTATTTTAGAGGTTTACGAAGAAAAAAGTTTTCATTTTAACTTACTTTTAATTTTATCGAATTTTTGGTTTTTAATTAAACTTTAAAAATTAATATAAAATTATTAAAAAAGTTTTAGAAATTTTTGTTTGCATTTTTGTCTAATTTATATTTTTCTTGATTTAAGGTAATTTTTTGACCACTTTTAATTTTTGTCGAATTTTACGGTTTTATGTTTTTTACGTCGTAGGGCAATTTTTAGCGTAATTCGTCTTACTTTTCCTTCTTTTCTCATCCAAAAACGTCACTAATCTAAACCTTGATTTTATATATTGACATACAAAACAAAGCCATTCCTCGAGGAACAAACTCACTTGTCGGTTTTACGGTTTTTAATTGAATCTTAACGTTTAATACTTGCCCATAATACGTCTTTTTCCTAAAAGCGTATTTTACCTACATCAACAACCCTCGACCAATTGTCCCGCGTGAACACGTAACTCTAAGCCCTCAAACTGAACTCGCGTTGAAGACGATGGAACCACTTCTCGAGCACAAGCTATAGCCCACTCAAACTAGAAGACCCGCACCGACGAATGTACTCACTTCCCGTGTATGAACAGCATGAACCCAGAACGTCTTTCGACGTTTGTGTTGGTGAAGAAGGAGGTGTTTTAATGGCTGTGGTACACGTTTTTAAGAGATAATGGTAGCCATTTTTGGTTAGTTGGTTATTTATGTGATAATGTTTTGCGAATGAGGTGTTTCGTTTGTTATAGTATTCGTTTTTAGGAAGGGTTGATAGCTATATATGTGTGAAATGAAGTTTACATGATGATATGGAGATAGAAGGATGAGGTGATGGAGTTTTTATGTCTATAGGAGAGTTGAAGGTTTTTGGTTTTGGAAGGTGAAACTTGTGAATGGATAATGGTGAAGATTGGGAATGAACAATGAGATGATGGAGATGTATATTAAATGTAATATGCATGAGTAGTAGGGGACAAAAACCATCCCCCTAAGGTGAAAACTTAGGACATGTACCATGCTTAGCAGTAGGAAGGGCATGTGGGAATTTGAAATTCAAAATAAGCTATTTGGGTGTCTTGATTTGAAAAGGAAAATGGTATCCTATGAAGCATGACAAAGTTATGTAGCATAGTGGGGCATTTGTTTTATTTGTGAGATGGACATTTATATGTGACATTGTGAAGTAGAACAAAAGAACTGAAACTACAACAAAGTGTTGTGAATGATAGGCGGACCGACGGGTTATGAGTTAGCAGTAGTATTCCGACGTCGATTTGACATAGCGTAAATAATGTTTGAATCCGGATGTATGCGTCGTATAAGTATAAAATTACAAATCTATAGTTTCGTAAAGTCACGCGATACGTTAATTAAGTAATCGTACATAACATAATTATAACAACAGTTGTGCAAATAATTATTCGCACATTGTTATGTACACATACGCGACCAACAATTAAATTTCAGATAATTCGCGCAACGCGACACAGATAAATCCTACACAGATTATGCACATGTATAAGAATTAAATTTCAGATACGTTTAAATATTGATCGTAAAATATTACACAACCAATAGTGACACACTCGCAGTGTTCACAGCAACACAGACTGAGCACGGTCTAAGCAAATCCACGCCAGCACACGTTATTTCACAAAATAAGGGAACGCTTCCTAGATAAATAGCAATTTAGCACATAGTTTACTAAATAAAAAGTCTAGGGGCAAAACTGCAAATCTTATAAAGTATGAAAATTACCGAGTGTTACAGGAAGACCAACTCCACCCAAATTATAGCCTCAGTCCTATTAGGGTGAACAACTTTGATCTTAAGATGATAAATGTCAACAACATTATCAAGTTCTGTATCATTATTGGTCATGTGGTGATTAGCCCCATAATCAGTTAGCTTCCCATTATAATTCATATCAGTCTTAGCACTAGTGGTGGACCAAAAAAACTTGTTGAAATTTTCATTGAAAATTTTGCTAGAATTAAAATATGTACATGCCATATTCATTGGCATGCACATTCTTTATAGTCCCATTGTTATCCTTAATACGAGAGAGTAAAGTATCCATTTGTTCATAAAAAACCAATATCACAAGTAGAACCCACATAATTATTAGATACATTTTTCCCTTTAAAATTTTGACTAGATTTTTTCTTCCCAAAGTCACTGGGGTACCCAATGATCTTAAAAAACCTATAAATGGTGTGACCATTGTACCCATAGTTCTCACAACACAACTCAGCATTTGAGGTAAAATTAGGTCTATTAGCATTCTGATGTTAGGTCTAAATCTAGAGGTGCTATTGGTAGGTCTGAAATTGTTGGTGATAGGTCTCAACACATTAGTATCAGGGTTTTGATTTCTTTGAAACTTGTTTCTAGTGGGCCCATTTGACAAGAAGGCAGAGGTCTGGGCTCTTTGGGAAGACCCAAAACCACTACCAAATGCAATTATGTGAGACTCCTCACTAGAGATAATGGCATAAGCTCCTTTCACATCAGGGAGATTCTCCCTAGACAAAATAGAACTCCTAATACTCATGTAAGAATCATTAAGCCCCATCAAGAATGGAATAAGTTTCAATAGTTGATTATATTTTTTAAACTCATTAGAAGATGTGCACACACAGTTAGGCAATTCAATCATGGCATCATATTGTTTTCAGAAAGCATTCAACTTATGATAATAATCAGATAGGTTAGAGCTATTTTGTTTTAAGGTGTTAATCTTATGATGTAAATTAAAGATAACAGACCCATCAACTTTGTGATACGTCTCTTTTAACTCTTTCCAAACATGTTTATCCTTTTTTCAAAAAATCTGTCCAAGGAACAACTCCTTAGATATAGAGTTAAGAATCCACCCCAAAACCACAACATTAACCCTATCCCATTGTTTTCCCAAAACTTCATTAGTTAAAGACCTTTTGCAAGTTCCATCAATAAAACCAGTTTTATTTTTCGCTTCCAAAGCTAACAACATAGCATTAGCCCAAACTTGATAATTTTTAGTTCCTTTTAATTTGACAAACACAACAGTTAATACTGCTGAGTCATTAGGGTGTAAATTCAAAGGATTGCTCACATCTAACTTACTGATGAGTGTGACTAGATTAGTGACACTCTCAGTATCAGATTCACTATGTTCAGACATGGTGAAGTTCAACAAGGTCAATACTCAATCCAAAGCGAACTAAGTTCCCAGGTTTCTAAACCACTTAAGGTGACAGGTAAAGGGCAAGGAAAAGGATGAGGGTATAGATAATAGGGTAAAAAAAATAAATACGCAACCAACAACCCCAACAAGAGAATAAGAAACAGGTAATCAACAGTAAATAATAAGAAAAAACACTTAGCAAACAAAGAGAGAGTGAATAGAGGCGTTATAGTGCACGCAAACAAGCACAATCGAACGGTTACTCCTAGATTCACTTAGTCTAGGAAGTAACAAAACCTCTAATGAACAAACCTTAATTTTTCTTCTCGGGAAAATTTAGGAAAATCACCAAAACGAATAGATCCACCACCGAGACAAACAAATCCGTCACAGTAACCAGCACAAATCAATCAATCTTCCAAAAAAGAGTGAAACCTTAATTTTTTTCTTGGGAAAAATCAAGGGAAATCACCTTAATCGAAAGATAAGCCAACCAATTAAAATAATCAGTTACAAATTAATAATCACCACAAGATCTCCGAAACCCTAATTTTATGTCAAAAAATTAAAGAAGTAAAACAAAAGATCTAAGTGTAATATTAACAGATCCAACTATTCAATAGCAGATCTTTCCAAAAATGTATATATAAACAAAAACCCCTAAATTGTTTCAAAACCCTAAAAAGTTTTCATTGATTTTTAATAACCAGTCTCTGATACCATGTAGAAAAACATGATTCAAGAGATCCGAAAACACTTATACTTCTATTAATCAAGATTTAGAAGATCAAAACCAGAAAAACATTAAGACTACCACTGCTAATCAGTTGTAGCCATATTATCTACATGATAATAGACTTACAAATTTAAAACATAAAAGAAAGAGTAAGATCAAATTAGGGTTTCAAGATTAGATATATAGAGAGAGAGTATTATCAGAAAACACATAAATACTAATGAGATAAAACCCTAGAAACATTAATAGTAGAAGTCTAATACAGCCGTTGGGCTTTATGTCCATTGGGGTTGGGCTGGAACAAGGTGGGCTTGGGCTAGTTTAATAACTTTGCCCATGTGACAAGATAAATCCCTCATATCCAGAGCAGCTTCCACAACAAATCCAAAAGGCTAACTGAGACAATGAAACAAACAGAATAAGACCCTCATAGTTATACAGGCTATCAGATTATGTCTAACAATTTTAATAAGCCTCATGCATGTCTTAGAACTCAGGAAAGCGACCATGGCTAACATAAGTGTGACTAATATGATTAGATGCAATCATGGCTCGATCTGGCTGTCATAGGCTAATGCCCACATGATCGGTAAATGGTAGAGAAGCAGCCAAAATATTCATCTATGATTTCGGCTAAGATAGGACCAAAAAACTAGTTCTCACAATATATACCATCTAGTTTAAGTACATGTCCCCGGAAAAACCGAAGCGCAAACATAGTCACATGCATCACCACAGATGCTAATCCAAAATAGATCAAGCTCATGCCCTGCATTATCTATCAAACCATTATTTGTCCTACCAAACTCCAAAGCTTTATGGTGCAGTTGATTGAATCATTTCCACATAAATTTGAAAGTTTCGCAGAGACGGATGTAAAGGAACCATAAAAGTATCACGTAATATCCCAACCATGTACATTGCTTGAGAGTATTGCCTCAATTCGCTAGCATAGCTAATTATCTAACTAAACCAACCTATAACTCCGAACCAGCTAGTGGTGATCCTCCTAACAACACTTTAGAAAGAGGACATAAGACATATTCTTCTCTATTCTGGGTGTGTACATCATTTCCGCTAAGGTCTTGCCTTAGTTATCCAGTGAGCGCGTCGAGCACGGAAATTTCAACACATGTATTGGTCAAGAAAGGACATGATCATCCAGAAGTACCAGAAACTTGAAATATTATTTGGGTGGTACTATATGTGTTATCACCGAGATTGATATCACACCTTTTTAAGGTCTGTTCTACATTGTACACTTATTTTTTCCTCATGGATTATTCTGATGATTAAAATTTGTTTACATACATAGCTTTATTACACGAGGGAAATCCAATCTACTAAGAAAATGTATAAACTATTAGGCTCATGTGCATAATATAAATATAATTAGTATGGATTTAGATGAAAGTATGAAAAGCATCCACTTTATGGCTTCCTTTGGATGAAATACTTTCACTAAACTACCCACATATAGTCTTTCCACCAGCATATCATATAGTCTTTCCATCAGCTTCTTACTAAATTTCCTTAACTGTAATACATGACCAAAGAAGATTATAGATGATACAAATTCATTTCTATAACTTGAAGAATGTTGGTAGTAATGATAATTTTGTTTATCAGTTAGCTTTTTCTTATGTTCATCGGTCACTATACCTCCCTTAAGCTTACGAGTTTATTATAACATTGAAAGACAAAAGAGCATAAGTATTGTCAATAAGCCTTTCACTCTAATTTTTTTGATCACATTTAATGGTAAACAATGTAGAAGCAGAACAAAATACACAATAAAAACCTCTATCTTTAATTGTTAAGTGCAAGTCTTTAAAATATGTTGTGTTGAGTCGGGAAGGAAGACACATGTTACCATCACGGCATGAAATCTATCGACCATAAACATGAATATCCGAGTCAAAGTGTCTTAAAAACCATAATTGCTAAGTTCAAAGGATGTGCGAATCTTTATACTTCGATCTTAATTATTCAATAACGGTAGATAGAAAATCAAACCATTCACTAACTATGATATGATTAATATTTATTGCTACCTGCTTAACCACGAGCAAACACATACTTGCTCCAAAATCGAAAATAGCCTGAATACTCCCATTTCATATAAATCTGATACGATTCTGGCAGAGACAACTATTATTATTTATTTTATTAGCTTATTTACTTTCCTTTTATTGGAGTATTGTCTTAGTCAATAAGTTAAGTATTCTTATATATAGAGATAAGAGGGCTGTAATATGATAGGCAGAGATATATGATTATGTTTTATTTTGGTTTATTGTTTTCTTAGTTAATTGGGGAGTCGGTTTATCTCGCTAATATATGCCATCGGGGGAGTCGGGTTATCCCACTAATATAATCTATCTATCATTTTATCTCTTTTATCAATCCAGTTCGTATCAACTGGTATCAGAGCTATTTCGATTCTAGGGTTTCAAAAAAAAACTACTGTTCATCCGAACCACTATTCACCAGCAGAAAATACTATCATTGCCGGAGTTACTATTCATCCAGAAACACCACATCAATGGTGGCGAATATGAAACAATACAAGTTCGATCAGCAGTTGGCTGAACTTATGAATGCCATCAAAACCCTACAGCTGGCGACCATCACACAGCCGCCACTCTTTACCGCCATGGCACTGCAGTCGTACACCATGCCACTGCAGTCATACATCACCATACCGCTGCAGTCATACACCACCATGTCGACAATCACCACACCACTGGCCACCCTATAGCCGCCTCTCCACATCCAACTGTTGCAATCATACACCACCATGTAGCGCACCACCATGCCGCAGCAGTCGTACACCACCATGTCGCTACAACAACCCTATACCACCACTACATCGAAGCTGCCAACCTTTGCCCTCACCACTTTATCTACCACTAAGGTACCCATAATAACTCATTGTGCACCAGTGAATGATGCTACGGATCGCTTGTTGCTGCCTGATCTTGTTGAGTGCAAGACTGTAACGAAAAAGAAAGATACTGAATCTCTCAGCGAGGAAAAGGCCAAAATAACAGTTAAAACGCCTCAACTAGTGACACCCATGGTACATGTAGTAATGACCACGGTGCCAGCAAGACCGATTCAAAATTCTTCATGTTACGATAATTTGACATCTGATCAAAACAAAAAGACTACAGGAAAAGGAGTCGGTAACGAGGGGTTTGATTGTGCCTTGAATAAGAGTAAGGGGTCTCGTTTGGGTCTCTGACACTTTTCTGCCAATAGAAAGAGAAAGAAAAGGAAAGGGCCTTTCGTGTGGACGAAATCAAAGTCTCGTGTTGTCATCAAGGTTGGGTAATCTGAAGCTATCGAAGGCAGGCTGAATTGTGATAATAGATTAGCAAATTATGAACAGTCATGCCAACGCTTTTTGATGTTTGATGATGCCCCGCAAGGGGGAGAATTACAAGTCAAGACTTAGGATCCCGGAATCACACGAGGCAAATTTTGGAACAACACCTTGAGGACAAGGTGTTTTTGCGGGGCGGAGTAATGATACGATTCTAGCAGAGAAAGCTATTATTATTTATTTTATTAGCTTATTTACTTTCCTTTTATGGGAGTATTTTCTTAGTCAATAAGTTAAGTATTCTTATATATAGAGATAAGAGGGCTGTAATATGATAGGCAGAGATATATGATTATGTTTTATTTTGGTTTATTGTTTTCTTAGTTAATTGGGGAGTCGGTTTATCTCACTAATATAAGCCATCGGGGGGGGGGGGGGGGGGGTCGGGTTATCCCACTAATAAAATTTTTCTATCCTTTTATCTCTTCTATCGATCCGGTTCGTATCAAAATCCTTGTTCAACAATTTAGTGGCATCACAGTTGCATCAGTCTCTGCTACTGGCAGTGCTGTTGTGGTTGGTGCTGCAGATTGTGACCATGCTAGCAGTGCCAGTAGTACCGGTGGTGGTGCTACTGGTGGCAGTGCTGAAGTGTCTCTAATGTCCCTTTTAATGGAACTAGATCCGAAACTAATATTTATGTTCTTTCACAATACTTGGATTCTGATACGAACCAGATCGATAGAAGAGATAAAAGGATAGATAGATTATATTAATGGGATAACCCGACCCCCCCCCCCCCCCCTCAATGGCTTATATTAGTGAGATAAATCGACTCCTCACTTGACTAACTAATCAATACTCCCTTATCATTAAACCATAATCAAATAACAACCTTAATAACCTCTATATATAATAGAAGGATAAGTTGTTCAAGAAGATAATACAATAAAAGGTAAGTAAATAAACTAATTATATAATTAATATTTCCTGGAACTACATGATCGTATCAATACTCCTGCCCCCAAAACACCTTTTCCTCAAGGTGTTTCTTAAAAATTAAGCCTCGCGAATTCCTGGATCCCAAACTCTCCTTTGAACTACTCTCTTCGCATGTCGGACGGCAAGACGCTCAAAATGTTGAAACACACTATGTATTAGCTCAACGCTGATCTTCAAGTATCTTCTTGATTGATGGTAAATGATCCCTCGATTCCATGTTCTTCTTTCTTTTCCCCTCTATAGATCACAACTAACCCCTCAAAAGGCCTTAAATTGAACCCAACAGTAAGTTTCAGCCTTGTACCAAAAATTTGTCCACCCATGTGTTGTATCCGTATATGTGACTGATCCCCCGCCCAAGTCGGATTCCTACTGTCTAGGCTATTTGCTGATTTCGAGACCTTAATGCGTGGGCCAATGTCTTTTGTATCCAAATCCTTAAGTGTGGTGTCAGTTTCTGGTAGTTTTTTCCCAACATTTTCATCAACAACTTGTGTAACATGAAGACTTTTAAAATTGTTGTCTTTTATCGCTTCTTTCAACTCTTCTTTCACCTCCCCACCACTTGTATAACTTTGCCCACTATTTTCTTCAAAGCGTAGGGTATTTTGAATCGGTATTGCGGGTACATTGGTTGTTACTGGTGGCGATATGGGATTACGAAAAACCGAATTAGATTTATCATCTCTTCAATCTTTGAATACATGCTTCACGCCTCTTATGCTCTTCACTTTTTTAATCATTTGACTCCATTCTTCACGCCTCTTATTCTCTTCGTAAGCTCTAGTATCCATTCGTTCCTGCCTTTGCGCAAGTACTTGTTTGATGTCATATATATCCAACTCCATACTTTGTGGCACAATTGCCATCCTCATGTTAGATCTCACCGTCTCCTTATGGACCTTTTTGTACTGCGCCATACTTGCTCGATGCTCTTCCATCATAACCCGACACTCTTCCATTATAGCTTGCCATGAGTATGCCATTGATAATGGAAATAAAAAAGATTTCTGGTGGTGAAAAGTGATTCGGATGAACAGTGATTTCTGGACGTGAATAGTGTTCGGATGAACAGTGATTTTTTTATTGAACCCTAGAATCGAAACAGATTTGATACCAACTGATACGAACCGGATCGATAGAATAGATATAAGGATAGATAGATTATATTAATGGGATAATCCGAACCCCCAATAACTTATATCAATGAGATAAACCGAGTCTCCAATTGATTAACTATTCAATACTTCATTATCATTAAACCATAACTAAATAACAGCCCTAATATCCTCTATATATAATAGAAGGATAACCGTATCAGATTCCAAGTCGTGAATATAAGTATAGTCGTCATCAAAAGGGCAACCGTCTTCACTATACAACTTCTTGTAGTGTTTCAAGTTTCAATCAATATTCTCCTCAAATGTCGGAATCGGAAATCATTCCCTTGGCTTTCCAAAAGATCATTTTGCTCACTGGCAAGCCCAAAGTCTTCATAATTTTGTCGAACACTTCTGATTTCTGCACTGCTATGTGCAAAATTGCAATTGGTGGCATTCTGGCAAGTTTCTGATCTGAGTTCAACACACCATTGTGTCTTGAATAACATTTTTTGGATCGCTATCAATCTATAAACAAAAACTGCATTCCCACCGTGACTTAAATCGAAAGTAGTACCACCAGATGTTGTATCATACTCATTTCCTGTTACTGAAACCGGCTTATCATCTCCACCATTTACGTGAATGACATTTCCATCATATCAGAAACTTTCCATTTCGGGTGGCGGCGGATATATTTAACAAAAGTTTATATAAGAGCATGCCGAACCTTAGGCTAAACAGGGGTTTAAACTACCTATTTAAACAGCTATTTACATACGCTTCTGCCTACTTTTTTTTACAAAATTTCGTTAAATATATCTCCGGCCACCCGAAATGGACAGTTCCCGATATGATGGAAATGTCATTCACATAATTGGTGGAGATGATAAGTTGGTTTTAGTAACAGGAAATGAGTATGATACAACATCCTGTGGTATTACTTCCGATTTGAGTGACGATGGGAGTACTGCTGCTGATAGATCAATAACGATCCAGAAAATATATTCAAGACAAAATGGTGCGTCGAACTTAAATCAGAAACTAGTCACAACGCCACCAACTGCAAATTTGCACTTAGCAGTGCAGAACTCAGAAGTGTTCGGTAGAACTATGAAGACTTTGGGCTTGCCAATAAGCATAAAGATCTTTTGGCTAAGCTAAGGGAATCATTTCTAATTCTACCATTTGAGGAGAATATTGATAGAACCTTGAAACACTGCAAGAATTTATATAGTGAAGAGAGTTGCCCTTTTGGTGACGACTCTACTCATGTTCAAGACTTGGAATCCAAGTATCGTGAAAGAACAACAATACTAGTTTCTGGTGGCGGATCTAGTTTTATTAAAGGGACGGGTGGCAGATCCATGCCTTGGATAACCAAGGCATGATTCTGCTGACAAATAAGTAGTCAAAAATAGGAAAACAAGAGGTTAACTAGTAAGGACACAAATTGAGTAACATGAAGTATTCATTATAAAGGGTGTAAGTAAAAGGTAGCTCATTTATAAGGTCACCAAACAAAGAGAAAAACGAGTGATACACACCAATATTTCACCAATCTTTATGACACAATAGATGCACGGATTATGAAAGTTGGATCACGCAGATACATCAGTATTTTGCGGACCACTTTAACTGCTAGAAACCACAAGAAGTCGTCAATAAGCCGCTCACTCTCCTATTATGAAAGTTTAGATCGTGTTCAATAACGGAAGATATAAAATCAAACCATTCACTAATGTGATATGATTACTAATTATCGGTACACGTTTAACCGTGAGCAAAGGCACACTTGCTCCCAAATCGGCAGTAGCCTGAATATTACCGTTTCATACAAATCCTTTTTCGCCAATTCAGTGGACTCACAGTTGCAGCAGCCTGTGCTGCTGGCAGTGGTTGAGGTGCTAATGGTGATGTTGGTGCTGCAGATTATGGCCATGCTACTAGTACAGGTGGTGGTGCTACTGGTGGTAGTGCTGAAGTGTCTCTCTTTTGACTTTTAAAAGAACTAGACCTGCCACCTGAAACTCATATTGTTGTTCCTTCACAATACTTGGATTCTAAGTCATGAACATAAGTACAATCGTCATAAAAAGGGCAGCCGTCTTCACAATATAACTTCTTGCAGTGTTTCAAGGTTCTATCAATATTCTCCACAAATGGTGGAAATGGAAATCATTCCCTTAGCTTGCCGAAAGATCATTTTGCTCAGTGGCAAGCCCAAAGTCTTCATAATTTTGCTGAAGACTTTTGAGTTCTACACTACTATGTGCAAAATTGCAGTTGGTGGCATTCTGGCAAGTGTCTGATCGGGAAGTTCAACGAACCATTTTGTCTTGAATAACATTTTTTGGATCTGTATCGATCTATCAGCCGCAACGGCATTCCCACCGTAATTCAAATCAGAAATAGTACCACCAGATGATGTATCGTACTCATTTCCTATTACTGAAACCGGCTTATCATCTCAACCAATTATGTGAGTGACATTTCCAAAATATCAGGAACTGTCCTTTTTGGTGCCGGCGGATATATGTAACAAAAGTTTATAAAAAAGTATTCCAAACCCTTGGCTAAACAAGGGGTTTAAATTACACATTTAAACCACTGTTTAGCGTACGCTTCTGCCTATTTTTTTTACAAAATTTCGTTTAATATATCCGTCGCCACCCAAAATGGACAGTTTCCGATATAATGGAAATTTCGTTCACCTAATTGGTGGAGATGATAAGCTGGTTTGAGTAACAGGAAATTATTATGATAAAAAATCTGATGATAGATAGATAGCGATCCATATAATGTTATTAAAGACAAAATGGCGTGTTGAAATTAGATCAGAAACGTGCTAGAATGCCACCAATTACAATTTGGCACATAGGAGTGCAAAACTAGAATTGTTCGGCAGAATTATCACGACTTTGGGCTTGCCAATGAGCATAAAGATATTTTGGCTAAGCTAAGGGAATCATTTCCAATTCCCCCATTTGAGGAGAATATTGATAGAACCTTGAAACATTGCAAGAAGTTCTATACTGTAGAGAGTTGCCTTTTTGGTGACGACTCTACTTATGTTCACAAATTAGAATCCAAGTATCGTGAAAGAACAACAATACTAGTTTCGGGTGGCAGATGTAGTTTTACTAAAAGGGACCGGAGACACACTTCAGCACTGCCACTAGTAGCACCACCATCGGTACTAGCGACACTGCCAGCATGTCCACAATCTGCAGCACCAACATCACCAATAACACCACAACCACTGCCAGCAACAAAGGCTGATACAACTGCGAGGCAATTGAATTGGTTAACAAGAATTTGTATGAAATGGGAGTATTCACGTTACTGCGGATTTAGGAGCAAGTGTGCCTTTGCTCACGGTGAAACAAGTAGCAATGATTTTTAATCATATCACAGTTAGTGAATGGTTTAATTTTCTATCTTCAGTTATTAAATAAGATCTAGATATAAAGATTGTTACTACATTTTTTGAACATGGCAATCATCAGTTAATGTTTCTGTAACAAACACTTTGTATAATCTAATAGCACTAGATTGTCGGCTTATTTTCATTTAAATCCATTTTTATTGTACGTCGATGAGGAAAAAAAATACATGTATAATGTAGAACAACTACAAGAAAAAGGGTATATAGTGACACATAAAAAATGTGTAAGTAAAAGTTTACATTTACTTACACTTTTCAAGAAAAATATGAGTTATAGTTTAGTTTTGCTCACATTTTTATAAAAGTGTGAGTGAAAGTCTAACTTTCATCTACACTTTTAAAAAAGTACGAGTAAAATTCAAAATTTCACCCACACTTTTCAAAAAGTGTGGACAAAAGTCTAACTTTCACCCATACTTCAAAAAAAATATGAGCAAAATTCTAACTTTCACCCATATTTTTCAAAAAGTGTGAGCAAAAGTATAACCTTCACTCATACTTTTTCAAAAGTGTGAGAAAAAGTCTCATTTTCACCCATACTTTTTAAAAAGTGTCAGCAAAAGTATTACTTTCACTCATACTTTTCAAAATGTGTGAGCAAAAGTCTAAGTTTTACCTATACTTTTCAAAAAGTGTAGGCAAAAGTCTATTCCAGTCAAGTCCTCGAATGGATAAATTAGCTCGAGCTCGAATTTGACCTAACCTATTTGAGTCCGGTCATCAAACCACACTTTAATTAATATTTGATTTTTGGATTATTTCGATCCGATTTTACTCACAACTAACCATTATACTTTGGGCCAAATTGACTGAAGAACCGGACCGAACCAAACACTTTTGGTTAGCCATCGACTCGAGGTTTTGGACTAACTCGTTCTCGATCTCAATCTCATCTGGTTATTAAAATTCGGTTTCGATTGTGTATAAGAGCCATAAATTATGGGTGAGCATTTGGATCGTCGGACCGGACCGACCCTTAGTTAAGAATTAAACAATTGCATTGGGAATATGTCATCACTGCTTAGAAGGCACATAGGCCTGACTAGTGCAAAGAAATGAATTAATCCGTATATCATTTGAGTGTGGCAGAGTTTACTGATTTAGGGGGGTTGGTTAACGTGCTAATAAATCTGATTCTTTTCAAGATGGGTAGTTACACCTGCAAAAGTCATTTTTTCGAAATGGGTCAAGCAACCCCATCCCTTAGAAATGGGTAAAAAGGGTCTTGGTACAAACGGGTTTTACTGTATTCTTTTGACCTCCTAATTGTTTTCAGCTCATGATTATAAAAATGTTAGTGACATGGTCTTTGAACGTGTAAAATGTTTACAGGAACCAATCAAGCGACATGATAATTGTGAAGCCCGAGCATGTCCAGTTTTTTCCTTTTTTAAACTCAGTTGTATTTCATTGAATTGTCATAATCATACTTGCATTTCACACTAGATAAAGTTCGTTTATTGTTTGTGGTTTGGTAATACTTGGGTCTATATAATAAATTGAATCTTAAATTTTTTTGTTTTTAATTACTTGTTTTTATGTTTTGATTAGAATAAGATCTCTATAGCATATTTTTATAGCGGGCCATGGTAACAGCTATAGTGGCATATTTTGTTTGTCAGACATAGTTTCAACTTGTTCTGACACTATTATGTGTCAGAAAAGGGTGTCACTGTATACTTTTACCAGCAGGACTTTAACTCACACTTTTTATAACCGTAGGTGAAAAAAAGTCTTTCAGTGACACTTTTTAGGACATTTCCTGACACTTTTTGTCTGTCATTAAAAGACCTTTTTCTTGTAGTGAGACCTTGAAATGATGTGATATCAATCTTGGTGATAACAAAATACATGTCCATACCTGTCTGTAAAGTTTTGGCTAAGATTCATAGTGTTAAAGATGCTTTCTTCATGGTAATTATCAGTGCTCGACGTGCTAGTTGGATAACCAAGGCATGATACTGCTGACACATAAGTAGCTAATAAAAGGAAAATTATGAGGTTAACAAGTAAGGAACACATCGAGTAACATGAAGTATTCATTGTAAAGGGACTAAGTAAAAGTTAACTCATTTACGAGGGCACCAAACAAAGAGAAAAACCAGTTATACTCACCAAAATTTCACCAATCTTGATACACAACAGATGTAAGGATTATGTCAGTAGGATCACGCAAACACAACAATATTTTAAGGACCACGTCAACTGCTAGCAACTACAAGAAGTCAATCTGAGTCTTCATTTTCTACACCACATAATCAAGCATAGCTTATCATATAAAAAAAAAAGCAAACTATAAACTATTTAGTGCCAATTTTTACATAAATACTAGTAGTCCTTTCTAATAGAATAATTTTAAATTGAGGTTATCAAAGTATCAAACTACAATATCTAGAACACATAATCATTAACTTACCAATGTCAGGAAATCATGGTTATTGAAAAAACAAAAAAGAACACTAACCTAATTTTTTTTCTCTCGAAAAAGTGAAGTTAGATGTGTTGAGTTGATTTATTACCTTAAAAACATCTACAGACGATAGGTATGAGAAATGAGATTAATTGTGTTGTGTCTATAAATAAACATATTGAATTCAAATGTTTTATGTTGTTTAAATATCACAGTAATTCTTTATTGATATTTTACAAATTTGGAAAATATTAAATGAATATAACTTAGCTGTTATACTTTTTCTATATATGGATGAAATGATATCAAATCCTAAAAGGTGATCTTTGACCAAATGTAAATAACTAGTTTTGAATGATAATTTGCTTAGATAAAGAAATCCTTTAACGGGCATTAATTATTTTCTGCACATAACAAAGACAATATTATAATTTTACTATTTTAGGGATTGCATAATGGCACAAGTTTTGAATCATCAAAGAAACTCAAAGTTTATCTTTTTGCATGTTATTTGATACTAGCAGATATTCGCGCGTTGCGGTCGCGGTTGGTCAGAAACTAAATTTCTGCAAGCGCGATGTTTTATAGTTATATATTTATTAATAATGATGATAGCTTTAAGTTGGGATAACTTTTGACAATAATAAACCATTTCATATTAAAATAATATTACGGGGTTGTGATGATTAAAGATGAAAGGTATTTGTAAATATATGTAACCTTATTCGCAATATTATATAACATATAAATATATAAAATCTTCTTAATATATATGTTTATACGTTTTCATACATCATAATGACTTTAAAATTTTCCTACTTTAATGTGTACGGTTTAATCGAATTCATTAGCAAAATGATCAGTATCTAACTAAATTTGTGTATTAAAATGCATACATAGACAATAATGTTTTCAAAAATGCAAATTTAAGAAGAAAAAATAGCATGGTTCAAATTAAACATAGAAATTTGATATTAAACTTATATTAGTGAACAATTTTGAATAATTTTATCTAAAAATACTAATTATAGCAATAATCATTTGTACATGTTGCATATTAATTTTGGAGAGAGAGAGAGTACAATTTTTTTATAAGTATTACATATTTATATGTTTTTAAAAAATAGTACAAATTGATTTAATGGTGCCGTTTTTATTAGTTTCGGTGGGTCCGATCTGGTTCGTCTTCTGACCGTTTTTTAGCTAGTTGAACCGACTGTGACTCTGGTTCCCGGTAGAACCTCATCATTTTAGATAGACAATATGCACGATTTGTAGATATACATGCTTTAATTGTTGTACAATGTGAATATATAATAATATTTCTAAGAAATAGTGTGTATTAATTATTTTTATTTTTAAGTGTGCTAATTAATATGTATTAACTAGTTTTAATATGAATATTAAATGATGTATTAATTAGTTTTAATATTATTTATTGATTAGTTTTAATAAAGAGTATTAAATGAAATTACTATTTTCTTTTTCAATTTTGAAGTTATGTTAATTTTGTACATACAACATTAAAAAGAGTAAGTTGATTTTATAACATTCTATAAATAAAATGTGTTCTCTTTTAATATGGGTTTTGCTAACAAACACCCTAGGGTGTTTTTTAAACATTCTATAAATAAAATTTTTACAACTAATAAACTTCAAATGTACCATATTTAACATAATTAATATTAATATATATCATATTAAAACTTACTTACCTTAATTACAAGTGTTAGAATCATGCATTTATGGAAATAATTAGTTCATATATGGACTTGTTTTTATTTATGGAAGTTTAAAAAACACCCATAGGGTGTTTCTTAGCAAAACCCTTTTAATATATAGTAGTCAAACATTGTTTTATACGGAGATAATATTATTTAAAGGAACACATGCGTTTATTAATTCTTTAAATTATAGTATAAGATTGTTTAATTTCAGTAATCTTAAATTGCTACTGTTAGCAAAACCCTTTTAATAAAAAGCTAGCTGCTAAATTTTCTTATCTTATAGGTTTAGCCCAACGGGTGTGTTTTGTTTGCCTATCTAATGGGATGGGATGTGACGAGAGCACCTTGATTCTGTGTAAACATTTTTTGAATGATACATTTATCAAATAAACCGTATACTAAAACGAACATGATCATTGTAGCAAGATTAAAGTTGTAATTACTCGTGAATGAGTTGAGTTTTAATTTAGTTTAAGTATTGTTTAAATAATAGGATGTGCAAGCGCAAGTGTGTAACCATTTCAAACAAAAAAGAAAGCTAAAACATGGAGCAAAAGGTGCAGACTGGTCAATAAGGCTTAGTTTACATTTGATTCATCCAACATTCTTAACCACTTAACAACTATGTGGAAAAGAGTTGTACTAAAACAGCCTTTTTGGATCGTTTATCCAAACCGCATTTTTGCCACATCTAAGTACGCCAGTGGTAAACAAGATACGGAGCAAAAGAAAATTGTTTTGGATCTCATCTAACATTGACATGATCCACACTGCAAGAAAAGGCTAAAAGTGATGAATCATAAGAGGAACATTTAGTAAACTAGTTGTACTTTAACGAGTTTCAATATTCATGTTTTCTGGGTATGATTATTATCTAATTATTGTGAGTTCAAGGCGTAATAATTATCAGCGTTACATGTTGGAATAACGAGTTATATATATCTGCTTCTGGGTACTAGATACTTAACAAAAAAATTTGCTTGACAAAGGGTAAATTTAAAAAATTGCAACTACACAATCAGGGTTTGTCAAACACCCCTTTGTTCATTAGCAAAGCATGATCATAAGCAAAACACACATCCTGTTTTCCAAGATAAAAGTACATGTTTTACTGTTTCCCCCTTGCAGTTATTACATAGTACCAATATTATTGATATTTTCCTACCGCCGTCGCATAATTTGATCCTTATGGGTTCAATAAATATCAAAGCGTAATATAGAGAAATACTAATGGCAAGTGTCTTTTTTTAGTCTTCGAAATCTTGTTGATAAATGCGAGGATCGATGCAGATGATCTTAAATGTTTGGCACCCGTACTAGGCTTACGTGAAGTTTTATAAATACAATGTACATGACGCTGCTCTATTTCAAGTAAGTTCTAAAGATAAGTCAGTATCCATATACTAAAAGAGCAGTGGCAATAAGTTTAACAAATATAGTAACTGAGATAGATACTCTTTATAAAAAAAAGTAACGGATTAGAAAATTGATCCAAGTCGTTCATGAAAGTATACTGACCATATATAGTACTTGTCATCAGTTCGTTGTTTCTGTATGCAGCCCAAAAAGTCAATTTGCAAATAACCACCAATACATAGCCGGTATTAGGAAGAAAAAAATTGAGGTTAAGAAAAGGCATCAAGTAACATGGTGTATTCCTTATAAAGGGAGTAAAGTTAAAGGGTGACTCATTTAGGACGGCATCAATAAACTCAGAAGAAAACCTATGATACTCACCAATATTTCGCCAATACTGTGATACAGCATGTAGAAAAGCTAAATGAGATCCGGTGGTCTAATGTGGTGGTAAGTGGTGGTGGAAGCCATTGATGGCTTAGAGAGAGAGAAAGAGAGGTTGAATGTGAAATGTGTGTGTTCCTCAAAATGAACAAATACAATCAACACCCCTCCTTGGAAGCTAAGAAGGGGTATATATAGTCACGCACCTTACAAAGGGCCTAGTCTAGACTGACTGTGCGTGACTATGATAACTAACGGGAATTCTTAAATGTCGTCACATAAAGTGAGTTTCCAACAATCTTCCCCCATGGGACGACGTGTAGAATTCCTTACAATATTCTACCTATCAAGTACAAAATAATTAAGAACAAGAGCTTCCATGAAGCATCCAATGCTGATGAAGTCTTCTAAGGCCTTCGTCTTCATCTTTAACTTGTAGTAGAAATACTGTAACGGCACGAGCTAAGTAACCCATACACTTCTGGTTAAGGAGAAGCTTCTGAATTAGCTTCCCCCTAATTCATGCCACGTAAACTTGATGTAGAAGCATTTTAAATAGCTTCCCCCAAGTAGATCAACAACTTTTCATCTCACGCTTGAATAATTCTTCTGAATTTTTCTTCCCCCTGAGAGTTCAAGTTATGCATACCAGAAAGAATCAAGACACTTCTTCCCCCACATAGTTGAAGAAGGTAAATCAATCCTAATTATGAAGCTCAAATACTGAAGTGGACACTTTTATCCCATTCATGAAGTTGACATCGTAACACCAGAGTCAATTAAGTCCCGGAAATGCACACGTCTTCTTCCGGAGATGCACCAGAGTCAATTAAGTCCCGGGAATGCATATAGGATAATGATGATGTTTAATTGCAACAATCAAACAATTAAACCTCGAATCAGTAGTGTACCGTTTGGAGATTGATTGATAACGACACGAGTTAAAACACTGATTTCTCTGCGGCTATGACAAATGTCATCCCGGAATATCTTCAAATCAAAAGAAGGTATGAAGTTCATCACGTGTACTCGTTGTGCGTTCAATGTGTCTTCTTCTTCCCCCTTGATGGTTTCGAAACTCGGAACCATCAAAAAATTGTACGCACATGTACCTGAAATCTCGTGAGAATAATAAATAAGCTGAATTATATATTTTGTGAGAATCAGCTGTTGATCGAAAATCTCTTCTCATATACTCTCCATGGCCACCTTTACCATACCACATGAAAGCAATTTGAAGTGACCACTGAAAGAATGAATCAAATACGTCAAACGTGAAGCTGAATAAAAATCCTTCGATCTTGTGACTTAAGCTTGCACTATTGTTGAATAAAGAACGGTGGAGAAATCTCTAAGTACTCAATGCATCACTTAAGAAGTCTATAAGCACAACACCTCTTGAAATTATCCACGTCGACTAAGCGCGTGACACTGAGTACAACAATGTAACCCCTTTAAGTGATAGTTATCCGAGTCATCAACCATCCACCCCGAACCCGGAAACCAGATAACCAAGTCTTCATTCTAGGATTAAGCACGAGCAAGTTATCTAGTCAAAGATAAAATAAATACACGCCTTCGAAAAATCCGTCTTCAACGTCACGTAATTAATACCCGATCAAACAAAATCTGAAGCCACTAAAAAATCGCCCATTCTTTCTTGGTCTCGTCAAAATAAATTCTTGTCACATTTATCACTTCAATTTGTCGCGTCACATTTCTCGTCACCTAATCGGTGTCAAGAAAAAATTAAAGAACCCCAAATGCGACAAAAAAAACTACAAATTCAAAAAAGGAATTTGCTTGTTTGAGCATCTATTATCCTTAACAATTTCTCAACACTTTTTCACTTTGTCTCGACCCGATAAAGACCAAAGTTAACTTTAATACACACAAAGTTTATTTAAAATTTGTATTTTAAAAAAATTTGTGTGTATATTGTTAAAAACATGCGGCCCAATATGTATACCCGGTCCTAAACATGTCCAACAACCGGTCCAAACTTGTGTCCATGTGAATTCTTGGCCCAATTGATTTTCACATAACCAGTGTTTAGCAAAGAAGAGTGAGTTTCATGGCCCAAATTGAATACATTGTGAAACCCGGCTTGACCCTCGGCCCAATACTAACCCGGTCCACCAACGCACATTGTTTTATCCGCCCTTGTATTTTCTGGCCACGTGTATGCCACAACTGGCACAAGTTAAAACCTGAAAGTAAATACTGACCCTAATAAACTCACAGATAATTATCCCTAATTCTTCACATAGTTAGATCCGCCTCCCCATCAAATCCTCTCACCTAACTTTCACTCACACCTCCCTCGTTTTCTCCGCCCCTCCACCAGACCTTGTTTAATCCGTCCTTTCCACCTTCATCTCTTCACCGTCCCACATACACAGCCATACATCACCATCTCACCTTTATGATATTGTGACGAATGAGACACGACATCATGATCAATTCGAATTGATCCCAGGTGGGTTTAGATTAGCATATCATGTTGGTTTTTTGTTTATAAAATCGAAACAGAATAATGATTATAACGATTTTGTTATTAATCTTATTTTAATTTCGTAGAGTAATCTTGGTGCAAAACCAAACATGGATTTATGATGATTTTTGTTTCGTGTAAATGGCCTAAAATAGATCTCGGCATGCATGTTAAACACGAGAAGAATCTGAAATCATTTCATTTTCTGTTTTTAATTCGAGTCTTAGATGAGATGGGATTAAGTGTCGATGGGATAGGTTTTAGATTTGTGGTGTTGAGGCGATATAAGGATGGAGGTCTCGAGTCAACTCAGTGAGTTTGACTGAGTCAACTCGGTAATGACCGAGTTGACTCGGTAGAATGGGTCGGTTTGGTCACAAATGTGGTCCTGGTTCATGTTGTCAAGTCACGTTCGGTTTGGTCACATAACCCATCGCAGTCTTGGTCATATTATCGCAAAGCAGTTGCAATGTTTTTCAATATGAGTCCATCGGAATCAAAAACCATCGCAAAGTCAACCGTCTCATTGCGATGGTACCCATTGCGATGGTACCCATCGCAATGGTACCCATCGCAATATAAATCATCCATCGCAATGTTGCGAGAAATCGGGCAGCATGACGACATGGGTTATAGCCATTGCGATAGACCCGACCACCCATCGCAATGTGACTCATCGGAATGAATCCATCGCAATGGGTAAGTCAAGCCCATCGGAATGTGTGAAAAACACCATTCCATCGCAATCCATGCGATTGTACCGAGAAGATAAGTCCAAACGTGTACTTCTTGTTCCGTTTTTTCAGGATCATGTTTCTGGGCAGATGTTCTGGCAAAACTGAGTTCATCACCTTCATCTTAAAAAAAAATGACCAGAAAAACAAATCCATACACATGCTGTTAAAAAAACAGATAAGTATGCATTACCAACTTTGACCAGTGAACATATTTTGGGACCCATATTGACCATGTTTACATGACTTTTTACCATGAAAATTGATGAAACTGAGACACAAATAGATATGATAATACCAAAAACTTGTGACTGATTGGACAATGAAACAAGATAATAAGACGTGACACCAAAAAAAATTTTTGTGACAATGGACAGAAACCATATAAACGAGACACAAGAAATGATATAGACCACCAAAATCGCATAAATAAACACGATCCAAGGATGGAACCGTGGCTCTGATACCAAATGTAGAAAAGCTAAATGAGATCCGGTGGTCTAATGTGGTGGTAAGTGGTGGTGGAAGCCATTGATGGCTTAGAGAGAGAGAAAGAGAGGTTGAATGTGAAATGTGTGTGTTCCTCAAAATGAACAAATACAATCAACACCCCTCCTTGGAAGCTAAGGAGGGGTATATATAGTCACGCACCTTACAAAGGGCCTAGTCTAGACTGACTGTGCGTGACTATGATAACTAACGGGAATTCTTAAATGTCGTCACATAAAGTGAGTTTCCAACACAGCAGACGCGCGGATTATGTCAGCGCGATCATGCAAACACATAATTATTTTAAGTACGACATCAACTGCTAGCAGCTGGAAGAAGTCAATACGAGTCTTCATTTTCTGCAATATAAAACTGGTGGAAAGATTAATCCAATTAATATTTGTAACATAGGAATATCAAACTGGTTATTCATGTGTCAGGCTGCAAGTCGACACAAAGAAGAAGAATACAAAGATTAATCAAATTAAGGGGGAATATGTCGGAAGATTAATCCAATTAATCTTTGTGACAAAAAAAGCCTGTACATTTTATGGTTTGGGTCGCAGGCCAACAAACCCAATAGAGGAAAAATGTAATGGTTATAAAGATTAGGTTTAGAACGATTAATTGAGTCTTCTACTTTTTCATAACCGCTGCTTCAATTCATAATGCCACCGATTGATACACTATATATTAGATAGGGTTCTGTGATCAAAACTCAACCCTTATTCAGTATTATTATCAGATTCTTAAAGGGTTCACCCCTATCTTCTATCTTCTGTGTTCTTATTATTTATTGAATATGATGAACATGATGATGTTTGATCATATGAACAATCCTGGAAACTTCGGATTGAAGGCCTGTAGAACATAAACTAGTGCATTGCTTACAATTTATCAAACCAAACTAAGCAATTAAACACAGACCATAAGTTATTTTCCCATACGCTAATATGTACACAACCACAAAGTATGATAACATGAAACAGACAAAATATTCTTTCAAATTTGGCCATCAACTTATCATACAAAATAAAGCTAATGATGGAGGCCCAAGTATTGAAGTACAGGCTGACTTGTTTCTTGAAGCCCAAGATCGTGTGGAGAAGAGGACTTTCTTAAAACAACCATAACTTGAGGATCGAAGTCCGTTTTCAGCCCGTGACTTGTCAAAACGACTAGAAAATCGAGAGGAATGACGCTATAACAACCTTTAGGCTGGTAAAGGATTTTTCGAGGCCCAAAAAGCCGTTTCACTATCATTTATTTGCATTTTTTTTTGGCATTTCCAATTCCACCATTTGAGGAGAATACTGATAGAACCTTGAAACACTGCAAGAATTTATATAGTGAAGAGAGTTGCCCTTTTGGTGACGACTCTACTTATGTTCAAGACTTGGAATCCAAGTATCGTGAAAGAACAACAATACTAGTTTCGTGGTGGCAGATCTAGTTTTATTAAAGGGACGGATGGCAGATCTATGCCTTGGATAACCAAGGCATGAGCATGCTGACACATAAGTAGTCAATAATAGGAAAAACATGAGGTTAACTAGTAAGGACACAAATTGAGTAACATGAAGTATTCATTATAAAGGGTGTAAGTAAAAGGTAGCTCATTTATGAGGGTACCAAACAAAGAGAAATACAAGTGATACTCACCAATATTTCACCAATCTTTATGACACAGTAGATGCACGTATTATGAAAGTTGGATCACGCAAACACATCAGTATTTTGTGGACCACTCTAACTGCTAGAAACCGCAAGAATTCGTCAATAATCCGTTCACTCTCCTATTTGTTTCAGCACATGTAATGGTAAACAACAAAGAAACAGAACAGAATACACAAAAAAGTTTAAAAAAAAACTCATATCTTCAATTCTTAAGTGCAAGTCTTTAAAATAAGTTGTGTTGAGTGGGGAATGGAGACACATGTTACCATCAGGGCATGAAATCTATCGACCATAAAACATATATATCTATGTCAAAGTGTCTGTTACAAAACCATTAACTGATAATTGCCAAGTTCAAGCGATGTAACAATCTTTATTTTTAGATCGTGTTCAATAAAGGAAGATATAAATCAAACCATTCACTAACTGTGATATGATTACTAATTATTTGTACACGTTTAACCGTGAGCAAAGGCACACTTGCTCCCAAATTGGCAGTAGCTTGAATATTCCCGTTTCATACAAATCATTTTTCGCCAATTCAGTGGACTCACAGTTGCATCAGCCTGTGCTGCTGGTAGTGGCTGAGGTGCTAATGGTGATGTTGGTGCTGCAGATTGTGGCCATGCTACTAGTACCGGTGGTGGTGCTACTGGTGGCAGTGCTGAAGTGTCTGTCTTGTGACTTTTAAAAGAACTAGACCTGCCACCCGAAACTAATATTGTTGTTCCTTCACAATACTTGGATTCTAAGTCGTGACCATAAGTACAATCATCATCAAAAGGGCAGACGTCTTCACTATAGAACTTCTTGCAGTGTTTCAAGGTTCTATCAATATTCTCCACAAATGGTGGAAATGGAAATCATTCCCTTAGCTTGCCGAAAGATCATTTTGCTCAGTGGCAAGCCCAAAGTCTTCATAATTATGCTGAAGACTTTTGAGTTCTGCACTGCTATGTGCAAAATTGCAGTTGGTGGCATTCTGGAAAGTGTCTGATCGAAAATTTCAACGAACCATTTTGTCTTGAATAACATTTTTTGGATTTGTATCGATCTATCAGCCGCAACGGCATTCCTACCGTAATTGAAATCGGAAATAGTACCACCAGATGATGTATCGTACTCATTTCCTGTTACTGAAATCGGCTTATCATCTCAACCAACTATGTGACTGACATTTCCAAAATATTATGAACTTTCCTTTTTGGGTGCCGACGGATATATGTAACAAAAGTTTATAAAAAAGTATGCCGAACCCTAGGCTAAACAAGAGGTTTAAATTTCACATTTACACCACTGTTTAGCGTACGCTTCTGCCTATTTTTTTTACAAAATTTCGTTTAATATATCCGCCGCCACCCGAAATGGACAGTTTCCGATATAATGGAAATTTCGTTCACATATATAATTGGTGGAGATGATAAGCTGGTTTGAGTAACAGGAAATGAGTATGATACAACATCTGATGATAGATAGATAGAGATCCGTATAATGTTATTAAAGACAAAATGGCGTGTTGAAATCAGATCAGAAACTTGCTAGAATGCCACCAACTACAATTTTGCACATAGGAGTGCAAAACTAGAATTGTTCGGCAGAATTATCACGACTTTGGGCTTGCCAATGAGCATAAAGATCTTTTGGCTAAGCTAAGGGAATCATTTCCAATTCCGCCATTTGAGGAGAATATTGATAGAACCTTGAAACATTGCAAGAAGTTCTATACTTAAGAGAGATGCCTTTTTGGTGACGACTCTACTTATGTTCACGAATTAGAATCCAAGTATCATGAAAGAACAACAATACTAGTTTCAGGTTGTTGGTTTATAGAGTTCATAACAATTATTTAAAACCCTAATATGGATCAAAGAACGCATAGCGGAAGCGATTAACAAGATCATTAATTTAACACAATTATATTAATCAAGATTAGGGTTACATACCTTTATCCTAGCAAGATCCACAAGACGACGGAGCAAACGGCAACTAGGGTTGATCACGAACACCACCAATAATATAATCTAAAGGAAAATTATATAACACTCTTGTACACACGTAATACGGAGAGTTAACCGTGAGTCTAGCACGAACAAACCGAGCTTCAACGCTTATGGAATATCTACCCAACAACCCTAGAGAGGGGCTAGGACTAGATAAAATAGATTTAATCGAAAACCAAACGAAACCCTAATTGGGGTTGTTTGGCCGGCGATCAAGAGGGACAAGAAAGAGGGATGGGGTGAAAAATTATGAAGGCTTTGGATGTTTATATAGGCTTGACAAAACTTGTTTTCCAAGCTAAACACCAATTAGGAAAGAAAATCTTTCCTCCTTCCTTTTTTCTCCTTTAGGCCGACGCCCCATAAGGCCCAATTAGGGCTTCCGGAACTTTTCCGTTTTCCTTCTTTTAGCTTCTATTTAATTCCATAACGGTCGTTATAACTTAACTTTTATTTATCAACGATCGTTAGTTAAGCTTTGGTTTGATTTAATAAATATATATATAATATATTTAATAAATAAATTAACCCTTTACGTTATGTGTGCAATCCCGTGATCCTGAGTTCGATCCTATCTCACGACTATTAATTTAAGTCCATAAACTTTCAGCTCCCACTTGGACAAAATTCTAATATCGTGATCACATTGACTAGCGTCTAGTTACACTAGCAATGTCACTAGTACAACTCGAGTAAGGTTTCTTGGACAAAACCTTTTAACGATATATAATCATTATTATTATTATCCTTTCATTTCAAATACAACGTTAATAAGGATATGGATCTCAGTCATTCCTTTCATTAACCATTCTGTTTCTCGTTTATGGATATAGCAAGATCACCAAAACAAATTTGGGTGCGGCCGCACAAATATCTTACTACTCCCCCGAGGGGCCCAGCTGTATTATACTTCAAAATAAATTTTGAAGGAAACGAATCCCATTTTGACTACAAGCAAAACTTATGAACTTTGCAACACTTCCAGAAATAATCCTTATAGCTACCAGTTACGTTTAGCGTTAGATTATTCCACAGAAATGCACTAGATCCACGACAGTTTCCTGGTATCTCAGGTCTAAGGATAACTATTTATGATTTACTTGATGACAAAGATCCATAAAGTAAAATCTTATAGTTGGGATAAGTCCAATATTTGATCCATCAAATATCATCCAAAATTGACCAATATACTTTCAAGTATACTCTGTCACTATTTTGAATTGTCTTTGTTTAATAATACTCCCATATTATTAATCGACAACGGACATTTAGAAACATCATAATGCTCATGGATTTAAAACATGTAAAATAGGATACAAAATCAAATAACAGAAAAATAAACGAAATCCAATCTTTATTTCATCAATTCAATAATGTCTTACATCCTTTATCCAAATACTAAAAATAGATCAATGCATAAAATTGGTACATGCGTCATGCCTCTAGTAATGACATTCATACTTGTTTGGCGAAGCATAAAATAACCAATCTTGACCTATTGAAATTTTGAGAATACTTTCTTCAAGAATTCAATTCATTGAAACTCTTGTACATGTGCATTCAAATAATTTGATATTGCCACATAGTATCAAAATTGTGAAACATCCTTGATCACCAATTTCCTAAACTTCCAAAAACACATTTGAAGTTCAAAGTATTCTAATTCTTTAATGTATAATGCAACTTTAATCAACATGTCATCTCCAAAGATCCCATGACTAATATTGAGTGTTACCTCAATTATATCTTTTCAAGTTTTACAACTTGTCATAAAAGATATAAATATGTTACCTTTAATATCTATTATGTAATGTTTGTCCAACCAAAACCTTCAAGTTTGTTGGCTATGATAATTTGCACAACGATTGACAAATTATTCATCTATAGAATATGGAAGCCGATCCAAGATTTAGGATGTTATTCTATTTCCAAACATATTCCTTCAGAATATTTATTACACAAGTTATTTAATAACTTTTTAGATAGATTAATATATTCAAATCATCATGTATTTTAAGCATGATATAAATACAACACGACACACATGAAAATTTCTCAAACCAGATTTAGATTTCTTCATGTCCTAAATATCCATGTAAACATACTACATGGCATATTACGTTGTATTTCCACCGCATAAATAAATAAATTTATTTGTCCCAAGGTTATGTATATCTTATTTTCTAAATCTCCAAAGTAAAGTTTCATCTCAAATCTAAACCAAATCAACATTTAATTTGAATGAAATCTTACTTTCTTACATGTCTATTTGACACATATAATTTAAGAAAATAACCATAATACTCCCACTAGCTTTTAGGAATACTCAGAAACCATCTTATTCAAATTTAAATCCAATCTTGGATTTCAAATTAAACATAAGAATAATTTTCTAGATGCATGCTTTTATCCATTCATGGATAATTGCATTTTGTACTTTTCCAAAGATTTATATTTGAAGTAATAAACTCATTTCGATTACTTAAGTCCTTTCTCAAGTAGTCATTCAAGAAATAGTTCATACATATCCAAATTTGTCAATTAAAATATGACCATCAAAATCTTTATACATTTAATGTGTTTAGGAAAGAATACTCAATCACAATTAATTACTTAAGTGTGATTAATAATCTATTCATAATACATACATTAAATATGTGTACAATTTTGTCCATATAATTTCGACACAAAGATTAAACCACTACAATTGGCGTTTTTCTTCCTTTGACGAAACTCATCTCCAATTTCTAGTCAAACTATTTAAAGATAAACCAAAACCGAAATTTGATTATCTTGTTGGACAACATCTATAACAATCATAGTATGAGTAGTTTACCCAAAACAATATTTGGTAACAAATCACAACAATTATTTGTAACTCATAATTCTCGGCATACAAATCAAATATCCGAGATATCCCTGCGGATCTATGATTTAAATTCCTTTATCTCGAGGTTTAGCATTTACATGTCTACCTCATGATAATTACTAGTGTTTTTTTAGAAGATCATGTATCTTGTAATTTTATCTTTCAAGATCAAAACTCCCACTTGCTTTTAGTAACTTAAAATTACTCTTTAAATACATAGCAAATAGATCAACACTCTAATGTTATCTATATGGGACATTACAAAACACGATGATAGTTCCATACTCTTTATTTTCTAAACAATCCACTTCATAAGTAGTTTAGCAAGATCCGAACTTCATTTAAGATATAATGTGATTCATCACATTTCATATATAATGGTATCTTATTAATCTTCTTAGATCAAGTCATACTCAACTTTCTAACCTTGATTTCTTTTGGATTTAAAGGAAGATATAGTTATCTTGAATCAAACATCACCATCATATTGAGAATTTTGATTCTCCTAATGAACATACCATAACAATGATGTATTTCATTTAGGGAAATATTGTAAGTCAATCTTAACAATATTTAAGATAAATATATATCTTTAGGCTTACCTATATACCAACTAAATCATCTTAATGGTATAATAGATTTCCTAACCATTTTGCATGCTTTATAACTCAAGTACTTTTAATACAAAGTCACTTCATAAAAGTTATAAGTCCATTACACGTTACATGTATATGTCTTCTGTGAAATAGAGACAATACATTAATGTCTTACTTTATATTATACGTCTTCCAAGAATTTATGTTTGTGACTTTATTCAATAAATCATAATCATGTATAACTAAAGTAAATCATGAACACCACTAGGTTTCATTCATCTTTTCAAGTTAATTCACTCCTGTACTATTATATGAACACCACTAGGTTTCATTAGTAGTATAAGATTACTTTATGTATCTTATGTCATTCCAGGAATTTGTCCATTTTAAGAAACTCCAAAACATTCCACGGCCGATCTTGCGACATGTGGATATTTTACCCTTGTGTTTAAAATTTAGTTCAAGCTCTTACATGACTAAATCAAAACAACAAGTATTTCTTAAAGTGAATGATATATATACTTTTAAGTAGTCTTTTAATCATATTGACACATGATCTAAATATTAATTAGATTGTTAGTCTCTTATCTTAAAGACAAGAGAATCATATCTTTATGAGTTGTTTCTTGCACACAATGTTCATTTCTCCCACTTGTGCATGGAACAACCTATTATATAAGATAAACATCACGTCTAACGTTCGTCTATACAAAATATGATTGTGCCACATATATTAGCTTTTACAAGTAGATGTAGAACCACTTAATCAACAAGAATCAGTACATAACTATCTTTGAAGATATTAGTGTCAACAATTCGAAAGTAATTATCTTAGAACATACTAAAGATAACATGGGTTATTACCAAGACAACAAGGCTAACTCCCACTGAATTAGAGAATGTTTTAATAGACTCAAAATCAGTAATACAACACAATTCTCCCACTGAACTTGACAACATTGAAAATGTTTCATAATCGGTGAAAATAATTAGTGTTGTGTTTACTTTCTTACACTTTTGAAAAACACATTCGTAACAATTACTTATAGTGTTTAAGAGTGTACTCTACTTCGTAAATGATGACTTACCCATCAAATGCTTTTTAACTTGAAAGACTTGACATGCAATTTCTTCCTTAATAGGTCTACCAACCCCACAATGGTATGTAGTGCCTATAAATGGTCAAAGCACAACTACTAGACAAATATGCTAGTTTGCCTTATAACCAATTTGTGGTAACTTTTAATAACTCAAAATATACATTTTCCTTAACTATTAAATTTGCTATGAGTTACGGATTTGAATTTGACATTTCTAAAATCCTTATTACTCCTTCTTTACTCATGAAAAAGAGTTTTAGGTTTATCTTTCATTTGTAAATTGACTCTATCCTCAACCATATGGTTTGTAGATCAATAAATGAATAAACCACGTTTACGGTGTAACGTTGCATTAATACATTTGCAAAAGAATTTACAAAATTCAATTTTAGTATTTTCGATAATACCATTCAAGAAAATAAAATTACCCTGGTAATAATAACCATAGTATTTTCCTTGAAAACTAGAATCCAAATTGACATAATTTCATCACATCAGTTGATCTGCTAGTAATGAAAGTATTCAAGATAGTAACTTGTCGAACAATGATTGACAAACAAATTTGCAATTTCTAGACATTTAAGGGATTTACATTGCCAAAAGTCATTTTGCATTGTAAACATGTTTCATCCCTTCTTTATGCCTTAAGTTTCCAGATCTCACTGAGTAACTCAATTAAGTCGACTAATCTAAAGAACGTAAAACCTTCATGTGCAATCTTATTCAGTCATGAAGTTTTCTCTCCATTACAACATCGTCCGATATCTTATATGACGACAATTGTAACTTCAAGTGTTCGTCAATTAGAGGGCATATGACTTAAATTTTCGGGTATAGATTTTGGTGTCAAAATCATGTTTGGAGAAGCATGCATACATCTCTATAACATAAGTTTAATAAAACGTTTAGTAAACTTTTGTTGAGACTAAAAGTTCATCATATACTTGCAAGTTGAGGTATTGGTTAAACCAATTAAAGATTTTACACACAACTAAATTCACACCGTACTTTTTCTAGAACTTAGTTATAGCACAAAGCAATAACCTTATTCATTGTGTTTCGGATGTGAATTAATGTAGTTAAATCAACCTTAAAGAATTATACTAATAACAACCGTAGGTAATTCCAATTTTGACGCACAGGCGGGCCGGGAATTTGGTCAGCGCTGAAGCATAACACCTCCTTCCTTAACCGGGTACATGACCAGCGGTGCGTTATACCCACTTTATAGTTTGTCAAAATTGAGTAGGCCGTTAAGTTGCTATTGCAATTCTAATCAATGCAACTCATATGTAATTTAGATCTCAAAAAACAATTCATTAATTTTTATATGATTTAGTCCATATTAATTTTCTTGTAAAAATAACCCTTGTTTACAACATACAATTAAAACAAAACGTATGAAAACAAGTAGGTAAAAAAAGACTAAATCATAAACACATAATAACAATTTATATGTGCAATAAATAAATTAAATAGCCACATGCATACGATTTATTCAATAAATAATATCAAATCTAGGTTTTTATATATTCATATAAAAGTCTTCCCTAATTTTAAATTTATCGAATCAAATAAAGCATGTAGCAAAACACGTAACAATTACCACATAAACATATGATCCATGAAAAACATGCATGTTCATCACGGATCTCCCACATATCTTAACAATTAAATTTCTATGGATCGAAACATGAATTTACACAACATAACAATTAATCATGCAATTCATCAAAACTCCACCCAAATCACTTAACAATTTAATTAAATCACTACGTATCGTAACCACGCATGACATAACAATTAATTCATGCATACATCTAAAGTTAATTACCATGTAATTTTAGGGTTTACAAAAAAAACTTTTTTTTTTATAAAAAAAAATCGGCATAGCCGATTTTAAAAAATAATAAAAAACAAAACCCTAATTTTTATAAAACCTAAAAAACAACATGTAATTTTTAACACAAATCAATATTAGTTAAAAAAAACTTTAGATCTTGATAATTATAATCATGTTAAAACGGCTCTCGATGCCACTGTTGGTTTATAGAGTTCATAACAATTATTTAAAACCCTAATATGGATCAAAGAACGCATAGCGGAAGCGATTAACAAGATCATTAATTTAACACAATTATATTAATCAAGATTAGGGTTACATACCTTTATCCTAGCAAGATCCACAAGACGACGGAGCAAACGGCAACTAGGGTTGATCACGAACACCACCAATAATATAATCTAAAGGAAGATTATATCACGCTCTTGTACACACGTAATACGGCGAGTTAACCGTGAGTCTAGCACGAACAAACCGAGCTTCAACGCTTATGGAATATCTACCCAACAACCCTAGAGAGGGGCTAGGACTAGATAAAATAGATTTAATCGAAAACCAAACGAAACCCTAATTGGGGTTGTTTGGCCGGCGATCAAGAGGGACAAGAAAGAGGGATGGGGTGAAAAATTATGAAGGCTTTGGATGTTTATATAGGCTTGACAAAACTTGTTTTCCAAGCTAAACACCAATTAGGAAAGAAAATCTTTCCTCCTTCCTTTTTTCTCCTTTAGGCCGACGCCCCATAAGGCCCAATTAGGGCTTCCGGAACTTTTCCGTTTTCCTTCTTTTAGCTTCTATTTAATTCCATAACGGTCGTTATAACTTAACTTTTATTTATCAACGATCGTTAGTTAAGCTTTGGTTTGATTTAATAAATATATATATAATATATTTAATAAATAAATTAACCCTTTACGTAATGTGTGCAATCCCGTGATCCCGAGTTCGATCCTATCTCACGACTATTAATTTTAAGTCCATAAACTTTCACAGGTGGCATATGTAGTTTTACTAAAAGGGACCGGAGACACACTTCAGCACTGCCACTAGTAGCACCACCACCGGTACTAGCGGCGTTGCCTGCATGGCCATAATCTGCGGCACCAACATCACCAATAGCACCACAGCCACTGCCAGCAACAAAGGCTGATACAACTGCGAGGCAATTGAATTGGTGAACAAGAATTTGTATGAAATGGGAGTATTCACGTTACTGCGGATTTAGGAGTAAGTGTGCCTTTGCTCACGGTGAAACAAGTAGCGATGATTTTTAATCATATCACGGTTAGTGAATGGTTTAATTTTCTATCTTCAGTTATTAAAAAAGATCTAGATATAAAGATTGTTACTACATTTTTTGAACTTGGCAATCATCAGTTAATGGTTTTGTAACAAACACTTTGTATAATTCAATAACAATAGATTGTCGTCTTATTTTCATTTAAATCCATTTTTATTGTACGTCGATGAGGAAAAAAATACATGTATAATGTAGAACAGACCTTGAAATGATGTGATATCAATCTCGGTGATAAAAAAATACATGTCCATACCTGTCTATAAAGTTTTGGCTAAGATTCATAGTGTTAAAGATGCTTTCTTCAGGGTAATTATCCGTGCTCGACGTGCTAGTTGGATAACCAAGGCATGATACTGCTGACACATAAGTAGCCAATAAAAGTATTAAATGTAAGTTGATAAGTGATCCATAGTTGGAGGGTTAAATGGTAAGTGTTTGTTTAGTGTTTCCTTTGTTATTTTTCGTTTCCTTTGTTTTTCTTTCTTGTGTACAGGTATTAGAAGATGGAGGACTGGAAGTGTAAATATGGGAAACTTACAAGCTGCACTTGACCTTTCGTCTTTATATACTTGTTTTATCTTCATTGTTAGGTAGATTAGTGTGTGTGTATACACAAGAAGTCTGGTGTATTATACCCTTAGATGTAACAAATTTTTCAAACATATGATTTATAAACTCTGTTCCATTATCACTTCTAAAAACTTTAACAGAAATATCAAACTGATTCTTAATGAGATTATAAAATTCTACAACTTTTTCAAAAACCTCATCTTTTCCTTTAAGTAAATACAACCAGACAGCTCTAGTATAATCATCAACAATGGTAAGAAAAAATCTGAAACCTTCCCTACTCTTAATTTTATAAGGACCCCAGACATCTAAATGAATAATATCACCCAAATGCTTAGTCTTATGATCACTAAGAGGAAAAGGTTCTCTGGTTTGCTTAGCCTTATGACACACATCACAAGGCTGAGTTTCACTCAAATCATCAATCTTAAGTGTATCTTTCAACACATTCAGAACCTGATCAGATGGATGACCAAGTCTGTTATGCCAAATACACTTAGAAAGCATACAACAAGTAATCTTACTATTAAAAAATTTCCTACCTGAATCAAACACATACAATCCATTATTCTCACTACCAGTCCCCAGGAGGGACTTTTGAAGAGAATCCTGAATAAAACATTTAGATTCAGTAAAAGAAACAACAAACTTATTGTCCTTAGCAAGCTTGTGAATAGAGATAAGACTGACTTTGTACCCTGGTACTACCAACACATTTTTCAAACTAATTTTCTCTGTAAGTTTATAATTCCCAACAAATTTTACCAACTCAATAGTTCCATTAGGATGTGAAACAGTTATATTCAAATGAGAGACATTTATAACATCAGTTAAATGATCAGTTGAAAAAGTCACGTGTTGAGAAGCACCAGAATCAAAAACCCAGCCAACATAAGTACTATATGTACTTATGTTAGTGTTGTAGTTAAAAAACTTGCAAGTAACAAAACTAATCACATGATTAGAATAAGATAAAGTACCAGCAGCACCAGACTGCAACTCACTATTATCAGGCTTAGAACCAATCAAAGCCATCAACCTGTTAATCTGATCTTGAGTAAAAGGCATAGAGTTCCCTGTACTTGGATCATTCTTAACAGAAGCAGAACTAGAATTAACACCACCAGATGAAGTATTAGAATTATTTCCACCAGGAGTTCTTTTCTTGAATCCTGGTGGATATCCATTAAGCTCAAAACATCTATCAATGGTATGACCAGTCATATTACAATGTTTACAAACCAAATTATTATTCCTAGTAGTTCCTCTCCCTTGAGAAGACCAACCATTGTTATTATTATTATTATTGTTAGACCAGTTGTTGTTATTACTATTAGACCAATTAGATGGTCTAGTAGCAAAAACAGAAGAGTTTAGTCTAACAGAAGCATTATGAACCAAGTTATTCTTATGAGATTCCACCCTAGATAGGGTAGCAAATGCAGATTTCACATCTGGTAAAGGATCAGAAGTCAATAATTGACTTCTTACAACACTATAAGTGTCATCCAATCCCATAAGAAATTGCATCAATCTCATTAGACTATTATGACTTTTAAGTTGAGGAGCACCCTCACATGTACAACTAGGCAGATTAACCAAAGAATCAAATTGTCTCCATAGACTGTTATAATTGTGATAGTACTCAGATAAGGAGGACCCAGATTGAGTAAAAGAGCAAATCTTAAAATGCAAATTATATATAACAGATCCATCAATCTTATCATATGTTTCTTTAAATTCATCCCAAACATCTTTAGCACTCTTAGAAAAAATTTGCCTTTGATACAATTCAGAAGAAATACAACCATGAATCCATGACAAAACAACAGCATTGCATCTATCCCATTGTTCTTGTAAAAACTAATCCTCTTTATCTTTAACACATGTACCATCAATAAAACCCAACTTATTTTTAGTATGTAAAGCAAGTTTAAAGGCAGCAGCCCATACTTTATAATTTTCAGGACCAGACAATTTAGTTGTCACAATAGGTTGACCATTAGTATCAGAAGGGTGCAGATAGAGTGGGTCATTAGAGTGAATGACTGGATTACTCTCATCATCAGTATCACTAACCTCTTTATCACTGTTCTTATCTTCACACATGATGCCAGATAAAAACAAACAAAGAAAACAACCCTTGTAACTCCTCTACAAATAACTACCAAGAAGCACAAACCTCTCAATCAAACAAACCTCCAAACTACCTAGATCCCTTCGACACCTAATCACCCTCTATAAACAAGAAATAAAAAAAAGAGAGAGACGAGTGGTATTACAAAGCACGCGCTGCAACAAACTCCAAACAGAAACCAAGATTTACAAGATCAAGCAGATCTTATAAACCAATATGCACAGCAGAAGAATTCACCTGAAAACAAGATGAAACACCAAAAAACAACAAGAAACAAACACAATTACCTACAATCAAGAAAACCCTAATTTCTGATTTTTAGGGTTTCTTGACAAAACTTACCAGATGTGCAATTAAACCTAATTAATTGCACAAGAACCCAATTAATCACCTCAGGACACCAAGAATCGAAAAACCCCCAAATTTTTAGAAACCCTAAAAAATTAATTGATCAAACTTGCGATTAAACACAATCAAGATATGATTAACCACAAGATTAATCAATGTATTCTCGAAAACCCAGTTAAAAACAGATATCAAGAACCAATGGCTCTGATACCATATTCGATTTTATAAAACTAAGAACAAGAATCAATGTAATTCAACCAACCACCCCTTAATCTTTTATTAACTGCGTATAGCTATCACTTCAAATGTGATACTATGTTGTTTGATCGTACATACAAAGAAGAAAGAAACCAACAACTGAATCAAGATCTTACAATCCAAGATCAAGACTCATAAACCAAATCAAGAACTGAAACAATGAACGGAACGAGAGAGACTTTTCACACTTTTCACACACATACTAATCTACCTAACAATGAAGATAAAACAAGTATATAAAGACGTAAGGTCAAGTGTGGTATCAGAGCATAGACATTTGCTTAATGTTGCTAGAGCCCTCATGTTTCAGGGGGGCATTGCTTTAAACATGTGGTCTGAGTGTATTTTAACATCTGTGTACCTTATTAACAGGCTTCCTACCTCTGTGCTTTCTGGAAAAAGTCCCTATGAAATGATTTACAATGTTCCACCTAGTCTCTCTTTGATTAAAAGTTTTGGTTGTTTGTGTTTTGCAACTGTTTTAAATAGTTCAGATAAATTTTCTGCTAGGTCTGATAAATGTGTTTTTATGGGGTATTCTAACACTAAAAAGGGTTATAAGCTTTATAACCTTGAAACTAAGAGTTTTTTCTTTTCTAGAGATGTGAAGTTTTATGAGACTGTTTATCCTTTTAAAAATGATTTGTTGGTTAAAGATTTTGTTTTTGAAGAAAATGGTGTGAATAGTCAAAACTTTTTTGACCTAGTAGAATCAAAGTCAAATGAACCCTATGATGATAAGAGAGACAGGAAAAATGATATTGATAATAGGTTGACTCCTGACTTTGTAGATGTGTCTAGTGACACTTCTCCTGTTGTTGCCAGACATTCTAGGGGGGTAGTCAAAGAGTCTAGTTTAGACAAGCTTGACAGCAGCCAGAATAGTCTAGGTGATAATATAGAAAGTCATGAAGGAGATGACATTATCAATAATAATGATGATGATTATGAGTCTGAGGGAGATGACTTTGTGGAATTTAAACAAATGTTTGAGTCTGAAAGTAGTAATAGTCTAGAAAGACCAGAGTTAAGAAGATCTAGTAGGGCTGTTAAAACTCCTGCTAAATTTGACAATTATGTGATGGATAAAAAGGTCAGATATGATATAAATAGTGTGATTAGTTATGACAATTTATCTATGCATAACTTTGTTTTTGCTAATAATTTGAACAAGATTCATGAACCTAAATCTTATTCAGAAGCTATTAAAAATCCAAAATGGATTGAAGCTATGAATGAAGAGATGGATGCACTTAACAGAAATAACACTTGGGTAATTGTGGATTTACCTCCTGGTATAAAAGAAGTTGCTTGTAAGTGGTTATGGAAAGTTAAGTACAAATCTAGTGGTGAGGTTGAAAGGTTTAAAGCTAGGGTTGTGGCTAAAGGATTTAGTCAGAAAGAGGGTATTGACTATGAGGAAACTTTTTCACCAGTAGTGAAAATTGTTACTGTTAGATGCCTTATTTCTGTAGCTGTTCACTATGCTTGGCCTGTGTATCAACTTGATGTTAATAATGCATTCTTATATGGTGAATTAGATGAAGAGATTTACATGACTCTTCCTGAGGGATATGGGTCTAATGATAATAAAGTGTGCAGACTCACTAAATCTTTGTATGGTCTTAAACAAGCACCAAGAAAGTGGAATGAGAAATTAACTAGTGTGCTTGTTGAAAATGGATTCATACAAAGTAAAAGTGATGTGGCTCTTTTCACTAAAAATGAGAATGATTCTTTTGTTGCTTTACTGGTTTATGTTGATGATATTATCATAACTGGTAACAATGAATCTGTTATTAATGAGTTTAAGAAATACTTGAGTTCTAAATTTAAAATTAAAGACCTAGGAAAGCTTAAGTACTTCTTAGGCATAGAAGTACTTGATGCTAATAATGGTCTTGTGCTTAATCAAAGGAAGTATTGTCTTGAATTACTTGCTGAATATGGTATGCTGGCATGTAAGCCAGCTAAAGCACCTATTCCTGATCCATCTAAAAAGAAAAAAGATCAAAAGGTCATAGAACAAGATGTTCTAGTTGATAACAAAACATGTTATCAGAAAATTGTTGGGAAATTGATCTATCTTACTTTAACTAGGCCTGACATTGCCTATGTTGTTCACAGTCTGAGTCAATATATGCATGATCCTTATAAATCACACTTGAAGCTTGCCTTCCATGTCCTTAGATATCTTAAGAGTTCTCCTGGTAATGGTATTTCTTTTATGAGGAACAATGATCTTAATCTTGCTGCATTTGTTGACTCAGACTGGGCAAAGTGTAAGGTTACTAGGAAGTCTGTAACAGGTTATACTGTTTATCTTGGCAACAATCTTGTTTCATGGAAAAGCAAAAAGCAGTCTGTGCTTGCTAAATCTTTAGCAGAAGCTGAATACAGAGCAATGAACAGTGTTGCTTGTGAGATAATGTGGATTATTAAGATCATGAAGGATCTTAAAGTTGATATATGTTTACCAGTTCCTATCAATTGTGATAGCAGTTCTGCAATTCAGATAGCTGCTAATCCTGTGTTTCATGAAGGGACTAAACATTTTGAAATTGACTTATATTTCTTAAGAGAAAAGGTGTCAGCAGGTTTGATTAAGACTTTGAAAATCAAATCTGAAGACAATGTGGCTGATATGTTTACTAAGGGCTTATCAATCAAAGATCATAAGTATCTGAGTGATAAGCTTAATCTTGTCAACTTATATCACAAATCAACTTAAGAGGGGGTATTAAATGTAAGTTGATAAGTGATCCATAGTTGGAGGGTTAAATGGTAAGTGTTTGTTAAGTGTTTCCTTTGTTATTTTTCGTTTCCTTTGTTTTTCTTTCTTGTGTATAGGTATTAGAAGATGGAGGACTGGAAGTGTAAATATGGGAAACTTACAAGCTGCACTTGACCTTTCGTCTTTATATACTTGTTTTATCTTCATTGTTAGGTAGATTAGTGTGTGTGTGAAAAGTGTGAAAAGTCTCTCTCGTTCCGTTCATTGTTTCAGTTCTTGATTTGGTTTATGAGTCTTGATCTTGGATTGTAAGATCTTGATTCAGTTGTTGGTTTCTTTCTTCTTTGTATGTACGATCAAACAGCATAGTATCACATTTGAAGTGATAGCTATACGCAGTTAATAAAAGATTAAGGGGTGGTTGGTTGAATTACGTTGATTCTTGTTCTTAGTTTTATAAAATCGAATAAAAAGGAAAATTATGTGGTTAACCAGTAAGGAAACACATCGAGTAACATGAAGTATTCGTTGTAAAGGGAGTAAGTAAAAGGTAACTCATTTACGAGGGCACCAAACAAAGAGAAAAACCAGTTATACTCACCAAAATTTTGCCAATATTGATACACAGCAGATGCACGGATTATGTCAGTAGGATCACACAATCACAACAATATTTTAAGGACCACGTCAACTGCTAGCAACCGCAAGAAGTCAATATGAGTCTTTATTTTCTACACCAAATAATCAAGCATAGCTTATCATACAAAACAAAACAAACTATAAACTATTTAGTGCTACATTTTTACATAAATAATAGTAGTAATTTCTAATAGAATAACTTTAAATTGAGGTTATCAAAGTATCAAACTAAAATATCTAGAATACATAATCATTAACTTACCAATGTCAGAAAATCATGGTTATTGAAAAAACAAAAAGAACACTAACCTAATTTTTTTTCTCTCGAAAAAGTGAAGTTAGATGTGTTGAGTTGATTCATTACCTTAAAAACATCTACAGACGATAGGTATGAGAAATGAGATTAATTGTGTTGTGTCTATAAATAAACATATTGAATTCAAATGTTTTATGTTGTTTAAATATCACAGTAATTCTTTATTGATATTTTTCAAATTTGGAAAATATTAAATGAATATAACTTAGTTGATATACTTTTTCTATATATGGATGAAATGTTGGAAATATAGTTCAATTGTGGGCTAGTTCATACTGGTGAATGGGGAAGGAGGTACGGAGTGTACACCCACAAGTCTCTGAACACCCAGACTCAATTGTGGTTAAAGTTTGTTCAGCATCACTGAGTTTGTTCAGCATCGCTGATGATCTTCAAAGAGTGTAACTCTGGACTGAAGGTGGAGTAACTTCACTGAAGACTTGTCTTCAGTGTTTACTCATCAGCAAGTCTTCTTCAGTATTGAAGGCTTCAACGGGAACACCCTTTAGGGGTAGCTGATGCTTCAGTGGGACTGAATAATAGACAAACGCTGGAGTTAAACTTGTACACTTTTAACAGTTTTTGACCCATTCAAGTGGAGTTAATGACCACGTTTAATTGGCCGTGTAACCACTTTCCTAGTATTATGTAGCACATTAAGAGGAGATTAATTGGCCGTTAATTCCTCTTAATTCCATTGACTAGGGTTTGAGTGCTACACCTATAGGTGATCATGACTTGCATGAAGGTATATACAAAAACATAAACACATAACATCAAAAGGGTTATTGATTTGTGCCTAAATCATTAACAGCATTTGGTCTTATCCCAAGTAGGTATTCGTGATACCCAGGCATTAGGGTCGAATAATTTACTTTGGAAAGTGATTACACGATTCCAAGTGATATCCGGTAACCATTGTTTTTGTACGTAGCTAGGATTGATTATCTATACCCTGGTTGGCACGAACTAAGCACCAACAATCAAAGTAAATTATTTTGTGATAATCAATGGCGGCTGCTATGAAGCATATGGTAGCCAACTTCTCCAAGTTGGATAAGTTAGAAGGGGTGGATTTCAGGAGACGGCAAAAGAAGATGCACTTTCTTCTTTCAACCATGAGTGTGGTGTATGTGCTGACAACTCCTATTCCTGATGGTGGTGATGATGCTACTTTGGAGGAACTGAGGAAAAGGAGCAAATGGAAGAATGATGACTATGTGTGTCGTGGTATTATTCTCAATGGTATGTCTGATTCCTTATTTGATATTTACCAAAATTCTGAATCTGGTAAAGAACTATGGGATTCCTTGGAAGCTAAATATATGTCTGAGGATGCATCAAGTAAGAAGTTCCTTGTGAGTGATTTCACAAATTACAAAATGACTAATTCAAGACCAGACATGGAACAATACAATGAACTTCTTGGAATACTTAGTAGATTTACACAACATAAAATGAACATGAATGAGACCATTCAAGTCTCTTGTGTCATTGACAAACTGCCTCCTTCTTGGAAAGATTTCAAGCATACCTTGAAACATAAGAAGGAGGAGTTAACTCTTGTTGAGTTTGGCAGTCATTTGCGTATTGAGGAATCCCTCAGGGTGCATGAAAGTGACAAGGCAAAGAGCAACACTGTTGCTGGTTCATCAGTTGTCAATATGATGGAGCATAACAACTCCATCAGGTACAATGACAACAAGGGCAAACGTAAGCATCAAGATAACACCAAAGCAAATCCTAACAAGAAGTCATCAGTGGCTTGTTGGAAGTGTGGGAAACCTGGACACTTCAAAAGGGATTGTAAAGTTGTTGGTACTGGCAGCAAAGCTAGTGGATCAGGCACAAATGGTTTAGTGATTGGTTCTAACAACACAACACTGAAAGGTCAGAATATGTTTAATGAATCTCACCAGATTTATTATGTTACATATGTATCTAAAGCTTATTTTGTGCAGGATGATGATGTTTCGTGGTGGGTTGATTCTGGAGCAACTGTTCATGCGTGTAAAGATAGATGCTGGTTCAAGACTTATGAGTCATTGAATGATGGATCTATTCTTCACATGGGAAATGAGTCAACAGCCCTAGTGCATGGACGTGGTCGTGTAGATCTTAAGTTTAGTTCTAGAAAGATTGTTAGCTTGTTTAATGTTTTGCATGTTCCTAATATTAGGAAGAATTTGGTTTCTAGTAGTGTTTTGAATAATTGTGGTTATAAACAAGTGACTGAATCTAATAAATTTGTTTTTATCCAAACATGGTGTGTTTATTGGTTTTGGTTATTTGAGTAATGAAATGTTTAGGCTCAATGTTGTTTCTGAAAATACTAGCGGTACTTACAAACCAAGTACCGCTAGTGCAAATACTAACGGTACATGCAGAGCAAGTACCACTAGTGGTAATATTGGTTCAGCTTATATGTCTACCACTAAACTGAATGATTCATCACTATGGCATGCTAGGCTAGGACATGTCCACTTTAAGAGGATGCAAGATATGTCTAAGGATGGGTTAATTCCAGCCTTTGACATGGACATTGATAAATGTCAGACTTGCATACTAAATAAAATTACTAAGAAACCATTTCAGGATGTAAAACGTGTAACTACAGTTTTGGAGCTAATTCATAGTGACCTATATGATTTGCATGCTACTCCCTCATTAGGGAATAAGAAATACTTGGTAACATTTATTAATGATGCTTCAAGGTTTTGTTATGTCAATTTGTTGCATACTAAGGATGAAGCATTAGATAAATTTAAAGTATTTAAAACTGAAGTTGAATTACAACAAGGAGTCCAAATCAAAAGATTTAGGACTGATAGGGGAGGAGAGTACATGAATACTCAATATTTTCAGTCTGTTGGAATAATCCATGAAACAACTGCCCCCTATCCTCCGCAACAAAATGGTATATAAGAAAGTAAAAGAGATGGTTAATTCCATGTTGTCCTATTCAGGACTAAGTCAAGGGTTTTGGGGAGAAGCTATGTTAACAACTTGCTATTTACTAAATAGGGTTCCTAACAAAAGGAACATAATTACCCCTTATGAACTCTGGACTAAAAGGAAACCAAACTTGAACTATCTCAAAGTTTGGGGTTGTAGGGCTGTTGTAAGACTCCCTGATCCAAAGGTGAAAACCTTGGGTGAAAGAGGCATTGAATGCATCTTTGTTGGATATGCTGAGCATTCTAAGGCTTATAGGTTCTATGTAATTGAACCAAATGATTCAGTTTCTATAAACTCAATCATTGAATCAAGGGATGCTAACTTCGATGAAAAAAGGTTCTCATCAGTCCCTAGACCAAGCCTTAGGACTCCTGCTGGAGCTGAGGACATTGGTGCTTCAGTGGAACCTGAAAGAATCACTAATGAGGTTGTGGTTCAGCAACCTGAGCCTGAGCTTAGAAGAAGCATAAGGCATAGGACTCAAAGGACTTTTGGGCCTAAGTTTCAACTATACTTGGTTGAAGGTACAAGAGATGAGGTCTCAGACCAATACTCCTATTGCTTTAATGTTAAGGATGATCCTAAAACATTTGATGAGGCAATGAAGTCCCAGGATGTTGCTTTCTGGAAAGAAGCAATAAATGATGAGATGGAGTCCATCATGGGGAACAACACTTGGGTGTTGGTTGATCTACCTCCAGGTTGTAATCCACTTGGTAACAAATGGATTTTCAAAAGGAAAATGAAGGTAGATGGAACTGTTGAAAAGTTCAAGGCAAGGTTAGTCATTCAGGGCTTTAAACAAAAGTCAAGGAAAGACTATTTTGATACTTATGCTCCAGTAGCACGTATCAGTACCATAAGAATGATGATTGCTCTAGCAAGTATTCACAATCTGATTATTCATCAGATGGATGTGAAGAAAACATTCTTGAATGGTGATTTGGATGAGGAGGTTTATATGAACCAACCTCTTGGTTTCATCATGCCTGGTCATGAAGGCAAGGTGTGTAAACTGATTAAGTCCTTATATGGACTGAGGCAGACACCTAAGCAATGGCATCAAAAATTTGATGAAGTAGTTTTGTCTAATGGTTATTCACTTAACCAAGCTAACAAATGTGTGTATCGAAAATTTGATGAATCTGGTAAAGGAGTCATCATTTGCCTATATGTTGATGACATGTTAATCTTTGGTACTGACCAAGCTAAGGTTGATCAGACAAAGGAATTTTTATCATCAAAGTTCTCCATGAAAGACATGGGGGAGGGTGATGTTATCCTTGGCATAAGGATTAAACATGAAAGTGATGGTATTGTGATTTCTCAGTTTCATTACATTGAATAGGTGCTGAAGAAATTCAATCACTTTGATTGTACTCCAGTGAGTACACCAATGGATACAAGTGAGAAAATGATGCCTAACAATGGTCAGGCTGTCTCCCAGCTTGAGTATTCTAAGGTTATTGGTTGCTTGATGTATGCCATGACAAGTACTAGGCCTGACATTGCATTTGCTGTGGGTAAACTGAGTAGGTATACTAGTAATCCTAGTACTCAGCATTGGCAAGCAATTCAGAGAGTACTAAAGTATTTGAAAGGAACAATGGATTATTGTTTGTCTTATACTGGATATCCTTCAGTGTTGGAAGGTTACACTGATGCAAGTTGGATCAGCAATACTGAGGATAATTCATCCACCAATGGCTGGGTATTCCTACTTGGTGGTGGTGCAATTTCTTGGGCATCCAAGAAACAAACTTGCATTACTAGTTCTACCATGGTGTAATATCCCGAACTTGACGTCTTTATTATATCCTAACTATGTAACATATTTTTAATTTCTAAGTAATGATGAGTATTATTATATTTGACGGTTTTAGTTGAAACCTATAATGTGTGACTATATTAATTGTTGTGACGATTGAAGAGTACTAATAGTGATCGCGATGCCAATAGATGCCCAAATATTATATTTTAGTATCGATTATTTCGATATTTGATATTTCTGAAATTTTTATTTCATTACGTATTAAGTCGATTCGAACTTTATTATTTCGTTTTGTGTGCGTTTAATTATTAAAATGATCGATTTAACAAACGATATTTATATTTTTATGAACCCGGGACAAAACCCGACTCTCGTAAATATTTATAAAATTGACTGGAAGTCATTTCTCGCTTTTTAACTAATATTTACGTTTTAGTCCAAAAGAATTCCAATATTGCACTTTCTACCCTTCCTCCACTATATAAAAACCTCAACTAACACACATACACTCATTTCTCACCTACAAAAAAATGTGTTTTCTCCTCCCTCTCCCTCTTTATTTCCGCCACCTATCACCACCATAAAACACCATGGATTTTGATTTCTAGCTTGAATCCATAAAATCTAACAAAAGACCCACTTTGGAAATCTTCTAGTGATCATTTTGATCTAATAAAATATCACATGCAAGAACTTTATTTTTTCCAAAAGATTCTGAAGATGAACATGAGGTTTGATCCATTTGGATTGTTGTAAGATTCTTGTTTATGTTATTATTATTATAACAATTCTTTATTTTTGAGTGCATGCATTTGTTTTTAATTTTTATTTGATGCATGTGATCATGCAAGTGAATCTAAGGATTAGGAGTTGTTGTAGATAATTTATATAGGTTATTTGAAGTGTAGATGATGTTAAAAATGGGTCAAAACGGCTGTAGATGTGATTTTTAAATGGGTGTTTTACATCAGTAGGTTTAAGGCCGTTTTTCATACAGTAAATGTTGGTCAAAGTTTGATATTCTTAAATATTGTTGTAGTAGTCGTCGAGACGCTCGTTTCGATATAAGATAGAGCTTTTAACTCCAAACGAGTCAAAAGTTATGCTAGTTTGAATATTCGTGTACCGGGAGACGAGTATTGACACAATACGAAATTGTTGTCAATATTTGGATCGAATCTCGGGGTCTATAAGTTGAGTTTTAAAACTGATCAAAGGCTGTTGTTAGGTTCTAAACTTATCATTTTGAATCTATTTTCAAAGTCAAGTGTCGTTTTTATAAATGGTTTTGTTTAAGGAAGTTAAAATGATTTTACGATACAAGTGTGCAAAACTGTCCGGTTTTTAATGTCTAAAGATGTATCGAGCAGGTGGTTCTAAAATGTGAATCATTTGATGAAATTTAAACTGATTCTTCTACAGCTTATAAATGAGTTTGTCACCAAGTTTCGTCGAAAACGAAGTTTTTTATGTATGGTAAAACAGTGTGTACTTTTGGTAAGTACCGGCTGAGTATTTTTGGGAGGTACTTAACCTCGCGTCATAGTTTGAGACGAGAGGCTAATCTATTAGCTTCTTAAAGTTATAAAAGAATATAAGTAATGTGTGGGAGTGTATATTCTGAGATTGGAGACCCATTTAGGGTACTTGAACCGTATTGATTTGACATCTTAAGATGGATCAATATCGAAGGTGCTAGTCTTGGAAAGCTAGTACATGTTGTGGGGTTTAGAAGGAATTCACTTGCATTGATTGGTCATGTCTATGTACATACTATTTTGAGTCATTGATTTTATTATACTAGGTATGATTTGAAATACTTAAGTATGTGGCTAAGCGCACACCTTATTTGTTAGGTGACGGCTTTTGATGTGTATATATTTAGGAGGCATCTTCACTTCGGCGATCACTACTACTACTAGCTTCGTATCCCATCTAAGGTAAGTCTATAGCCTCGCTTTTGCACTATTTTTTAAATGGGTTTTAAACCCGCGAGGGGGAATACATGTTTTTCATAAACTTGGAACACAAGTCTTTTATGGTATGCTTGTCCCTCTATGAATGGACCCGAGGTTGCCTATAAATTAGATTAGGTGATTGCCTTTGTTAAAGCCTCCATTATGGACCGTTAATTAACCTATGATGGGTTAACCGCTAGTACAATTAATAGATCTATGGGGAACGCCGCCCCGGTTCAGTTTGTGTGGACTTGTCACAGAAGCTTAGGCCCGACCTCCACACTGTTTGAACATATTGTATTGAGAAGTCAGGTATACGGCAATGTACCAATAATCTGGAGGTAACGACAATTAATAAATCTCTTGTCTTATTAGACCTAACGGAGTGTCTAAGGGCTCGGTTCCATGAGCTTAATGCAATTTATGCTATATACAATTATTATTGTGATGCAAATTATTATCCGATGCTTGTTAAGCATGCCAAAACTTATAATCTTTGCTTGTGTTCAAATGATTTGTAAAACCTATAGACTTGCTCAACCTTTGTGTTGATGATTTTACACATGTATTTCAGGTAATCAAGATGGATAGCAGCGGAGCATGTGAGGAGGAAGTTGGTGCTTACTTGTCTAAATCTTTGTTTACTTTTCCATCCTATGAAATGGATAAACTGCTTTTAAGCATTTAATGTATTGTGATTGGTAACGGTTTTTGGGACCAACACTACTCTGATTTTATATATATTGGGATGGGAAACTTTTAGACAAGATTGTATATTATTTTAACGTCTCCTTTTAGGTCGTTGTCTATGATTGTGTGCGATGTGCTATTAGTAGCGCCCCAATGTAGTATTCCGCTGCGTGGTAATTTGGGGGTGTTACAAATTAGTAATCAGAGCCACAAGTTATAGAGAACTAGGTCGATTTTGAAAATGTCCTAAACTATAACTTTTGATGTATTTTAAAAAGGTTTTAAGCACGCAACTACTCCGCATGGCTCTGGTAAGGCTATTCTTGTATTACTTTATGATTGATTGTCATTATGTGAACCTATGTGTATGTAGCAATGGTAATATGTATATGTATGAATATACTATGGTATTTAAAGGCATTGCGCGTAAAGCAATGGTTCTTGAATGATTGTCGTATATTTTATAATACGGTTTTGTATCGGAATTTGGCCTCACCGCAAATCACCGATCTTGATAATTATTCATTATCTAAATACGAGTGTGAAACTCATTTGATACTTTGAGTATGTATATATGGTTTCGTAACCTATCGCATATCGACTTGTTTAAGTTCGATTCTTATCATTGTATCGTGATGTGCCATTTTTGGACATCTTCTTTCGAAAAATTGATAAGTGCGATGTTCGTGTTTTCGATACTCCTTATGATTTTGAAGAATCATTTATCCGAGACGATATCTCCTACGTAATGCGACGTGTGATTAAATTTTATATGACCACATTTGATTCGCGAAAAGGAGGATGCCAATGTTGGACTCAAGATATATATATCCTAATCAAATATATATAGTTTGGGTACAACAATGATATGCTCGTAGTATTCATTCGGTTGAGTGACTTATTACTGTGTATCTAAATGGAATGGGACATTTAGATATATAGATTTTAACTCTCCCAACTAAGAGTCGTTTAAGGTTGTCTTATTTAAATGGATTAGGACATTTGAATAAGAAAATTTTAAACCACTGGACCTTAGATTGTCATGTTTTCCTTATTCAGATGGAATGGGACGTTTGAATACGGAAATCATGATGTAAGTTTATTGACACCTTGTATTTACTATGGTATTTTGATATGATATCGTGTTGAGAGGTAGTAATACTTGAGTAGGTTGACTTATAATCGTTTTGTTGAATTGGATTGGGACGCCTTTTCATTTGAACAAGAAAGTTATAAGTTCCCGAACCGTAAATTTATAAACTCTTGTATACATGAAAGGGGACGCCTTTTGATGTAGACAAGGAGTTATAAATGAGTGGACTTAAGTATGTCTGGCTCGATTTGTGGATGTTTGGTGTGCGTACGTCTTCCTTCGAATCGTATTTCGTTGGTAAGAATCGTTCGGTGCCGTCGTCATTATGATGATCCTCGGCTATCATTTATGTACGAGTAACCTGTTGGACTTCTCTCGAGTTATGATTTATTGCGATGGACCATTTCTAATGTGTCTCGATGATCGTGAGCTTTATAAGCAGATTGTTAAGAACCGATTGACCGTTCTGAGAATAGGCGACTTGTTTAAGCGGCACCAGGATTTATGCATGTACTTGTAGATTGACTGAGGATCAAGTTATCAACGACAACTTATCATGGATATGAAGATTTTGTAATTCTAATTGCTACTATTGAAGGGTCACCGAAGACTTTTATTGATGATGAAACTCTTGGAGGCCAGCATGACGAATTAAACGAGGAATATAATGCATCACCTTGAGCACTGAAGTAGAAGTTAGTGGGACGCTTTTGTATATTGAACACTAGAGTAGGAGTTAATGGTACACCGATATGTGATGAATCTTCGCCAATGGACCGAATTTCTTAATGATTGGAATTAATAAATTCATTATCACTCGAGGACTATACTGTAGCCGACACCGCAAGTGGAAAGATTTTGGAGATCAAGTCGTATTATCAAGGCTTCGTACAAGGTTTTCTCGATGATCAACGATGGAGATCTACATTTGATGTTTATGTTCGACCTTTTCTTTTATGTACTTATATGGTGTGTGATCTAGTCAAATGATCGTAAGTTGTGAGAACTTGAGACGGCATCATCCGATGACGTCCGATCATGTGGAACACGTACCATGCAATATATTTTTGACTTCCAACGACGATGTTTATTGAGACTTTGGATGCGCATTGGCGAAAGTGAGATGGTGTCTTTGTATTATCTTTTGAGTAAGGATCCGCGTGTGAGCACCCTCCGATGACGAAAATATTTTTCTTGTTAGTTCTTTTTGATATGTGTCCATGGCTATCCGGCCAATGGATATCCTTTAATTTGAAACCTTCCTTTTGACTGGACTTACCCGAAAATCCTGTCATCTATTCTTGTCGTCGAATGAGCTTCGTGTAATTCGTAAAATTTTCATGTGTCGAGCTTGAAGGAGTGATTGATGGATATGGATTTATTCATCCCCTTTTTGGTAAGATACAACTTGACGACAAGTTGTGTTTTGTAAGAAGAAACAGCGGAGATCGTGGATCGAGATTCGAGTGGGATCGTGAGAGCTTCTTTAGAAGAAAGTTCCCTTATCTTTCCTAGTGGAATGCAATACGAATATGAGGCGAGGCGAGCGCAGGGACGTCGCTCCTTTAAAGTGGTGAGGATGTAATATCCCGAACTTGACGTCATTATTATATCCTTACTATGTAACATATTTTTAATTTCTAAGTAATGATGAGTATATTTTTAATTTCTAAGTAATGATGAGTATTATGATGAGTATGAAACCTATAATGTGTGACTATATTAATTGTTGTGACGATTGAAGAGTACTAATAGTGATCCCGATGCCAATGGATGCCCAAATATTATATTTTAGTATCGATTATTTCAATATTTGATATTTCTGAATTTTTTATTTCATTACGTATTAAGTCGAGTCGAACTTTATTATTTCGTTTTGTGTGCGTTTAATTATTAAAACGATCGATTTAACAAACGAGATTTATATTTTTATGAACCCGGGACAAAACCCGACTCTCGTAAATATTTATAAAATTGATTGGAAGTCATTTCCCGCTTTTTAACTAATATTTACATTGTAGTCCAAAAGAATGCCAATATTACACTTTCTACCCTTCCTCCACTATATAAAAACCTCAACTAACACACATACACTCATTTCTCACCTACAAAAAAAAATGTGTTTTCTCCTCCCTCTCCCTCTTTATTTCCGCCACCTATCATCACCACAAAACACCATGGATTTTGATTTCTAGCTTGAATCCATAAAATCTAACAAAAGACCCACTTTGGAAATCTTCTTGTGATTATTTTGATCTAATAAAATCTCACATGCAAGAAATTTATTTTTTCCAAAAGATTTTGAAGATGAACATGAGGTTTGATCCATTTGGATTGTTGTAAGATTCTTGTTTACGTTATTATTATTATAACAATTCTTTATTTTTGAGTGCATGCATTTGTTTTTAATTTTTATTTGATGCATGTGATCATGCAAGTGAATCTAAGGATTAGGAGTTGTTGTAGATGATTTATATAGGTTATTTGAAGTGTAGATGATGTTAAAAATGGGTCAAAATGGTTGTAGATGTGATTTTTAAATGGGTGTTTTACATCAGTAGATTTAAGGCCGTTTTTCATACAGTAAATGTTGGATAAAGTTTTATATTATTAGATATTGTTGTAGTAGTCGTTGAGACGCTCGTTTCGATATAAGATAGAGCTTTTAACTCTAAACGAGTCAAAAGTTATGCTAGTTTGAATATTCGTGTACCGGGAGACGAGTATTGACACAATACGAAATTGTTGTCAATATTTGGATCGAATCTCGGGGACTATAAGTTGAGTTTTAAAACTGATCAAAGGCTGTTGTTAGGTTCTAAACTTAGCATTTTGAATCTATTTTCAAAGTCAAGTGTCTTTTTTATAAATGGTTTTGGTTAAGGAAGTCAAAATGGTTTTACGATACAAGTGTGCAAACTGTCCGGTTTTTAATGTCTAAAGATGTATCGAGCAGGTGGTCCTAAAATGTGAATCATTTGTTGAAATTTAAACTGAGTCTTCTACAGATTATAAATGAGTTTGTCACCAAGTTTCCTCGAAAACGGAGTTTTTTTAGGTATGGTAAAACAGCGTGTACTTTTGGTAAGTACCGGTTGAGTTTTTTTGGGAGGTACTTAACCTCGCGTCATAGTTTGAGACGAGAGGCTAATCTATTAGCTTCTCAAAGTTATAAAAGAATATAAGTAATGTGTGGGAGTGTATATTCTGAGATTGGAGACCCATTTAGGGTACTTGAACCGTATTGATTTTGCATCTTAAGATGGATCAATATCGAAGGTGCTAGTCTTGGAAAGCTAGTACATGTTGTGGGGTTTAGAAGGAATTCACTTGCATTGATTGGTCATGTCTATTTACATACTATTTTGAGTCATTGATTTTATTATACTAAGTATGATTTGAAATACTTAAGTATGTGGCTAAGCGCGCACCTTATTTGTTAGGTGACGGCTTTTGAAGTTCGCGGAAAATCGAGGCATCATGACTAAGGCGTCGGCAAAACTTATATTAAAATGCAAGTCACGAAACATTTTCATAAAGAGTTCAAATTGATAATTATTTCGTTCTTGTGCCTTTTCCTTGTCTCGTCTTGAAGGGTATGGTAAGGGTGGTGTGGGTTGGGGCATAGGCATAGGCATCGGCCTTGGAATCTCAGGTTCCATGATTGGTATTGGTTCAACCGTAGGTGTGGTTTGAGCGGTACTTCGTGGGCTTGGAATTTGCTCCTTTCCAACCACCACCTCGGGTTCTTTCTCTTTTTCCTTCTCCATAGAAGTACTTGGACGAGAAATGGGTTCTTTGAAAGTTTTACCATTACGTGTAGTAATAACCTTCAATTCTCCTTTCGGGTTCACGATGGTATCACTAGGAAGACCACCCGAAGAAGAGGGTTTACACATGATAGCTTCAAACATTTTAGCCATTCGGTCTTCAAACTTAGATTGCCTAGCATCCGCTTTTAACAACTCTTGCTTAATCTCATGTTGTCCTTGCTCCATTTTTTGTTGATTTTGTTGGAGACGTGTGACATTTCCTTCCATTTTATTAGCATGAGTTTTAAGTTCATTAGCAAGTTCGTTTTTAAGCTCGTTTTTCAACTTGGATCTTAAGCTAACCATTTCACGTTGCATATTATCAAACTTAGCATCATTTGCCTTAGCATAATTCAAAAACTCTCCTTGAAGATTTTTGGTGTGATCATTTTGAAAACCTTGTGTAGAAGTTTGAAAATCACGGTTTTGGTTTGAAATTTGCCCATTTCCACTTCTATAATTACCCTTGTTGTAATTCCTTTGATTGCCTTGATAATTACCACCTTGGTTGTTGTTTCGATAATTATTAGCATTTTGATTTGGTGGAGCTTGATTTTGGCGGGAACCTTGACCGTTTTGGTTATAAGTTCCCGTGGCTATATAAGCACTCGAAGTGTTACCATCCGCGGTAATGCACTCGGAAAGATCATGAGCTCCACCACACGACAAACAACTCTTAGAAACCGCTTTAACCGAAGCGGAATTTGAAGCTTCTTGAGCTTTCCAATGGGACATAAGGCTAGCAAATCTATCAAAAAACCGATTTTCTTCATTTGCTTCATCATGTAAAGCATTAATGCTACGAGACGATGACGAGCCCATTTTGGCAACACTCGGTGTGTTACGAGGGCTATAAACCTTAGACCTATTTTCAATTATGACCAAAGCTTCCTCAACCGTTTTACACAAAAAATTACCACCCGCGTCGGCATTTAAATAATCTCTTTCATGATCGCTAAGTCCATTGTAAAACGTGTCTATTTGGTGCAAGTCGGAAAAACCGTGATGAGGACATTCATGTAACATCTCCTTAAACCTATTCCAAGCCGTTGAAAAACTTTCATTTGATTCTTGTGAAAATTTAGAAATCTCATTTTCCAAATGCGTAGTCTTAGAGGGCGGAAAAAATTGGTTCACAAATTTCGAAACGAGATCCTTCCACGTCAATATAGAATTGGGTGGCTCTTTCTCTAACCAAATTTTAGCGGGCCCCGCTAAGGAATACGGAAAAAGCATCATCTTAATCGAGTCATTCGAGACATCCTTGAATTTGCACGTGGCGGTAAGACGATTGAATTGGCGGATATGGTTGTGGGGATTGTCCTTCTCATCACCACGGAATTTGTTGTTTTGGATCATTGACAACAAACCCGTTTTCACCTCAAAATTCTCCGCAAGGATAGCGGGAATCACAATAGCTTCTCCATAACCCTCGGTGGGTGCTTGAAGTAACTCCATCATAGTTCGATTCGCCATGGTTGGTGCTTCTCGTACAATGGGTTCGTCAATAGGAGATTCCTCACTAGAATGAGTTGGAGTGGGAGTTTTGTTCTTTCGTCTTCGTGCACGTTTTGCTTGATTACGAGTTAGCATAAACGTCACGTACAACGAGGAGACGAGCAAAGAAGATTCTTTTTGGTTTTTTGTATTTTTCAATTTTTTTGTGGTTTTTGATGGTATTAACCTTTTTTGGATTTTGGTGAAATGTGTTAAGTAGACAAAAATCTACAAATCTCCTCCTTAATCAAATCTCTTGATTAAAGAAGCCTCAAGGAATGAAAACGATCACGTGAAGTGAACGCCTTCGATGACTTTAGAACGATGGTGGAACACCAAATCGTTCAAGAGGGTTTAATCAATAGAAACCAAGAAAATATATATGATATGTAATACTACTTTGGGCGGCAAAACCCTCGATTAGATCTCAAAATCAAATACGCACAAGCAAGCGGAGGAAACGAGGCGGCGCGAAGCACTTAAGAGCCTTTTTCCTTTAGGTCGTGAAATACAACCGCCTTATACCCACCTTATAGTTTGTATTTTCAAGATTAAGCTTCACGAAAGTATTTATCTATTTTTGCCTTTTTTCTTTGGTTTGAGATTCGAATACAATGATTGGGTAATGACCTCCCAAGTCAAGGTTGTGATTTCTCACGTATTTGGAGTACTTGTGAATTTATTGTTCTACGTATACAATATAGTAATAGTATTCACACAAAAATCAAAAAACGATAATACGTATTAGTAGAGTGCTACTAATACAAATACTAATTATGGCTAGTATAAAAAACAACAATGTTCAATGAAAACACAACACGCCTCCCCGGCAGCGGCGCCAAAATGATTGTAGAGTTTTTACTACTCTTTAGGAAAAGAGCAATAAATAGGGCAAGTGGGCACGACGATTTAGGAAAACCGTGTGTAAATGACCCTAAGTGAGTTCGTTCTCGAGGAGGCAAGTGTGTTGTGTGATGAATTGATTAATGTTTGATTTTATTAAGAAGAAAAGAAAATAGAAATAAGAAAGAAATGACGGTTACGAAGACGGATCGAGCTAAGACGAAAAAGCGTTCACGTAAAACCGTAAAAAACTACAAAAGTAAAAATTTTAAAACCTAAAAGTTAATTAAAAGCTAAAAGGTAGTCTAAGATAATATAAATAAGAATAAAAATGCAATAAATATATTTTAAAACATTTTATTAATTAAATATTCAATTTTAAATGCTAATTAAAGCCCTAAAATTAAATATAATTAATCAAAATGTCCAAAATATTAATTTATTGAAATAATAACTTACTTATATTATCTAAAGACTAAAAAGTATTTTTCCTAAATTTTCAAAACTATTTTTCTATTTTTAAATTAATAAAAACTATTTTAAAACTAAAATAATTATAAACAATAATAAAATAATGCTAAAAATAATCTACCAATTTTAAAAATCCTAATTTACTCTAATGAACAGTAGAAAATTGAAAGAGTTTGAAAAATATAAAATTTACCACTAAAAGACAAAAACAGTTTAAAATAAAACCCTAATTAACTTAAATTAATTCTAAAAAATAATAAAAAGGTGAATAGTAAAAACTTTTTATACTAAAACTCTTAAAATATTATTCTAAGTCTAGGAAAAATGTTTAAACTGAAAAAGAAGTATTTTTGTCACTAAAAGACAAAAACATAAACAATAAAAGTAATTAAAAATGCTATTTAATCTAAAAAATATAAAATGAACAGTAAATAAAAATCTAATTAATCAGAAAAATCAAAAATTAAATTAGAAAAATAACAAAATTGGTTTGAAGTCCTGACTCTAATTTTTGAGCACTAAAGACAAAAATTCATGAAATCTGATAGTGACCTTTGTTTGGTTTTGTCTGCTAGTGTAGCAGGGGTAACAAGTGTGCTACCAGTGGGAAAGGAGTTCCCACTGCTAGTGTTAATTTTTGGTCAGCAGACCAATAAGCTCAGGAGAGCTTATTTGGCGCTTGTTCTTTGGACAAAAGGCACCCTTATACTCAGTTGAGTATAAGGAGTCAATCAAACAAGAAATCCACACAAGCTTATCACAAAAATCACACAAAATAAGCATCATAAGTTTCTGATTAAGGCCTATGTTTGACTGATGAATAGTTGACTAAGTTACTTGCAAAAAAATTGAGATTCAATCCCTTAAATCTTGCATAATAATCAACCAAGTAGCATATAACTGAATAATAATCCTATTTTAACCCATTATCTAACAAACTAGCAACATTTGATGGCAAAATCAACTCAAAATCAGACACAAAAACAGTTACTGGATTTTAGGTATTTTTTCCACTTTTGAACATGCAAATGTGCTATAAATCCTACCAAATGCAAAACCTAGTGACATACAACCTAATAATACCCTAAGAAGTGAGTTAGACCAGTTAATAAGCCAAGAGTCTTAAGCCAAACTCAGGAAAATACTAGATCCAAACACCCCTTTAAACACTGAAAATCAACTTTATCAAATCAAAAGCTATTCAATCTCAACCAAACTGATTACAATAGCCCTAAATCATGCATACAACTTCTAAACAATAGAATCAAACCAAAAGAAGACACTTAAACACTTGCATACAAATTACATGAATCCAAATTTCACAATCTATGAAACTGAAACTAAGAACAAGATTTTTACCTTAAGGGACCTACATCCAGGTCCCTTAGTGGTTTCTTAAAAACCTCCAAATAGGCTCGGGCCTGTGCTGAGCCTTGGACAACAAGCTCCTACTTGAAACCTGCAAAAATCCAATGAACAAACAACAAAATGCACTTTCTGATTTTTTTGAAACTTTCAATAACCTTTTTCTAACCAACAATCCAACAAACCTAGAACTTAGAACACGTTTTAAAACCAAATGTAAGTTCAGAAATCCAGGATTACCAATCCACTTTCACTTCTTAATAATCATGGTTTTCTAAAAATATCAAGAACTTTTCAAAACTTTTGAAAACTCAAACACACAAAGTGTTTTCACAATTTAAAAATGGAACTCAGCTAGCTTCTCAATCACACACCAAACTTTTAATAATTATAAAAAGGAATTAAATTGTTTAAACACAAACACCAAACTTTTATATTAGTAAAAAGGGATTACAAGTGATGAAAGCTAAAAACTGGAACAAGAAAAATAGGGACACATGCGTCTCCTATTTATACAAAATGATAGAACTATCTAGAAAATAATACAATGTGAAGCCCTAGATCTTGATTTCCCTGAAATGCCCTTGGTTTGAATTTTGAAATCTTGGTCAAAAACATTGCCATGTGAAGATGTTGATGTTACAGCTTGTAAATATGATCTTGGACGTTTATTTGGAGTGGGGGACAAGTAGTTGCATCTTAACCATTCATCTTGTCGTCTTTGGGGTTTGGGAATGAAAGTGACGCAGCAGGGGAGGTCCCTACTGCTCACATGGGTAAAGTGGTGAAGGTTTTTGGGGTTGGGAAATGATTAGGGTGAAATTAATTAGTATTCTGGAGGGTTTGGGGAAAAACCCCTTTGAATTAAGGGTGATTAAGGCTGGGGAATATTAGGGTTTATCTGGGATTAAGGCTGTGTTTAATCTGAAAAAGGATTAATGATTTTTAAAAATGATGTTTGGGGGGAAAATTAAGAGGGGTCAAAACGGGTTTTGACCAGGTTTATTTAATAAACCCGGTATTGGGTTGTGGGCTGGGTAAGGACGGGTTTGGGTAAAGGGTTTGGGTAAATGGGTGGGTTTAGTGAGGTGTCCGTTTGTGAGTGGATGGGGAAGTTTGGTTGTCTGGGCAGAAATGGCCCCCCTACTCTCTTCCTTCATTCATTTTGTTTTAAATGGCAATAAACTCCAAATCCCTTTATAACAAGTTTCAGCATTTGGCAATTTTGGCACAACATATTTATAAACTTGTATTAAGGACTTCACATGTAATTTCTTCATTTTCCAAGAGCTAAACTTGTACAATCTTCATTCCTCAAGGACCATTCTTGCATAACTTGATTTCTTCAAGGTCTAATCTTGCCAAGTCTCCAAAAATGAGGGACTAAAGTTGCCAATCTTCAAAACTTCAAGGGCATTTTTGTAAAATCCAAACGTGGGCCCGGTTCATTGTGCGGCTTCGTTTCCCATGTTCGTTTTTGAATGATTCTTGTGATCTTTTGCCTTTTCCTCAATATCCGTACCTAAAATACACAAGCAACAAACACGAGCATGTATTTGGCAGTTTTAATGATATTTTATGCATTTTAAGCCCGATTTGGACGATGAGACTATGTATAAAAGCAGTCTCATCATAGCACCTAGATCGGCTAGGGCCATGCAATTCTCTACTCCCGGGAAGTTGCAAGGAATCAAGAAGCGACCCGGATTACCAAGTTTGGTGGGCAATTTCCTTAAGAGAACGGCGGAGCAATTCTCATTAAGTTAGGTCTAAGCAATGTCAAGAAGCTTCTCCTTGTCACTAGACGATCTTTAAACATCTTCGCGTATTTAGGCATGTGAGCGAGAGCCTCAGCAAAGGAGATGTTAAAATTCAATTGTTTAAACATTTTGAGAAAATTTGAAACCTGAATATCATCCTTGCTCTTTTGCTTCTCTTTCCTCAACCTTGAAGGATAAGGTATATCGGATGAAGAGTAAGGCTTTAGGGGGGTAGGATCACTCACAACCGCAGGTGGTGGGGGAATGGGGGTAGAAGGAAAAGGAGGTGAGGAAAGTTGCTCTTTTTCCTTGTTCACAATCACGGGTGGAGGTGTAGGAAGCTCGGGTTCCGTATAACCTTTTCCACTACGAGTGGTGATTGCTTTCATCTCCCCTCTTGGATTCGCAAAGGTGTTACTCGGAAGAGTACCCGAAGAAGAGGGTTGATTACCTTGGAAGAGCGAACCTAACATATCACGTAAATTATCCGCTTGGGTGCTGAAATATTCTCTCATGTCGGCACGAATATCATTGCTTTGTTTCACCATGTCATTCCTTAGCTCGGCTCGAATATCGCTCCCTTGTTTCGCCATTTCTCCCTTCAATTTGATGAATTGACTCTGAAGATTCGTCACCATCTCTCTATTAGTCCTCATGAACGTCTCGACGTCTTGATTCAACGTCGTTGGTTGATTGAGAGGTGGAGCTTGGTAAGCTTGAGAATTTCCTTGAGGTGGATATGGGTTTCTTTGGGATTGATATTGATTGTTAGCACGAGGTTGGGTTTGGTTGTTTCGGTTATAGATTTGTTGTTGGTTTTGGTTTGGAGGAGTAAAACCGGGTGGAGAAAGATAGTTGTTTGAACGATAACTTAGCAAGTTACGGTCTCCTTGAGGACGAGCTTGATAGCTTCCCGTGGGATAAGTACCGTATGCCGCGTTAACGTTTTCAGAAAAATTACCTTGAGTAGAAGGACAATCATTGTAAGAATGGGGACCACCGCATGTGTCACAAGAAATAGCAACGGCTTTAGCTTGTTGAGTTTGGTTAGAAGCCAAAATTTGCATACTTTTGCTAATTTCAAGAATAACACGTTCCATGGCGGACATGTCGGTGGTGGAAGAAGTAGATGAAACATTGACTCTCGGTTTAGATCTTGAGGATGCGGATGAATCCCAATTCTTGTGGTGAGTAGTCATGTTTTCAATCAACTCTCTACACTCCTCCGGTCTCCTTTTCATAAAAGTACCACCGGCGGCGGCGTTGATCGTGTCACGATCACGAAAAGTGAGACCATTGTAGAAACTATCAATGAGAGTGACGGGGAGCATGTTGTAATTTGGACAATGGTCGATCAAATCATTGTATCGTTCCCAAGCATCAAAGAGCGATTCATCATTGTCTTGCATGAATCCACTAATTTGGTTACGAAGGCTCGTGACCATGAATTGGGAAGTAGCACGACAAAAAGCGTTGAGTCATGTCATTCCAAGTACGAATAGAATTCTTTGGGAGACGGTCAAACCATTTTTTGGCATGGTGAGAAAGCAAGTGGGGAAATAGTTGAAGGCGAAGTTCATCCATAGAAACACCGGGTGAGTTCATGCTTTGGGTGATGGTAATGAATTTTTCGAGGTGTTTGTTGGCATCATCATCCGGAATTCCGCGAAATAGATTAGTTTGCACTTGTTGGATCATGTGATGCTTCAACGAAAACTCCTGAGCAGTGATGTGCATCGGCGCAATCGGGCCTCCGCGTCCGTTCATGGTGGGTTGACACAATTCCTCCATTGTTCGTAAATCGGGTAGGGGGAAATTGTTGTTGTTATTGTTATTCAAATTGGGTAGAGGTGGGTTATTATTGTTGTTATGAACACCAGCCATATCTAAATCTTCACGAGTCTCGGGCTCAGAATAATTTGAAGATCTAGTACGCATACACCTGCAGAAGAAAAATATCCAGAGAAAATATCTATATAATCTTTTTGGTGCAAAACCTTTGGAAAAGAATTGCTTTTTATGATTTTTCAATGTTTTAGTATTTTTGAAAATTTTTATATTTTTTAAGATTTTTAAAATTTTAAAGCAAGGAAAATAACGTTCAAAGAACGGATCCCAAAATTCAATGCGTCTCTCACTAGAAACCGTGAATCTTAACGAAAAGAGCCGGCAGCGGCGCCATTTAATACTCGGGTTTTACACCAAGTATAAAATATTTATCGTCCGATCTTTTCGAATTGATTACCAGTCTAAAGTGCGACTCAATTGTCTTTTGGTGAACAAGAGAATGGTTTGGTTTGGTTATCTAATTTTTAAACTAAATGCAAGTAATTAAAATTGTCGTTGAGTAAAATAGAAGTCTTAAAATTTACTACAAATAAAAGCTTGCAACCTTGGAAATTAAAACTTAAAAATTCAAAAACTTAAAAACATGTTTAAAATAAACTAAGTAAAAGAGCGGGAAAAACTAGATTTGAAACTTAAGCAAAAACAAAACCAAGGCATGAGGTCCGATCATAATGCAATCGTACTCAATCGGTGGTCCAGATCGCACTCGATGCGATCGCAAAGAGAAGAACAGATCGCACTCACTGCGATCACAACAAAAGAGATAGGATCGTACTCACTAGTACGATGGGAGGGGCGATCGTACTACCAGATCGCAACCACGATCGCAATGAGTGATCGTGGTCTTTGATCGTGGTTCCGGATCGTAACACAAAGATCGCACTCAATGCGATCGAAGCAGGAAAGAGAGACCCGATCGCACCCCATATCGCAATGAGTGATCGTGGGAGTGGATCGTACCAGGGAAGGAACACAAATCGCAGTCTATGCAATCGTAACAAGATCGGGACCAAGTAAACCCTCCTGAGATGGAAAAGGCGTCGAAAAGGAAAACAAGCTTAAGCAAATAAGCAGTAACCAATAAGCACTTTCAAACTTCTAAGAGAGTTAAAAAAGCACAAATTTGTTAACTTTTACAAATACTAATATTCGAGACTTAATGAACCGAACATAAAATAAGAAAAATCTTTAAAAAGCTTAAAAGTAACTAAGCCGAAAATACAAAGAAGCTAATAAGCATCAAGAGCTTATAGCTTAAACATATGAGGGCTTATGCAGGAATAGAAAGATCAACCTCTTAATCACGAAACATCAAAATCAACACAAATTGAGAACCATTCGGATTAAACATGAACTTTCGGATTAAGAACAAAGTAAAATAAAGAAAGGTAGAAAGAGATTAAAGAACAAAAAGCTTAACTTGAATTAGATTAATGAAATCCAAATACAAGGATGATTCAAACCTTAAACTTGAAAGAAAAAAAGATGAAACTTAGTGAGAGAAAGTTGGGAACTTTCTCTCTCTAAAAACTAGAAAGAAAATTGAAAACTAAAAACTAGCTAACCACCCTCCTAATGTGATTAGGAGGGTATTTATAGGCTAAGTGGGAAGTGCATGTGTGGTGTGCTTCCTTCTTTCTCTTCTTCTTGACTCGATTTAATTCTTTGTCTTTTCTCGACGTCGTCTCAGGATTCGAACTTGTCTTAATAATTTTTCTTCTTTAATTTAGACTTGAGTTCTTCGACTTTATTAAACTTCCGTCTTTAGACTTTTTCGTCGATAAATCTTCAGAATAGGTCTTGGACATCCGTTCTTTAAGCACTCTTGATCTCTTGACTTCGTCTTTTCTCGTTTTCTTCGATAAAAGCTCGTGAAAGCCCGTGTTTTCTTCCTTTTTCATCTTTTGGTCCTAAAACACAATAAAAACACAAACCACGCGTAATTCCGACTTTTACGACATAAAATACACGTTTTGGTCTTGTTATTATTGGAAATAAGTGGTAAAAGGATAAGCGTTTTCACACTTATTTGTAGACAACACGCTCTTTACAAAGAAGAAAGGTTCTCACCTTATAATCGTACAAATATATGTTGATGACATTATATTTGGATCAACTTGTCAAGAATTGTGTGATGACTTTGCCAAAATCATGCATGATGAGTTTGAAATGAGTATGATGGGAGAACTTAACTTCTTTTTAGGACTCCAAATTAAACAAATGGATGATGGTATTTTCTTTAGTCAGTCTAAGTATGCTAAAGAAATGCTAAAGAAATTTAGATTAGAAGAATCTAGACCAATGAAGACCCCAATGGCCTCGGATACTAAACTCACCGTAGATGATGATTGTGAGTGGGTAGACAACACCAAATATAGAGGTATGATTGGTAGTTTGTTGTACCTAACGGCAAGTCGACCGGATATCATGTTTAGTGTTTGCCTTTGTGCTCGCTTCCAAGAGGCTCCCAAAACCTCTCACCTTGAAGCGGTTAAGCGTATCTTCCGATACATTAAAGGCACTATACATTTAGGATTATGGTATCCTAAAGGGACCGGCGTAGAAACCATTGTCTACACGGACTCGGATCATGCGGGAGACTATGTGGACCGGAAAAGCACTAGTGGAGTTTGTACCTTCATGGTTGTTGTTTAACTTCTTGGTTCTCCAAGAAACAAACCGCCCTTGCAATATCCACCACGGAAGCCGAGTATGTGAGTGCCGGAAAAGCATGCCAACAAGCTCTATGGATGAAGCAAGCGCTTGTTGATTACGGGATTTCTCTTGTTGATGTTCCCATCATGTGCGATAATAAAGGCGCTATAGACCTTAGCAAGAATCCCGTGCAACATTCGCGAACCAAACACATACAAATTCGACACCATTTCCTTAGGGATAATGCTCAAAAGGGGAACATTACAATTGAGAAGGTACCCTCCGAGGACAACTTAGCCGACATCTTCACTAAGCCACTTAAGAGGGAACCTTTTAATTACTTGCGTCTAGGTCTAGGATTAATGGAACATCTTCTTTAATTTCCTTTCTTTTTGTGTGTTTTCTTTTACCACTTTGAGTTATTGAGTCTTCCAAACTCTTTTTGAAAAACCCTCTCTTCTCCTTTTCAAAATTCTCAAAGTCTCTTTCGAAAATGGTTGAGAAATTCGTTTGACATTGTTAATTCAATCTAAAAACGATTTTTCATAGATTCTCGCTATTAATCTAAAGCTTACATAATTCATATGTATGATTCTCTCAAACATAGCAAGAACAAGATAGAATCATGGAGGATCATTGTGTCATGACTTAAGGTCTTGTCTTACACACCTCCTACATCGATTTTTTTTAATCCATGTTTTTTGGTCAAATCTCTATTTGGTAAGTTTGTATATGTTTTCTTTGTCTATCTTTGCTTTTAAGCATATCCCTATGATAAGTTAGACTAGAAAAATAAGATTTGCTAAAAAATCTTCCTCCAAATACCAAACACTGCCTCTGCAGGCGGTTCCATATGTGAACCACGGTGCCTTATTGATAAGGTACCGCCAGCCTTGCTAAGGAACCGCCTACAGTGCCTTCCTTTTTCAGGTTTTTGTGTGAAACTCCAGATTTGCTCCAACATTTTTGAGAATCTTTGTTTCAAACCCTTTGACCACCCCAAAAATACCCTAAGCCTTCCCTATTTAAACCATAAGCATTTTGCCATACTTCACACCTCAAAATGTCTTACACTCCAAATGAAAGCCTTGAATCTCCTCCATTTTCTCCAATTGCTTTCAATCCCAACTCACCCAAAAACTATTACAATCCAAACCCACCCAAGAACACTCTTAATCACATCTCTCCTACCAAGAATGTTTATTGTGGAACATCTTTTCTTCCACCACCACCTTTTAGTGTTCTTCCTCCTTCTCATGATAATGTCATGCACCATGGAACATATTGTCATTGTTGTCAATATCAACATCTTGCTATGGCACACATCTATGAGGAGTTGAGCTACATCAAGAGTCTCTTAATCAAGCCTCCTCTTCACTATGATTATGGGATCTCCAACAAGCCACCACCACCCTTTGCCATTACCTTGTCTTTCATATAAGCATTGGTTTCTTATCCACAAGACACCAAATTCAAGCAAATCTTAGAATTCTAGAATAACTAGGATTAGATTTATGCTTTTGGCTTGTTTCTTTTTCCATACATATTTGTATGATGTTTTTTTAGTAACCTATCTTGGATCTTTGTCTTTTTGTTTTCTTCTCTTTTATTTTGTGACCCATTGCTATATCTTGTTGGTTGTTTCTTTTGTTCAACTAACCTGTTAGAAATACGTTTTTAACGTATATTAGAAGTATCGGTCACTCCACAATATTATTAATGTTGTATAGCTCGTAGTTAATGTTTGCTTATTTAGTTAAGTAAGAAACTGGCCCATGGGCTTGTCATGGGTCGGCCCAAGCCCATTAATGTCTTGGATATAAATACCCCTTTCCACCATGGAAAGGGGTTGGTTGTTGATGGTTTCACTTTCTCATTTGAATGAAAATACATATTCTCTCTCACTTTCTCTCACTAACTTTCTCTCTCTAGAAATCTTCAACCCACTTCATTGATTCATAAGATTATCAATATTCTTCAATTGGTATCAAGAGCCATGGGGTGATTTAAGGTAAGGATTAGTGTTGTTTTTTAGTTTTTGAATGTATTAGTGATTTGTAGGAAAATCAACCTTGAATCTTGTATTTTTGGTGTTTTTGTTGTTGGGATTAGTAGATAAGTATTGGGTTTAGCTTATTTTGGTAGAAATCATAAAACTTTTTGTGGTTTTTGATCAAAAAATCGAGTTTTGATTCGTTTAAAGAGCTATTTCCTGGTCTCGAAGTGTATTTTCCAGATATTTCGTATAAGGGTTATTCCATATAAGGGTTACTCCGTATAAGGGTTTATTCAGTATAAGGGTTTATTCCGTATAATGGTTTATTCCGTATAGAGGTTTATTCCGTATAAGGGTTTATTCCGTATAAGGGTTTATTCCGTATAAGGGTTTATTCCGTATAAGGGTTTATTCCGTATAAGGGTGTATTCCGTATAAGGGTTTATTCCGTATAAGGGTTTATTCCGTATAAGGGTTTATTCCGTATAAGGTTTATTCCGTATAAGGGTTTATTCCGTATAAGGGTTTATTCCGTATAAGGGTTATTCCGTATAAGGGTTATTCCGTATAAGGGTTATTCCATATAAGGGTTATTCCGAATAGGAGGTTATTCCGGATAAGCAAGATTATTCTAAATAAGCAATTTATTCTGAATCAAGGTAGATATTCCAACCAAGGTCTTTTTCACATTAAGGTGTTTATTCCAAATCAACTTAATTATTTCGGATCAAGGGGTATTTTACGAGTTTTTTCGACGATTTTTAGTGGATTTAATCTTGGCTTCTTACACACTCTTTACTTCAACAACACAACACAATTCACAACCTTACTTCACTGCTCGATCAACCGATAATCTTTGATTCTTTAAAGTGATCAAAATGAATCCGAATTCATTAATGCCTCAAATGACATCACTTACGGATATTTCCGTCATTACGGGAACGGATAATCGCCCTCCAATGCTCATTAAAGAAGTCTTTGAAGCATGGCAAGGCCGTATGATGTCATACATTAAGGGAAAACCGAAATATGGGAGGCTTATGGTCAAGTCAATTCTGAATGGTCCACTTGATTATGGTACCATCGTTGTTAACAATGAGACTCGACCACAGGAGTTTGAAGAACTTACACCAGCTCAACAACTTATTGCCGATGCAGACGAAAAGACTCTTCAAACCATTCTCCAAGCTCTTCCACATGACATCTATCGAATGGTAAGTCAATATACGGTTGCAAAGGATTTATGGGAACGTCTAAAGGTTTTGCTACAAGGTACGTCTCTTACTAAATAGGAACGGGAATGTCAGTTGTATGATCTGTTTGATAGATTCACGTACAGTCCAAGGGGAAACGCTTCACGACTACTACTTCAGATTCACTACTCTCATGAATGATTTGAATGTATACAATCTCGTGATTGCTCCATTCCAGGTTAACACCAAGTTTTTGAATACTTTACCTCAAGCTGAATGGGGTGAGTATATTACTGATGTTAAGTTAACTAGGGATTTGCATAAGTGCAATTTGGATCAACTCTATGCTTTTCTCCAGCAGCATGAGAAGCACGTGATCATGCACCGTTCGCCTCGAGGTATGTACCCTGATTCTTTAGCTTTGATGGCAAATCAACCAAGCTTGTCATACAACAACACTCCTTATATCATGGGACACCAAGCCTATCATCCATCACCGTACATGACTCCAAGCTTCCCCCAATATTCGATTCTACCTCAACCACCCACCTCACATCAGCAACAATATCGGTTTAATGCACCTTCGTCTCAGAGAGAACCACAACCATCACAATTTGCCTCACAACCTCACCCATATTCACCAGCAAGCATTGCACCTTATGCTCAGTCATCATACTCTTCTTATCAAGAAAATGCAGCATATCCATCGAGCTATTCTGACCACATGAGTATTCCTTCTAGTGCTTATGTCGCTCAACAAGACCAAGCATTGTATTGTGATAATGATGAAGTTCCCATTCTTGAATTTAAACAAGGAACTGACCCAGTTGAAGTGTTAGCCACTATGTCTGCTTATCTCACAAGGACATTGAGCAAACGAGGATTTAGAGGACCAGCTCCTACTAACAATCAGTTGAGGAATTCATCCAATTCTAGACAAAAAGCTACCATTGAGAATGGTAGGTTAATGGTTCAACCTATTCAACCTTATCAGGGGAGACCCACTACATCAACCACCAATGCACGCATGGTCAATCCTGCTCCAATGGTCAATCCTATTCCTCCACGAGCTAATTCCACAGGAAAGTTGAGAATGATTACATGCTAAAACTGTAAGGAAGAAGGTCACATGTCCAGGGATTGCACAAAACCCAAGAGAAGAAGGGATGGTCAACGGTTTGCAGAGAAGATTTATTTGGTGAACGCTCAGGCACAAGGACAGGAACTTGATGAAGAGGAGCTTGCATTTCTTGCTGATCCAGGGATTGCGGAACAAGAAGTTGTCACTACACAGAATGCAGCATACCAAGCAGATGATATGGATGCTTACGATTTAGACTGTGATGATCTTCAATCTGCTCAGGCAGCTCTTATGGCAACTATCTCTAGCTTTGGGTCAGATAAAATATCTGGGGTACTTACTAATACCACTGATACTAGTATTCAACCACATCAAGTTGGGCAAGAGGGTGCTGATCCGAATGAGTCTTCGGTGGTGAGTCCTTCAAATAAGGAGACAATCAATGATAGTAATATCAATGTGAGTCCCCAGACTTTGAGTGAATCACAACCGGGAGCCATTTCGCATACGCATATTCCTGCTCAACAAGGGTTGGTCATGGTTCCTGCAAACTTACTTAGTCAAATGAATACTGCACTATTAGAAACCCTAGCTAAAATAAGAATTTTTCTACTGAGCTTGCTTTGTGCAACGAAAAAGTTCAAACTTTGGAATTAGTTCCTTCGTCCAATGTTCTAACAAATCCCGAATATGATCATTTTCGAAACAAACAAATGGGTCATTTGCAAGAAATTGAAACCTTAAGAGCAGATCTTTCTAACGAACTTAAAGAAAAAGAGTTAGTGGTCACTAATTTTCACAAACTTCAAACGGATTTTGAATTACTCGAGTCTAAAAATAATGAAATGGAAATTAATGCGGCTAATAAGATTAGAAGTTTAGATTATTTGCTTTTAAGACAATACGCTGCCTCTCAACTAGTGCACTTATTTGACGCATCGTTTAGAGAGTTTAACTTATCGCGTCAAAAAGGCCTTCCCCCTAACCCACAGTATGCAAGACAAGCTTTTATCCATAGTCCAAGACTTTATAATGCAATCCAATTAGGATTGGTCTTAGACCCGATTGTTATTTTTGAGGATCGCACAAATAAGGATCTAGTTGATGGGAATCGGTCATACAACTTTGCAAAATATCCCCAGTGTGATTATTTTAAAATGAATCAGGAGCTTGCAAAAACGGACTTTAGAATTCGCTTCCATATGGATAAAGATCTCATCACAGCACCAACCTACATGTTAAATGAAGAAAACCCTAGTACACTTCCTACACTTGTCAACATGGAAGGACCTAAGGAAATTCCAAAGGATCTTCCACCTATTAGCACTGTATGGTTAAACTTGCAAGAGATTAATCAATACTTTGCTAGTTTTGACAATGTCATCCGGGAATGTACGACTTCAAATGGCCTAAACGCCGGAGAATGGGCTTTCGAACACATGAACAAGGTGTTTAAGAATGAGATCAATCCTTTTGTCGAAATTCTTAAAGGAAGTTTTGCATCTCTTTCAGAAAATCTCGAGTTTGAAATTAAAGAAGTTCAAAAAGTGTTTTATGAAATGGACACCGCTTACGAACTACAATTAATTGAAAAGGAAAAGATTTTATCCGAATATGACCGATTCTTGTCCCAAGTAATTTCGTGTGATGTGCATACTACTGTGAATGTTAATTATTCGAATGAGCTTACATCCGCTATGAATAACTGTGATGTTGTGAATTTATGTAATGATGTGTGTGATCTCTCTGTAAATGTTGCTGATACTGTAAATGTGGTAGATAATCATTCTTGTCACGAGTCTAATGCTGAATTTTTAAAGCTTCAAGATTCTTACAATTTACTTACAAAACACTTTAATCAACTTGAACAACATTGTATATCTTTAGAATTAAAACAGCAAACTCAAAATGAGGATCTTTTGATAACAAATAGTTGTGAAAACAGTGTTGAGACGAGTGACAAGATGATTGAGATAGTTAAGGCATTAGAGGAAGAGATTATGAGATTAAAGAGAGATGTATCATTGAACGAAACACTAAAATTGGAACTAGAGGCTGCAGAGTCTAAAAACCTGTGCTTAGAAATTAGACTTTCGTCTGTTCTAGGGGAGATGGATCGGGCAAGACAGGGACTATCCACTCTTTATGGTTCAATAAAGAACGCTTAGCTTTTAATGCAGCACAACAACAATCTTATGTTGAACAATTGAACCAAAAGTGTGAGGAAATCTCTGACTTAAACATCCAGCTCATTGACAAAAACATGGTCTTGGCCGAGTTAAAGGAGAAACTTCTTCTCACCTGACAAGAAGTTGTTAATAACTCAGCTACCAACTCTACACCATCCTCTAGTGCTCCAACAACCAATTCAGTAGTGCTCTATAAGAACCCGCTCCATAAGAAAAATCCGGTTACCTACGATGATTATATGAGGAATGCAATTAAGCATGTAGATCTTGTTAGGGATATTTTAGATGACATGTATGCGTTAGATCTCTCAAGCAGTTACTATTATTCAGCTCATGCATATATTCAGCAAGTTCAATATTGCTTAGCATATTTGCAATACATAGCAAAACCAGGTTCTACACTACTCACTAATCGACCCATTGCTGTAACTCCATTCAATAAGACCCCAGGAGCAAAACCGTCATTGGCACCATCAATTAAGGCACCTTTAAAATCTATTGCTAATGTTCCTACTTTGCCTTCTACAGGATTAAAAGAGTCTACTAAGGCTAAAGGATCGCCACTCAAGAAAGATAAGATCAAGCCCTCCACTAGTAGTACCATCAAGAAGAAAGTAGAAGCTCACACTATGAATATCAGTTCAGATTTAAATAAAAAGAATCATGTTAAGACTAAAAGCTCTGCGCCTGTGCAGAAGCCTAAACCATTTGTGAATTCTAATTTAAAATGTTGGAATTGTAATGAATGCATGTTTTCCCAACGTCATGATTTGTGTCTTATTGATCATGTGAATGAAATGAATGCTATTAGGAATGATCTTGAATGGAATCCAACTGGGAGAACTCGTACCCAAGTTGGATGGCAATGGCTTCCCACTGGTAGGACCTTTACATTAGATGGAAAAATGTGCCCTTTAACTAGGAATGCATCCATTGAGGTTAGGTCTCAGCGTCCTTTAGTTAGGCACACTAGCACTAAAGTATGGAAACCACGCCCTTTAATTAGGTCAGCCCCCACTATAGTGTCTATCAGTGAAGAAATACCTCAGAATTTAAGCCAACTTGAATCTACATCACCAACTAGGAAGAAGGCTAGGAAATCTAAGAAACCTAAAGTTAGCAAATCTAAGATCATTAAATCTGTACCTGCTAATAACAAGGAACATTCAGATTGCGAAACCTATACATTGTCCTCGTCTGGTGATATTTTCAGGTGGTCCAAATCATCCTCTGGTATTTGGACTCCGGTTGCTCAAAGCATATGACCGGAGATCGCTCGATGCTCCGAAATTTCGTAAGTAAGTTTCTTGGAACGGTTAAATTCGGTAATGATCATATTGCAAAGATAATGGGGTATGGTGAATATCAGATTGGAAACGTTATGATTTCAAGGGTATACTATGTCGAAGGTCTTGGTCTTAATTTATTTTCAGTAGGACAATTCTGTGATTCCAACCTAGAGGTTGCTTTTCGACAACATACTTGTTTCATCCGCAACTTGGAAGGAAAAGACTTGTTGAAGGGGTCTCGTGGTGCAAATCTTTATACTTTGTCCCTACAAGACATGATGGCCGCCTCTCTAGTATGTCTTCTCTCCAAAGCATCTAAGACCAAGTCATGGTTATGGCATCGTAGATTATCTCATCTCAACTTTGATGCTATTAATCATTTGGCTAAAAACGAATTAGTTCGTGGTCTTCCAAAGCTCAAATTTCACAAGGACCATTTATGTTCCGCGTGTTCAAGGGGGAAAAGCACCAAGAAATCATACAAGTCCAAAGCTGAAGACACCAATCAAGAAAAACTTCATCTTTTGCATATGGATCTTTGTGGGCCAATGCGAACCGAAAGTGTAAGGGGTAAGAAATTCATCCTCGTTATTGTGGATGATTTCTCCAGGTTTACACGGGTTAGATTTCTATGTACAAAGGATGAAGCACCGAAGGCTATCATCACTTTTCTGAAATTCATTCAGGTACGTTTAAATACTACTGTCCACCGTATTCGTACAGATAATGGAACAGAGTTCGTCAACCAGACTCTTCGTGATTACTATGAAGAAGTTGGTATCTCACATGAAACATCCGCTGCACGTACTCCACAACAAAACAGTGTCGTTGAAAGACGGAATCGTACGCTTATGGAAGCTGCTAGGACTATGCTGATTTATGCGAACGCTCCATTACTCTTGTGGGCAGAAGCTATATCTACTGCATGTTTCACCCAAAACCGTTCTATCATTCGGAAACGCCATGGAAAAACACCTTACGAGCTTCTACATAATCGTAAGCCCGATGTTTCATTCTTTCATGTGTTTGGTGCTCTTTGTTATCCAAACATTAATAGTGAGAACTTGGGCAAACTTCAACCGAAATCCGATATAGGTATTTTCATTGGTTACTCACCCTCCAAGAAAGCATACCGAATTTACAACCGTCGTCTTGGTAAGATAGTAGAAACTATGGACGCAAATTTTGATGAGCTGACAGCGATGGCTTCTAAGCAACGTAGCTCTGAACCCACGCTTCACGAGATGGGAACCGGTGCTATTAGTTCCGAATTAGTTCCCAATAATCCTACTTCTACATCATTCATACCACCTACTAGGCCCGAGTGGGATAAACTATTTCAACCGTTGTTTGATGAATTCTTTGATCCCCCAAGTGATGAAGTTCCAGCACCTGTAGTGATAGCTCCAATTCCTGAAGTTTTTGCTCAAGCTAATGAAGCTTTATCTAATGCATCTTCAATTAACATTGAACCGGATGCACCTCTACCAAGTAATTCTCAAACTACACCTGAATCGTCATCCTTACTTGTGCCTAATGATGTTGAAGAGGATTCTACTGATCACGATTTGGAATATGCCCACCTACAAGAGCTTCCTTTCTTTGGTATACCGATACCTGAAAACCCTTCAGCCGCGTCTACCTCAGAAGAAGCTCCTACAATTGTTCACTCCAGACCACCACATATTGAAAATCACAGCACCAAATGGACAAAAGATCACCCAATTAGGAATGTTATTGGAGGTCTCGATCGACCAGTCTCTACACGCCATCAATTACAAGAGAGTGCACTCTATTGCTATTTTGATGCATTTCTCTCCGAAGTTGAACCTAAAAACTGGCAACATGCTATGACTCAATCATCTTGGTTTGAAGCCATGCAACAGGAACTAAATGAATTCCAAAGACTTGAAGTATGGGAATTAGTTCCTCTTCCTGACAAGGTTAACATCCTTACCTTTTTGTGGGTTTATAAGGTTAAACTTGATGAGATGGGTGGAGTCTTGAAGAATAAGGCTAGATTGGTTGCTAGAGGATACAAACAAGCCTTGGGTATCGACTTTGAAGAATCTTTTGCTCCTGTTGCAAGATTGGAGGCTATTAGACTATTCCTTGCGTATGCTGCTCATATGAACATGATCGTCTATCAAATGGATGTGAAGACGACATTTTTGAATGGTGAACTAAGGGAAGAAGTCTATGTTAGTCAGTCGGATGGGTTCGTTAGCACGGAGTTTCCTAATCATGTGTACAAGCTTAAGAAGGCTCTCTATGGGTTGAAACAAGCTCCACGCGCGTGGTATGATCTCCTTTCAACATATCTCATTTCAGAAGGCTTCTCCAAAGGAAAGGTGGACCCCACTCTATTCACTCTCAAGGAGGACAACGACATGATACTGGTGTAAATTTATGTTGATGATATAATATTTGCTGCCTCTAACATAGAATTGTCAAAACGCTTTGAGAAGATAATGTCCACACGCTTTCAGATGTCAATGATGGGAAAAATTTCATTTTTCTTAGGATTACAAATTTCTCAGAATCCCAGAGGCATCTTTATTAATCAATCCAAATATGCTCTAGAATCTTTAAAGAAATATAACTTTGAAAATTGTGACCCCGTGGACACTCCAATGGTGGAGAAATCCAAGTTAGATGAAGATAGGAATGGGACTATTGTCGATCCAAAACTCTACCGTGGGATGATCGGCACCCTTCTCTATCTGACTGCTAGCATGCCTGATTTGCAATTTGCCGTATGCATGTGTGCCCGGTATCAGGCTCGGCCTACCGAAAAGCACCTACATGTTGTTAAAAGGATCTTTCGGTATCTCAAAGGAACACTTCATTGTGGTCTATGGTATCCGAAAGATTCCTCTATTGCTTTAATATCATACGTAGATGCCGATCATGCTGGGTGTCAAGACACAAGGCGTAGCACTTCTGGGTCTGTGCAAATCCTTGGAGACAGATTGATTAGTTGGTCTTCAAAAAGGCAGAAAAGCGCTGCAATTTCTAGCACGGAGGCTGAATACATTGCCATGTCCGGTTGTTGTGCTCAAGTCCTTTGGATGAGATCACAACTAACTGACTAGGGTTTGGGATTCAACAAAATCCCGATGTATTGTGACAACAAGAGCGCCATTGCCCTTTGCTGCAACTACGTTCAACACTCCCGGGCAAAGCACATCGACATTCGCTAACATTTCATTAAAGAGCAGGTGGAGAACGGAGTGATCGAGCTGTATTTTGTCACCACTGAGTACCAGCTGGCAGATATGTTCACAAAAGCCTTAGATCGAGGACGAATTGAGTTTTTGATCGACAAGCTTGGCATGAAATCTTTCTCTCCAACGACTCTCAAAGAGTTGGCAGAAGAATCAGCAGAATAGTGGTGGTAAACTATTCATGCGTATCCTTTGGTCGTGATCATGTATATTATCGTATTTATATAAACCACAAAAAGAAAAATTCAAAAATATAAAACCAAGAAAAACCATCAAAAATATAAAACCAAGAAAAACCATAAAAAATATAAAATCAAGAAAATCCAAAAATATTTTTCGTTTTTTAAAATCGGGCATGCCTTTTAGTACGGTAATATTTACAGCTTTAGAAATGTCGATCAATATTGACACCGCGCCATAAATAGAGTCCGTATAAAAGTTGTACATTTTTAAAACATGCCCATTATGGCTTGTAGTTATTTCTGACTGCAACCCGTTTTTCGCATTAAAGTCACGTATTTCCTTGGAAAACGTTGGCTCACAACGGGAATTAATTTTCTCGGGCATGATTTACAAGCCAAATCATGCAAAGGGATCAAGTTTACTTTACAACTTGGTCTAACATGAGTTAGTGTACGTCTCAGTGCATTAATTTGTCTAAATAAGAGAAATCTTATTGCCACCACGAATCAATCTTTTCAAAACATTAATTGGAAATGTTTTCATCAATTTTTGACTCTTTAAACAATGACTACAGCTCTTTAAATAGAAAACGGGTCATCGTTTAAGGGGGAGAAAATATTAAATCATTTTCGTCATCAAAACGTCTTCAAAAGTCTTCGAGGAAAATCAATTGGCTCAATGGTTAATGTCTGGAATTGCTTTGGCTTTCGTCTTGTATTTGTTTCTGAGTTTGTCGTGAATAGTTTAGCTGTGTGATCGCTAAGATAGGTTAAGGTGGCTAAGTCTAACGATGGTTAGGGAGTTTAACGATCATTAGTGACTAGAAAAGAAAAAATGAAAAGACGAGGGAAAATAAGTGACAAAGACCTTAAAATGGAGGGGTTAAAAGTGATAACCATTGAAACTTGTATAAAGTTGACCTAAAGTCAAACAATATACACCCCCCCGTCCGTCTCTTTCTCTTCTGTTTTTTTCTTTCTTCGCCATTAACACACAAACACACAAGCTCTCGCATCCTTCGTCTAATCCGTCTCATTCATCTCACAAGGTACAAACATCTTCCAATTCGTCTAATGTGTTCCCTTTAATCCAATCAATTAAATTGTTTTAATTAAAATCAATCAAGATTAGGGCGTTTGATTTAATTAGGTCAAATTGATTTGGGGTTTTAGCTGGGATTCACGCGGAATAGGACTAGAATGTGTTTGGTGGCCTTTAGAATGCCTAAAACAATCATCAAAGCTTAGATCAATCGGTCATAAGGTGCGTTTAGGGTTATTCCAGATAAACGGATTTTTTTCTAAGTGTATTCCGAATGAGCATGTGTTTGGGAAAAATATTCCGCATAGGCGTTTTTCCGCGTAGGCGTTATTCCGCGTAGGCGTTATTCCGCGTAGGCGTTATTCCGCGTAGGCGTTATTCCGCGTAGGCGTTATTCCGCGTAGGCGTTATTCCGCGTAGGCGTTATTCCGCGTAGGCGTTATTCCGCGTAGGCGTTATTCCGCGTAGGCGTTATTCCGCTTAGGCGTTATTCCGCATAGGCGTTATTCCGCATAGGCGTTATTCCGCATAGGCGTTATTCCACATAGACTTTATTCCGCGTAGACTTCATTCCGCATAGAGGTTTATTCCGGATAGAGGTTTATTCCGGATTGAAGTTTATTCCGGATAGAGGTTTATTCCAGATTGAGGTTTATTCTGAATGAAGGATGTTTGAATGTGTTACAAGCTTAAGGGATTATGTCATATGTATAATGCTTAGGTATAAATTCATAATGATATTCATATCTGTATGTATCAACTTTTGTGTTTTATCTTAAGCAGAAACAATGACTAACCCAACCGTGCAACAAGTACAAGACTCTAGAGCAGCAGCCATTGCCGAGGCCAAGACCCTCAAGTTCATTCCAAACAACTACCGATTGAAGGAGGTCTCTCATTCCACTCACAATTGATTCAAGGTAGGTTCAGCCATTCTTGACAATTCTCACCTCAGGAAAGCGCTAAGGGATAGTGCTTCGGTACCCTTCGACTACATGTACGAATTCTGGGCAACCAAAGAGAAGACATCAAACAAGATCACATTCTTCCTGGACAACAAGCAACAAACTCTCATCGTGTCAGACTTCCGCAAGATCTTTAGTTTTCGGGAGGCACCAAAAGGATTAACATTCTCGGCAAACCCGACCAAGAACGAGCTCATGGAGATGTTCTCTGCCATTGGATGTGCGTACATACGTATAGTGTCCGAGTTTACCACAACCAAAGTGGGTCAACCTTCGAGAGAGATTTTTGGTATTCTCAGCCGATGTCTCACACCCAAAACAACTGGGTTTGATGCTCTGCGTCCGCCAATCGTCAAGATGTTCTATGGTATGTTTAAAGGTATGGGTATTGATTATGCATCATTGCTGTGGGAAGAGTTTATTTTTCAACTCTTCACAAACACGAAGGGTAAGACTAAAGGTTATCAGTACCCTAGGTTCATAAAGCTAATCATACATTATTTTATGGAAAACGATGCGTCTATTGATAAGCATGCAGGTAGCCGTCACCACACAATGGATGTTGATGATTTGGTGGACATTAGGAAAGAAACTCACTACAATATGGTTATCCCTGGTCCTATTCCCAGTTATCTCCTGACAGATGAGATTATCGCTTCTGCTGATTACAAGAACATGCTACAAGAAATCGAGAATCAATGAGCAAGCATTCAAGCAGGAGAAGACTCGTCTACCACGGTTAAGAGTAAAGGTAAACGCAAGCAAACAGCTTTACCTGAACCCAAAACCAAAAAGACAAAGACCGTAGCTAAGAAGGGTAAGAGCACGGATGACAAGTTTGTTCTTCACGATGAAGAAGATATTGATGACGATCCTACTCCCGAGCAAACTCAAAAGACTGAGAAAAAGTTAATAAAGATGGCTATTGAAAAGAGTAGGAGAGACACGGGCGGTAGTGGTTCGGGTGCACAGATGGATGTTGAAGAAGAATACGAGGAGCCAGATGATATTAATGAGTTTGGATCACCCGAACGATACTCTGCTTCGAAGGAGACATCCATTGCTGATACAGCAAGTGTTGAGAAGGAGTCTGGTGCTACAACAATCATTGTACCTACACAGCCTCTCGTAACTAAACCTCCACCAATCCAGCCTTTACCAACACGACCGGTGTCAACACCACTACCTTTCCTTCCACCTCCAACAAATTCCATCCTCAGTACCTTAATCACAACCGAGCCTCTTTAACCATCCCAGAGTAGCTCTGTACCATCTTCAATGGCTGCATTCGTAATGGCAGAGATGTTGGATAAACACACGGACAGTCAAAGAAAATAGATGGATAAACTTCGAGAAGAGCTACTTCGACGAGTGCAAAGTGAAGAGGCATCCAAGAAAGCCCAAGAAGAGATGATAGATAAGTTCACCACCGAGATGGAAATGACACGTAAAGCTCATGCAGAAGAACTTGCTCAAGTCAAACAGGCTGAAGCTGAAAAGAGTGAAGCACGTCTTACGAGACTTCGAGTTATAAAGGATAAATATAAGGAGCAGAAAGAATTACTTGAAGCTTCTATATTAGAGAGAGTGAATGAATTTGTTGAGGCCCTTATGCCAAAGATGCGGGATGAGATGAGGAAACTTGCGGCTGATAACTTGATGATCAAGTCGTCCAACCCTTCTGAATCCGCCTACAAAATTGCATATGACTTAACGGATTTTGAATTAAAGAAGATCCTCAAAGCTCGCATGAAGGAAGTTGGATCTTTTGACAAGTCTAAAGTTCAACGGACACTCTACAAAGCACTCAATGAAGCTATCTTGGAGGATGATCGGTTGTTTAAGATGTTTGGAAGTGTGGTACCTTACCACATTCTGCCTGAGGAGGAAAAGGAAGATAGCGAACAAGAGGAGGGTAACGGTGAAGAAGAAGAAGAAGAAGATGATGATGATGGTGACGATGATGGTGATGATGATGAGGATGGTGATGATGATGAGGATGGTGATGATGATGATGATGGTGATGGTGGTGATCTAAATGAGGAGAGTGATAAGGGTAGCAACAGGGGTGATGATGAGGATGATGGTGGTAAACATGATCAGCCTGAAACGGGGGACAAGGTTGCCAGCACAAAGACACCATCCAAGTCTGGTACCAAGTCTCAGAAAGATGCTGCGTGAAAGGAAAAGTCCACCTCTACGGAGTCAGGACGAACCAAGTGGCGCCATGATGTGAATGCTGCCACTGTGTCATCGATTCCTGGTACATCTGTTTCTGTTTCTATACCTGTTACCACTAATCCTGTTAGTTCTTTTGTTGCTCCTGTGATTGCAGAATCAATAACTGAACCTGCATCTGCACAACACTCGCCTGTTCATGATACCACCGAAATGCCTGAATCAGAACCAGCAAGTGTTCGTGTTTCTACTCCTCTGCAACAAGAACCACAATCTACTGTTCCTGAGTCAAGCACACGGGACTGGGCGGATACATTGGAGATTGATGAAACTGCACCGCCACAAGCTTGGATCACGGCAACTGCTAAGTATGATCCAATCACAGACGCTGACAGAGATGTTCTATATCTCCGTATCCGTAGTCCGATAGACTTGTGTGCATTCTTGGCTCAAGAGTTTAAATCTTCGGTCACTCCGTCTTTGGTGAAGAGAGCGCTAAAGGATAAGAGAATTCACGCCAAAACCAGGTTAAGCCGCATAGAGTACGAGTATTATGCTGACAAGGTTCTGAAAGCTCTTAATACCGTTCAAAGGCCAGGCCTTCATGAGTCAGAAAGAGCTCCACCTCCACTTGATCCTTCTCAAGATAATCAAATTGCTATTGACTTCTTTGTCACCTATGATCTTGATTATCTCCTCAAGGGATCATCCAAGTACGCAACATCCCTGACCTTGTTGAAAGCTGCTAATTGGGGGACAATACCTTGGATCGAGGAAAAGGTAAACCGACTCTGGGTCCCAAAGGTAAATCGTAACTATGATATGTATGCTGTTATAGGTGCATCACATTGGGACGAGCGAGTCCGAAGGGCGTACAGAGGTTGCTGCTTAGCCAATTCAGGAAGCATTGTCAAATCCAATATTCGCATCTCAAGTATTTTGGGACTGAAAACTGTAGCCAAGAATAGCTATCATCACGTGATAGAGAATCGTCTAAAAAGGGAGGATGACAGAGAATACACAATACAGCAGGGAGATTTTTCTATCATTCGCCTTGAAGATATCGAAGACATGTTGCTGATGATGACCCGTGATCAACTTACCCATCTTACTCGTGAAGAAATCATTGCCTTGAATAAAGCACTTCGTATGTTCACACGAAGCGTTGTTATCCAGAAACGAGTTGAAGATCTTCAATTGGGAGTTGAAAGCTACCAAAGGAAGCTTAACCTGACCCGTCCAATGAATCAAGTTCTACCTCAACATGTCAACAGATGTCCCTATACCGGCATTACCGTTCCGAGTTACGGGATTTTCTACTTGAACAGTCGTGGGATCATGAAGTTTATGAGGGTAGGTGAGCTTTATAAATACAGTGATGGGACTCTCATATACGTCAGAGGAAAATTGGAGCATGTTAATTCTGGTGGGTCATTACCAGAAATGATTGAGGATTGGCATCCGGGTTATCGGAAAATGGCGACATATGTGATCAAGAAGATTGATGAAAAGCTCTGGGAACGTAGATTGATGAGGAGCTTAGAAAGGTTCGTTGGTGGTAGACCATATGGAGTGCACCACAAGTTACTGCAACGATCCATCTAATGGGTCGTACATCTCAGGTCCACTCTATATTGGTTTTTAATTGTGAATATTGTGCTTTTATGGCTTGATGTAGTGTTAAGGTATGATAATTTTTCAAGAATTTTTCACGAGATTCTAAATCTTTCAAAATATATCATACTAAAGCACTACAATTAACCCTTATTAATTTAAGGGGGAGCATTAATATGTTCTATGGCCAAACATTGATTTCATTTTTACCCAAAGACCGGTTAATCCATTCAATATCCCAAATATTAATGGTTAACATTTTGGATAAGGGGAGAAAATGGGATAATGGAGACTTAAATGATACTTGGCTAAAAGATGAAAAAGACTTAATGATAATCCAACTTAATATGTGTAAAGCACGTGTTAAGGGGGAGCGTTTTTGATGAACAAAACACTTAAGGTACAAAACTCTTGATTTCAATATCACAAGTACCTTAAGTAATTTTCAAGGATTTTTCATGGTGACTATACTTTCCCAAAACATGCTTTATTCACGACGGATGTGGTGACAAAGGGTGGTAGGAATAGGTATTAGTCCAATGATTCATCAGAGCCGATGGAATCTTCCCAAGGACAATTCCCTAGATAGAATTAGAAGTCCTAGGAAAGATGGAGAAAGATTGTGAACGTAGCTTAGTACCGACTAATTACTGATGCTAGCACTGGAACAATCACAACAAGGTGCTAGTGATGATGTATTGGTAAGTACTGAAGGGGTTGAAGAATGAAAAAGAAATGTAAAGATAAAGGGTGTAAAGAAAGAAGCCCTCCTTAAAACTTTAGGCAGAAACGGGGTCAATACATATGCTATTGAGATCATTTGTAATGATTCTCGATATTGAAGAAAGACATCATGGACCCAGTGATGCAATGCACAACCCTTCCCAGCTAACTCAAATATCTCTCAAAAGGTATTTGTTTTAATCACACGGAGATCAACACGTTATCTATTGGTTTATTCACTCCGAATAGACTGATATTGAAAAGGTGGCACTCCTCTCCAGCCATCGCTCACTAAATCAAAACGCACTATCGAGTCTAGAGCCACGAGATCATCAAAAGTCTCATTAGGACACTTTCCATCTATTCCTTGCTTTCTCACACACTGTGAAAAGTAAGAGATTTTTATGAGTCCTACGCAGTATTTTTGTAATATTGCCAGAACATCCGAGTAATACGCAAATATTACAATGAAGATGGAAATCCTGCTTGAGCCAACATTAAACAAGCTCATGGTAGGTTACACGTGCGGTTCTTTAAGAACCAATCTTGTGAAAAACTGGAAAGAAACAGTAGTTTAATTCTTAATTGAAATTAAACTCGTTCCAGGCCTCTACGCGTTATCATATGATCTTGCCAGAACACTCAGAGTGACACTCTTTAGTGTTCACAGTGACGAGTGGAAATCCTTCTAGTGTTAACATCAAACAACACTTGGTAGGTAACATGCAAGATTCTTTATGAATTAAGCTCGTGATAACTGGAAAGCAACGATGGTGAAAATCTTAATTGAAATTCACTTGTTCCAGGTTTCATGAATTGACGGCTTCAATCACAAGGATAATTTATCCAAGTGATTCACTATTTATGTTCGCAGTCAAGCTTAGTGATCGTCGAATAAAGAGAACGGGTTTACCCGCGAAATCCTGTCAGGAAGTTACTTAATTGAAACTATCCGTCACAGGTACGATATCTAATATCGTCCAACGGTCTTCACCGACCGGAGGTAAAACGCTACCGATTTAGAATGAAATGTTCTAAGCCATTTCATTCGTGTCTTATCATGTTGCTGCGAAGTCGGTGGCGTTGCGGTGTACCAGCTGAAGTCGTTCCCACATGCTTATGTTTTTCTGCATCAAAGTTCAGCAAAATTCAAGAAAGTACCAAATGAAGTCTTCCGCTGTACCAAACTCTGAAGCTTTCGAGAATTCAACAAAAGACATAAGTGTGTGGAACATGGAGTCACGAGGAGGCAAGATTCACAAGAAGGCAAAGATCGCACGTGATTGGTCAAAAGAACAATGCTCTCAAGCCAAAGCCTAAAAGATCAAATCAACATATTCACAACAAAAAGAAAAGAAGAAAAGACTACGAGCTGAAGAACGAAGACTTAGTATAGTATGCTAGGTTTAGAACTGTGTAATGTGGAGTGACCTCCCTTAGGGGGAGATTGTTAGAAATACGTTTTTAACGTATATTAGAAGTATCGGTCACTCCACAATATTATTAATGTTGTATAGCTCGTAGTTAATGTTTCCTTATTTAGTTAAGTAAGAAACCGGCCCATGGGCTTGTCATGGGTCGGCCCAAGCCCATTAATGGCTTGTATATAAATACCCCTTTCCACCATGGAAAGGGGTTGGTTGTTGATGGTTTCACTTTCTCATTTGAATGAAAACACATATTCTCTCTCACTTTCTCTCACTAACTTTCTCTCTCTAGAAATCTTCAACCCACTTCATTGATTCATAAGATTATCAATATTCTTCATAACCCTTCTATGTAGCTTGTCACCATATCTCGATTCCTCGGTGCCCCAAACTAGGGGGAGTAAGCACCAAAGGGGAGTCTTTGCAAAGTTCGTCTCTTCAACACCGACTTGTGCAACCTTTTTGCTTCGACAAAGGGGGAGAAATGAATAAACTCGTCTTCGAAAATCTTGTTTTTTGTGTGATTGAGTTTATGTATTGTCGGAATCAAAAAGGGGGAGATTGTTAATGCAATAATGCCTAAAAACGTTACTTGCATTTTTCGGTCTCGCTTAATTTTGTTTACGACAATATGTAAAAAAAAGCATTTACGAAAACAACGAAAAACGAATTCTTGAGTTCAAGTATGTCTCATTTTACCCATTTTCACTTAAGGTATGGATAAACAAGTACTAACCTTAATCAAGCGATCAAGTGATTTAATCTTTTCTTAAAACTCACTTTTTATTAAGTGTGACAAGTTTTTATTAAACTTTCTTTTTAAGAAAATGTTTTATTAAATTAATTATTTGAAAATTTGAAAATGGCATATTCTTATTTGGTTAGGAATATTCTATCAAGATATTTTTTAAACCAGATATGACCTCCACCACTAAAGGACAAAAAGGGAGCGGAGTCTAGTCTAGCGGTACCTTAGCTCCTAGGCGGTTCCTTATCGATAAGGTACCGCGGGCTAAGATAAGGAACCACGGGAAGATATAGCCGTTGGCCCTTTGTCCTATAAATAGTGGACCATTCTCAGCTTTTCAATTCACCTCTTTTGCACATCTATTTCCAGATTCAAACTCTCTTCTTTAATCACTCAAATCTTTGATCATTTGTTTGATTACTACTTGTTTAATAAGTGAATCTTGTTCTTCCATCCCTTCCTCTCCAAGTGCAAAGAGAAGAACACTATCCTTGTGAAGTGTTGAGTCCACCACCAAAGATCCATTGAAGATCTACTTTTATACATTTGTTGTTGTGTCTTAGTTGAGAAGATCCAAGTAGTTGTGTCTATTTGGAAGTTGTGTATGTACTAAGTATAATTGTGTAGATTGGTCCTAGCTACGATTAGGGCTCGACTTTTAGCTTAGAGTCGGAAATTGGTTAAGCGACGTGTACGGTTTTCTCCACCATAAGGAGCTTGTTGTGTAGTGAACTCTCGAGTAAGGAGTACTCGAGGAGTGGAGTAGGAACGAGGAGTGAGGTTCGTTGCCGAACCACTATAAATCCTTGGTGTTCGGTTTGATCTTTCTTTACCCTTAACTCTTTACATTCTTTATTCTTTGTGCATATATATTTGTTAGTATTATCTTAGTTACACTATCATTGTTCATATTGTGCATAAGAAGATTTCACACATTTCCTCAAGTCTATGTTTTTGAAAAAGGATTTTTGAAAACCACCTTTTAACAAGTAAATTATAAGAAACAATTCAACGCCCCCCTTCTAGTTTCTACAAAATCCTATTTAAAATAAACTATTTAATTAAAATACTTTTCAATATTTAAAAATCTATTTAGACTAACTTAAAAATTATTTTAAATCTAAAATTTAATTAAATCTATTAAAAAGTAAATTTCTATTTATAAAACTATTTTTATTTAAAACTAATTTAATTAAAATTTAATTACTTTGAAAACTAATTTTTTAATAACTAATTTACTTTCTAAAACTAATGAAACATTATTTATTTATCTATTTTTATTTAAAAACATTATAAAATATATTTAGATAAATGATTTAAAAGTTAATTAGTGAAAAATTGCATCTAAAATCTATTTAAAACTGACAGTGACTTTTAAAGTTTCTATATTAACTAGAAGGACTGCAATTAAACCAAAATAACACACCAGTCAAGCTGGTTATCACGTTAGGTGTGTGAGGGGGAGGTCTCGAGTTCGAGACCCCCTGAGGACGAATTTTTTCTACGTTTAATTTTTCTTTTGTTTACAAATTATATAAACCACCAGACAAACAGACCAATTTAGTCTACAGTCCAATAACTCACGAAGATCAGAAAGAAAATGCAGCAAATTCAAACAAACAAACACCAGCAATGAGTCCAAACAATCAATTATTATCCCATTAAAAATGATAAGCAATTACTTACAACTAAGATTGAAATCTCTTTCAATTATCCAAAATGAAACAAATCAAATACACTAGCAGACGTCTATGCATCACTACAAGACTCAATTCTTAGACAAACTATCAATGAAGACACAAAATCAGAATGTTGAACATTATCGCAAACAAAATTTAGCAGACTGTTATTTAACTTTCGTCACAGATGTGCATACATCCTATGATGAGAAGCAGTAACATCAATATTATGCTAAACAAACACAAACTTAACATATCTGAACAATCACATATTCACTAACATACGCAGATCCAATATATCAGCAGCAATAGTCAAGCTATCATAAATAAATACTTTCACGCTTATAATTCAAATACAATGATACAGTAACATAAAAACACAAAAATCAATATCACTAAACATATTATTAAGCTATCTCAAACTCAAGTTCATTTAGCTTAAACAAGAACTCAGATCTGACAATCAGTATATATCTAAATGTTACAGCAGATTATCACTTCAAGTAATTTCATCAAAATTTTGAATCAAAAAATCAGAATAATTGTTCATTCAAACTAGTAGTTTATTATAAACCTGCTGAAACCGACACTCCTATGAAATTAAACAGATCAGAGATTAAGTTTTTTTATTCCAACATACAGTCGACAAAAAACAAGTGAACGATACTAATACAATAACAGTAACGTAAATATGCAACCACAGATTCAGCAGATTCCATCTACTCAAAACCCAAGTGAATCAAATAAGAAAACAGATTAACAGAAACATCAAATGAAAAGCAAATTCTAACATAATATCAAATTAACCAAATAATAAACTTAGATAAACAACTATTAATAGCAGATTTAACTAAAAACTTCAAAGGTAAATTGAGCTCTTACCTTTTGAAGAAACCGTTGAGGTGAAGCGCAGCGCTGAGCTGGCTTAAAACAAATAACTAACTATAATCACCATCTAATTTTAACACCATATGTCACCAATATATCGAACCAGCAACAGTGATTTCAATCAACCAGTAACTTTGTAATTTATCCAGTGGGATAAACTTTTCCCTTTATTCTCTCTCAATAATCATGTAAGCTATTAAAAAGCTAAAATGATTATTTTTATCATTCATAACATAGATTAATAATTAGATTAAAATGACCTTGAAATTAACAGAGTAAAAACGCAAGATGTAATTAAAAACAAACTTTTATTAAACTAAAATAAATTCACATTACACTTTTAAAAAACAGAGATTACAATAATAACCTAATCTAAATCTAACATTATAAACTTAAAGAAAGAAAAAGGGATGCATTTTTACAATGACCAGGGGGTTTTATAGCCACACCGAGAGGGTGGTTTGTTGATGAAGAGTGAAATCTTGGCCCTTAATCTTCTTCTCTGTCTCTTCTCCTTTGATCCGATGGCTGATATTCTCACACTAGCACACGGATTGCCAACATGGCAATCCCTTGTGCTAGTTGTGCTTGTTCAAGGCTGATATGGCATCTTTCTATTGGTGGAATGGGGGAAATGAGGTGTCTCAGCCAATAAAAAGCTAGTAAAGGGAACACGTCACCAACTTCTTCCATCTTCTTTGATCCGATATAACAGGGAATTAATTTCCCACTCGTGTGCATTCACACGAGTGATTTGATCAAAAAGCCCCAATATTTATTTTATTAAATAGGGTTAGGGATTAGTGATGTGACAGTTTATTTGGGTGAGGGAGATGAACATTGTTTTTATCGAAAATAATGTGTGTGGTGTGAGAATGAAGAGTAAATATAACGTTTTAACTGGTGTTGACCAAAGTTAAGTAAATACTATTCTTTCGTTTTTTTTCTTTGATGGGCCTTTGGCTAGAAATTGGACCCGAAACATAGACCAATTTATACTTCCATTCGTTTTTATGATTAGTAAATTGGGCCTTGTTTGATTAATTTCCATCCATCACATTTTCTTTATTTTTGGGCTTGTTGGTTTGTTATCCACAAGTTAAGCACTAGTAGTCTCCTTATTGGGCTTTTGGGCCCAATACCCAAATGTGGGACCCACAAGCCCAATAAACTCTATATAAGATTAAATCCGCTAAAAACGAGCTTGACATTTGCTTTGTTGATCTTTTCTTCAAACTCCGTGTCGTTTTTGTCGGCTTTTGTGAACTTGGTACCTACACACATTAAAACAAGAAACAAACAAATACAAGGCCAATTTTATACAATTTAAGCATTTATTGTTTGTTTTATGATATAATTGATATGAGTAAAATCACTCATATCAAACTACCCCTTGCTAAGCAATTGCCGTGTCCTCACGCAATGATAAAATAAAACACTAACTACACCATTATTCAACTTTTTGAATTTATTTTGCAAAGACATAATGTATTGCTTTCATTATTTGAAAAATACTTTTAGGATCACAAAACTCAAATTGATTCATCGTCCTTGACTTTTCACTTTTCCATGCCAAGTGTAAAAACAAGATCATTGTCAATCATAAGCCCCAAAATTAGACCAACTCATACAAGTAATTTGTGTTAAACTCAATCTCCTATTATACCTAACTGTATCTCTAGATTTTATTTGTCATTCACCCAAAGGCTCATTTGACTTTATTTGATATTTATTAATCCAAAAATGTAGGCAAGAACGGTGTAAACTCAACACTCAAAACCTAACCTCGACTTCAAAAACCGTTGTCACTAAAGAAAGCCACATCAAGGATAACTTAACACGATTTGAGGGATAAATCCCCGGACCCGAAATTTGGCTAATAGGACTACTTAAAAGCAACAATAAAACCTCCAAAGTTAATTATGACCTTATTAATGGAGTTAGCAACAATTACATCATATCACCTTGTGGCTCTTTAAGATGCAATTGTGCTCCTTATTTAAAATCCACACCCGAAGGCTCCTTGGACAAAAATAAGGGAATTGACATCACCATCCCACCTTATGGCTCATGATGATGAAGCAATATTTATTCAACACATCCCCTTGCCATACACCCTAAGGCTCTAATGACAAGGTTAGTGCTACATGACTCTCACCCGAAGGCTCCTAGAGAACATGCTTTTATTTATTCTTCTTATTAATATGATATCTATAGTAGCCAAATTTCCGCAATCCCATGATCAAAAGTCCATGACGCTGACACCCTTAATGTGTTCTCACTTTAATTACAAGGGAAGAAAAAAAAGGAGTTACGAGTTAAGATATCAAGCCTAAACCGCTAAAAACTTCATTTATTAAGCAATTATTATTCAAGCGTGGAAAAATAAATACGAGGAGATTAAATCAAACCCAAAAATACTTGCACAAAGAAGAATTAATTTTAGAAAATTATGATTAAACTCTATCATCTCTTGTTCTCCATATTGTAAAATTTCAAAAATGTGAAATCAATGGATACTTAGCCTATTAAATCAAAGTTTTGGGTTTTCAAGTCATCTATAGGATCTTGCATCTTCTTATACTTTTTCAAGTTTTAGAATTTGCGTTTTAAAGTTCCTTTGATAAACGAGTTTCTAGGATCAATTATAGGAACTTGCAAAAAGTTCTTGTTCTTAACCCGTATGAATTAAGACTTTCGCGTTTTAAAGTCCCAATATAAAAGCCTAGCAAAACTTAATTCAAATACGTTAAGGAAAAGCTAAGGTAAAAACTGAGTCGAGTCAAAAACTATTTTTATGTTCACCAACGGAAAGCCTACATTTGTGTCAAAAGCAGTTATTTTCTTTATTAAAACTTAAAAATAACACTAAAAATTTAAATTTTTTTTATAAAAAACGAGAAAACGATTACGTTTGGACACGACAAAAGCAATTGTAGGCGATTATATCGATTGACTCCCCCATGCTAAAACCAAACATTGTCCTTAATGTTTCTTAGCTCAAGAGTAAGACCCCCTTGCTAAAACACGAAGAGTCTAATGCAAAATTCTAACATGGAAAAAGCACGCAAATCTATAAGCCGTTTATTAATTATGCCTCTAGATAAAACGTTAGTCGATAAAAATCAAAGGATAGAGAGTGTGCCCCATTTGGCAATCAAAGATAGGAAGATCAAGTGGACCGGCAAAAACCGAACACGAGAGTCTTCAATGATTAGGGTCATACCTAAGATTCACAACACAACAAAACACGATCACATGCTTGAAAGATCAAGCCTTATTAGTGTTAGAAAACAGAAAGAAGACAGAATGTACGGGACTCCCCCACAAGGCACCTCGTTTTTGTTAACCGAGTCATGAGCTCGACTCGATCCCCGCATTCATTGGTCCTTAGGGAAAATGGTGAAAACCGGCATAATGGAATAGAATCCAACATAAAGAGTGATCCGGGGTCAAAGATCTCATCCTCGTTGTCGGATGACAAACGAAAGGATAAAATTCCAACAAAAATCTCTAAAAAGAGATGGTAGTCACAAATCACGAAATGGATGTAGCATGCTCCCCGAGAAAAACTCGCACCAAGATGATCGAAAAGTCTTTCAATTGTTGCATCGGTGAAAGTCCGAGATTTCCCTAAATCAATGATTCCAGGGTCGAGTACCTCGTCCTCGTGAGAGAAAGGAATAGACAACACGGTGTCTCCCCCATGCTAATCCAAGATCATATAAAGCACATGGTAATGGTGGGATAAAAGTTTCATCCATAGTGGAATCAACATTATTAGCTTTAACTACCATTTCACCCTTAGAAATGTGATAAATCGGGTCATGGTACTCAATATGAGATACATGAAAAAACCCGCACATTAAGGTCAAAGTAGGTGGGAGGAGGACTTGGGACGAAATCATCATCAAGTAAATTCTCTAAAAAGAGAGCGTCCCCCTCCGGGTCAATTTCATCAACACCCGGTGGTATCGAATCATTAGAAGCAAGAAACATGTCAATCTCCTCCATAAGCGGATCACTATCCTCAACGGGAATAGGAGATGAAGAGAAAGACTTGGCATTAGGCTTAGAATTCAAAGTCTCGATCTTAGAAATGAGAAGATAGACGTTAGATAATTTTTCACAAAGAATACCGTCTTCCACATCTAAATGATAAGTTCATCGGTGAACTTCTCAAGGATCAGAATATTCAAATCAACCTCATTTCCTGGTGGAAATGGGTCTAAAGGAGCAAGTTCAAAAGTGAACCTCTCAAAAACCGGATCACTATCATCCTCATTTCCCGGTGGAAATGTGTGAAGAAGAGTAGGTTCATCGGTAAACCCCTCAAAATCCGAGTCGTGAATATCATCTTTATAAGAAAGTTCATCGGAGAACTCCTCATTAGAAAATTCACTAGAAGTTGAATCATTCTCAAAATTTTCATTTCCATCACAATTTTCATCATTAGAATTAGAGAAAATCTCAAAGTGAATGGAAGAAGTAGAGTCATCATATTGTGGCAAATCACACCATTGGAAATACCACCGAATTATCTTGGGTTTTGGACAAGAATCTCAACACTAGATTTTATTACTTCGTTCGATTTCGTGTCTGAAATAGTGCTAAAATGCTCGTCCCCCTTGCTTAGAGAATTTTCGGGTTCCACGGTGGAAGATTCATGAATAGGAGTAGTGATGTCATGAGAGATTTCCTCATCATCTAGGATGGGAGAATCCTCGGGCTCCTTAGCCGGCAAGATACGAAAAGGAAGTACGATTTCACTAGACGAAGGATGAAGAGCAATAAGATCTCTCAAAGAAATAGCACTATCCTCGTCATCTTCAATAAGAAGAGAACGCTCGAGATCACGAGTAGCAGGGTATTTAGCTTCCTCTTGAGCTTGTTCTTTCTTTCGAATTTCAATGCTTAATCCATTATAATCTTGCGAAAGTTGTCTAATCTTAAGTTCACAATCTCTTTTAAATCGTTCCTCAATTATTTCTCCATGAAATCTACGACTTCCCAAATCATTAGTAATATCGTTAATCTCTTGATTAATTTGTCTCTTTTCAAGCAACATATCTTCAATGCTCTTTTCGACAATTTCCACATTTCTTTGATTCGTTATTTGTTGGAACATCGTTTCGAGTCTTTCTATATCGAAAGAATATTGTGGAGATTGGTCAAAACCGGAGGGAATCGAATTATTGCAAGGATTGGGTTTACAAAAATTTTGATCTCTCGGTTGACAACAAAAACTCTCGTGAGGACCTCCACAATACTCACAACAAAGATGTTGTTGTGATAAACTCGGTAAATCTTGTGAATAACAATTATCATTAAAGTTTTGATTGTAGCTCGGTTCTTGCTCGTAATTAAGCGAGAATCGATGCGAACAATTAATTCCTAAATGAGAAGTATTTCAACAAAACTCACACGAGGGTGTCTCATATGTGGGGTGTGGAGGTGGATAAAAATCGAGAGGATTATTTGAAAAATTCGGTTTTCCACATGAAGTAATCTCATTACAACAAGGACAAAATCCAACTCGTATATCGTGACGTAAATAATTTCCACAACGCTCACACGTGCACCACCGACATGGTAAAAGACCATATAACGATTCTCCACACCCTACACAATTGACGAAGGAATTCATGGAAGAATTAAAAATTGGAGGGTGAGGAGAAAAAGAATTAAACATGATAGAGGATTAAGAAGATTATTTTTGGTATTTTTCATAAATCAATCAAAGATTGACAAAAACAAGGAATAAGGGTAATTACTATGGAAGTAATCTATCCTCTGTCGACTTTGAAACGTAGGTGAAAACCTAAACGTCTCGAGGTTCAATAAGTAAACTACAAAAATAAGATATAATACTACTTGAGTCGGCAAACCAATAATCGGTCGTCCCTCTCAATATACGCACAAGCAAGCGGGGAAACGAGGTGGCACAAAGCACTTAAAAACCTTTTTCCTTAGACGGCCTTTTATAGCTCGTCGCCTTATACCCACCTTATAGTTTGTATAAATCGAGTTCAAACTTCTTATTAGTATTTATCTATTTTGCCTTTTTTCGTTTTGGATTCGAATACAATAGCTAGGTGATGAAATCCCAACTAAGGCCTTATTTGAAAGTATGTAAATTTATTGTTCTACGTAATACAATATAGTAATCACAAAAAAACACGAAAAACGATACATACTATAATAATAGAAAAATAACAAAACTTTCCGAGGACGGAAAGGGTCTTCAAATCAACGATCAACAAATCTCCACGAAACGAAACGTACGCAAGATCCCCGGCAGCGGCGCCAAAATTTTTGATGTTGTGTCGTGGATAGTATATGTGATAATTAAGATACGTTATAGGGTAAATTAGAAAATTACCTTTAGGAAAAAGTAATAGTCTAAAATTACCAAAGACGGATTTAATCAAACACGATGATGAACCAAGTTCGTTATACACGAAGATCGAGTGAATTTGAGACGTTTTGTTTCGAAATGGACAATTGATTTGAATTGGTTTTCGGTTTTTAAACTAAAATTACTCCTAAAATTTTTAATTAAAATCCTAAAGTGCATGAATCGTAAACCCGAATGATTTTAATCTAAAAGCAATTATTTAAAAATAAAGCTATTTAAAAATCCTATTTAAAATAAACTATTTAATTAAAATACTTTTCAATATTTAAAAATCTATTTAGACTAACTTAAAAATTATTTTAAATCTAAAATTTAATTAAATCTATTAAAAAGTAAATTTCTATTTATAAAACTATTTTTATTTAAAACTAATTTAATTAAAATTTAATTACTTTGAAAACTAATTTTTTAATAACTAATTTACTTTCTAAAACTAATAAAACATTATTTATTTATCTATTTTTATTTAAAAACATTATAAAATATATTTAGATAAATGATTTAAAAGTTAATTAGTGAAAAATTGCATCTAAAATCTATTTAAAACTGACAGTGACTTTTAAAGTTTCTATATTAACTAGAAGGACTGAAATTAAACCAAAATAACACACCAGTCAAGCTGGTTATCACGTTAGGTGTGTGAGAGGGAGGTCTCGAGTTCGAGACCCCCTGAGGACGAATATTTTCTACGTTTAATTTTTCTTTTCTTTAGAAATTATATAAACCACCAGACAAACAGACCAATTTAGTCTACAGTCCAATAACTCACGAAGATCAGAAAGAAGATGCAGCAAATTCAAACAAACAAACACCAGCAATCAGTCCAAACAATCAATTATTATCCCATTAAAATAGATAAGCAATTACTTACAACTAAGATTGAAATTTGTATCAATTATCCAAAATGAAACAAATCAAATACACTAGCAGACGTCTATGCATCACTACAAGACTCAATTCTTAGACAAACTACCAATGCAGACACAAAATCAGAATGCTGAACATTATCGCAAACGAAATTTAGCAGACTGTTATTTAACTTTCGTCACAAATGTGCATACATCCTATGATGAGAAGCAGTAACATCAATATTATGCTAAACAAACACAAACTTAACATATATGAACAATCACAGATTCACTAACATACGCAGATCCAATATATCAGCAGCAATAGTCAAGCTATCATAAACAAATAGTTTCACGCTTATAATTCAAATACAATGATACAGTAACATACAAACACAGAAATCAATATCACTAAACATATTATCAAGCTATCTCAAACTCAAGTTCATTTACCTTAAACAAGAACTCAGATCTGACAATCAGTATATATCTAAATGTTACAGCAGATTATCACTTCAAGTAATTTCATCAAAATTTTGAATCAAAAAATCAGAATAATTGTTCATTCAAACTAGCAATTTATTATAAACCTGCTAAAACCGACACTCCTATGAAATTAAACAGATCAAAGATTAAGTTTTTCTATTCCAACATACAGTCGACAAAAAACAAGTGAACGATACAAATACAATAACAGTAACGTAAATATGCAACCACAGATTCAGCAGATTCCATCCACTCAAAACCTAAGTGAATCAAATAAGAAAACAGATTAACAGAAACATCAAATGGAAAGAAAATTATAACATAATATCAAATTAACCAAATAATAAACTTAGATAAACAACTATTAATAGCATATTTAACTAAAAACTTCAAAGGTAAATTGAGCTCTTACCTTTTAAAGAACCCGTTGAGGTGAAGCGCAGCGCTGAGATGGCTTAAAACAAATAACTAACTATAATCATCATCTAATTTTAACACCATATGTCACCAATATATCGAACCAGCAACAATGATTTCAATCAACCAGTAACTTTGTAATTTATCCAGTGGGATAAACTTTTCCCTTTATTCTCTCTCAATAATCATGTAAGCTATTTAAAAGCTAAAATGACTATTTTTATCATTCATAACATAGATTAATAATTAGATTAAAATGACCTTGAAATTAACAGAGTAAAAACACAAGATGTCATTAAAAACAAACTTTTATTAAACTAAAATAATTCACATTACACTTTTAAAAAACAGAGATTACAATAATAACCTAATCTAAATCTAACATTATAAACTTAAAGAAAGAAAAAGGGATGCATTTTTACAATGACAAGGGGGTTTTTATAGCCACACCGAGAGGGTGGTTTGTTGATGAAGAGTGAAATCTTGGCCCTTAATCTTCTTCTCTCTCTCTTCTCCTTTGATCCGATGGCTGATATTCGCACACTAGCACACGGATTGCCAATGTGGCAATCCCTTGTGCTAGTTGTGCTAGTTCAAGGCTGATATGGCATCTTTCAATTGGTGGAATGGGGGGAAATGAGGTGTCTCAGCCAATGAAAAGCTAGTAAAAGGAACACGTCACCAACTTCTTCCATCTTCTTTAATCTGATATAACAGGGAATTAATTTCCCACTCGTGTGCATTCACACGAGTGATTTGATCAAAAAGCCCCAATATTTATTTTATTAACTAGGGTTAGCGATTAGTGATGTGATAGTTTATTTGGGTGAGGGAGATGAACATTGTTTTTATCGAAAATAATGTGTGTGGTGTGAGAATGAAGAGTAAATATAACGTTTTAACTGGTGTTGACCAAAGTTAAGTAAATACTATTCTTTCGGTTTTTTTTTCTTTGATGGGACTTTGGCTAGAAATTGGACCCAAAACTTGGACCAATTTATACCTCCATTTGTTTTTATGATTAGTAAATTGGGCCTTGTTTGATCAATTCCAGCCATCACATTTTCTTTATTTTTGGGCTTGTTGGTTTATTATCCACAAGTTAAGCACTAGTAGTCTCCTTATTGGGCTTTTGGGCCCAATACCCAAATGTGGGACCCACAAGCCCAATAAACTCCATATAAGATTAAATCCGCTAAAAACGAGCTTGACATTTGCTTTGTTGGTCTTTTCTTCAAACTCCGTGTCATTTTTGCCGGTTCTCGTGAACTTGGTACCTACACACATTAAAACAAGAAACAAACAAATACAAGGCCAATTTTATACAATTTAAGTATTTGGTAGATTTGGTTATCAAGTGTAGATCTTTTAAACCCTAGTTCTTGTTCCATCGTCAACAAACATCTTAGGACCTTTTATAAGTCCTAAACCTCACTCGTATATAGCATTGGTTGATATTAATACTTGCAAAAACGTTTTGAAAACTTGAACTACTCTATATACAAGTCACGGTTTGGGTTTGGGTGGTAACTTAGGCCTTGTGAACAAACTAAACGACCTTAGTTGTGATATAAGAGGTCACATCTAGTGGTTGGTAATAGCAGAAACCTTGACGACCAAAGACTACTCAAGCTACATTTTAACTTAATAAACTTACATATGAAACATGCACAAAAATACTAGACGTGATGATCTTGGAATAAAGTGAATGCATGAAACCCTAGGTTGAAAAATACCGTGTTGAACACCTGTGATTTTACGTAATGAACTAGCATGATTGTTATGTGCTTACATATTCATTAGAACTTATTTATAAACAGCACAAAATCTTGAAGGCATGAATACATACTAGCTCGACTTGTACGAAGTCAAGATATAATCTTTATGTGAACACATGTTATGTGATGCCATGAGTATGACTAGTAGTGTGATTTTTTTTGCATGAACATAAGTGATAAAGATTGCCCCGTTAACCCTTTATACTATAACTATGGTGTGCGTATGAGTCCAGCTCAAACCATCAGGAAAACATAAACTTAACACGAGTACATGTAGAATAAGTATATGTATGTTTTGAATAAGAAACTCATGCACCTTGTCTACTAACAATGTGTTTTATGTAGTATATATATATATATGATTAATGTCTAGCTAGAAAAGGGGTTTATGATTACTTTCATGAAAACAGTGGCTAAAAAGAAACAGCAGGACACAAGAGATCAAAGGAGTATGGCGTGTGTTTATATGTATGTGAGTATGTATGGTGCACGATAAATAGTTCATGTGTATGCATGTTCATGCATGCTATAAATAAAACAAGTACTTCCCTCCTTTGGGATAACTTGCCAAGAGCAGTGAGTGAGTTCAATATTAGATCCAAAATAGACTAAGATGTATGCTATGTATGATGTCATGATGTATATACACTTGTAAAGTAAAACAAATAGGAACACCCTTCCCTTCTTTTTGGTTGTCTACGTGGGCAGGGGACAACAAAGCAACCAAAACAATTTCCCTTTTTGGCTTTCCTCATTTCATGTATAGGTATGTATGTATGGTATAAACTAGAACAAAAGGGGACCGTCCTTTTTTTCTCTTGAGAAACCTACGTAGGGAAGAAAGTCAACAATAGTAACACACTTTCTTTTCTTGAATTACCATGATGTATGTTAGTGAGAAGTAGGGTCACCATCTATTATTTTTGTTTCATGTAAGTGTACAAACATAGGCTAAATGACAACCATAATACCATTCACAAGTTTAGTTGTTGTGTGTGAATAGGCGTAGGACAGAAACATGAGAAAGATTGCTAAATACTCAAAATTAAAAACAAGTACTCTTGTAAGACATAAAACCTTGGCCGATCACCCTACTTTGCACCAGTTTTTAACCAACCTAAAGGCTATGCCCTGACCATCTAAAAATACCTTGATAATCTTGACTCGACCTAGTTTAACATAACTTTTCATTTGTGTTAAAGTTGAGTAATGAACCCACAAATCACCAAACAATGCTTGTTTGACACTTAATAATAATAGGACATTACTTATTTATTTTGATTGCGAGTGCACTACTTTGACAAAGCACTACTTTGAAAAATTGTTTTATATACTTAGAGACTTCATTAAAATGCCATATTTATAAAATATCGAAGACCTCGCGGTCTAGATTTTATACAAGAACCCTTTATTTTTTGTACTATTATTTAACAAGATATCGAGACTCAAAGTGACACCGTGACTAAAATGTATGAATATGAAAACTGTATAAAAACATTTTATAAATCAATAGCAACTATAAATTATCAAAGAAGTGCATTGTACGTTATTATTTATTGTATTTAGCCTAAGTACATATATTTTACTTAGGTTACGAGTAGATCGTTCGCGCATTGTTTTGCGTGCCTTGATTTTCCGTGCTATCTTTGTTGATCATATTTACCACTTCATCGAGGTGAGTTTCATAGCCTCACTTTTAATTGTCTTAACTATTTTAGTGTGAGAACGTTGCTTGTTTTTAATGGATGAAGATAAGTGCCTTAAAACTCATACGTTTTCCTACTTGATGTCTAAGTCCTGTTATCTCATGTTGCCTTTTAGCCCACTATCATGAACCATTAAATACTTGGTGTAAGCGAGAATGTTATGGATAGATCTATCGGGATTAACCTCCCTATCTAATTTGGTTTTGTGCCCAAAGTTAGATACACTTATATTTGATCCTTTACAAATGCTTCAGGATAGGCATTTGCTCGGGCTCTTATTATATCTTTTCGGTTAGGTTAATGCTTCGGTGTCATGAGCTTAGACGTAGGTTGTTGAAACGTATACTTTTGATTATAATCTTGTACTTGTTATAAGATTTTATGTCGGTTGCCTTGAAAATCTTACGGTTTATCCCACTATTTAAACTTAAACCTATGAACTCACCAACCTTTGTGTTGACGCTTTAGCAATGTTTTTCTCAGATATCATGACGGAGGAGTGACGTGGTTATGCTTGGGAGATTTTAAATAAACATGGTCGTGACTAGTGTTTGGATATTTAGAACAATGTTGAAGTCTTTTGAAACAACGTTTTATTATGATCCTGTGTAATTCGCTTCCGAACAAATTTTATGAATTTAATTAAATGAAAACGACTTTAATATAGTCGTTTAATAACTGATTTTTTAATATATAAAAATGTTCTTGGTTGGTCTTATCGAATTGATTTTCGGTTAAAAGTGGACTTAGTCGTTTTTTGTGGATAAAATAAATTTGGTTATCTATCTCTATTTAAAAAGTAAAATGTGACAAAATGGCAAAAATAAACTAAAGACAAATGACAATTAATAAAGAAATGGACAAACTAAAATTTAATAAAAAGTAATAAAGAAAAAATGGTGACAATAAAACAAAACAAAGTAAATAAATGACAGAATAAAATAAAATAATAAAATAAAATGAAAATAAATTTTGAAATTAATTAAAAGTAAAAACAAAAATAAAGTAAATAAGTGTGGGAAAAAGATGAATCGATATAAAATAAAAGTTAGAATTAATAAATGGTGGAATAAAATAAAAATTTAAAAGTCTGAAAATGGAAATAATAAGTAATAAGAATAGAAGAACTAAAACTATTTAGAAAAATTTGAAATACTGAAAATAAAACTTTCGGGAAAAATAAAACTAAAATTTTCGGATAAAACTAAAAATGACTTTCGGGTAAAAATAAAAATGACTTTCGGATAAAATTAAATAAACTTTCGGGAATATTTTAAAAACATACACTACTTTCGGAATCTTTTTATAATGTGTCACTTTGGCAATTGTTAATTTATGATGGTGACCTTTGCAATTGTTTATTGAGCTTTTAATTAATCTAAAAAATACTGAAAGTCACTTTACAATTGTTAATATATTAAATGTGTTCACACAAATCAAGTTGTTTTCACATGAGGGAAAAATAGAAAAATCACTTTCGGATGTTGTGAAATAAAAGACTTAATAACAGAACTTTCGGAATATGAGTTTCGGGATATTTATTTTTTGCCGGAAAACTAAAAAGGGACTTTCGGAACATTGGAAGATGACAACCCAGTTTCAGAATATTGCATAAACTATTTAGTTTCGGAATAATCTAGAAAAATAAAAAAATGAGTTTCGCAAAAAGATCACTTTCGGATTAAATCTAGAAAAACGACTTTCGGAAAAACTTCGAGTTTCAGAATAATGTAAAATGACTTGAGTTTCGGACAAAAAATAAGAAAAATGATTGCAATGAGTTTCGAAATATTAAACTAAAATGAGTTTCGGAATATAGAAAAGAACGACTTTCGGATAAATGATAAAAACGACTTCCGGATAAAACTGAAAAATTGACTTTCGGGAAAAATGAAAAAAACATGACTTTCGGTAAAAGGGATAAACCCTTTTCCGAAACTAAAAAATAGGCAGACTACGCAAGATCCTAAAAAGCTGGGAATAAAAATAAGCTAAAATAAGCCAAATTAATAAAAGCAAATAAGCAAAAATTAAGCTAAATTAATGTATAAAATAAGACAAACACAACACTAATAAAAACTATAAAAAAAACACAAATAAGCAAAGTAAATAAATCTAATCTAAAAACATTAAGCTAATCAAATCCACTCAACTAAAAATAAGCCAAACATAAAATAATCAATATGCACAATAAGCTAACATGATGATTAATCAACTCAAACACAAATTAAACAAGAAAGGTAGAATGAGATTAATGAAAAACTTGAAATTAAAGATTAAGATTAAAGATTCAACAAATGAAAGATTAAAGATGAAAAGCTTAAAGAAAAATGAGAGAAAGTTTAAAATTACACCTACTCCTAAAAAATAAAACTAACTACTACAAATGAATGAGATGAGATCTATTTATAGTGGAGAGGGGTTGGTGTGGTGCTTCCTTCTTTCTTTTGTCTTCTCGTCTTTTTAATTAATTCGTCATTCTCGACTTTGTCTCAGGATTTGTCGATTAAAAAATGAACCGTCTTCTAATTATTAAATTTCTTCTATTTCTTAGATTTGGTTCTTCGACTTGTTAAGCTTCCGTCTTTGGCCCTTTTCTTTAATAAATCATCAAAATAGGCCCATTGAATTTCGTTCTTTTGCACTCTTGATCTTTTAACTTCGTCTTTCGTCTTTTTCTTCAATAAAAGCCCGTGAAAGCCCATGTTTTCTTCTTTTTTCATCTTTTGGTCCTAAAACACAAAAAAAAACACAAATCACGCGTAACTCCGACTTTTAAGACATTAAACACACGTTTGGTCTCATTTTGATTTGTTTTAAATGGTAAGAGGATAAGTGTTTTCACACTTATTAAATCCCCTACACTTGACCATTGCAATGACCTCATGCAATGCATTAGTTTCAAAGCAAAATTAACATTTTCCTCATAATTAACCCACCTTGGCCCTTATAACATTTTCGAAATTGTTTGATGAAAGAAACTTGTAAAGAAATCATAGACTTAAATTAGGGCTTTGGTGTGATAAATATTTATCACCCTCAAGTTTCACGTTCCGCACACCAAGCTTAAAAATGAGATTATTGTTATTATAAGTTAATAAAGCTAACACTTACTCATGTGGCTCAGTTTTTCACTTAGACCCCCTTATTCCTACGGTGTATCTCTTGTATTTTATTTTGTCTTGAATGATCACGAGGATGCATTTATGACTTATTCTGATAATTTATTAAGGCATAAAATAAAGTAGGACGATTTAATCCATAGTTAGCTAAAGGAAAATATTTTAAAACGGCTTCTCGAGATCTCATAAAGTTCATATCTTAGCATAACTCGTTTCACGATTTGAGACCTTTCTCGGACCGATATTTGGCATTTACTTCATACTTCGAATCTTGAGAGACGTTCTTGAAATAATGGTCTTCTCTTCATATGTGGAATTTCTTCACTTGAAATTTTTGAGAGATTCTTAAAACTTGGACCACGACTTCTTCATTTTTCTTCAATCTTTATTTGGGATTTTGATATACAACACCCGCCTCCTTTTCGGACTTGGATCTATTTATCCTCATACCTTGTTGGAGTCTTTTTGGATAGACTTCTCCATGACCTTTATGGGAGTAATTGCTTCTCGTCGTGTGTCTTGATCCTTCATATTGATTTTGGAACAATGATTCTTCACATCATCTTGGATCTTTAGTAACAAAATGGAGCCCTCATGCCTTGTTAGGTCCTTTTTGGACTCGCCAATCTTCGCGTCCCGTTTCAATAAGTTATGCCTTGGCTATGAAATCTAATTAATCTTGAGCAACTTTTAAACGATCTTTGGCTAGAAGCTAAATAATTTTTAATCGTACGACCTTATTTATTGCATTTATTTATTGACAAATGATGGGAGAAAAAGCTTATAATTAACTCGCATAAATTCATGAAAGAATACAAAACTTATAATTGAATCTATCATCTCTCGTTCTACATAATTTAAAATCTCAAGGAATGAGACTCGTGGATGCTTAGCCTAATAAACTAATTAAGGTCCATATGGTTAAGGATACTAGCTAGAGTAAACTCAAATAAGTAAACTCGGGTTGAGTCAAAATATTTACGACGGGCCTAATATATCAAAGACGTCTAAACTAGTTAAAACCATTTTATTTATTTATTTATTTTGACTTTATTCTAGAAATGAAATAAATACATACGATGAAAGAAAATAACGATAACAAAGGAAAATACTACTAGGCCAAAATAGATCAAAATTTTGAAAAATGTCGAAATATCAATTTTCCTGTTAAAATGAGGCCATATTCATGGAAAACCCACTTAATTTCGATAGAAGTCTCCACTACACTTAATATAAACATTGTCCTCAATATTTAATCATGTAAAAGTAAACTCCCCTACACTTAGGACATTGTGCACGTTGTTTAATTCTTGCTAAAGAAGAGACAACTAAAGTGATTCCATTTCAACATTTATGGATATAAAATATTGAAGCACAAGAGTTTAGGATAGAACCGGGAAGACGGGTACACGGAATCACGGGTCATCAAAAGTCACCAAAAGTGGATCTTTGAAAGCTCCAATCCCTGCACATCATAAGAAACAAAACAACAAACACCTACTTGGCTCCCCCTACACTTATTATGGAAAACGGAGAAATAAGGATAGATCCTCTGGTTGCCTCCCGAGAAGCGCTTGTTTTTGTTAACCGAGTCACGAGCCTGACTCGACCCCGAATACTATGGTGAAAAGTTCATAGGAAACCCTGAAGAAAATCCGTCGGGGTCAAATACATGGTTCTCATCCAACAAGTAGCATAACCCTAAGGTGAAAAGCACAAGCCAAAGTAGAGTAGGTGGGGTTCCCTTAAGCAAATGGCGAGCAGGGTGATAGTAGAAGGTGTGGTAAGGTGAAAGCGTAATTCTGAATATTCCAAAAGTCGTTCCTTTTATTTCATTAGATGGTTACTGAGATGGCTCAAAAACTTTAATACCAGGATCGAACACCTTTTCCTTTAGGGGAAAATAAGAAAGACACTCAGTAGAACTTGAAGAAGATTCGCCAATATACCTCACAATCTCATCCGAAGAAGGTGGAAAGAGAGGTGTCAAAACATAAGTACTGCGAATGTTGGTTTCGTCCGGTTTCTTTTCCTTTGAGACGGGTTTCTTAAAGTCCGAAGGAGGGTAAAGGCCATAATCGAAATCCAAAGTAGGAGAATCATGCTCATTAGGGAAGTAAGTATTGAGAAACTTGTCGAAATCTTCCTCAAAAGAGTAATCCTCTAAAGTAGTATCAAACGTTGTTGGTGGAGGATCCTCATCAAAGATAGGAGCAAAAACATTATCAGAAGACACAACAGTTGAAGAATCACTCGTAAGAGTGTCATTGTCATCAAAGTCATCATAAATCGGCATGTCTTCATACTCAGAGGTAAAATCATCATAATCATCATAAATTGGTGGAGCATCCAAATCGGAAAGAGAATCATCAAAATCGTCCACATGTTCTTGAAAAAGTGGATTATCATAGAAAGGCTCGAAAAGTGGATTGTTGTGTAGTAAAAAATCATTGACATCAAGCTTTGTAGTTTCCAAAGGAGTAGTAACAAACTCGTCTTGAAGCACATCAATCATTTTCGCCGTTTCTTTTCCATTTGATTTACTTGTAATCTTCCCCATTTTAAACACTTGTTGATCATTCCCGACCCTAAGAACTAGTTCACCTTCGGCAACATCGACTAAAGCTTTTCCGGTTCGCAAGAATGGGCATCCAAGTATTAACACAATAAGAGGATCCATCTCATAGTCAACAACAACAAAATCAACCAGAAAAGTGAAGGTACCAAATTTAACAAAAACATCTTCAGCAATACCAACAGGGTTAGCGAGAGTTTGATTTGCCAGCTCAAGAGTCATACAGGTTGGTATAAGATCGGGTAATGATAACTTCTTCCAAACACTTAAAGGCATTAAACTGATACTAGCCCCGAGATCGGCTAAGGCAGTACAATCTTCGATTTGAGAAAATGAAAAAGGTAACACAAAACGACCGAGATCTCCAAGTTTCTCCGAAAGTTCTTTGAGAATGATGACAGAACAAATTTTATTTAATCGAGTATTAACAAACTCAGCCATCTTCTCCTTCTTGCTCAGCAACTCCTTGAACACTTTAACAAATTTCGGCATTTGGACAAGTGCTTCAACAAGGCTAATGTTAAAGTTCATTTGTGTGATCATCTTTAAAAAGGAAGTAACTTGAGTATCCTCCTTAGTGATTGCACTTGTGTAACCAAGAAGGATAAGGAACATTAGGCTTAGGAGGTGTAGGTAGAGAAGGTGAAGGTGTAGAAGGTGAAGATTGAGAGGTTGAAGGTTGAGAGGGTGAAGGGTTTCTCTGGTGTACAACTTTAGGAAGAGTTGAAGATGGTAATGGAGAACTAGTACTAGGCGTGGTAGTAGGACGGATAAATGGGGGTGGAGGAGGTGTACGTGGAGTAACTAGGGGAGGGATAGAAGGTCCTACTAAAGTTACTCCACTGCGTGTAGTAATATCACTCACATTAGCTCTAGGGTTGGTTTCGGTTGTTGAAGGAATAGCACCTTGGGGACGAAGGGCTTGAAACATTTGAACGAATTTCCTATCCGTGGACTCTTGCATTTCCTTTAATTTCTTTTCTTGTTCTGAAATCTTTTGAAGAACTAAGTCCATTTGTGGATTAGGTAAAATGAACCCTTGTTGTGGAAAACCTTGGTTTGGGTATTGGTTGTATGGCGAAAAACCTTGAGGATTAAAACATTGGTTTGGATTGCCTTGATTTTGCATTTGATAATTTCCTTGATTTGCATTGTAGCCTCGCACAGTTGCATTTGGTAGAAATTTAGCTCTTGGTGGACCTTGGTTGTTTTTGGTGGGTGGGGGTGGTCTTTGTTGAAAACCGGATGGAGCCAAATAATTAGTGGAATTATAGGACAAATGATTAACATCGACATTCGGCTTGAAATGAACCCTCTCAGTGTTGCTGTATGCATACAGTTCCCCGTGACATTGGTCATAAGCCTTATCACAATTAGCATACGAATGTGGCCTACCACATGTTTCACAAGTCACATCAAGGGCATTCACATGTTGAATATGAGTGTTTTGAACATGTAAGGCAAGTTTTGTCACTATTTGAAGTAAGTGCTTGAATTTGATTGGTAGTCTCACTATCACTAGTACTAGCCATAGTAGCCCTTACACTTTTAGTTTGCACTTTGGCCTTGTTTTCAATTATATCCCAAGAGACTTGTGTTGTTTTAACTAGAATGTTACCCCCCTGAAGCACTATTTAGTGAATCTTGGTCATTCAAACTTAATCCATTGTAAAAAGTATTAATTTGATGCACTTTAGTAAAACCGTGTTGTGGACACTTTCTCAAAAGTTCCTTAAAACGATCCCAAGATTCACTAAACGTCTCACCTTACTTTTGTTCAAAATTGATGATATCATTCCGCAAAGCGGTAGTACGTGAGGGTGGAAAGAAGTAATTGATGAATTTAGTCTCTAAGTACGCCCATGTGGCAATACTTTAGGGTGGTTCCTTATCAAGCCAAGTCCGGACTTGTCCCTCGAGAGAGAAAGGAAAGAGGAGCAAACGAATTTCTTCTTGTGAGACCCCATTGAATTTCATAGTATTAGTTAAATGTACAAACCTCTTGATGTGATCGTGAGGATCATCATGAGTGCGGCCCAAGAAAGGTGTAGCAGAAACCATCTGAATAAAACCGGTTTTGAGCTCAAAGTTATTGGCTCCAATATCTGGCACCACAATTGCATCGTCATTGCCCTCAACGTGTGATTGCAAGAGCTCGATCATTGGTCGGTTATCCGTGGTGTCAATAGCACGAGTCTCGATATCAGCTTGAGTGGTTTTCCTCTTGCGCGCACGAGTAGCATACACCTACAAAAGAAAAAGATGGACAAGAAATAGAAGAAGAATTAAGGTTAATGTAAAAAGAAAATATTTTTGGTGCAAAACTTAGAAAAAAATTGCTTTTTATGATTTTTTTAAAATGTTTTTGGGTTTTATTGAAAATTTTGAAATTTTTGGATTTTTGAAAATTTTGAAGTTTTGCAAGAAAAATAACGTTCACGAGTGAACGGATCCCAAAATCCAACGCGCCTCACCAAAAACCGTCAATCTTTACAAAAAGAGCCGGCAGCTGCGCCATTTTAATAACTGATTTTTAATATATAAAAATATTGTTGGTTGGTCTTATCGAATTGATCTTCGGTTAAAAATGGACTTAATCGTTTTTGGTGGATAAAATAAATTTGGTTATTTTTTTTATTTAAAAAGTAAAATGTGACAAAATGGCAAAAATAAACTAAAGACAAATGACAATTAATAAAGAAATGGACAAACTAAAATTTAATAAAAAGTAATAAAGAAAAAATGGTGACAAAAAAATAAAACAAAGTAAATAAATGACGAAATAAAATAAAATAATAAAAATAAATTTTGAAATTAATTAAAATAAAAATAAAAATAAAGTAAATAAATGTGGGAAATAAAAAATGAATGTCGAAATAAAATAAAATAAAAGTTGGAATTAATAAATGACGGAATAAAATTAAAATGTAAAAGTCTGAAAATGGAAATAATAAGTAATAAAAATAGACGAACTAAAATTATTGAGAAATTGAAATACTGAAGATAAAACTTTCGGGAAAAATGAAACTAAAATTTCGGATAAAACTAAAAATGACTTTTGGACAAAAATAAAAATGACTTTCGGATAAAATTAAATAAACTTTCGGGATATTTTAAAAACACACACTACTTTCGGAATCTTTTTATAATCTGTTACTTTGGCAATTGTTAATTTATGATGTTGACCTTTGCAATTGTTTATTAAGCTTTTAATTAATATAAAAATACTTAAAGTCACTTTGCAATTGTTAATATATTAAATGTGTTCACACAAATCAAGTTGTGTTCACACGAGGGAAAATAGAAAAATTACTTTCGGATGTTGTGCAATAAAAGACTTAATAACATAACTTTCGGAATATGAGTTTCGAGATATATATTTTTGGCGGGAAAACTAAAAAGGGACTTTCGGAACAGTGGAAGATGGCAACCCAGTTTCGGAATATTGAATAAACTATTGAGTTTCGGAATAATAAAAAAAATAAAAAAATGAGTTTCGCAAAAAGATCACTTTCGGATTAAATCTAGAAAAACGCCTTTCGGAAAAACTTTGAGTTTCAGAATAATGTAAAATGACTTGAGTTTCGGATAAAAAAATAAGAAAAATTATTGCAATGAGTTTCAGAATATTAAACTAAAATGAGTTTCGGAATATAGAAAAAAACGAATTTCGGATAAATGATAAAAACGACTTTCGGATAAAAAAGAAAAATTGACTTTCTGGAAAAATTAAAAAACATGACTTTTGGGAAAGGGATAAACCCTTTTCCGAAACTAAAAAAATAGGCAGACTACGCAAGATCCTAAAAGGCTGGGAATTAAAATAAGCTAAAATAAGCCAAATTAATAAAAGAAAATAAGCAAAAATTAAGCTAAATTAATCTATAAAATAAGCCAAAAACAACACTAATAAAAATTATAAAAAACACCAAATAAGCAAAATAAATAAATCTAATCTAAAAACATTAAGCTAATCAAATCCACTCAACTAAAAATAAGCCAAACATATATAACCAATAAGAACAATAAGCTAACAAGATGATTAATCAACTCAAACACAAATTAAACAAGAAAGGTAGAATGAGATTAATGAAAAACTTGAAATTAAAGATTAAGATTAAAGATTCAACAATTGAAAGATTAAAGATGAGAAGCTTAAATAAAAATGAGAGAAAGTTTAAAATTACACCTACTCTAAAAAAATAAAACTAACTACTACAAATGAAGGAGATGAGATCTATTTATAGTGGAGAGTGGTTGGTGTGGTGCTTCCTTTGTTCTTTTGTCCTCTCGTCTTTTAAGTTAATTTGTCATTCTCGAATTTGTCTCGGGATTTGTCGATAGATAAAAATGAACCGTCTTCTAATTATTAAATTTCTTCTTTTTCTTAGATTTAGTTCTTCGACTTGTTAAGCTTCCGTCTTTGGCCATTTTCTTCAATAAATCTTCAAAATAGGCTCATTGACTTCCGTTCTTTTGCACTTTTGAACTTTTGACTTCGTCTTTCGTCTTTTTCTTCGATAAAAGCCCATGAAAGCCCATGTTTTCTTTCTTTTTTCATCTTTTGGTCCTAAAACACAACAAAAACCCAAACCACGCGTAATTCTGACTTTTACGACATTAAACACACGTTTGTTCTCGTTTTTATTTGTTTTAAATGGTAAGAGGATAAGTGTTTTCATACTTATTATCATTCTTTGTATATATATCTTGTGATAGTCATGATCATCGCACCCCATTGTGTTTCCTTACTCTGATATATTGGGGGTGTGACAGATTGGTATCAGAGATGTAGTTATAGAGAAATAGGTTATTTTATAAAATGATTTTTATGAACGTGATTCGAAAATTTAATTTTGTGAAAATAATTGTTGGATCAAAAAGTTGATGTGGCAGAAACTCAAATACGAAGAAAACATGAAAGCATTTGTCTAAGCATTGACAAGTGTAATACAGGCGTTGTCAATAGCAAATCAGGCGTTGACAGAAGTCAACATTGACAAGTATTGTCAAGTGCAATCCAAGCATTGTCATGTACAATCCAAGCATTGACAGAAACATTGACAAGTGTTGTTGGAAGCTTCTATTTAGATAAGTATACATAATATATTCTGTATTAGTTTATTTGAATAGAAGATTTACATGTTTATTCATTCTTATCTCTTGTAAACCCTATTCCTTACACTATAAAAGGAACCAAGGGTATTAGGTTTATTCATAACTTTCATTCACAATGTAAACCTAAAGCGTGTGTCGACTAGGTGTGGGATTCAATGTATACACACCTAGTGATTGTTTGTTATTAATATAATGAGCAATCCGTTTGTTTTAATTCATATGTTTTGTGCCTAAACACCTTGTTAATGTGTCGTCTTCTAATTCCGCTTTGATTATCTAATCATATAAACATGATGCATTCCTAGTAGCTAAAAGATTGAGGAAACCAAGGTTTCCATAGTTGTTATCAGAGCCTCGTGGCTCGTGATACTAGGACCAACAAGGTGTTCGTGTTTTGAGAAGAAATGAAAAATCCGTATAGGTTTTTCTGGGCGTTTTTGTGTGCGCAACAGTATTTAGACGGCCATAACTTTTATTGAACCGTTGGATCGCCACGAAATTTTTTGTGTGTGTTCTACACACAAATATCTAGATATCCACTAGAGGGATTGTCGAGATCTATTCCCAAGAAAAATTTATGAAGCGTCGAAGTCAGCAGGGGTCATATGCTGTTTTCTGTGAACAGTAATAGTAAAAACGCGATTTCTCTTTCGTTAACCGTTGGATCGTCGTGAAATTCGCACTGTAGGTTTTTGACACTAGTGTCTAGGATCTCACCAAAGGGATCTTCGATCTGAGGTTTCATGAGGAAGTTATTCGATGTCGAAGTTTACTACAATTTATGGTTTTTAACATAAAATCATGATTTAGGGTTTATAAAACCCTAGATCAATTAGCCGTTGATGAGTGTTATTTAGACGCTGATAGATGTTGGTGTGACACTGATAGATGTTGGTGCGATGCTGACAAGGCATGGATGAGACGCTGATGGCCAGGCGCTGACAGGTTTAAAGTTGGCGCTGACAGGAATAAAGTTGACGCTGACAAGAGGCGTTGACACTTGTTGTCTGATATATACATTTTCAAACGCTGACAAGTGTTGTCCGATATTAGACAACACACAGTGTTGATATCTTGGACAAAGTAAGATATTGGACAACAAAAGGAATAGCTGTTGTTTGGAAAATTGATACGATTTTAGCACACAAAAAGAGGTATTTACACACGAAGGTACATGGGATCTCCGTTTCTATACAGAATATAAAAGTTGATATTAATGGCTCGGATATTTTTAAAATAGATTAATGATTTTTACAAAAGTTAGAAACAATTCATGAAGAATTTGATGGATATTAGATTATGTAATCGGGGTAGCCTTGTGAAAGAGTTATCTATTCAGGTCCTTTTACATATGGTATGAAGATGTTATTTCATTAAAATTCGTCATGAAAAGGTGTTGGCTTAAGGGGAAGAATTCTTATGGTAAGTTTGATGCTTGAAGAAGATTTTCGTGAGTTTGTGTTTTATCAAATTGTTAAGTTGTGGATGACAGCCATTGACTTAACAATAACTTGTTCGTGCTTACATGGTTGGTGACGAAGACTTGTCATAACACTTGAAGGAGTTACTTATCGTGCTCAGTGTCTCACAAATGATGAGAATATTGACAAGGGATTGAGGTCTACTTATATTTAATCATCAGTATAAGTTCTTCATCCCATGGATAGTACAAGACATGGAACATAAGTTTGGGTTATTCTACTTCTACATCAAGATTACTTTATTTATTTTTCTTCAAAATCATTACATAGAGCCTACATTTGGAGAATCTTCAAGATTGCATACATTGTTTACTTCCCTGTTGTGGATTTGCTATTTATGATTCGGTGGTCTAACATAGTGATAGATGGTGGTAGCCATTGTTGAGAGAGAGAGAAGAGAGGTTGTGTGTTTAAAAGAAAGAAAAGAGTTTAATTAAAAATGAAAAGATAACATAAAATGACACAAGCAACACCCCTCCTTGGAAGCTAAGGAGGTGTATATATAGTCACACACGACCCTTAAACTATACATTGTACCTAGTCTAGTCTAAGCGTGTGTGACTATGATAACTAATGGGAATTCTTAAATGTCGTCACATAAAGTGAGTTTCCAACAATCTTCCCCCATGGGACGACGTGTAGAATTCCTTACAATATTTTTCCTAACAAGTACATAATGATAAAGAACAAGAGCTTCCATGAAGCGTCCAATGCTGATGATGTCTTCTGAGGCCTTCGTCTTCAAAATGACTCATCTTTAAAGTAACTTGTAGAAGAAATACTGTAACGGCACGAGCTAAGTAACCCATACACTTCTGGTTAAGGAGAAGCTTCTGAATTAACTTCCCCCTAATTCATGCCACATAAACTTGATGTAGAAGCTTTTAAATAGCTTCCCCCTAAATCGACAATCCTCGTAAGCAACTTCAAAGGTTTCAATAAAGCTTAGAATGATTAAGCGCACAGCGGAATCTAACAAGCAAATACCATCATATAACATGATAACGTTGCTAAGAGGGATTGAAAGTTTGGGGAACACCAAGTAGATCAACAACTCCTCTTCTCGCGCTTGAATAATTCTTCTGAACTTTTCTTCCCCTGAGAGTTAAAGTTATGCATACTAGAAAGAATCAAGACATTTCTTCCCCCACATAGTTGAAGAAAGTAAATCAATCCAAATTATGAAGCTCAAATACTAAAGTGGACACATTATCCCATTCATGAAGTTGGCATCGTAACACCAGAGTCAATTAAGTCCCGGTAATGCACATATCTTCTTCCAGAGATGCAACAGAGTCAATTAAGTCCCTGGAATGCATATTGGATAATAATGATGAATAATTGCAACAACCAAACAATTAAACATCGAATCAGTAGTGTACCGTTTAGAGATTGATAACGCCACGAGTTAAAACACTGATTTTCTCTGCGGCTATGACAAATGTCATCCCGGAATGTCTTCAAATCAAAAGAAGGTATGAATTTCATCACGTGTACTCGTTGTGTGTTCAATGTGTCTTCTTCTTCCCCCTTGATGGTTTCGAAACTCAGAACAATCAATAAATCGTAAGCACATGAACCTGAAAATCTCGAGAGATTAATAAATAAGCTTAATTATATTCGGTGAGAATCAGATGTTGATCGAAAATCTCTACTCAGAAACTCTCCATGGCCATCTTTACCAACCCACTTGTAAGCATTTTGAAGTGACCACTAATAGAGTGAACCAGATATATCAAACATGAAGCTGAATAAAAATCCTTCGATCTTGTGACTTAAGCTTACACTATTGTTGAATGAGGAACGGTGGAGAAATCTCTGAGTGCCCAATGCATCACTGAAGAAGTCTATAAGCACAACACCTCTTGAAATTATCCACGTCGACTAAGCGCGTGACACTGAGTACAACAATGTAACCCCTTTAAGTGATAGTTATCCGAGTCATCAACCAACCACCCCGATCCCGGAACTAGATAAACAAGTCTTCATTCTAAGATTAAGCACGAGCAAGTTATCTATTCATGTATAAAATAAGTACACGCCTTCGAAGAAATTCGTCTCTGTCTTCAAATAATTAATACCCGATCCAAAAAAAATCTGTAGTCACTAAAAAATCGCCCATTTTTTCTTGGTCTCGTCTCAAATAAATTTCGTCATTTAGTCACGTCTTTTTGTCACTTTGTCTCGTCACTTGTCTTTAAAACTTTTCACTTTTGTCTCGTCTTTTTGTCACAGGGTCAGACGAATTCATGCTCCATTTATATAAAGTTGCAACTTATATTAAGCCCACAAGTTACAAGTATAAACATAGCTGCATTTTAATACATTTGCTATGCATGGAATTCATATAGTTTAGCCCAAAATTCGGATGACAAAAAGATTTAGGCCCAGTCTATTTCAAAACCAAGCGAATAATGTCAAAATGTGCATAGCATGATTATTACAATATTAAGCAAATATTGTGTCACTGCTATGGCCCATCATTTGACTCATATACCTTATACGGGCCTAAAAAATGCCATATATGTTGCAAGAATGAGTCAACACACATGACTAAACTTGCGAATATGTATGCCATATATTGTAAGCACCCACGTGTACATTACCCGACCCACACCAGTTGAATCAGGGGTATAAATTCTTACCCTAATTTATCTCACCCACAATTAACCCTAATCTTTTTCCATTCGCGGCCACACACCTACTAACTACACACCTTGTTACGTCCGCCCTTTTCTCCTTCATCTCTTCACACCCCCACCTCGTTTAATCCGTCCCCTATCATATCTTATTCTCTCCCAAATGAAAAACAACCTCATAAACTTCGTCTATTTTCTTGCCTCATCTCCTAAATCCCAACTCCCACATCACCAATCCATACATATCCACAAAATCAATCATACTTTTCAATGATCTTATGATCGAATCATTGACCAAGTAATATATGACGTTGACAGAGGCATCAAGATCATCTGATGATCTCGGGTAAGGTGATGGTTTTAACTGCATGTTGGTTTGATGTGACTAAATCGAAACAAAGATTGGTTTTAACATTTTTGTTAAAAACAAATCTTATTTTCGTACAGTAAATGGGCAAAAAACACAACATAAGATCTATGATGAAAACAGTTTTTGAGAAATAGATCTTAAAGAGATCCTTAATCGAAAAAAAATAAACTGAGATCTTTTTGATTTACTGTTTTGAGTCTAGAAGGCGATTAAGTGACGATGGGCATAGGATTAAATTGATGGTGTTGTGGTGATATAAGGTAGGAGTGTTAAATACGACTCAGTGAGTAAACTGAGTCAACTCGGTAATTACCGAGTTGACTCGGTTGCGATGGTTTTGGTTTAGTGTTAAGCTTAAACTTCATGGTCATGTATTTTTAAACTGCATCGTAGTCAAAAAGGTATAACCATCGCAAGATAATAAAAGATGAGTCATCGCAGTCTAAACTTTTGAGACCATCGCATTCTAAAACTTTGACCCATCGCAGTCTTAACTTGGACCCATCGTAGTCTAAAAAAAAAACTTGAGCCCATCGTATCTGTTTTTAAACATCATCTTGATGGTTCCATCGCAACTTGATGGACACCATCGCAGTCCCATCGTAGTCATAAGACAGATATGGCCATCGTATCATGTCTCATCACGATGGACACCATCGCAACGACTTACTATCCATCGCAATGATGGAAGAATTTGGGCAGCATGGCGACATAACTTCCATTGCGATGGATCAAGCCATCCATCGCAATGAGGACAGCCCTACCCATCGGAATGTGTAAAGAACCCATCGGAATAAATCCGGAAAAGAGAAGCCGTCGCAATGAGACCAACTGAATATGTATCGCAATATGCCATCTGAACCTCTCATCGTAATATCCATCTTAATAGCCATCGCAATAGGATTTAGACCAGTACTTTTGTATCGCCGAAAAAAAATGGATCTGGACTAGTACAATTGGTATCAAGAGCTATTGGATGAAATAAAGATTTGTTTTGTGTTGTTCATACTTTTCTAAGTGTGTTCATGTGTTTTTGATTGATTTTTCCAAAAGTTACAAATTTTTTTCATGTTCTTTAATTCCAAGTGATCTACATATCTTCTAAATAGTTCTAGTAACGATTTGGTGATATTCGTTTGGTTAGAATCACGTTTTTCAAGGTAAAAATCCTTTCTTTCTTGGTGATCTTAAGTCTCGGACTATTTTTAAGGGGTACGATCTGACTGTGTGTTTGCATAAACCCTGGGGGTTTCTACTTGCGATCCATAGTCACGATCCATTGTTACGATCTAACTGCGATCATAACTTAGATCCACGCTACGATCCACCAGTACGATCACGTAGTACGATCCGTAAGTACGATCCAAAGTACGATTAAGAATCCATTGCTTAGTACGATCCATCAGCACGATCCAAAGTACGATCAAGAATCCATTTCTTTTTACGATCCATCAGCACGATCCAAAGTACGATCTATACTTCGATTGCTTAGTACGATCCATCAGTACGATCCAAGTACGATCCAGACTTCCGTTACGATGGCACCAATGCGATGGTTCAGTACGATCGCTCCAGTGCGATGGGTAGGATACGATGGGTTGGTATGATCGCTCCAGTGTGATGGGTAGGGTACGATGGGTTAGCCCAATTGCACCAATGTGATGGGTAGAGTAAGATGGGTTATCACGATGGGTCTAGTACGATGGTTACACTACAATGAGTTCACTTCGATGGGTATAACATGATGCATTGTTACGATGGACAAAATTTGCTAAGTTTTAAGATATGTTAAGCACTATAATGGACTTAGTTTTGCCATGCCTTTGCCTTTTATATCTCTTAATGTGATTCTGAATGTATGACCTTTGTCCATATGATCTATGCTTGTATTTTTCTACTCAAACATATGTGGTGACAATTTGTTGTTATTTATACCCAATGCTTCGGATTTACATAGTTTATGAGATATATATGTATATATATCAAGTGTGCTTGTATTTATCTCAAAGCAGGAAAATGTCGATAACTGAAGAAGAACAAAAACGACTAGATCTTATCCTTGTTCCACATAAGGCTAGAATGCAACATGCACCAAATAACTTTCGCCTAAGAGATGATTTCGATCCTTCTTTGGTGGCATTCAAAATCACAACAGACATCCTAGATTGTTCACCAATAAAGGATGCATTACGTGTCACTGCATCGGTTCCTGAAGTATACATGCACGAATTCTGGGCAACTGCCTCAATTACACTAGCAAAACAATTGTCAAAGAAGATAATCTCCTTTACTCCGAACAAGAAAGACTTGACATTTGACCTGCGTCAGTTTAGGCAACTCTTTAAGCTCCCTAAGCTAGCAAAAGGGGAACACTTTGTGCCTGACCCAGAATCAGAAGAACTGCTTAGAGTAATCCGAGAATTGAATTATGAGGGAGAAATTGGTTTTCTTTCTCAGTTCAACACATCGCATATTGGGCAACCTTGGAAAGCTATTATCACCACTTTAGTAAAATGTCTTACTTCCAAGATTCGTGGATCAGATGCAATGCGACCAACTCAGGCAGTTATCTTTTGGGGTCTCTACACCGGATCTAAAGTGGATTATGCTTTACAACTTTGGGAAGAATTTTGTCGTCAATTCACAAGTTCCAAGAGGAAAGCGGTGCATCTCCCATTTCCAAGGTTCACAAAACTCATTATCAATTACTTCATGAAGAGTGACCCAGATATTGATCCTCGTGGGAACTTCTTCTATCATATTCAAGATGATGACGATGTGTTAGACACTATGACTGCGGATAATCAATTCACAAAATATAAACTCAAACCAGCTCCAGTGCCAGCAATTATGATGAATGAAGTTATAAGGGAAAGTGATCACTACAGAGAGATCCTTAAAGATATTGAAGCACAATTTAAACGAGCAAATGCAGATCCTTCCGAAAAACAATCAGAGACGCAAAAAGGTAAACGAAAGAAAAGAATTTCCAAGCGCCAATCGACTGTTTCATCAAAAGACAAAGGCACAGCGAAAGAGCATTTAGTTGATGAAGATGCTGAAGATGCTGAGATGACCCAAACAGAGGAAGAACAGGAAGAAATACCACTTGGAAAGCCAAAGAAAGCAAAGCAGACTAAGGGTAAAGAAGCAAGTGTTGCTTCAGAAGAACCTGCTCAACAACAAATTTCTGAAGTCAAACGACTGCGTATCGTTCTTCAACAAAGCAGACATGAAGCTTTTTCCACAGGATCAGGTTCAAGAATGTTTGAGGACTTAGCAGAATTCGGCAATCCTGATGCTGACATGGCATTTTATGAAGATCATATCGATGAAGATGCTTATGAAGATGCTGATAACTACCACTTTGAAAGTCGTGAGCAGAGTGAAGAACGTGAGAGCAGTGTAGACACAGATACAAGTATGATGTATCGAGACGCCAATATTACCACAACCTTACCAGAACCAACTCACATGGTGTTCAACGACGATGCTCATGCAACTCTCATACCAGAGACTCAGCTTCAAAGTAAGACTACTTCTGGTTCTGATGACGTTTTAAAATATCTTAATTTGGAAGGGGAGGGTGTTGAGGTCACAAACACTGATCCATCAACAAATGAAGCAATGGTGGATGTTCATATAACTACTGTTACATCAACCACCACTCCACCATTGTACACCCCGGTCATCAGTGAGGTTATTACACCAGTTATCACCCCATCACCTGCTGCACAACCAGTATCAACCACCATCATAACCACTGAATCTACACCATCATCCACAGCTGAACAACCTGTATCAACCACCGCCCCAATCACTGTATCTACATCAACACCTATCCTTCAACAACCAATATCATCCACCACCACTTTAACAGTTATGGTTACACCTCCACCAGCAGAACCACAAGTATCATCCACATCCAATCCCTTCCTCACAGTCAATGATCCACTGATCCAGTCTCTTCAACAACAGCTGGAGGCTCAAGTTACCCAAATAGCTACATTGACTGAAAGGATCACCACTCCTCCCAAGGAACCACAACCTGATGAGCCTACACTTCAGAAACTAACAGACAGAGTGTCTAGACTTAAAGCAAAACACAAATCATTTCTTAAAGAGAAGAAAACCCGTGACAAAGAAAATGCTGCTTTTCTTGGGGCAATTGACGAGAAGATGACCACGATCATTCGACAAGAAGTCAAGTCGTATGTTGATCAACAGCTACCAAATCTTCTCGGTAATGGTTTATCTACACTTCAACTAATGACAATGTTACAGACACCTCTGCTAGATATGAAAGCTCATAAATCCAAACACAAACGAAAAGTTCTGCAATATCTCAACAAAGTAATCATTGAAGAGACACCTGCAGACACTACCGACTCTGAGTCTGACGATGAAGACGAACTAGAGGAGGAAGAAGATGAGGGTAACGATGAGGAGGATGATGGTGACAATGACCAAAATGAGGAAGAGGATAAGGAAGGAGATGAGGAGGAAGAAAAGGATGATGAAGAAACGGATAAGGATGTCGATGAAGATGAGGACGAGGATACACATGACGATGAGGATGACGATGATGATAATGACGACGGTAATGAAACCAACAAGGGTGATCAGAATGACGAAACGGGTACTAATGCCGAAGAGCCTAATAAGGATGACGGTGACAAAGCTACTGAGAAGGGTTTAGAGGAAGCTGTAGAAAACATTGCTGAAACCGCTGAAAAGACAATAGAGTCTGCTGTACCAGAAACTCAGCAACTTGACACAGGTATATCTACTGCACCAGCTATTACCACTGATTCTTTCAATGAATCGGTAGAATATATGCAAGCAGAAGAACCAACAGGGCCAATCCTAGAAGACGAACCTCGAGATGATATACCAGTGATGCAAGATCAACCTTCAACAATAGCTGAAGTTCAGCACAACATTGATATGGAAGTTGAAGACTTAAATGTACCAGAACCAACGTTTGCTGAATCTTTAATCATCGATGACACGGTACAGGAGCAACTTTGGCTAACAAATGCAGCACCACAGCATCCTTTTGACACTGCAACTGACATGGAGCTGACTCAATTCCTCAACAACCCTATCGATTTCTCGGCCTTTCTACGGTATTCTCATGGGAAACCGACAATGACTCCGGATCTGATCAAAATGGCAGCTACAAACGTGGACTTCTTTGATACTTTGAAGATCAGCCATAATGAAGCAGAATATCATTTGAATGAGCTTAACAAGGCAATGAGAGCGACAACTACAAGAATTCAGACTCCCGTATTACGAACTCTAACACCAATGGTCATTGCCAGTTCTGCAACAATCCCAATAGAGCACTTTGTCACTCACGATCTTGAATACCTTGAAAATGGAGCACATAAATATGCCACGTCACTCACTATGGTCAAGGCTGTTAACTTGGAGAATGTTCCATGGACAGAGGATAAAGTACATGATGCAATATGGAGAAAGAAATTGCTCAAGTTTTATGACACTTATGCATCACTTGGCTATCTCACTGGAATCAAAAGAAAAAGTTAGCTTACAATCACTTCCATCGTCCTAAGAGAGTTGCTTCTATTGTCTCGACTCACAGGATCAAAAGCATTCAAGGAGCAACTACTCGGACGGTATTCAGCTATGATTACTTGAATGTAATTGTGTTAAAACGTACTGATGAGAAAGAATACCAAATTGACGAAAGTGATCTCCAGTATCTTCAACTTGAAGACATCAAAGATCTTCTGTTGTTATTGGCTCAGGAGAAATTTGACCATTTACCATCTGAGATAGTCATTGCATTGAGTTCCAACTTTCGACAATATGCTAGGAAAATCGTCATTCAAAATCGGGTGGAAGACTTTCAACTTGGAGTGGAGAGTTATCAGAAGCAGTTAAACTTGGAACGTCCCCATACAACTCCACTTAGTAATTTCCATAAGAACAAGAAGGTTTATATGGGGACCACAACGCTGGAAGTAGGGATTTTTTATCCAAATGAGACTGGCGTCATGCAATATATGCGATTTTCCGAACTACACAAATTCAGCGATGGTACGCTCAAGCATGTTCGAGATGATCTGACGGTTCTCAATTCCAACCTAACGCTTCCAGCAGTCCAGTACCCCTGGACAAGCCAATGCAAAAGAGGAGCAACATACGCGATTAAGAAGATCGAGGAACTCCTAAGGAAGCGCCGGGTTGATACGAAGTATAGAACGATTCGTCGGTGGACGACCATATGGAGCTCACCATCGGTTCATGGAACGAACCAATTAATTATGGTTCGTCTTATAACAGGTCAACTCCATATTTCTATAATTGTGAATATGTTACTTTTTGCTTTATCAGCTTTTGTGGCTTGTTGTAGTGTAAAAGTATGATATTTTTCAAGAATTTCTCCCGAGATTCTAAATCTTTCAAACAAATCATACTCAAGCACTACAACTTACCCTCATTAATTTGAGGGGGAGCATTAATATGTTCTTTGGCCAACATTTAATTTCATTTTATTACCCAAAGACCGGTTAATCCATTAATATCCAAAATATTGATGGTTAACATTTTGGAAAGGGGAGAAAATGGGATTAAGTAGACATAATGATATTTGGCTAAAACAATGAAAAAGGGTTAAAAGATAAACCAACTTAACATGTGTAATGCACAAGTTAAGGGGGAGCGTTTTTGATGATCAAAACACTTAAGGCACAAAAACTTTCATTACAATATCACAAGTGCTTTAAGTGATTTTCAAGGATTTTTCATGGTGACTATATCAACCCAAAACACACTTAACTCACGACGGATGTGGTGACAAAAGGGTGGTAGGTATAGGTATTAGTCCAATGATTCATCAGAACCGATGGAATCTTCCCAAGGACAACTCCCTAGATAGAACTAGAAGTCCTAGTAAAGATGGAGAATGAATGTGAACGTAGTTGAATGGCGACCAAGTACTTAAGCTAGCACTGGAACAATCACAACAAGGTGCTAGTGATGACGTATTGGTAAGCATTGAAGGGTTGAAGAATGAAAAAGAATTGTAAAGATAAAGGGTGTAAAGAAAGAAGCCCTCCTTACAACTTTAGGCAGAAACTGCGTCAATACATATGCTATTGAGATCATTTGTTAATGATTCTCTATATTGAAGAAAGCCATCATGGACCCAGTGATGCAATGCACAACCCTCCCTAGCTAACTCAAATATCTCTCAAAAGGTATTTGTTTTAATCACACGGAGATCAACATGTTATCTATTGGTTTATTCACCTCGAATAGACTGATATTGAATAGGTGGCACTCCTCTCCATCCATCGATCACTAAATCAAAACGCACTATCGAGTCTAGAGCCACGAGATCATCAAAAGTCTCATTAGGACACTTTCCATTTATTCCTTTCTTCTTCACACACTGTGAAAAGTAAGAGATCTTTATGAGTCCTACGCAGTATTCTTGTAATATTGCCAGAACATCAGAGTGATACGTAAGTATTACAGTGAAGATGGGAATCCTGCTTGAGCCAACATCAAACAAGCTCATGGTAGGTGACACATGCAGTTCTTTAAAAACTAATCTTGTGACAACTGGAAAGAAACAGTAGTTTAATTCTTAATTGAACTTAAACTCGTTCCAGGCCTCTACGCATTATCGTATGATCTTGCCAGAACACTCAGAGTGACACTCTTTAGTGTTCACAGTGACGAGTGGAAATCCTTCTAGTGTTAACATCAAACAGCACTTGGTAGGTGACAAGCAAGATTCAATTTGAATTAAGTTTGTGACAACTGGAAAGCAACGATGGTGAATATCTTAATTGAAATTCACTTGTTCCAGGTTTCATGAATTGACGGCTTCAATCATAAGGATTTATAATCCAAATGATTCACTCTTTATGTTCGCAGCCAGCTTTGGACGGTCGAATAAAGAGAACGGGTTTACCCGCGAAATCCTGTCAGGAAGTTACTTAATTGAAACTACCCGTCACGGGTACGATATCTAATATCGTCCAACGGTCTTCACCGACCGGAGGTAAAATGCTACCGAATTAGAATAAAATGTCAAAGCCATTTTATTTGTGTCTTATTATGTTGCTGCATTCGAAGACGGTAGCGTTGTTGTGTACCTGTTGAAGACGGTGGCGTTGCTGTGTACCTGTTGAGGACGGTGGCGTTGCGGTGTACCTGTTGAAGACGTCCTCACATTCTTATTCCTTCTGCATCAAATACTCCTATAAATTCAAGAAATTATGACCTAAAAGTCTTCCGCTGTATCGACTCTGAAACTTTCAAGAATTCAACAAAGGATAAGTGTATGGGACATGAAGTCACAAAGAGGCGAACATCACAAGAAAATAAAGACTGCACGTGAAAGGCCAAAAGAACGTGTTCCAAGCAAAAGGCTGATATTATTCAACACATATTCACAAAAGGAAGAAAAAGAAAGAAAAGAAGACTACAAGCTCAAGGACAAGATCTAACATGCTAGATTAGGACTTTGTAAATTTGGAGTGACCTCCCTTTGGGGGAGATTGTTGGAAATACGTTTTACGTATATAGAAAGTCTCGGTCACTCCAACAATGTAGTTATAGGCTCGTAGTAGTGTTTAGTTTCATTTATTAAATAGCTCGACCCATGAGCATGTTCATGGGCCGGAGGCCCAAGTCCATTAAGGACTTGGGTATTTAAACCTCTTTCCACCATGGAAAGAGGTGTTGGTTGTTCATTTTCTTACTTTTCATAATACAAGTTTCTTTCACTTCTCTCTCTAAGTTTCTCTCTCTAGAAAAACATCAACCCTCTTGATTCATAAAGATTATCATTGTCTACACCTGTTGATGTGACAAAAAAAGGGAAGACATACATGCTACATTTAAGGGGAAGCAATTTAAAGATGATGTACAACTTACAAGAGATACACAAAGAGTTTTGCCGACATCAACTAGGGGAAGATTATTGGGTCAAAAAGTTGATGTGGCAGAAACTTAAATACGAAAAAAACATGAAGGCATTTGTCTAAGCGTTGACAAGTGTAATCCAGGCGTTGTCAAGAGCAAATCAGGCGTTGACAGAAGTCAACATTGACAAGCATTCTCAAGTGCAATCCAAGCATTTTCATGTACAATCCAAGCATTGACAGAAACATTGACAAGTGTTGTTGGAAGCTTCTATTTAGATAAGTATACATAATATATTCTGCATTAGTTTATTTGAATAGAAGATTTACATGTTTATTCATTCTTATTTCTTGTAAACCCTATTCCTTACACTATAAAAGGAACCAAGGATATTAGGTTTATTCATAACTTTCATTCACAATGTAAACCTAAAGCGTGTGTCGACTAGGTGTGGGATTCAATGTATACACACCTAGTGATTTTTTGTTATTAATATAATGAGCAATCCATTTGTTTTAATTCATGTGTTTTGTGCCTAAACACCTTGTTAATATGTCGTGTTCTAATTCCTCTTTGATTATCTAATCATATGAACATGATGCATTCCTAGTAGCTAAAAGATCAAGGAAACCAAGGTTTCCACAATAATTATAGACTATAACTAACTCTAAAAAATCTCCAAGAACCACTTCACTCCGCGTCTTCGATACGAGTAAGTGGTGACTTGAATTATTTCATATGATTTGCCATGCTAATCTAAACTTGATTGCTACGTGTTATTCAGATTAAGTATTCCCTTCCTTGGTTGAATGATCCCTATATACGGTGTTAATAAGTGTGTAAACACTTATCCTTTTGCCACTAAAATCAAGGAAAAACGAGACCTAATCATGTGTATTATATCATAAAAGTCGGAATTACGCGTGGTTTTGTGTTTTTGTGTTAAATAGGTAAAAATGATCAAAAGAAGAGAAAACACGGGATTTCACGGTCAAAAGTTGAAGAAAAGTCCAAAAAGAGACGAAGACGAAGTCAAAGACCAAAAGTGTGCCCAAGTTCACGTAAACCGACACGGTTTTGAAGAAATGATCAGAGAAAGCCGAAATCGAGCTCTTTTTTAGCGGATTTAATATTTTTGTAGTTAAACGGGCTTGTGGGTCCCACTTGTGATTAATGGGCCCAAAAGCCCATTTGTGTGGATAATCTATCATATTTTGCTAATTAGCCCAACAAGCCCAAACTCAATAAACGGATCATAAAGCCCATTTGATGAAAAATCTAGGATGGTTGAATGCAATTGGGCCAGGCCTTTTGGCTAAAGAATTAGTGGCTATAACAAATATTAATAAGTTGTATTCCCAGTCAAACAAAAGTCACGGTCAACACCCACAAAATACTCACCCACACGTGTAAGCCCAACTTCCTACACCCTCACACACACGAATAAACCCCTCACCCCACTCACTTTTCTTTTAATAAAACCAATTTTTATTTACCCTCTATCACCCACTTTACCCCATTCGATATTTACAAAGCAAAAAAACTGCCTACCCATCTCTCCCAAACTTAACAGCCACCATTTTTAGCCAAATCCCAAACCCTAATATTTTTACCATCACAAATTCACCATAAATTTTGGGGGTTTTTACATATATTATTAATTCACACCATTCCACTAAAAACCCCCAAAATTTTCGAATCAAGAACACCCAAGGTGGTCCTCACATCACTCCAACGTGGCAATCCAAGTGATGAGGGTTATTTTTTAGCCATTGATCAAAGGAAGAAAGAGAGAAGAAAAGATGAACGGCCATGATTCACTTCCTTGGCCACCAAGGATAACCAAGAAGGTTTCCTAGGGTTTGCCTATAAAAACCCTCACATCTTGTAATTCTAGGCAGCTTTCAATTATTTTTCAGTTTATTTTAATTAATTAGGAGTAGATTTAATTAGGTTTAATTTTCAGTAAATTAGTCTTAGATTTAATATTGTAATTTTTCAGTTTCAAGTTTTGTAATGATCTTATTTTATCAATGAAATTTATATTTTAATTAAAATCCGTCTCGTATAAATTTCTGCGTTAGTTTGATTATTAATTTGATTTCTTCTTTTTACTACTGTTTGTCGTGATTATTATTAAAAAAAAATAAAAATAAAAGATAAAGAAAGTGTTATAAAATTTTCCCCTACTGGGAGAATTTATAAGTTACTGTTCGAAAAGGAGTGTTTGGATTGAGAAGATTTCCTTTTGTTCAAGAACGATGGTGTTGATGGTGTCGATTCGGTTTCGATAAAGACAGCTCAGCGCTGCATCTTCGGCTCAACGGTTCCTTCAATCGGTTTGAATCTTCTATTTTATTTTTCTAGTTTTAGATTACTATTTATTTGATTAACTGCTTATTTATTTTGTTAATGTTTCTGCTTATGTCTGAATCTGCTTTAGTTTAATTGATTTTAGAAGTTTGTTTATTCTGTTAGTTATTTTTTATCTGCTTATGTTAATTTTGGATCGGGTTGTTTAGTCTGCTTATGATTTAAGCGTTGGAATTATAGTTTACTTGGTAAATGTTCTTTTATTTTCGGTTGATAATTTTTTTTTTCAAGTCTGTTTGGGTAGTGTGTTAAATCTGTTTTTTTTATTATGGTTTTATAATTTGCTTGAGCATCTTTAGCTTATGTCATTTACAGCTTATTTGGCTTATTTTTGTTTCAGCTTTTTTAGTTAATTTTATTAGCTTATTGGGGTCGATTATTAGCTGATATTCTGTTTGATTTCCATTGCTGTCCAAAATTTTAATTAGCTAAAAAAAAAAAAAAATTGTCTGGGCTGGGGTTCGAACCCCAGACCCCTCGCATAATAACCCAGCGCCCCAACCAGTTTCTCCAAGCATCTTTTTGTGTATTGTATTGCAATTTTTGATTAATATAGGATAAACTATTGTTGGCAGATTTTAATTAATTAGTTTAATTAAAGTTTTTGGTTTATTTAAGATTTAGATAAAAGTTTTAATTAAGTTTTTTTTTAATTTAGTTTATTTTGAAAAATATAAAAGGTAAAAAAAAAATATTTCATTGCTTTTATAAATTTAAATTAGTTTTAAATTTTAGTTTAGATTTTAAAATAGTTTTCTTTTAAAATAGTATAATTAAGTTTTATTTTAAAATATATTTTCTTTTAAAGTTTTTAAAGTTCCTAGTTTATTTTATAAAATTAGTTCAAGTTTTAAAATTAGTTTTTATTTAAATTAGTTAAATTAGATTTCTATAATTTTTATTTAAAAGTCTTATTTTCTTTAAATTAGTTTTATTAAAATAGATTTAAGATTTTAATAGATTTTAGCTTAAAATTTACAAATATATCTTTACCAAAAACAAATATAGTCTAACGTTAATTGGAGGTCAAATTCGAGTCGATCCGTGGAACGAAAAGTAATTGGACTAAAAATCCTAGTATCAAAATGGCGCCGCTGCCGCTTCGCTCGTACGATTGACGATTTTTCGTGAAGACGTTTGGATTTTGGGATCCGTTCATCCTTTGAACGTTACGTTTCTTGCAACCAAAAATCAAAAATACAAAAAAAATCAAAAACTTAAAAATACAAAAAAATAAAAAAAATCACAAAAGCAATTTCTTTCCTAAGATTTGCACCAAAAAAATAAAAAAATCCAAAAGTAATACTTTTTCCTAAAAGTATTACACCAAAAATATTACGTATTAGTGTTAATTTCTAGTTCGATTTCTTTTGATTTTTCTTGTGTATATATATTTTTCTAAAAAATACAAAAATATTCTTCTTTATCCTCTATCGGGTTTAATTCTTTTCTCTACCCCTCTTATTTATAATTCTTCATGGATTTGTCTTGCGTTCGGTGTGGGAGACCATGGCTTGGTTTTCCAATATGTCCATGGTGTACATGTGCGAAGTGTGGTTCCGATATCGACAATACACAATTTGGATTTTGTCCATTGTGCAATTCTAGAAATTCGTACTTCTCCTCTTACACAAATTTCTCCCCTCCTCCCGTCTATGACAATCCCTATCCTCAACATGCACCGGGTTTTTCTCAATACCCGTGTTGCAATCATTGTGGGGGCCCTCACGATACTTCTTATTGTCAACCGATGAATTATGAGCCACATCCGTGCTATAATTCCGGTTTTCAAAATTTTGAAGCCCCACAAAACTCCGTCGTTCATCAACCTTCTTTTACGGAACAAAGCACTAGTTTGGATGAAATTGTAGAACGCTTAAAACAACTCGAAATTAGCTTGCATGACGAAAGACAACAAGAGCAAGTATCTAATCTTAGTGATTATACTCCTCCTCTTGTGAGTTCTTACTATTATGATGATGATGACGACGAGAATACTATTTCTTGGAATGATCTTTGTGCTCAATGTCCTAGTGCAATTGTAATTCCTTCTCTCGACTTGCCGGCTCTCGAGCCTAAGGATTCTACCACTCCTATTCTCGATTCTTCCACTACGGAGCCCGATGCCTCTCTCATCATGGGGGATGAGGGTCTTATCACTATTCCTTGTGATGAGATTCTTATTCCAATCCAAAGTGAGCCTACGGTTGCTTCCAATAGTGACGATGAGTGTGAATCTCTTTCTAGTGATAATTCATTACCTCCCACCGACATCTTGGGAGATGATTCTTTGGCTTTCTATAACCCCATTTTTTATCTCGATGATGATTTTACTTCTAGTGATGACGAGTCACTATCCGATGAAGACGTTCAGAAGGAAAATTTCAAGATTTATTCGAACCCTTTATTTGATTTTGATGACGCCTACATCTCTAGTGAGGTGAATCCTCTCTTTGAAGAGGGGATTGAGGACATTGATATCTCCGACTCTCTTGCTATTGATGAGCATTCGTTGTTAACCATGCCACCTCCCATCATAGAGGAGGTGGAGAGATTTGACCCTACCTTCCGTTTGATTCGGTCTGGTGAGGTGACGCGGGTGGTAGATATGTCTTCTGATATTTCTCATATTATGTTGCCACCCCATCCTACCGCGTGCACACCCAAGCAAGTGATGTATCGCTTTTACTCTCCTCATTTCATACCGGGAAATAAGGATGAGTGCTTTGACCCGGGAGGTGACATTGACCATTCTTTGATTGATACCTTTACGGCTTTGCCGAATTGTGACCATCCATTGTCTATAGGGGATGACAATTTGTCTCCTTTACCCACCCCACCTCCCGTGGATCACGACCTCACATACTTTTTGTATGTTGAGCGGACTTTTCTCCCTTTCATGACTTATCCTCCCGCCTCTAATTTACTATGTTCCTCCGGGACCGAGGACAAGATTTTTGATCCCGGTATAACATTCGAGGTTTCCCCATGGACCATTTAATTCGGGGTCGAGTCAGGCTCGTGACTCGGTTAACAAAAACAAGCGCTTCTCGGGAGGCAACCCGATTATCTATCTTTTATTTATTTTTTACAATAAGTGTAGGGGGGATCCGTGTAGATTGTTTGTTTTGTGTGTTGTGATTGTGTAGGTACATGTGCTTTGATGATCCACTTTTGGTACTTTTGACGTGACCCTTGTTCCCGTGTTACCCGTGTACCCGGTTCCTTCGATAAGTTTTTGCTATTGTGATTCTATCTTAAAACAAATAATTGTAATCACTTTAGTTGTCCCTTCCTTAGCTCGATCTTAAACAACGGACTCAATGTCCTAAGTGTAGGGGATTTTATTCTCCCACATGCTTAAACATTGAGGACAATGTTTATATTAAGTGTAGGGGGGCCTTCTATCGAATTTTAGTGGCCTTTTCCATGAATTTGACCCTATTTTACCGGAAAATTTAAAAAATTTTCAACGTTTTTCAAATTTTTGATCTACTTTGGCCTAGTAGTATTTTTATTTATTTATTTTCTTTCCTTTTATTATCGCATCATAATAATTTCCATTTCAAGAATAAAGTCATAAATAGATTAATAAATAAAATGGTTTTAACAAGTTTAGATGTCTTTGATATATTAGGCCCGTCGTGAATATTTTGACTCAACCCGAGTTTACTTATCCAAGTTTACTCTAGATAGTATCCTTAACCATATGGACCTTAATTGGTTTATTAGGCTAAGCATCCACGAGTCTCATTCCTTGAGATTTTATATTGTGGAGAACGAGAGATGATAGAGTAATTATAAGTTCGGTATTCTTTCATTAACTTATGTGAGTTAGTTATGAGCTTTTTCTCCCATCGCTTGTTAATAAATATATTTGCAATAAATAAGGTTGTACGATTTAAAAGGTTACTTAGCTTCTAGCACAAGATCGTTTAATAAGTTGCTCGGTATTAATTAGAGTTCATAGCCAAGGCATAACTTATTGAAACGGGACGCGAAGATTGGCTTATCCAAAAAGGCCCTAACAAGGCATGAGGATACCCGAGTCCAAAAAGGCCCTCACAAGGCACGAGGATTCACTTTTTGCTAAAGATCCTAAGATGATGTGAAGATCATTAATCCAAATCAATATGAAGGATCAAGACACACGACGAGAAGCAATTACTCCCCTAAAGATCATGGAGAAGTCTATCCAAAAAGACCCTAACAAGGTATGAGGATAAATAGATCCAAGTCCGTAAAGGAGGCGGATCGTTGTATATCAAAATCCTAAATAAAGAAGAGGATAAATGAAGAAGTCGTGGTCAACGTTTGAAGCATCTTTCACTCCTTATGAAGATGTATACCAAAATGAAGAGAAGACCATAATTTCAAGATCGTCTCTCAAGATTTGAAGTTTGAAGTACAAGCCAAATATCGGTCCGAGAAAGGTCTCAAATCGTGAAACGAGTTATGCCGAGATATGAACTTTATGAAGTTTCGAGAAGCCGTTTTAAAAGATTTTGTCCTTTAGCTAACTATTGATTAAATCGTCCCACTTTATTTTCGGCCTTAATAAATTATCGAAATAAGTCAAAAATGCATCCTCGTGATCATTCAATACAAAAATAAAATACAAGAGATACACCGTAGGAATAAGGGGGCCTAAGTGATTAATTAAACCACATGAGTAAGTGTTAGTTGTGCTAACTCGTAATTACAATGATCTCGCTTTTATGCTTGGTATGGGGAACGTGAAACTTGAGGGTGATTAATATTCATGACACCGAAGTCCTAATTCAAGTCTTAGATTTCTTTACAAGTTACTTCCATCAAATAATTTCCAAGTAAAAAAATGTTATAACTTTTGTCTCCTTTTAAAATTTTTATCTTTTCGTCGTAGTAGTAGTAGTAATAGTAATAAAGGCCAAGATGGATTGATTATGAGAAAAATGTAACTTCATGCTTTAAAATAATGCATTGCATGGGGTCATTGCAATGGTCAAGTGTAGGGGATTTAATAAGTGTGTAAACACTTATCCTTTTGCCACTAAAATCAAGGAAAAACGAGACCTAATCATGTGTTTTATATCATAAAAGTCGGAATTATGCGTGGTTTTGTGTTTTTGTGTTAAATAGGTACAAATGATCAAAAGAAGAGAAAACACGGGATTTCACGGTCAAAAGTTGAAGAAAAGTCCAAAAAGAGACGAAGACGAAGTCAAAGACCAAAAGTGTGCCCAAGTTCACGTAAACCGACACGGTTTTGAAGAAATGATCAGAGAAAGCCGAAATCGAGCTCGTTTTTAGCGGATTTAATATTTTTGGAGTTAAACGGGCTTGTGGGTCCCACTTGTGATTAATGGGCCCAAAAGCCCATTTGTGTGGATAATCTATCATATTTTGCTAATTAGCCCAACAAGCCCAAACTCAATAAACGGATCACAAAGCCCATTTGATGAAAAATCTAGGACGGTTGAATGCAATTGGGCCAGGCTTTTTGGCTAAAGAATTAGTGGCTATAACAAATATTAATAAGTTGTATTCCCAGTCAAACAAAAGTCACGGTCAACACCCACAAAATACTCACCCACACGTGTAAGCCCAACTTCCTACACCCTCACACACACGAATAAACCCCTCACCCCACTCACTTTTCTTTTAATAAAACCAATTTTTATTTACCCTCTATCACCCACTTTACCCCATTCGATATTTACAAAGAAAAAAAACTGCCCACCCATCTCTCCCAAACTTAACAGCCACCATTTTTAGCCAAATCCCAAACCCTAATATTTTTACCATCACAAATTCACCATAAATTTTGGGGGTTTTTACATATATTATTAATTCACACCAATCCACTAAAAACCCTCAAAATTTTCGGATCAAGAACACCCAAGGTGGTCCTCACATCACTCCAACGTGGCAATCCAAGTGATGAGGGTTATTTTTTAGCCATTGATCAAAGGAAGAAAGAGAGAAGAAAAGATGAACGGCCATGATTTACATCCTTGGCCACCAAGGAGAACCAAGAAGGTTTCCTAGGGTTTGCCTATAAAAACCCTCACATCTTGTAATTCTAGGCAGCTTTCAATTAGTTTTCTGTTTATTTTAATTAATTAGGAGTAGATTTAATTAGGTTTAATTTTCAGTAAATTAGTCTTAGATTTAATATTGTAATTTTTCAGTTTCAAGTTTTGTAATGATCTTATTTTATCAATGAAATTTATATTTTAATTAAAATCCGTCTCGTATAAATTTCTGCTTTAGTTTGATTATTAATTTGATTTCTTCTTTTTACTACTGTTTGTCGTGATTATTATTAAAAAAAATAAAAAATAAAAAATAAAAAAAGATAAAGAAAGTGTTATAAAATTTTCCCCTACTGGGAGAATTGATAAGTTACTGTTCGAAAAGGAGTGTTTGGATCGAGAAGATTTCCTTGTGTTCAAGAACGATGGTGTTGATGGTGTAGATTCGGTTTCGATAAAGACAGCTCAGCGTTGCATCTTCGGCTCAACGGTTCCTTCAATCGGTTCGAATCTTCTATTTTATTTTTCTTGTTTTAGATTACTCTTTATTTGATTAACTGCTTATTTATTTTGTTAATGTTTCTGCTTATGTCTGAATCTGCTTTAGTTTAATTGATTTTAGAAGTTTGTTTATTCTGTTAGTTATTTTTTATCTGCTTATGTTAATTTTGGATCGGGTTGTTTAGTCTGCTTATGATTTAAGCGTTGGAATTATAGTTTATTTGGTAACTGTTCTTTTATTTTCGGTTGATAATTTTTTTTTCAAGTCTGTTTGGGTAGTGTGTTAAATCTGTTTTTTTTATTATGGTTTTATAATTTGCTTGAGCATCTTTAGCTTATGTCATTTACAGCTTATTTGGCTTATTTTTGTTTCAGCTTTTTTAGTTAATTTTATTAGCTTATTGGGGTCGATTATTAGCTGATATTCTGTTTGATTTCCATTGCTGTCCAAAATTTTAATTAGCTAAAAAAAAAATTGTCTGGGCTGGGGTTCGAACCCCAGACCCCTTGCATAATAACCCAGCGCCCCAACCAGTTTCTCCAAGCATCTTTTGTGTATTGTATTGCAATTTTTGATTAATATAGGATAAACTATTGTTGGAAGATTTTAATTAATTAGTTTAATTAAAGTTTTTGGTTTATTTAAGATTTAGATAAAAGTTTTAATTAAGTTTTGTTTTAATTTAGTTTATTTTGAAAAATATAAAAGGTAAAAAAAATATTTCATTGCTTTTATAAATTTAAATTAGTTTTAAATTTTAGTTTAGATTTTAAAATAGTTTTCTTTTAAAATAGTATAATTAAGTTTTATTTTAAAATATATTTTCTTTTAAAGTTTTTAAAGTTTCTAGTTTATTTTTTAAAATTAGTTCAAGTTTTAAAATTAGTTTTTATTTAAATTAGTTAAATTAGATTTCTATAATTTTTATTTAAAAGTTCTATTTTCTTTAAATTAGTTTTATTAAAATAGATTTAAGATTTTAATAGATTTTAGCTTAAAAATTACAAATATATCTTTACCAAAAACAAATATAGTCTAACCTTAATTGGAGGTCAAATTTGAGTCGATCCGTGGAACGAAAATTAATTGGACTAAAAATCCTAGTATCAGGTGTACTTATATGAATGTGTACTAAAACGATTTTCCTTATATTTTGAAGTAAAGTACCAGCATCCTTGTTTGGATTGTTATGCTACTAAAATGGTTTGTGCCATGTTTATTCGAACTAAGATGGTTTGGGCCATGTTTATTTTGGAGTAATACGTACACATATTTATGCTATGACGTATTGTGTTGAAACGGTCCACTAGACTACTAGCGACTATCAAAACATTTGTGTGTTTCCTATATCGATATAGACCGAATTAAAAATATAAGACAAAACATTACTTGGACACGGTGAGATTTAGTAATGGTTGATGTTAAGTCGTGAGTAAACCGAAACCAAGACAAATCATCAAAAATGTTAAGAGGTATAACGATACTTAGCAAGGTCTCAAGGTTGTTCTTGTTTGATTGGTTGCAAGACTAAGTTAAGTGCCAGTCGTTACAGAATTTAGGGTTTTTGATGAGTTTTCTTGAAGATGGGTAAGACTCATGAATTTACATGTTGCGTAATTATTTGGTCGTTACATTATAACATATTTCATGAGTTTTATGTGGGTTTAATCGATGTTAAATTGTATGAGTAACATCTAAAGACGAATAAATTCACCAAAGATATTGAGAAGTTTAATGACTGATACTTGACTAGACCTCAAGGCTGTTCTTGTTTGATTGGGTTGTGAGGCTTAGTCAATTGCCAGTTGTAACACAGCTTAATATTTTTAGTTAATTTTCCCGGGGATGGATAAGACTTACATGATCTGACAAGGTGATTACCTCATTGATGTTTGACTAAAATGGTGCATTAGTACCATTAGTTGTATGGTGTGCGAACACTAAAATAATTAAAATCGCCGTCTCTATTTTTATACAACATATGATGATAAACACTCTGTTGGAAATTAGTTGTTAAGTGTCAAGTACCGTTAGTGTTATTAAAGTACTGTTAGTTATCTTTCAAGTATCGTTAGTGTTAACGCGGTACATAGTAAGTACTTCTACTTGTAAAGTAAGTACTGCTATATTGATTAGGACGAATATATCTTTGTATAAGATATGTCATAGTTATAGTTAGAGTATATCTTATGTGATATACTTAAATAGTTAGGATATTGATAATATATCGTCTGTGATATAGTTATCTTTATAGAATATTCTAAGGTTTATAGGGTTCCTTACTCTATAAAAGGAACATAGGTACGATGTCATTCATGTACCTCATTCATGTAGATTAATAAGTGAAGGTCTACGGGATCTTTGGCCTATCCTACATGATTGATTAGGTGGATTTGATAGAGGGATAGATTGATAAAATAAAGAAGATGAGAAAGGAGATGATGAAGTAGAGAGAGAAAGGAGAGAAAAGAGAAGAATAGAGAGAGAAAATAAAGATTAATAATGAAATGTGAAAATCACCAACCCCTCCTAACATGCTAGGAGGGGATATATATATAGCCCACCATACATGTGGGCTATATGGACTATACATTTACTAAGTGGATCACAAGCCCATTACATAATTATCGTTGGAGCGACCGATCCTTCATAAATACGTAAAACGTATTTCCAACAATCTCCCCCTAAGGGAGGTCGCTCCAAGAGACAAAGTTCTAAATAGTCTATATCTCGTGATCTATGCTAACTAAGATGTGACCAAGACTTTATTGGGAAAAACGTATTTCCAACAATCTCCCCCTAAGGGAGGTCACATCTCTTTACAAAATCTTAAACCTAGCATCTATGCTTGAGTCTTCGATCTTGTTCTTGTGAATATGCTTGATGTGATCTTTGACTTTAGTCTTGAGCATGTTTTCTTGCCTTGACCTTGTGCATTCTTCACTTGTGATATTTTCCTCTTCGTGACTTCATGTTCCACATACTTATATTTTTAAATTCTTGAAAGCTTCAGAGTTTGATACAGCGGAAGACTTGACCTTCAGGCTTTCTTAAATTTGTTGAAGTACTAATTGTATGTAGTATAAGCATGTGGTGACGACTTCTTATGGATTATACACCGCAATGCCACCTTCTTGTTACGCTGCATAAGACAGTTAGCAACAAACAATATACACGGATGAAATGGCCTTGAACATTTCATTCTAATTCGGTAGCATTTTACCTCCGGTCAGTGAAGACCGTTTGACGATATTAAATATCGTACTTGTGGCAAGATCACTAGAAGGATTTCCATTCGTCACTGTAAATACTTAATAGTATTACTCTTAATGTTCTGGCAAGATCACTAAGATATTGCGTAGAGGCCTGGAACGTGTTTAAATTCATCTAAGAATTAAACCACTGTTGCTTTCCAGTTATCACAAGTTTGATTCATAAAGAATCGCACAAGTCACCTACCATGAGCTTTTTGATATTCGCTCAAGAAGGATTTCCATCTTCATTGTAAATACTTTCGTATTACTCGGATGTTCAGGCAAGATCATGAAGATTTTGCGTATGACTCTTAAGATCTTTCTTACTTTTCACAGTGTGTGAAGAAGCAAAGAAATATGAAAGTATGTCCTAATGAGATATTTGATGATCTCAAATGGCTCTAGACTCGATCTTGCATTTTGGATTTTAGTGATCGGAAGCTGGAGAGGAGTGCCACCTTTTCAATACCAATTTATTCGGAGTGAATAAATCAATAGATAATGCGTTGTCTCCGTGTGATTAAAACAAATATCTTTTGAGAGATATCTGAGTTAGCTGGGATGGGTTGTGCATTGCATCACTGGGTCCATGATGTCTATCTTCAATATCAAGAATCATTAAACAATGATCTTAATAGCATATGTATTGACCCGGTTTCTGCCTAAGTTGTAAGGAGGGCTTCTTTCTTTACACCCTTTATCTTTACAATTCTTTTTCATTCTTCAACCCCTTCAATGCTTACCAATACGTCATCACTAGCACCTTGTTGTGATTGTTCCAGTGCTAACTTAAGTACTTGGTCGGCATTCAGCTACATTCACAGTCTTTCTCCATCTTTCCTAAGGACTACTATTTCTAGCTATGGATTGTCCTTGGGAAGATTCCTCCGGTTCTCGAGGAATCATTGGACTTTAACCTATCCTACCATCCTTATGTAACCAAAATCTTCACCGTCGTGATTAGAGATGTTTTGGGTAAGTGTATGTCACCATGAAATCCATTTTGAAGTGCAAATCCATTTTGCTCCCCCTTAACATATGCCACGATATCCGAAAACATTTCGCAAATGTCGGGATGAGCTAGCACGTTAAGTCAATCCATTTTTGATTTATCATTTCCCATATTAAATCACATTTTCTCCCCCATATTAAAAATATTAACCCAATCGATGTTTTTAATATCAATTGATTTAATAGCATTTTAAGAAAATTTGGGAAGAAAAATGCAAATCCAATTATCTTCATGAATTACACAAGCTCCCCCTCAAATTAATGAGGGTGTACTTGAAGCGTAAATTAAATACCTTTTAAACACAAGTGTAAGGTATTTATCACGTGCAAAGATCATATATGATAATGAATTCACAATATTAGCAATTTACGAGGTTGGACCTGAATGATGGATAACATCATATGAAAGAAGCACATGGTTCTTGTTCACGAATGTTGGTCTTCCTCGTAACTTCTGAAGTTATCTCTTGACTCCATGTGAATGATTGATATCATTTTCTTAACACCAATATGTGAACTTGGCACTCTCGGCATCAAGGATTCTGAATGCTGGACAATTGCTCCCCCTCAATTGTTGACCCGTGTTCTATTGAAAGAGCTGTAGTCACCGTTTGAGTAGTCGCATCGTCGAGTATGTAGATATCAATTGTAAGTTGCCACAGTTGGTGGAGATGATAACTTCGGATTCTGAAGTCAAAGCTTTCCGGTGAAATGCTTGACTTCAAAGTGAAAAACGGGTTACTATCGGAAATAATAGCAAACCATTTTGAGCATGTTTTAAATCATTTAAACTTCTGCTCGAACTTTATTTACAACCCCGTGTCATTATTGAATGACATTTCTAGGTTCGTAAATATTATCGATTCCAGAAGACATGCTCTTTTTATCAAAACATTTTGAACACACAATTTTGAAAGATTTAGAAAAACCTTTTGAGAAATTCTTGAAAAATTGTGTTCAAAGTTTTGAAAACCAATTACTTGAGCTTAAGATTTGGAATATCTTAGGAAAGCTCAAGTCCGAGAAGTTGTAAACTTCTCGTTGTAAGGATAAGTTACCATCGGCGATAACCTTTCCTTTTATCTGAAGAACGAGTCCTAGGCTGACATTTACTTAGAAGTCGTTTTCATGAGCTTGAAAACTTTGACTGTTTTAACGGAAAGCTCATGACCGAGAAAGGTTAATTTCTCGTTATGAGGAAAAGTTCTCTTATTTAAAAGATACACTTTCCTTTCTGAGCTTAAAACTTCGAATGTATTAATACAAGCTCATGATCGAGAAAGGTGAATTTCTCGTTAAGAGGATAAGTTATCATAAAAGATAATCTTTCCTTTATTTTAAGTTCGAGTTACAGTCTGACATTTAACTGTAAGTCATTGTGCATGAGCTTAAAAACTTCGAATGTTTTTAATATTAGCTCATGCCTGAGAAAAATTAGTTTCTCGTTGTAAGGATAAGTTTATCATCGGCGATAAACTTTCCTGCCTTTGAAGAGCGGGTTATAGACTGTCATTTATCTATAAGCCTTGTGCATGAGCTTAAAAACGTGGAATGTTTTTAACATAAGCTCATGCCCGAGAAAAATGAATTTCTCGTTTTTAGGATAAGTCGTCATCGGGATGAACTTTCCTGTCTTTTGAGATCGAGTTACAGTCTGTTATGTGACTGTAAGTCCTTGTAAGCTTAGCCATGAATCCCTTGAGACACTTGTTTCTCCGATATCTGCTTCTTCAGCAACCAAACTCTAAGAGTGTCCTTAGTTGAACGGTATACAACGATTGGACCGCTTCGTTCTTTTGGAACATCAACTTTGGTACCTGCATTCTCATTAGGAGTTTGTATACTTTGACATGGGTTAGCGATATCTATTTTAGAAGCACGTGCGGGTTCACAGTTTTCTTTTCTTGTGTCAGAGGTGGCCTGAGGGGATGATTCACTTGTCTTAGTTGGCAAACGTTTCCTTTTATAGAAAACCTTAAGTTCAGGCTTAAGTGATGTATCATCATTTGCAATTTCCTCCCTAGTAGTCTTCGTAGAATCAGAGACTATCCTAGTTAAAGGGCACTCGTTTCCTACAAGAGTGAAAGTTCTACCAGTGGGGCGCCACATTTTGCCAACGGGTTTGATTTTAGCTACCCACTGGGATTTAAGTCTAGCACAGGAGTTCACCTCATTAAGTAGTTTCTTGATACAAGAATCATGATTTGCCGTAAAGACACATTTTCTACATGTTTTACAAGTAGCATATTTAATGTCCGAGTAAGATCTAGAATTCCTAGATGATTGATCGATGCTCCTAGGAGATGACATGCTACGGTTAGCAGTGTTGGGTAATCTAGAAGGCATCTGACTAGGTTGGACATTGCTATCTCTTACATGTGTCTTTTGAATAGCTTCCCTTTGACCAAAATCATGGCGCACATCAGTGGAACTAGTTCTAGACGTGTTCATTGAACTATTCTTAGAGAAACTAGGGGCAATCATGTGATGTGGTCTTGCTAAAACTGATTTAGTCACATTAGGCCTAGTTGGTGGAGTGACTGTTCTAGAAATATGACCCAAATCAACTTGGGAGGCAAACCGCGGTCTCGAGGATTGTGGTTGCTCGGATCTAAATGCAGTAGGTTGTCTGACAATCGGTTGTCTGACAAACTGATTTGTAGGCGGTTTCCCTAAGATTGATGGTTTTTCAAGCTTAGTGTCCACACTAGGTCCTCTATTTTTCCTTAACTCGTTTTTCAACGCAGCTATAGCAAACACCTTTTCCTGAACTTGTGCTTTTAACGTTTCATTTTCTTTGAGCAATCTATCTTGGGATGCCAATTTAGACTCTAGTAACTGAATTTGTTTCAAAAGATTATCCTTTTCAGCTTTCGAATCTAAAACTTTTTGATCCAATTTTCTTTCAAGAACAACGTTTGACTTTTCAAGTTTTTCAAAGTATGTTTCAAATTTGTCCGTTTTCTTAGAAAATTCAAGTTTGGCATCCTCAAGATCTTTGGATTGCTGAGCTAAAATGGTTTCAAGCTCTTCAGTCCTAGGCACAGAATTGGTTAAAGAAGCAGTCGTACAACGATTAGCAGGATTGTTAATTAGAGCATTCATTTCAGACAACATATGAAGAATATTATATGTACCTGACATGCTACTTGGTTCCTGTTTTCCTCCTGATTCTATTCTCTTGTGACTGCCTCTTGTAGCGTCTTGCAATATATGCAATTCGCCCTCTTGAAATTTTGAATTCAACGAATCCATTGAATATTTGATAACAAGTGATTGTGGATATGACAACACCAAAAAAAAATCTTAAAAATCCTCGTTTAATAATATATATCTCTTTACACGGCTCAAAAGTCGTTGTCGGCTCAGATGATGAAAAACTTAAACCCGATCAAAAATTCGTAGTCACTAAAAATGAAGTCCGTCACTTTTGTCTTAAAATCCGACCACAATAACGTTTATCCCGACAAATACTTTCCACGTTAACTTTCAAAATACCCACCTCAACTTGATGTATCAAAAACTAATATATAAAATTTACTTTACTAAAAAATGAAAATATTAAATAGAAAAATCTGATATATTTAAAAAAGAAGTTTGATATATTAAAAAAAACATGTCCTACATTTATCCCCACCCACGTCTATTCTTGAAAACGTGTCTGACTTTGTTTACTCAAATTATATCCTAAAAATTCGCACAACCTCGTTATATCCGTCCCCTTTATCTTATCTCTCTTCTAAAACCAATTCACACTACTTTGTTTACTCCGCCTCAGCCTATTCTCATCTTACAAAAACCTAATCTTATCTCTCATAAAAATCCAATCTCAGCTTTACCAAGATTGAAACGCAGCCAACCTTAGAAAAACCCTTCAAAACCCTTCCAAAATCGATAATCTTGAGACAACGAATCTTAATCAAATCTTGTTGATTGAGCAGTCTATGAAAACCACGAAGCATATGATCTCTAAAATCGTTTCAAACTCGATGAATCTTCATGATCTTTTATAGGTCTCGGGTAGGTATTTTTATGTTGATTTGTTGAGTCCCTCTCTCATCTGTAGAGTCCTTCTGTCAATGTTTGATGTTCGAGTCTTGTGGTTGGGTGGTCTGAGTGTCTGTGTGCGAGAGTCTATGTCTTTGGTGAGTCGAGAAAACGAGGGGAGTCGAGTGATGTGAGACGTTTGTGGGTCTGTTGAAACGAGTGTGGTTTGTGGATTTGGGTCTGGTAATCGAGTTTGTTGTGGTTGGGAGTCTGATTATGGTCGTTTGAGTCTGTGAGTCAGATGAGTCGAGAGTAAGTCAGTTTGAGGATGATTGATGTGGGTTTTGTTGGTCGAGAGATTGTGGTGTTAGAGTCTTGTGGTGAGGGTCGAGGGTGAGTGGTGTTCGAGGTTGGGGGGTTTGGTGTTGTAAGTTTGAGTGGTTCGAGAGTCGAGAGAGAGTTGAGAGTCTGTCGAGAGTTGTGGTGTGAGGGTCAGGGTGAGTTTGTGTGAGTGATGTGCGAGGTCGAGGGTGAGGTCACGTCTGAGATAGGGTGTTTCGAGAGTTGAGGTTTTGGGAAGGGAGTGCTTGATGTCAGTCGAGATGGAGTGGAGTCTTTGAGTTTGTGTTTTGTTTTACGTTATGTTTGAATTTAGATGCTTCGTTCGGAACTTCGTTCGTTCGGAACTTCGTTCGTTCGGAACTTCGTTCGTCCGGAAGTTTCGTTCGTCCGGAAGTTTCGTTCGTCCGGAAGTTTCGTTCGTCCGGAACTTTCGTTCGTCCGAAACTTTCGTTCGTCCGGAACTTTCGTTCGTCCGGAAGTTTCGTTCGTCCGGAAGTTTCGTTCGTCCGGAAGTTTCGTTCGTCCGGAAGTTTCGTTCGTCCGGAAGTTTCGTTCGTCCGGGACTTTCGTTCGTCCGGGACTTTCGTTCGTCCGGAAGTTGGGTTCGTCCGGAACTTGGTTCGTCCGGAAGTACGATCGACAGGAACAATGATGGTGTTGAAAAATTGATGGGACAGAAAGATTTGGAACTTTATGAATGTTGGACAGAAAGATTTGGACAAGAAAACAGAAAACTGATAAAAATTGAGAAACTGATTATATAAAAAATTTATAAAAACTGATTATAAAAAAAAACTAATAAAAGAAAAAACTAATAATAAAAAAATTAAAGTGGAAACTGATTATAAAAAAATAAAAAAAAGGATAAAATTAAAAGTTCAATTTAAAGAATTCAAACAAAATGCAATCAAAATAGAAAGGGTTTTATCAATAAAAATACAAAATTAAAAAGAGAGAAACACAAACTTTTTATAAAAACACAAACTTTTTAAGATTTGATAATAAAAGTTTTTGATTTTTGTATAAAAATTTGTGATTTTTATCTAAAAAGTAAGTAAATCTAAAGATTTGACATGATTTAAAGCATAAAAATACAAACTTTTTAAGATAAAAGCTTGATTAAATCAAAACCCATCAAAATCAAACAAAAGAAAAACAAGAATAAACCAAACTAACCATGCTCTTGATACCAATTGAAGGTCTACGTGATCTTTGGCCTATCCTACATGATTAATTAGATGGATTTGATAGAGGGAAAGATGGATAAATATAAAAGAGATGAGAAGGGAGATGATGGAGTAGAGAGAGAGAGGAGAGAAAAGAGAAAAGTAGAGAGAGAAAGTAAAGATTGATTTGTAATTAATGAAAATGATCAACCCCTCCTAACATGCTAGGAGGGGTATATATAGCCCACCCTACATGTGGGCTATATGGACTACACATTTACTAAGTGGATCACGAGCCCATTACATAATTATCGTTGGACCGACCGATCCTTCATAAATACGTAAAACGTATTTCCAACAATAAGACAATAGAATAGTTAAAAGTAATTATGTTATTCTATGCTTTATATGTTAGATTACGCATAACTTATTTAGCTTGAGTAAGAGTTCTCAAAGTGTTTTAGTTTGACTACAAACTACTATACTAGTTCTTAACAGAATATAGATCCAATCAAAGGGATCAACAAGTGGTATCAGAGCTTGTTGAGTAACTTTGAAAAAGAATAACACAACACCAAAAACTTCACTCACACTAAAACTTAATGTCTCAACCTAGTGATGACCCTCACTTGGAAGATATTCCAGATCCTGATCCAATACCACAAGGACAGCCTCAAGTTGTGCATCCTGCACCACCACAAGGTGTTCAAGCCATAGATGTTGTAGCTACCTCTACAACTACAACACCTTCCCATACTCTTTCTGCTGTCAAACTCCCAGTTCTCAAGGGTGATAACTATGAGACATGGGCTATGAAGATGGATCATTACTTGAATCACACAGATCATACTCTGTGGCAAGTTATCAAGAATGGGAATACATCTAAGAAGCTACACTGGTTGCCTGATGGTACATGCTATGCTCTACATGTTGCGACTACTGAGGAGGTACAAGAAGAGATCAGAGAAAGAAAGGCCAGAACTGCTTTGGCTATGACACTTTCAGAAGACATCTTACCTAACTTTCATCACTATAAGGATGCAAAGGCTATGTGGGATGCCATCAAACTTAGATTAGGAGGTAATGACAAATCTAAGAAGATGAAGAAGATTGTTCTGAAACAAGAATTCGATAACTTCTAAATATCTAGTATAGAAGGAATCCATGGTGGATATGGAAGGTTCAGTAAGCTGCTTATTCAATTGGAAGTTTACGAACAGATTATTCCCAATGAAGAAGCTAATCTGAAATTCCTAAGGAGTGTTCCACAAGAGTGGAAAGCAATGGCTATGCACTTCATCACAAGCGATGATCTGGATACAATTCCTTTTAATCATCTCTACAACAATCTTAGAGCATATGAGATGGATGTAAAAGGCATTGAGGTGACCAAGGCAGCAGCAACAACAAAGTCTAACTTGGCTTTTGTGTCAGAAAAGTAACGGCGGTACTTATTTTCAAAATACCGCTATCGGATCTAGCAGCGGTACTTACTTCTATAATACCGCTGGAGGACTTACAAGCGGTACTTACTCACAAAGTACTGAAGGCAGTCCCATAGTCTCTCAAAATCCACAAGGAAGGTCTTCACCATTGTTTAGTGACAACGATACCTTCTCATTCTTTGCTGGACAAGACAACAGGCCAATACTAACACTCAATGACTTGTTCCAAATGGATGATGCTGATATAGAAGAGATGGATCTCAAATGACAAGTTGCTATGGTTTCTTTGAGATCTAATAGGTTCTTCAAGAAGACTAGAAGGAAGATGACTATTGATCCTAATGAGCCATTAGGATATGACAAGTATAAAGTTGAACGTTATAACTGTGGAAGGAATGGACACTTTGCAAGGGTGGACTAGAGATAAGGCTGAGAGCAGCAGTCAAAAGTCCAAAAACAGCTATAGAACCAGTCCAAGAATAACTGAAAGCTTTCCAAAAGGAAACAGTAGGAGTCCCAAAGGAACCAAAGCATTGGTGACTTTAGATGGAGTGGTGAACTGGGCTGAAGATGAAGAAGAAGAAGAGCTTGGTTTGATGGCTCTCTCACATGAAGATACTGAGGTACATTGATGTGTCGTGGAATGTCGATGTATTTAATTAGATATGATATAGGACAAATTTAGGAAATTACCCTTAGGAAAAGGTAATAATCCACAAATAAGTCGAAGACGAATTTATTTAAACACGTGGATGATCTAAGTTCGTTGTACACGAGGATCAAGTGAATTTGAGACGTTTTGTTTCAATTTGGACAATCGATTTGAACTGGTTTTCGGTTTTTAAATCTACAATTTTTTTAAAATTAAAATCCTAAAGTGCATGAATCGTTCCCCGATATTTAATCTAAAAACATTTATTTAAAATTTAAACTTTTAAACTATTAAAAATTAATATTCTATTAAAAAATTATCTATTTAATTAAAATTACTTTTAAACTATTTAAAGCTTTATTTAAACTAATTTAAAAACTATTAAATCTATTTAGAAATTAACTTTTACTTTTTAACTAAACAAAATCTATTTTTAAAAACTATTTTATTAAAATCTAAATTAATTAAAATCTAAAAACTCATTTTTAACTTTCTAAAATTACTAAAATTTATTTTATTTTGTTTTAAAATTATTTATTATTTTTAAAACTATATAAAAGTGAATTAAATGATTTAAATTTAACTAAAATAAAACTATGTATTTAAACAAATTCAAAACTGACAGCTTAGTAATTACACTATATTAATTACTCTAACTGAATTAGAACATAAATAGATAGCTAGAGCAAGTGGATAACACGTTTGGCATTCACATGTGAGGTCACAGGTTCGAGTCCAACAAGGGATATTATTGGATGATTATTTTTTTGGACAGTATAAATGTAAACCAAAGTCACAGGGGTGACTTTTTATGATATATATATTATTTGGAACTTATAGAAATCAGCTATAAACTACCAGACCAATTGAGTCTGATAGCTTTTGTTATTCAGCAAAACCAACAATTTCAGCAAATGCAAGACTATATATCAGCAAGAAAAAATACAAGTAAAAGCTTATATCAGATACATCAAAGAGCAAAATGCAGGTAAAAACAATTCAATCAAATAACACCATAATACACAAAATTATCATGACAATCATGTTACAGTTCAATAAACATTCAGTTATTTATCAAAAACATGAATAAAATATAAGACTACAAACATTTCAGTTAAAACTTACAATCCTGCCAAATTAAATCTTATGAATTGTTATATCAGAAGAATATCAACTCATGTTGACTGATTTACAAACTATCCATACTACCCAAAAGCTTGAATAATTAAATCTAACATTTAGATATCAACTAATCAGCAGTCTAAAAGTTTAGTATTTAAATCTAACAACTCAGCTTTAAACAACCTTATGCCAAAATTTTCAGATATACTAAACAGATTTGTATCCAAAACCCCTATTTAAAACAGATACATTACTTTTAGTAAACAGATTAAAGCTAAAATCTTAACAGTATGCAAATCAAAACATTTAATAGATAGAAGAACTATAACAAAACTTAACAGTCTAAATCATACTACCAAAATTATTTAACTAAATCAAATTCGCATATAAAATAGTTTAATCTAAAAGCATAAAAATTAACAAGGGAGTGAACCTGGTGAAGAAACCCTTTGAGAAGTAGATGCGGTGCTGAGCCGTCTAATAAATCGAATCAAGACCACCATTTACCTCCATACATCGAACCACCATCAATATTTGAACCATAACCTTCTCTCGAACAAGTTTTATAAACTTCCTAGTGGGGAAAGTTTTTCCCAAAATTATTTTAATTATTTAACTAAAGCTATGGATTAGCTTAATTCAAATAATATTCGAACCATTCAACATATAGATTTAAAGAAGATTAAATGCAATTAACTTAAATAGTATTAAAAACAAGGTCAAATAAACTTTTATTAATAATAAAACTCAAATTACAATACTTTTAAAAGAAATATTACATTAAACTTCCTAAACCTATTTTAGCAGAATAACTCTAGAAAATAAAAATAGGATGAAAATTACTGAAAATATGGGGGTTTTTATAGCCAACCCCAAGGCTTGTTGGTGAAGGTTTGTTGAGTAGAATATTCCATCACTACCCTTGATTTAGCATCTTTCTTCATTCCTTTGATCTCACGGTTGTAATTAGCCAACTAGCACACGGATCGCCAACGTGGCAATCAAGTGTGCTAGTTGCGCTTCTTGTAAGCTGAGGTGTCTTCTTTTTATTGGAGGATTGAAGGAGAATGATGTGGTTCATCCAATCAGATGCAAGGAGAGAGAGCCACGTCACACTGGTTATACCCATCTTCTTAGTCCGAAAAAATTGGGAATTAATACCCAATGCGTGTATATACACGCGCTTGAGATTAAAAACCCCCAAATATGATTTTAGTATCTAGGGTTAAAGGGAATAGTGGTCTAGTTATTTTGGAGGTGAGAGAGAGATGGTGACATAGTAAGTATCGAAAGAAAAGTAATTATGTGGTGTATGTGTGAGTTGGTAAATGATTGAATGTAAACAACTTTGACCAAAAGGTTATAACTTTTCGTTTGTTATCAGAATAGTTACCTTAATGGGCTTTTGTGATCCAGTATAATCCCACATGTCACATAACTTATCAAGAAAAATTGGCTTTAGGCCCAATGTAATTAAATCCGTCACAAGCTAAATGTAAATTGGGCCTTTGATATGGGCTATTGGGTTTAAAATGGATAACTTGTTTTTGCTAATGGGCTTTTTAGCCCATCAATCCAAATGTGGGCCCCAAAAGCCCAAATAACTTTGTTAAGATTAAATCCACTAAAACGAACTCGATGTTGGCTTCCATGATCTTTTCTTCTAACTCGTGTCGATTTTGCCGGTTTTTGCAAACTTCGGTACCTACACACATTAAACAACAAAAACACATATACAATGCCATTTTTATATATTTTGTGCATTTATTTATTGTTTTTAGATACAAATGATATAATTAATATCACTCTTATCATACATCCTTGTTCTAAAGATTGTGTTATTAAATTTAATAGCTTAAAAGTGGAACTAGATGAACAGTATCAAAAAGTCAACACATGCACTATAGAACTAAATGCTTTTAAACAGGGTGTTGCTAAGTTAGAAGAAAATATAGTTTTGTATAAAAAGGGTCAACAAAACTATGAATAGAAAATAAGGATTTTAAATCTTCAAATGAGGGAAAAAGATGTGGAAATTAAAGCCTTTGAAAAACAACTTTTGAAAGTATCAGCAGAAAATGAAGCATTAAAAGCCAGTCTTTATAATGAAAGGGAAGTGATTAATCATTGGCAAAAGTCCTCTAAAGGATTGGGTAAACTGATTCATTCACAAATGGGGTATTATGATAAGTCAGGCCTAGGATACATTAAGGACCAACCTGGGATAACTTTAACTGACAATGACTTATCAAAGGGGATTTTTTTTATAGTTCTAGTGAGTCAGATAATACACTTGAAAATGATAGAGATGCTAAAGGAATGAATGCAGTTCCTCTACCATTATCAGGAATTTTCATGCCCCTTGCAATGATACAAGTATAGAGTTAGAAGAACCAAAGGATGTTAATGATTCAAACTCTAGTACTTTGTCCCAAGATAAGTCTGTTGTGACCAAAAACATTGTTTATCCACCTTTAATGAACAATTTTGTTTCTAAAGAGTGTAAAACTAGTTCTGCTCCCAAGCAGGTAAAAACTCCTAGTAAGGCAATGGATAATGATGTAAAACATAATAAAACCAAGAGGGTGGGATAGGTTTTGCGAAAGTTAAGTCAAAACAACCTTTTGGGTCTTCTTTGAGAAGAAAAGGATGTTATGTTTGTGGTAGTCTAAATCATTTTATCAAAGATTGTACTTTACATGAAGATAAAATTGTGAAACAAAAGGCTGCACAAAAGGCCACAAGAAACAGTAATGGGAAAAATGCACAAGTTAATAGGCAACAGAGATTTAAAGATGACAAACCTAAGTTTGATCATTCAAAAAGGGTAGCTAAAAAGGTTACAAATAACTCTATCAAGAACTTTGTTCCTAGATCAGTACTTATGAAACAAGGTCTAGTACCTTTGAAGTCTAGTAAACCAAGTACCGGCAAGTCTAGAACTGCAAGTACTGCTAGACCAAACTTAAGTATCGCTGGTTCAAACTCTGTTAAACCAAAGTCCCATAAGACTTCTAAGAATGTTATTGACAAAGCCAAAACATCTAGAAGTAAGCCTAATAACAAACCAGTGCAAATGTGAGTTCCTAAAGGTGAAAAACAATATGTTCAAGCAAGTACTGCTAAAATAGTACTTAGGCCAAAAATGTACAAAGACAACTCACCTACCTATGTCTTTGACTATGTGACTGGAACCATGAAATATAAGAGTGTATGTAGTCTTACTGGAAAAACTACTTATCAAACTCTTAAGTATGTAGGTCCCACAAGATCCGAGCCAAATGTGGCTTGGGTCCCTGTTAAAAACTAATAAGTTTTGTTTGTTTGTAGGGGCATCTAATAGATGAATTAAAAGATAAAGGTATTGTAGATAGTAGATGCTCAAGACACATGACAGGGAACAAAGATTTCCTTGCTGAATTTGAAGAATTCAGAGGTGGACCAGTAGCCTTTGGAGGTAGCAAAGGTAGAATCACTGGCAAAGGGAAAATCGATACAGAGAAGTTGGAATTTTAAGATGTGTCGTTGTGAAAGAATTGAAAAATTCAATCTCTTTTTTGTATCACAAATGTGTGATAAATAGAACAAGGTGCTGTTTACATATACAGACTGCTTGGTGCTCTCCAAAGACTTTGAGATGCCTAAAGAATCTCAAGTACTACTTAAAGTACGCAGGCAAGAAAACATGTATACCTTTAATCTTCATACTATTACTCCAACAGGTGGTATTATATGTTTGCTAGCTAAGGCTTCTAATGATGAGTCTAATTTATGGCATAGAAGGTTAGGTCATGTGAATTTCATGAATTTTAATAGATTAGTGAATAGAAATTTAGTTAGAAGGCTACCTAACAAATCTTTTCAAAATGATTTCACATGTGCTGCTTGTCAAAAAGGTAAACAACATAGAACCTCTTGTAAGACCAAGACTGTCAATACTGTGACAAAGCCTTTGCAACTTTTGCATATGGATTTTTTTGGTCCAGTTTCTATAAGAAGCATTAGTCATAAGACATTTTGTCTAGTCATAACTAATGATTATAGTAGGTTCAGTTGGGTTTTCTTTTTTAGCTCTTAAGAGTGAAACCAATGAATTACTCAAGGATTTTATCATTTTAGTTGAAAAGCAGTTCACTAAACAAGTCTTAATCATTAGGATAGATAACGGGACAGAATTCAAGAATGTTGAATTTGATGAATTCTGTAGGTCTAAAGGAATTAAGAGACAATTTAGTAATCCTAGGACTCCACAACAAAATGGAGCAGCTGAAAGGAAGAATAGGACACTAATTGAGGCTGCTAGAACATTGCTGGTTGATTCTATTTTGCCAAATACATTTTGGGCAGAAGCAATCAATACTGCATGTTATGTGTTGAATAGAGTCTTAGTGAGCAAGCCTCAAAACAAAACACCTTATGAAATTTTGACTAGTACTAAGCCAACCATAAGTTATTTAAGACCTTTTGGGTTTCATGTGTCTATACTAAATACTCTTGATCATTTGGGGAAGTTTGATTGAAAATCAGATCCAGGATATCTTGTAGGATATTCATTATAAAGTAAAGCATATAGGGTTTACAATTTGGCATTTAAAAAGGTTGAAGAAAATGCCCATGTTAATTTCTTAGAAAATAAAACCAATGTCCCAGGAATAGGTTATGCTTGGATGTTTGATTTAGATTATCTAACTAATTCCATGGATTACTATTCTGTGCAAAAGGATTGTCAAACTAACAATGCAGGTGAGGAGTCTGGTACAACTAAGTCAGGTACTCACGGAGAATCTTCTTCATTAGATGATGATGTTCACATCTATGTACCTAGTATGCCTACTGTTACTCCCATGTCTGCTACTCCCCAGAAGCAAACTATGCCATCAAAAGATGATCAAGCCTCCCAAGAGCTTCAGAGGCTTCAAGATCAAGAAAAGAATGCTACATCTGCTAATAAGCATTCAGGATAAGAATCTTTTGAGTCACAACACTCAGCAGTACATACTACACATAGCGGTACCTCATCTGCAAGTACTGCTAAGTCAAAATCTGCAAAGTCTGCTGATTCATCAGAAGATATTTTACAAGATATGGACAATGAAGACATGTATGCTAGTCCGGCTGAAGGAATCTTCTCCAAAGCTTCCTGTGATGAGCAGGGTGCAGTAATTGATTTCAACAATTTGGAAACTGAAATTCTAGTCAATTCTATTCCCACTCATAAAGTCAACAACAACCATCCTACTACTCAGATCATTGGATATCCCAAGTCTGCTGTGCAAACCAGAAGACAGTTTCAAGCCAATACTAAAACTCATGCACTTGTGAGTTATGTCAAACAACAGCAGAGAACCAATATAAGGATACTCAACATTGTTTGTTTGCCTGTTTCTTATCACAAATAGAGCCCAAGAACACTTCTCAAGATCTTGATGAAGAAAGTTGGGTAGATGCCATGCAAGAAGAATGAACACAATTTAAGCTACAAAAGGTTTGGATTCTTGTGGATCTTCCCTCAGGAAAAAGAGTTATTGGTACTAGATGGGTTTTCAGGAACAATAAGGATGAAAGAGGAGTTGTTGTGAGGAACAAGGCAAGGCTTGTTGCTCAAGGATATAGACAGGAAGAAGGGATAGACTATGATGAGGTTTTTGCACCAGTGGCAAGGATAGAAGCCATTAGGTTATTTTTGGCCTTTGCATCATATATGGGTTTTATAGTCTATCAAATGGATGTGAAAAGTGCCTTTCTTTATGGTACTATTTCAGAGGAGGTATATGTTTCACAACCTTTATGTTTTGTAGATCCTAAGTTCCCCAACAGAGTCTACAAGGTTATCAAAGCACTTTATGGTCTGCATCAAGCTCCAAGGGCTTGGTATGCCACTTTATCCAATTTTCTCTTAGAACATGGATATATGAGAGGGACCATTGACAAAACTCTGTTCATCAAGAAGAATGGTAAGGATATTATTCTAGTGCAAGTCTATGTTGATGAAATCATTTTTGGTTCTACCAAGAAGTCATGGTGTGAAGAGTTTGAGGCTTTGATGAAAGGAAGATTTCAAATGAGTTCTATGGGATAAGTTACTTTCTTTTTGGGACTACAAGTCAAACAAAGGAAAGATGGAATATTTATCAGTCAGGATAAGTATGTTGCTGAAATCTTGAAAAAGTTTTCATGTATGGATTCAAGGAGTACAAGCACACCTTTTGAAGCTAAGAAGTCTTTATCAAAAGATGAACAAGGTGAAAATGTTGATATTCATCTATACAGGTCAATGATTGGTTAATTGATGTATCTTACTGCTTCAAGGCCAGACATTATGTTTGTTGTGTGTACCTGTTCAAGGTTCCAAGTTAATCCAAAGGTGTCACATATACATGCTGTGAAGAGGATTTTTAAGTATCTTAAAAGTCAACCTAATTTAGGATTATGGTATCCTAGAGATTCAACCTTTGAATTGGAAGCTTACTCAGATAGTGATTATGCTGTAGCTAATCATGATAGGAAATCCACAACAGGAGGTTGTCAATTCCTAGGCAGAAGACTCATATCATGGCAGTGTAAGAAGAAAACCATTGTTGCTACTTCTACAACTGAAGCCGAATATTTAGCTGCTGCTCATTGCTGTGGACAAGTACTTTGGATTCAAAATCAGTTGTTAGATTATGGGTTCAACTTCATGAACACCAAGATTTACATTGATAATGAAAGTACTATATGCATTGTCAAGAATCCAGTATTTCACTCCAAGACTAAGCGTATTGAAATAAGACATCACTTCATAAGATTTGCCTATGACAAGAAGCTTATTCAAGTCTTAAAGATTCATACAGACAACAATGTGGCTGATTTGTTGACCAAGGCATTTGATGCAAAGAGATTTGAATTCTTGGTGAAACATATTGGTATGCTTAACCAATAGACTGCTACATATGTTGAGGGGAGGTAATAGTTTTACAATTTTTATGCTAATTTTTATTGTATAGTGTATGTTTTTGTGTTTTTGATGTGATTGCAGGTTGATAGAATAAGATAAAAGAGGTTATTATGATAGCGGATTGCATGAACTAGTCAAAATTGTGAGGTACCGTTGTGGATCCAAGTCCCGCTAGCACAAATCCAAGTACCGAGTATGTTCCATGTGCCGCTACATGTTCGTTGTACCGTTAAGGGTCTCTTTTGTAAATTTGGTGGTTTCTTCACGCTTGGGTTTGTTATTTACATAAATACTTACTCCAATTATACAAATGATTCACCTAATCTTTTATTCTTATCTCTTAATTCAATACCTTCTTTCTAATTTTTCGATCATCAAAAATACTAATGGCTACTTTACAAGTGATATCTAATCATAATTTGGTTGCGAATCTTGCTCTGGATGATGACTCTCTTGGATTCCATGAGATTCTTGGATTCTTATCTCGAAGTCATATTCATTTCGCACTCACTGTAAGTTCCATTGTCTCTGTTCCCATTGTTGAACAATTTTGGAACACTGCTGTGTTAGGTACTCGGTTTAATCAACCTTGCATTAAGGCTAGGGTAAATTATAGAAATATCTATGTAACTGAGGTACTCCTAAGGGCTAGTTTGAGATTAAATTATGAAAATGGACTTAGTATGCTTAATAATATAGAGATACATGGTGGCCTTGCAGCCATGGGTTATGAGGGTGGTAGGTAAAGTCTTACTTTCTTTAAAGCTTTGTTTTTACCACAATAGAAATTTCTTTTTGATGCCATTATTCACTTTTAAGCTCCAAAAGTACTTATTTTGATCAAATTCGTGCTGCATTGGCATCAGCTGGTATTTGTCTAGCAAATAACAGGGTTTTCAATTTTTCTAGACTAATTTTTGAAGGCATGACTAGGAATTTGGAAGGAAATAAGAAGTTTTTAATGTATCCTAGATTCATTCAGACTTTAGTTAATGACCAAATCCCTAACTTATCAGAGTTGACAAATACATGGGATGTTCCTACCTTCACAAAAAGAACTTTCTCTTTCTTGACCAAAGAAGGGAATGCCTTTACAAGAACTGTTACACTATTATTTGCTCATATGTTAGCCCAACCTACCAACCAAGAAGGTGAGGAACCTAGCAGTGCTAGTGCTTCTCAGCAAACTCCTTCTAACCAGAGCTCTCATTCCTCAAAAGATTCTCAATCTTCTTCTCATAATATTGGTTTTCAACCAAATACTGATGAGATGATCCATGCACCTGCTGCTTCCATTGCTGCTAGTGGTTCACCACAAGCACAGTCACCAGAGGTGGTGGGTGTTGCAAATTTAACTACTTTGTGTACTAGTTTGTCCCAACAGGTACATGTGTTGCAAAAGGAAAAGCTTGTTCAAGAAAAGAAAATTGCTGAATTCGAGGCCATCCTAATCAAGTTGAGGAATAAAGTATCCCCTTGGATGAGGCAGAATAGGTCTATTCAAAAAGCTTCACTTAAAAAGCAAAGGTTTGGAAACCACAAGAAAAGGCAACTAAATGCAACCAAACAGGGGAGGAATTATGAAGAACAAATACCTTCTTCTGATAATCAAACACGGGTCACTGGAAATGACATCAATTTTGAATTGGATGATGATGTCATTGGGAATTATGAAGATGGAACTGGTTTAGAGACTGGTGTTGATGAACATACTAACATGGAGTTTCAACAAGAAGAACCACAACCTACTCATGAGGAACCACAAGTTGAAGAAATGGTGGTAACTCAGCCAGAGCCACAACCTCAATCACCACAACTTCAAGTGAATTGGAGTACTTTCTATGAGAAGCTGGAGGAGATTAATTTTCAATTTCCTATATCTTCAACTCCACCACAAAGACAATTTTGGTTTCACAAGAAACAGTCTTTGCAAGTACTGTCAAGATCAAGAGTGAGCTATAGATCAGACAAGACTAAAGAGGTACAAGTTAAAAGGATAGGTTCAGTGGAAGAAAGGGTATCTGGAGATACACAAGTGATTGAAGAAACAAGTGTGTCTAACACTGGTGAAGTCAACATTGTTGAAGATCCAAGTACTTCTAGGCCAACTAAGCTGACTACAAGTACCGCTAACATTGTTGAAGACCCAAGTATCGCTAATTCAACTAAGCTGACTGCAAGTACCGCTAGTGATCATCCTTCACTAGAAAGTAAAACTCCTTTTGGAGAGGATGAGAATTTAGCCCAAATACTGCTTAATCTAAGAGAAAAGAGTTCAGCTAAAAAAGCAAAACAAGCAGAGTTTAAGAAGAAGACACAACAAGAAGTTCTTGCCAAAAAGGATCAAACTAAAGGTAAGAAAGTTCAAGCTTCTCATCCCACTAAAGGTATAGTTATTCAACAGCAAGCTGATGAGGAAAGACCTTCCAATATGAAGAAGAGGTTACCAAAGATTAATCCAAAGGATAAGGGAAAGAAGAAAATACAATCAGAATCTGAAAATGAAAGTGATTTAGATGAAGATACCAGCAAAGTCATGTATAGATTTAATCAATTGGACCATGATCAGGAATATTTTCTCAGAATGCAAGCTCAGATTCGTGAAGAAGACTTACAAGAGGAACTTGCAGCAAAGCAGCATTTGCTAGAAGCTAGGAGAATACAACAAGAATGGAACATACAAGAGTATGATAGGATTCAAGCTGAATTACATGCTAGTGAGCTTCTTGCAGACTCACTGATAGCTGAAGAAAGAGATGCTTATGATCAAGAAGAGAAATCAAAGTTGACTGATGATCTGGTAAGGGAGCAACAAAGATTCTTTGCTGAGAAAAGAAGAAGAGAAAAAGATTAAGCCTCCAACTACCATGCAGATTAGGAATCAAATGATGACATTTCTCAAGAAAGTTAAGCATTTCACTCATGCTCAACTGGTCAAAAAGAATTTTGAAGAAAACAAGACTTTATATGAACAACTTAAAAGAGCAGAATTGAATTTTGTTGAGATTGTATCTAAAGCAGATAGGATAGCTATTGAAGAAGCTAGAAGACATCTACAACAACAAAGGCAATTTGGAAGTGCTCCTAGAATTGAGCCAAGTATTGCTGAACATACAACAACATCTCCACCTATCAAGACCAAATATGTGAGGAAGAATAGAAAGGAGAAGGTAAGTTCAAAAGAGGAAGATACTGCTCAAAGAATGAATGAAGGAGATAAAGCTCAAGATGTTGATCAGACTGAAAATGTACAAGCAGTACAAACACAGTCAACGGTACATATTGAAGAAACGGTACATATAAACTTTGAAGAAGGTTCAATGGAATTTGAAGGAACCTCCAAGGATGTTAAGAGGAAAAGATCAACAAAGAAGAAGCAGAAAGTCAAGAAAAAGGCTAAAAAAACAGCAGAAGATAGTGATGATGATGAGAGTTTGAAAAAGTACTTGAAGATAGTAAGTTTTGAAGATCAATGTATTGATACAGAGATTTTTGGAAAAAGATCATCCATTGCTTGATGGATATACATTATGGATCAAGGACTGGAAGCTCATGGAATACAAAGAACTGACGGCACAACAAGGATGTTCAGACTTTTGGAAGACATTCTTCACATTCTTGACAGACAAGATATTCAAGATCTTTTCAGGTTAGTTCAAGAAGCCATTATAGGTAAAAATGAGGTATCACAATTATACAATGAATTACTCTTCATGTATAATCCACACAACTGTGATCAGAAAATGTTGAAGGTATTAGAGAATCAGGTTCTTAGTTATTGGAGATATTATAGGTCATGTTGACTGCATATTTTGGATATAGATGATGTTACTTACTATATGCTACAAGAGAATAGATATCCATTTGAGAGAAGTGATAGTTGTAAAAACACGTCTTTTAGGAAAAAGAGCGTAATTAGGGTAAGCGTTAACAAGTGATTTAGGAAAACCACGAGTTATGACCCAAAGTGGGGATCCTACTCAAGGAGGCTTGGTGTGTTTTAAGAAATGAATAACTTTGTGATTATATTGATTATGTGAAAAGAAAATAGAAAGGGGATAACAAGAGAATGACGGTTACGATGACGATTTACACTAAGACGAAAAGGTCGTACACGTAAAACCGTAAAAGTACCAAATTTAAAAATTTACCCTAAAAATTCCTAGAAAATTGCAATAAATCCTAAATAATGTATTAAGAGTTTACAAAAAAAAATGATAAATCACCCAAACCTTTTAATTAATTAAATAATGATTTTTTAATGCTAATTAAAGCCCTAAAATCAATTTAATTAACAAAAAGCCCAAAATGAGTTTAATCATCTTGTAAACCTCTAAAATACCCTAACTTAATTTAAAACTATTTTTGAAAATTTTAAAATTAATTAAAACTATTTAAAAACAATTAAAAACAATTAAAACTTAAAATAATTATAAAAATTAATCTAAGGACAATAAAAATACTCTAAAAGTTGTAAAATTCCTAACTTAATGTATTTAACCTAAAAAAAATATAACAACTTGAAAAATCTAAATTTTAGTTTTTAATAATAAAATAATATTAAAAATCCAAAATTTATAAGAAATTCTAAAAACTTGCAAACTAGCTTAATTTAACCTAAGTAAACAGAAAATGAAGTTGAAATTACAAAAATACCCCTAATGGGCCTAGAAATGGGCCAAAAGTCCAAACAGTCACCTTAATGGGCCAAAATAAGCCCAATAAGAAAAATGTTGTCCAATTAAGCCCAAAAGCTCCTATCTGACTCAAAATTTGATTTTAAACACAACTTTTCAAAGGCGCAAAAGCTGAAAATGTGAAATAAACTGACTTATACCCAACAGCTTATTCTTAATAGGCTTTTTGGCCCATTAAGCTATAAGCTGATGCCATAAGCTCAAATTAGACACACAAGCTTCTTTTGAGTTGCTTAAGACTTCTGTAAGAATAATTTTGAAATAAGCCAAAGGAATAAGCCTGAAAATGCAAAAAGCAATCTACAGAAAACGACAAAATAGTCGTTTTTTAGTTCTAGGCTATCCCAAGAGCTGATTCAAGTTTCTAAAGCTTTTCAATGACTTAACTAAGCTTAATCAACAAAAAGTTTTCAAATAAGTTCACTCAATAAGATGAAATAAGCAAATAAGCACTTATGAAAAAGTCAAATGAGTTGGTTTTCTAGCAAAAAGTCAAAGTCAAAGTCTAATAAGCTCCAGTTCAATCAACTGGGTCAAATAATGAAGATTAATCACAAGATTTTTGAAATCAAAAGTAGCACTCAAACATAAGATTGATCACCATTTTAAGCAAGATTAGACCGTAAAATCAGCAAGAGCACAAGTAGCACTCAAATATCACCAAAAATCTAAATTTATTCAGATTTTGAGATTAAGGATGCAAACCTAATGGATGTACATCCACACCCACAAATTTTGAGCTTATGTACTAGCAAGAACAAGTACAAGCTTCCACAACAAAGCCTGCTAAGATTCAACAAGGTTAGACGCAAAATAGTAAAATCAGAAAAGTGAAGAAACCTTGATTAATGTAACTCTTATATCCCACACTTGATTATCCCCAAGTTATAGGTTTCACCACACCTTGATAACTCAATATCGGGATGCTATGATCAGCTTTATAGCCCAAGAATTCCAAGGTGTACCAAGAACTTAGCAAAATATCAAGCTTGAAGGAAAATGTGCAAACTTTTACACACTCCTTGAAAACAGGTTTTAAGATTTAAGATTAGCAAACTAAGAACAATAATAAGCAGTAAAAAACAATGGCACTTGAGTTTTCTTAAAAGATTCAAACACATTTCATTAAACTGAATATGGATTTACAGAATTTTGAACAAAGGAAAATTTAAGAGCAAACCGAAATGTAATGAGTCATATGCCTTATATAGGCTACAATGAACTAGTTAAGAGCTAAAAAACGTAACACTAATTGCTGTGAAGTCCCAGAAATGCCCCTTGTCTTGTTTTGAACTTTGTAGATCATGTGACTCTTTCTTGTTTGTTTGTGGAGCTGGCATGGTGGAAAGTTGATCAAAGGGTGTATATCAAGCTTAAAATCTAAGCTTTGTTGTGGGACGTTGGATGACTATCCAAAATTTAGCAGTATGCACAAAGGTGAAAAGCAGGGAATCTTGTGTGGGGTGTGAGGTAAAATGGCAAGCTGTTTGAAAGTTGGGATATGTTTAGTGTCACCCTAATCAATAATCTGGAAGAGATTAGGGTTTAATTGTTACACAGTTAAGTAAACCCAAATCGTGTGATGAACATGAAGAACATGTTTTTGATCTGTTTTGTTTTTTAAATAGGTGTTAAGGCGCCAATTAGTTAACTAATTAAACTAATTAGTTAAACGTGGTGAGTGGAGTATGAGGTGGATGAATGGGAGGTTCTCATTGGTGGAGAAGGTGAGTGGGGCACGTGTCACCCCCTCACAGGTTAAGGTAAGTATCTTTGTCTGCCCATTTTGGCCCCCTATTCTTCTTTCTTTGTCACTTTGTAAATAAACACTCAAAACCCGTTTCCTTTGTATTGCAAGTTTCCAACTTCACACTTTTGCCCCAAAAAGTTTTGTAAAAGGATTTCAGGGGTATTTCTTGCCATTTCTTGATTCTTGAAGGACTGATTTGGTATTTTCTTCAAGTATAATGGTCTTGACTTGTATGATTGACATTTTGGAGGACTGAAAATGACAAGTCTTCATTTTTTAGGGACCATTCTTGCCAAGTCTTCAAAGTCAAGGGTCCTTTTGGTAATTTTGATATTTTCAAAGGTCCATATTTGTAATTCTTGTAACTTGGAGTCCTTCTTGGTATGTTTGACTTTGAGGAGAATTAATATTGACATTTTTGTTTTGATGAGGGACTAAAATTGCCAATTCTTCAAAGTGGAGGGCCCTTTTTGCAATATTGACAACTTTAGAGACCAATCTTGTAATTATAAGGATACAAGGGTATAAAGTGTCAATTTTTCAATATTAGAGGACCCTTCTTCATAAATCTTCAAATCTTCAAGGGTTTGTCTTGGGAAATTCTTCATTAGGGCTTGGTTCAATGTGCGGCTTCGTTTCTCGTGTTCGTTTTTGTATGATTCTTGTGATCTTTTGTCTTTTTCTCAATATCCGTACCTAAAATACACAAGAAACAAACACAAGCATATATTGGGGTATTTTCATGATATTTTATGCATTTTAAGCCCTTTTTGGACGATGAGACTATGTATAAAACCAGTCTCATCACTCCCCCATACTAAACCATTGCCGTACCCTCATCAATGCTAGAATAAAGTATCATAGCATCTCCAAAATTCATTTTTATTCACTTTTATTGAATGATAAACTAGATACGTTACTACTATTACTACTACTGCGTTTTAGACATAATGTATGATTTTCATCGCAAAATGGGACGTTTAGGTTCATAGAATAAGAACACGTGAATGCTTCGTTATAAATAATTTCATCGTCCTCGATTTTCACCCCAGTTCAATGCCAAGTGTGCAACGAGATCATTGTCATTATAAGTTAGTAATGCTAACACTACTCATATGCCTTAATCACGTACTTATCCTCCCATTTTCCTAAGTTGTATCTCTTATATTTTATTTTGTCTTGATTGTTTCCGAGGATACATTCTTTGACTTATGCGATAATAGAGATTTAGGTCTAAAAATAGAGTCCTAATGGTGTAACCAAGACCATCAAATCAATAACCCTTCCTAATAGACAACGATGTCAAGAAATTAAGTCAACAAGAAGGATCGATAAACACGGTTTTATAACGGTTTTGAACATGAGACTTATTACCAAGACTTTTATACGCCCCCTAACGGAAGGGCCTTATTATCTTTGGTTTACCTCCATCGTTTATTCAACTTCGCCATGCAACTTTTATTATGACTTCGGTCTTGCCTTGCCTTTTATTATCCACCTCATCGGTAGTTTTATTAGCCAAAGACGTATATCCTCACGCTAAGGCAAATTTTGGATCTTTAAAGCTTCAAAGATTAAGGCTTGATTCGCTTTTAGTTTTGCATTGATTTTTCGGCCTTGTGGGTCTTCAAATTGTTGCTTGATTTAGGTGAGCACTTGAAATCTTATTATTGGGTGAAGGTTTTGATTATTCGGGTGCCAATACTTCAAACCCGTGACGCTGGCGATACCTTAATGTCTTCCCAATTTAATTACACGAAAGCTACTAGAAAAGACTAGAAACCCAACAATCAAGACTAAACCGTTAAGTCAATATTTATTAAGTAAACAATATTTACAAGCGAAGGGGGAATAAGCAAACAACGAGAACACATGAGTTTTTGAAAGAATACGAGTACTCTACGTTTAGCATAGTAACTTATAATTAACCCTATCATTTCTCGTTCTCATTTAAGAGACTTAGCCTAATGTAAAGTTAAGGAATCAAAGCTAAGTGCTCAACACGCACGGTCGAGTAAAAAATTACTCTTATTATCACCATCGGAAAACCTACATTCGTGTCTTCAAACACTTATAAAACATGAGAAACTTTTTAAAATTTGGCCATTTTTAGCCTTATTTTGCAACAAAACGATAAACAAAAAGATAAACTTTGGAAAGCGTGAAGGTTTAGCAAGGCAAGTATCTATTCACCCCCCGATACTAAAGTTAAACATTGTCTTCAATGTTTTGAGTCTAGGGGTGCAAACAACCCCATACTAGAGACGCAGTCGAATGCCTAATCTAGCATGGAAAGGGTGTAATCGTTAAATTTAAAGTCGTTTATGAAGTGTGCTATAAACCTAAGGTTAGAACATCAAAGGATATATCATGGATATTGAGAAAGTCTTCAAAGCAAATGATACAAAGATTTTGCTAGTTGAAAAAGTTCGTTTTCTCGGTATCTTCTCGAATTGATTTCCAGTTTAAAGTGTGACTCAGTCGTTTTTGGTAAAGAATAATATTTTTGGTTTTGTTAAAATAAATGTGCAAGACTTTAAAATAAAGGACGGGTAATTAAAACTAAAACTAGTTGAAATGTAAACGGTGCAATATTTAAAACTTTAAAAGTAAATGACGAGAAATTAAATGACGTAAAATTAAAACTTAACGAAAAGTAAATTTACAATCAAATAAAAATGCAAAACGAAATTAAAATAGACTAAAAACAAAACGCGAAAAATGATTAAAATAACACTAACGTAAAATGGCGGAAAAACAAGCTTAATATTAAAACAAAACAAAACAACCCGTCGGAATACACTTGATCGGAATCCATAGGGATCCGATCGGAATGTATCCCCATCGGAATGTTGAAATCGGAATGAGTAAAAAGGGACATAATCGGAATATCAATATTAATACCCAGACCGGAATACAGAAAAAATGGTACAATCGGAATACACTAAAGGAATTCAGATCGTAATAAGTGAAGAGAATGCAATCGGAATAAGTAACAACCAAGTCCAATCGGAATGTCATAAAACGAATCCAATTAGAATGTTTATAAATCCTTTTCCGATTTGGTGATCGGAATAGGGAGGTGCAGTCGGATGTTGTGGTCGGAAAAGGGTTTTAACCTTTTCCGATTTCCTACTAATTCGAAAATAAGCAAGCTATAAGCTATTAGGAATAAGCTCAAACTAAGACTTGATCGAATCTATAATGACAAGGACTAAATAAGCACAAATAACAACTTTTCCAACTTAAAATAATCAAACTTTTAAATCAAACCATAAAAATATGAAACTTTTTAAGAAAACTTTTTAAAAGTAAATAAGCTAAACACAAATTAAGCCAATAAGCATGTCAAGCTCAAAGCTTAATCCATATAAAAACTCATGGATGAATAAAAAGATGAACTTTTTAAGCACGAAAACATCAAGATCAACAAGGATCAAATATATTTCGCACCAAAAGTAAACTAAAATCAAGAAAGGAAGATGAGAGATGAATTATAGAAAGCTTGATCAAAGGTAAATAAGATTAAAACAACAAAATTAAGAACACTTACTTGAATTAAAGGTAAGAAATTAAAGGTGCAATACAAGAAATTAAATTGCAAGAAATTAAATAACAAGGTATGAAAAATGGTTGAAGTGTGGGTTGTCAAGCCACTCAACAACTATGAAATGGAGACTATCTAATCTATTTATAGGGAGATTAGGGAGGAGCTTAGGAAGCTTCCTCCCTCTTTCCTCTTTTCCTTAATTGCACACTTAAGTCCTTTTCTTCTTAATCTTTTGTTAATTTTGGACTTAATGACTTTGTCTCGGGATTTCTTTGAACTCGTCTCGACATTTCTTCACAAATAAGACTTGAGTTCTTCGGCTTTTAGTGAACTTCTGTCTTTTGACTTTTTCCTCGATAAATCTTCAGAATTGGTCTTGGACTTCTGTTCTTTTTTCACTCTTGACTTCTTGACTTCGTCTTTCGTCTTTTTCTTCGATAAAAGCCCGTGAAATTCCGTGTTTTCTCCACTTTTCATCTTTTCGTCCTAAATCACAACAAAAACACAAACCACGCATAATTACGACATAAATGACATAAAATACACGTTTTGGCTCGGTTATTATTGTAATTAAGTGGTAAAAAGGATGGGTGTTTTCACACCTATCAAACCCCTACACTTAACCATTGTAATGCGCTCATGCAATGCATTAGTTACAAAGCATGTTTACATTTTTCATCAAAATCAATCCACCTTGGCCTTTATTAAAGAGATAGAAAACTATAAACATTCAAAGTAAAGAAATCAAAAACATACCTTGGGTTTTGGAAATGTCATGAATGATCATCATCCTCAAGTTTTCACTTTCCTCAAACCAAGCTTAAAAACGAGATCATTGTTATTATAAGTTAGCAAACCAACACGAACTCATGTGGGTCAATTATTCACTTAGACTCCCTTATTCCTAGGTGTATCTCTTATATTTTATTTTTGTCTTGAATGATCACGAGGATGCATTGTTTGACTTATTTTGATAGTTATTTAGTCCAAAAATAAAGTGAACGATTTGATCAATAGTTAGCTAAAGGACAAAATCTTTTAAAACTGCTTCTCGGGACCTCACAAAGTTCATATCTTGGCATAACTCGCTTCACGATTTGAGACCTTTCTCGGACCGATATTTGGCAGCGACTTCATAATTCTAATCTTTGAGAGACGTTCTTAAAATTATGGTCTTCTCTTCATAATATGAATTTCTTCACTTGAAGTTTTGAGAGATTCCTCATATTTGGACCACGACTTCTTCATTTTTCTCCAATCTTTATTTTGGACTTTGATATACAACGATCCGCCTCCTTTTAGGACTTGGATCTATTTATCCTCATACCTTGTTAGGGCCTTTTTGGATAGACTTCTCCATGATCTTTTGGGGAGTTTTTTCTTTTCGTCGTGTGTCTCGATCCTTCATATTGATTTTTGATAAATGATTCCTCACATCACTTGGGATCTTTAGCAACAAAATATAGTCCTCATGCCTTGTTAAGACCTTTTTGGACTCGCCAATCTTCGCATCCCGCTTCAATAAGTTATGCCTTGGCTATGAACTCTAATCCATACCGAGAAACTTTTAAACGATCTTGGGCTAGAAGCTAAGTAACTTTTCAAATCGTACAACCTTATTTATTGCAGATAAATTTATTAGCAAGCAATGGGAGAATAGGCTTATAATTAACTCACATAAATTCACGAAAGAATACCGAACTTATAATTGGCTCTATCATCTCTCGTTCTCCACAGTTTAAAATCTCAATAAATGAGACTCGTGGATGCTTAGCCTATTAAATCAAAGTTTTGGGTTTTTGAGTCGCCTATAGGATCTTTCAAATTCTTAGACTCTTTCAAGTTTGGAAATCGCATTTTAAAGTTCCCTTGATAAACGACTTTCTAGGATCAATTGTAGGAACTTGCGAAAAGTTCTTGTTCTTAACCCACGAGAGTTAAGACTTTCGCGTTTTATAGCTCCCTATATAAAAGCCTAGCAAAACTTGACTTAAACACGTTAAGGGTACTAGCTAGAGTAAACTTAGACAAGTAAACTCGGGTTGAGTCAAAAGATTCACAATGTTTGAAAATTAAAACCACTTATTAAAGATTTATTCTAGCAAGGAAAGAAAATAACTATACAAAAGGAAAAACTAATAGGCCAAAATAGATCAAAATGTTTGAAAAATGTCGAAAAATTGATTTTCCGGTTAAAATGAGGACAAATACAAGGAAAAGGCCACTTAACTTCGATAGAAGTCCCCCCCTACACTTAATATAAACATTGTCCTCAATGTTTAAGCATGTCGGAGTAAAGTCCCCTACACTTAGGACATTGTGCACTTTGTTTAAATCTCACTAAGGAAGAGACAACTAAAGAGATTCCTATTCTAATATTGAGAAATATAAAATAGAGAATCAAAAAGAGTTTAGGATAGAACCGGGAAGAAGGGAACACGGAATCATGGTTCGTCAAAAGTCATCAAGAGTGTGTCTTTGAATCACTAATCCCTGCACATGATAAGAAAGAAAACAAGAAACACCACGGGGCTCCCCCTACACTTATGGTAAAGATAGATAGATAATTGGGTTGCCTCCCAAAAAGCGCTTGTTTATATTAATCGAGTTACGAGCCTGACTCGTCCCCGAATTAAATGGTCCATGGGGAAGCCTCGAATATAATACCGGGAACAAAGACCTTGTCCTCGTTCCCGGTTGACATCAACAAAGGAGAGGCGGGGGGATAAGTCTTGAATGGGAGAAAGGTCCTTTCAACCTACGAAAAGTATGTGAAATCAAGATACACGGGAGGTAGGGTGGGTAAAGTAAGCACATTGTCATCCCCCAAAGACAATGGATGCTGAGCAAGCGGCAAAGCCGTATTGTCATCAATCATAGCATAATCAATGTCACCTCCCGGGTCAAAGCACTCATCCTCCGTGATGGTCTCTAACGGAGTGGATGAAAGGTGCTCGGGAGGGGGACTTGGGACAATACCTTCCTGCAGAAAATTATCAAAAATAATGTCCCCCTCTGTGTCATAATCATCAATACCTGGAGGGATGGAGTGGATATCGATTTCTTCCAGCAATGGGTCATTATCTTCAACGGGAGGAATAGATGGAGGTAAAGACTTAGAAAGAGAAGGAGAAGTCAACTCTTCGATTTGAGCAATAAGAAGGTGCACTTTCCGTAATCTATCGCGAAGAAGCACGTCTTCCACCTCATCCACAAGATCAAGTTCATCGGTGAACTTCTCGTAAGCCGGAGAGAATAAACCGTCATCACCCGCATCGCCCGATGGAGATTGAGAAATTTCAAAAGTGAAATTCTCATAGCGGAGAGAAGAATCGTCATCACTAGGATCGACCTCTTCCGTAAGAGCAACGTCATCCTTAGGCTCCATAGCAGGTAAGTCGCAAACCTCATCATCCAATAATTTGTCGAGACCAACATCACTAAGCTCATTTAACGAATCTAGATCGTTAGACGCAATAGGAACATCGAGAGTAGGAGCAGCAACTTCAGAAGATTGGTTGAAAGTGTAGACATCATCGTCGTCGTCATCATCATAATAGATGGGACGAGTCCCGTTAGGAGTGACGTAGTCGGCTAACTCTTCCTTGATAACCTCCACATCCTTAAGAAGCTCATGAAGCAATTGTTGTTGTTCATCTCCCCAAGTATGTTCAATTTCACCAATTCTATCCCACGCTGTAATTAAACATTTTGGTGTGGAAAAGAAGGGAAAACGACTAAATTGGCTCAAAAAGGTGTCGGTGGTTTTCAAGGTTTTGTCCACATCAAGCAACGGTTGCCTTTCCTGATGCAAGTCAGCTCGGAGTTGAGCTATACTTTCTAGAATATGGTTCAAAGAAGTGAGTTGTTGGTCAAGATTAATTTGCTGAGAGGATTGATGATTGAGGGTGTGATGTGGGGGCTCAAAGTGTTGAAAACCTGAATTATAGCATGGTTGTGGCTCATAGTAGTTCATCGGTTGGGAAGAATTAGAACACAGGTTTGGTTCATAATAATCCATCGGTGAAGAAAATTGAGGACACGGATTTTGCTCATAATAATTCATTGGTTGACAATAGGAGGTATCATGAGGACCCCCACAGTTGTTGCAAAACAGGTAAGGAGAAAGACTGGATGCGTCTTGTGGATAGCTATTTTCATTGTCATAATTGTACCCCGGTTCTTGCCCGTGACCTTACGGGTATTGAACCGGGCACGAAACATGCCAATGAGAATCGCTTCCACAATAGATGCACGGGGGAACAGGAGGTGGGTTCAAAAAGGACGAATTAGTCGAGTTGCACAAGGGACAAAATCCGAATTGTGTGTTGTCGATATCGTTTCCGCACCGCTCACATGTACACCATTGACAAGAGTCGTTCTCGTACAACCATCTCCCACACCCGACGCAATGGACATAAGAATCCATAAAGAAAGATAGATAAGCAAGTAGAATATTTTTGGTGCAAAACTTTGAAAAAGAAATGCTTTTTATGATTTTTCAAATGTTTTTGGATTTTTTTGAAAATTTTGGACACGAAAAATAACGTTCACGAGTGAACGGATCCCAAAAGCCAACGCGTCTCTCACAAAAAACTGTTAATCCTCACGAAAAGAGCCGGCAGCGGTGCCATTTGATACAAAGATTTTGCTAGTTGAAAAAGTTCGTTTTCTCGGTATCTTCTCGAATTGATTTCCGGTTTAAAGTGTGACTCAGTCGTTTTTGGTAAAGAATAATATTTTTGGTTTTGGTAAAATAAATGTGCAAGACTTTAAAATAAAGGACGGGTAATTAAAACTAAAACTAGTTGAAACGTAAACGGTGCAATATTTAAAACTTTAAAAGTAAATGACGAGAAATTAAATGACGTAAAATTAAAACTTAGCGAAAAGTAAACTGACAATCAAATTAAAATGCAAAACGAAATTAATATATACTAAAAACAAAACGAGAAAAATGATTAAAATAACACTAACGTAAAATGGCGGAAAAACAAGCTTAATATTAAAACAAAACAAAACAACCCGTCGGAATACACTTGATCGGAATCCATAGGGATCCGATCGGAATGTATCCCCATCGGAATGTTGTAATCGGAATGAGTAAAAAGGGACATAATCGTAATATCAATATTAATACCCATATCGAAATACAGAAAAAATGGTACAATCGGAATACACTAAAGGAATTCAGATCGGAATAAGTGAAGAGAATGCAATCGGAATAAGTAACAACCAAGTCCAATCGGAATGTCATAAAACGAATCCAATCGGAATGTTTATAAACCCTTTTCCGATTTGGTGATCGGAATAGGGAGGTGCAGTCGGAATGTTGTGATCGGAAAAGGGTTTTAACCTTTTCCGATTTCCTATTGATTCGAAAATAAGCAAGCTATAAGCTATTAGGAATAAGCTCAAACTAAGACTTGATCGAATCTATAATAACAGGGACTAAATAAACACAAATAACAACTTTTCCAACTTAAAATAATCAAACTTTTAAATCAAACCATAAAAATATGAAACTCTTTAAGAAAACTTTTTAAAAAGTAAATAAGCTAAACACAAATTAAGCCAATAAGCATGTCAAGCTCAAAGCTTAATCCATATAAAAACTCATGGATGAATAAAAAGATGAAATTTTTAAGCACGAAAACATCAAGATCAACACGGATCAAATATATTTCGCACCAAAAGTAAACTAAAATCAAGAAAGGAAGATGAGAGATGAATTATAGAAAGCTTGATCAAAGGTAAATAAGATTAAAAAACAAAATTAAGAACACTTACTTGAATTAAAGGTAAGAAATTAAAGGTGCAATACAAGAAATTAAATTGCAAGAAATTAAATAACAAGGTATGAAAAATGGTAGAAGTGTGGGTTGTCAAGCCAGTCAACAACTATGAAATGGAGACTATCTAATCTATTAATAGGGAGATTAGGGAGGAGCTTAGGAAGCTTCCTACCTCTTTCCTCTTTTCCTTAATGGCACACTTAAGTCCTTTTCTTCTTAATCTTTTGTTAATTTTGGACTTAATGACTTTGTCTCGAGATTTCTTTGAACTCGTCTCGACATTTCTTCATAAATAAGACTTGAGTTCTTCGGCTTTTAGTAAACTTCCGTCTTTTGACTTTTTCCTCGATAAATCTTCAGAATTGGTCTTGGACTTCCGTTCTTTTTGCACTCTTGACTTCTTGACTTCGTCTTTCGTCTTTTTCTTCGATAAAAGCCCGTGAAATTCTGTGGTTTCTCCACTTTTCACCTTTTCGTCCTAAATCACAACAAAAACACAAACCACGCATAATTCCGACATAAATGACATAAAATACATGTTTTGGCTCGGTTATTATTGTAATTAAGTGGTAAAAAGGATGGGTGATTTCACACCTATCAGCAAACGATCGAGTGCTCCCATAAAACGAACACGAGAGGCTCCAATCGTGAAGATCATGATCATCTAAAATCCACAATTCACAAACAACCACGGAACAAAGGTTGGAAGGGCACAAATCCCCACACGTTACTACATTAGAAAGCGATAATATGTACATAGGATAAGCATGTGACTCCCCCACGAGGCACCTCGTTTTTTATTACCGAGTCATGAGCTCGACTCGATCCCCTCAATACTAATTATCATTGGGGAAGGTGATTTGGTCGAGGTAGTTAAAGGATAGAACTTCCCCGCCAAAGTAGTGCTTCAACCTATGTCCATTCACCTTGAAATTGGGGCCATCATTTTGAGCTAGCTTGATGGTCCCATAAGGAAAAACTTGAGTCACGGTGAATGGACCGGACCAACGGGATTTCAACTTACCGGAAAAGATTTTCAAACGAGAATTAAAAAGCAAAACTTGATCCCCAATGTTAAAAACCCGGTTTTTAATTTTAGAATCATGCAACTTTTTAGTCTTTTCTTTATAAATGAATGAATTTTCATAAGCAATATCCCTTAATTCATCCAATTCATTTAATTGTATTTCCGGTGTTTTCCCGCGGTCTCCATGTCATCATTACAATGCTTTAGGGCCCAATAAGCCTTGTGTTCCAATTCAATTGGCAAATGACAATTTTTCCCATACACAAGCTTATAAGGAGTGCACCCAATGGGCGTCTTATGAGCAGTCCTAAAAGCCCATAAAGCATCGTCCAACTTATCCGACCAAGATTGTCGGTTTTCCCCAATGGATCTCTCCAAGATCCTCTTTAACGCTCGGTTTGAAACCTCGACTTGCCCACTCGTTTGTGGGTGATAAGCCGTAGAAAGCCGATGTGTAACCCCATATTTCCTTAGGACCCTTTCGAATTGGTCGTTACAAAAATGGGTTCCACGATCGCTTATGATCGCACGAGGGGTTCCAAACCGAGAAAACAAGCTTTTCAAAAACTTGACAACCACACGAGCATCATTGGTGGGTAAAGACTTTGCTTCCACCCACTTAGATAGGTAGTCAACCGCGACAAGGATGTACTTATTACCACGAGATGATGGGAATGGCCCCATAAAGTCAATGCCCCAAACGTCAAAGATCTCACACATTTGGGTGATTTTTTGTGGCATTTCATCTCTTTGTGAGGCTTTTCCTTGCCGTTGGTATGAGTCACACGACTTCACAAGCTCATGTGCATCTCGGTAAATAGTAGGCCAAAAGAAACCGGCATCAAACACCTTATTAGCCGTGAGATTAGCACCATGGTGACCACCCGTGGTCCCTCGTGACAAGCTATAAGGATGTTAGAAGCTTCGGTGCCAAATACACAACGTCGGATGATTTGATCCGCACAAGTTCGAAACAAGTAAGGGTCGTTCCAAATGTAGAACTTGACGTCACGAAATAATTTTTGTTTTTCTTGAGTCGTCATACCCTTAATGATGAAGTTGTCCGCATGGTAATTTTCGAAGTTCGCAAACCATGGGGTGGAAGAATCAAGCTTAGAATTCACTACACCAAGTGTCTCGAGCGGAAATGTTTCGGTGATTTCTTTTGGCTCGTAAACACTTTGGTGATGATCTTCCAAACGAGAAAGATGATCGGTCGCTAGATTCTCGGCTCCTTTTTTGTCAACGATTTTGTGATCAAATTCTTGAAGGAGGAGAATCCAACAAAGTAATCTCGGCTTTGCATCTTGTTTAGCCATAAGATACTTGATAGCCGAATGATCCGTATACACTATGCATTTCGTTAAGACGAGATAAGGTCGAAATTTCTCAAATGCATACACCACGGCAAGGAACTCCTTCTCTGTTGTAGTGTATTTTAGTTGAGCCTGGGTCATCGTCTTGCTAGCATAGTGAATAGGCAAGAAGTGCTTTTCATGACGTTGCCCCAATACGGCCCCAATAGCTTAGTCACTAGCATCACACATGAGTTCAAAGGGGAGGTTCCAATTAGGAGCAACAAGAATGGGAGCTTCGGTAAGTTTCCTCTTAAGGATTTCAAAGGCTCGTACACAATCTTCGTCAAAGACAAAACGTGCCTCTTTTTCAAGAAGATGTGTAATAGGTCGAGAGATCTTTGAAAAATCCTTGATGAATCGACGATAAAAGCCCGCGTAGCCTAGGAAACTCCTAACTCCCTTAACGGTTTTGGGATGAGGTAATTTGGCGATGACGTCTACCTTAGCTTGATCTACCTCAATCCCCGCTTTCGAGACCTTGTGCCATAAGACGATTCCACTTTTAACCATAAAATGACATTTTTCCCAATTAAGCACAAGGTTGGTTTCCTCACAACCCTTCAACATTCTCTCAAGATTCGACAAACACGAAGTGAACGAACAACCAAACACAGAAAAAGTCATCCATGAAGACTTCCATCGTCTTCTCGATCATATCATGAAAAATAGCCATCATGCACCTTTGAAAGGTTCTCGGTGCATTGCAAAGTCCGAATGGTATTCTACGATAGGCAAACGTTCCATATGGACACGCACACGTAGTTTTTTCTTGATCACGAGGATTGATGGGAATTTGGAAGTAACCGGAAAAACCATCTAAAAAGCAATAGAAATCGTTTCCCGCAAGACGCTCCAACATTTGGTCCATGAAGGGCAAGGGAAAATGGTCTTTACGAGTGGCTTCATTCAGCTTACGATAGGCAATGCCCACTCTCCATCCGGTCACGAGTCTAGTGGGAATTAACTCGTTGGAATCGTTTGACACAACGGTCATTCCTCCCTTTTTAGGGACACAATGAATAGGACTCACCCAAGGGCTATCAGAAATAGGGTAAATCATTCCCGCGTCAAGGAGTTTAAGGACTTCCTATTTGATGACGTCGTGAATCTTTCGGTTCACACTCCTTTGACATTGGATTGCGGGCTTGTAATCCTCCTCCATTAAGATTTTGTGGGTACAAAATTTGGGATCGATTCCCTTAATGTCGGATAACTTCCACGCAATTGCCCCTTTATGATCCTTTAGAACATCGACAAGTGCGGTTTTTCATCATCCGAAAGTTCCTTCGCAATAATAACCGGCAACTTGTCGCCCTCCTCCAAAAAGACATATTCGAGATGAGGAGGTAAATCTTTCAAATCGAGGATAGGTGGTTCCTCATTTGAAGATTTGGGCTCGATACTCATAACCTCCTCGGGTGGAGGAAATGGGAAATCGTTAAGAAAATCCTTGATAATCGAGAAGTCCTCATCGTTGTCGAGGTCTTCGTTACAAGTACGTGGAACATCGAATTCTTCCAACGTAAAACCACCACCTTCAAATGGAGTGAAGGTTGGTGTCGAGTTATCAAGGATGGGATCTAACATAGTGGGATTGCCACTATTTTCATCATCACCAAAACCTAGAACTTCTTGTGAAAATTCCTCGTAAACAACGTCGATCATATAAACGAGGTTTATGGTAGCAACGGAATAAACATGAGAAATTTGAGAGTTTTGAGTTGCGTTTATAACAAGTTCCTCGTCGTTGAAACGTAAGGTGATCTTTCTAGCATGAACATCGATCAAAGCCATAGACGTATCTAAAAACGAACGACCTAAAATGAGAGGAACTTGAGGATCCGTAGGAATATCGACAACGATAAAGTCTACCGGATAATAGAACTTTCCCACTTTCACAAAAACGTCTTCCGCCAATCCACATGCGGGAATCGTGGAATGGTCGGCCAAATCGATAGACATTAGTGAAGGAGTAAGATTAGGAAGATTGAGCGACTTGAAGATTGCAAGTGGCATCAAGTTAATGCTAGCACCAAGATCAGCCAAGGCATAGCATTCTTCCATATCTTGGATTGCACAAGGGATCAAAAATTTACCGGGATCACCGACTTTTTGAGGTATACGAATAAGATAAACCGATGAACAACTAGACAATTGGTGCAATTTCTCCTTGTTGTTCAACATACTCTTAAAGTTAGCGGCAAATCGAGGCATCATGACCAAAGCATCGGCGAAACTCACATTAAAGTGCAAATCACGAAATTTTTTCATAAAAAGCTTAAATTGATAATTGTCGCGCTCTTGACGTTTCTCCTTTCTAAGTCTCGATGGATAGGGCAAAGGTGGTATGGATTGAGGCATAGGCATAGCCTTTGGAATTTCAGGTTCCAATGTTGGTAATGGGTCAACCGTAGGTGTGGCATGAGCGGTACTTCGTGGGATTTGGACATGCTCCTTTTTGACCACCACCTCGGGTTCTTCCTCAATTGTATCCTTCGTGGGAGCAATTGGTTGAGGAGTCGGTTCCTTAAGTGTCTTACCACTACGTGTGGTGATCACTTTCATCTCACCCTTAGGGTTTGATACAGTGTTGCTAGGAAGACTACTTGAAGACGGTTTGCACATAATTGCCTCAAACATAGATGAAATTTTGTCCTCAAACATGGATTGCCTCTTCTCGGCTTTAATCATCTCTTGCTTAATTTCATGTAGCCCTTGTTCCATTTTTTGTTGGTTTTGTTGTAACCTAGTTACATTTCCTTCCATCTTGTTTGTATGGATTTTAAGCTCATTTGCTAACTCATTTTTCAACTCTTTCTTCAAGTCGTTCTTAAACTCGGATCTTAGGCTAATGATTTCTCTTTGAATGTTGTCAAACCTAGCATCGTTCCCATTAGCGTATTCAACAAATTCATTTGGAAGATCTTTCAACGTTTGCAAACTTTTGTTGTTGTTTTGAAAATCATTTTGATTTTTGTTTGAAACTTGATTACTAGCCCCTTGATTACCATAGTTTCCCTTGTTGTAATTGTTTTTGAAACCAACTTGATTGTTGCGATAGTTGTTGTTAGCATTTTGATTTGAACCAAAACCCGGTGGAGTCAATTGATTAGAGCGAGTAACTTGACCGTTTTGGTTGTAAGTTCCCGTGGCCGCGTAGGCACTCGAAATGTTACCACCGTTGGTAATGCACTCGGAGAAATCATGACCTCCACCACAATACATGCATGAAACCTCAACCTCTTTAGCCGTAGCGGGAGCACTTGGTTCTCCAACTTTGAACTCAATTAGAAGACCTTTAAGCTTATCAAAGATTTTGTTTTCCATGTTCGCCTCAATTTGGCAAGCATCAATGGTAGTAGACAAAGAAGGTGAAGCCGAAGACGAAGCCTTACGAACACTCGACGTGCTATGAGGACTATTAATACTTGGTTTTTAGGCCTCGTATCAAAATTCGTAGTCCCAAGTCTTTTCGAATTGAAAACCGGTGTCGTCTTTTGGTGAATCAAGAGAATGGTTTGGTTTTGATTATCTATTTTAATATGATAGCAAGTAATTAAAGTTTCGTTGAGTAAAATGGAAGAATAAAGATTAATACTAAAATGAGTTAAAAGACAATGCTTGCAAATTTATAGACTAGATTAAGAAAAATACTAGATCACTTAATAAAAACTAACACTTAGAAATTATGTAAAAACAATAAACTCTAAATTGGAATATAAGTAACACTGATTGGAATAATGGGTGAAAAAGGGGTGCAATCGGAATGCGTAAATAGCCCAGATCGGAATATGAGAAATGATCAAATCGGAATACACCCAAAGATTTACCAATCGGAATAATAGGGATTAGTACTGATCGGAATACAACACAAGGGGGTCAATCGGAATGTTGCTAAAAGTCCCAATCGGAATACGAAACAAAGTACCAAATCGGAATACCACAAAACTGCTCAATCGGAATAAATGGAAAAGGGGCAATCGGAATATAAGCTAAAAAACCACCCGTCGGAATATCAGGGATGCAAAATCTGAATGTGCAAAACCCTTTTCCGATTGAACTCAATCGGAAAGAGGGGTGCGCTGGTCGGAATAGGTCAATCGGAAAGGGGGATTGTACCCTTTCCGAAATCTAAGGGATTCGGTTGAAAAGCTAAAGAATAAGCTAAAAATGATAAGCTTACCTTTAAACTAGTACGAATCAAAATCAAACCGGATCAAATAAGCACTTATCACAACTTATCCATCCTCAAATTAAACAACTTTTTAGATCAAACAATAAAAACATAAACTTTTTAAGGAAAACTTTTATAAACAAATGAGCTAATCATAAAAATAAGCCAATAAGCACAATAGTCTTAAAGCTTAATCAAATGAAAACTTATGAAATGATCAAAAGATTACCCTTTTAAGCACGAAATCAATTAGAACAACACGGATCATATGATAATCGCACCAAAATCAATCTATAATCAAAGAAAAGTTGTGACAATCCGTCAATTTACGATTGATATTTTATTCTCAATATTTATTTGAAAACATTATTTTAATGTTACAATATGAACTCACATATTTTTGGGAAGAAATTTGGATTTACGTCTTGAAGTAGCGTCGACTACGTCTAAACCGGAAGATTCAACGTTACGTGCTTACGTTTACATACACCGTATTTGGTGACAGTCCGACATTTCAGAAAATAAATTTATCCGTGAATATTATTTTGGAGTTTTAAATTTGTGTTGGTTCATAAACTCACAAATTTACGAGAAGAGATTAGGACTTACGATTTTATTTTAACGTCCTTTACGACTAAACCGGAAACCTTAGGATTACGTATTTACGTTTTCGAACTCCGTTTTTGATGAAACAATTTTTATTGGATTCGTTTTGTACGGTGATTCATAATTCATAAAAACGTTTTTCGTAAAACGACCCGAGGGCACGCAAATCGAGGAAACTAGAATCGAGGAGTACCCGTAAATAAATGGGATGAGACAAGTGGGACACTTGTCCCACCCAACTCCAAAACCGGCCCAAACTACACCTCAACACTTTAGGTGGTAAGTTTCTAGCTTAATGCTTCCACTTGTCTTACCAAGCTTACTTTGTAAGCCATTTGTTACAATAAACCACTAAACTAGCTACCAAAACCATTCTTGCCATTTCTCACCATACAAACCACTTCAAACACACACAATCCTCTCTTCCTTCTCTATGTTTGCCGTCCCATATTTCTTCCAAAAACACCATCATTGATCAAAGTTTAATCATAAACATATGTTATAACTAACATATGTTAATCCCCATTCAAAAAGATGAAGATTGGTGCAAGTTATAACATCCAAGGAGGAGTATTCATGGTGTCTTGGGGATGATTTTCCATAAGGAGTTCATGGAGCATGATGGTCTTGAATATGGTCTTGGCTATGCACTAGTTTCCCCATCAAAATCCATGTTTTGATCACAACCTACATCATCATGGTGGTATAAAGATTGTCCTCCTCATCTTCTTGTTATTTTGATTATGAAACCATGTATTTTATTTCCTATTGTATATGTATATGATGATTATATGATGATAAAAATGTTATGTGGGGATTTGTTGTTGATAAACATGATTAAAAAGGTGAAAAACCATATGAAACAAGGTTAAAATCTTGATTAATTTACTTGGCTGTATAAAACAGTAAGGAAACATGTTATGAACTGATGAAATGGTGAAGTAGAATCCATTTACAGTAAGCTAAATTTCTTGTACACATGTGAGAGTTGACCATGCAATGGAATCATTGTAATGAGTGAGATATGATCAAAACAAGTTTAGGGTATAAATCTGACGTTACTGTTTTGGACGATTTTTAGAAAATATTTAGAAGATGATTCAACAGTAGCTATAGAAGAGTTAAATATAGCACATATCATGTAGTTTATGTGATAAAAATTTGAGCTTCTATCTCCATATAGAACTCAAGATATGGCAGTTTTGGTGAAAGTGAAGTTAAAATCAGATTTTTGAAAAATAAAGAATAATACTATTATATAAGCACTCACATTTTAATATATAAAATGTAAAATAAAAACCCACTAACTTATAAAACTTATTTATATAAATATATATAAAAGGTTAATCAAATGGATAAATTATATAAATGGTGGTGAAGTAATGTTTATAAGTAATAAAAACTATAAACATGATTTTTACGACTTTTTCGGCTATTGCCGTAAAATTAACGTTTTTGTTAAATAAAACTTAGATGGTTGGACCCGTCTAATGAAAACTTTTTAAAACTTATATACTGATATATAAACATGTATAACAAGTAAAAACCGATAAAACCCGAACTATAGGACATACGGACTAAATTAACGTTATTGGACTAACAATACAATAAAAATGGACTAAAACACTTATAAACTTATTATTGAGCTTAACCCATTTGGGCCCAACTTGGAAAGTATACATACTGATAATATAGGTACAAAATGGATTAAAATAAGTTAAATAACTTATAATAAGCTTATTGGGCTTAAGACACGTAAACGGGTAAAACTAGTAAACTAATATAAAAGTTATCGACATATAACACTAAAAGGAGTAAACGAGAATATGTAAACCCACTTGATCATCATATATATATAATCATCATATGTATACATAATTGATATTTTTATAAAGTCATTGGACAAACGTCTAAGACCGATTATTATTTATATAGGTTTCCGTGATTGAAGCACGTACCGTACGTCCGAATTGCCGATAACCCGCCTTCCCATATCAACGTGAGTTCATAGCCTCGCACTCTTTTAAATGTTTTATAAATGCTTTATAAACCCGCGAGGGAGATAACATGTTAGTTTTAATAAAATTTTGGACACCATTTGTCCCGATTGTTTGTTTATTGATTTTGGACCCGAATGATTGAATGACCCGATTGTATGACCTGATAAATGATTAATGGACCCGATAGATGAAATAAAATGGATTATTAAAGTTAGGTTATGTCACAAAAAGTCCCATTAGCATGAATTGTGAACTACCGGGAGTTGGTAGACGCTTATGCATTTAATAGTACTATTTGGGGACGATCACCCCAGTTCGCGCCTTGACGGTTGATCCCCGTCGTGCCACATTGATTGGTAAGCGAATTTATGTATGAGAAGATTTCAATAGCGTGACCTTTGTGACGACACGCTACTTTAGATGGGCAAAATTGGTATCGGGTTAGCTACCCGTTGTTGGTTTAGTAAGGTAACAATGTCATGCGGCTTATAATAATCCGAATTAACAAAATAATAATAGACGCTCCGAATTACGATGTATTGCCTGACTAGCAATACAGGGTCATACTATGGATATTATGATTGTATTTTGGTTTTCATAACCATATTCATATAACGGTTTTCATTTGATTTTATACAACGTCATAAGACGTATTGTATGATGTTTTTACGACATTGGCTCGTACAATGATTTTTACGGCAAATGCCTATATTATGATTTTCGATAAGGATTTGTATAAAATGACTTTGGCTATTTTATGGCCTATCAAAACGATTTGTACAAAATGATTTTCAGTAATACTTTTATACTGATATTATATTGATGAAATTTATTAAACTCTATGAATTCACTCGGCGTTATCGCTGACCTTTTCTTTTAACATGTTTTATCTCAGGTACTTGAAGGTAATTCTCGGGAGGACGACAAGAATTCATGGCCCGCACTTAAACAATATTTTTCCATTCAAACACTTTGTAAAAATTTTGTATGAAATGTAATGACTTGGGACCGATGTAACTTTGATATTTATGAATGGAAATGATTTATTATTAAACGACGCGATTTTTATGCGTTGTCTATGATGTGAGTAATGTGCTATCCCGTAACACCAACTAGTCTTCCGCTGTACTGAGTTGTATAAATTTGGGGGTGTTACAGTTTGGTACCAGAGCTCTCGTTATAGAGAACGAAAGATTTTTTTAAAACTAAGGTTTTGATTAAAACATTTCAAAATCTTTTAACTAAAAACATTTTTCTAAAAATGTCTAAAAATCTTTTGACTATAACGGTGCCGAAGAATTCCCGAGTTACCGACAAGGCCAAGACTGAGAAGTGTTATTTTAATATATATATAACTTGGATTATATATATATATGATGTAATTTTATTACATGATTGTTTGATGATTATTTTGATATTTATACGAGGTATTTATACGACGTAGATTGTCACAATGTACCCTAAATCCCCTAGTAAATTAATCGAAGCTATTCTCGTAGGAATTCTAGCTATCCTAGATCTAAACCAAGTTGTGGATATTTATGATCCCAACAAATTGTTGATATTCGTAGAAATGTAGATATTAGTTGATTGTGATATTGAAAAAGAATTGGCAAGATTAAATCTGATATCGATGTCATGACGATCTTTCCTTATAGAGTGGAGTTTGACAAAACGTTACCACCTAGAAAGATGTCATCTGATTCGTTGTCATCCAATTCTTAAATTTGAAATCGAAAGGGTGAATGTTGCACTTGAGGCTGTCATTGGAACCATTACCCAAAAGCCTCATGCCACTAATACCTTTCCGAGAAGTCTAGTTGAATGATCAAGTCATTTCATATTAATGACTCATTTGATAATTGTTGTTGTAAGAGCTAATAGGATTGGAAATTAAGTGTTGATTCATATTGAGATTGTATTGCCTTTACAAGGCCGAAGAATAAGATTGAAAGTATTGGAGAATGAACTAGGATATCGAACTGAGTATAAGTTGATTGAAACTTGAATGAAGTAAAATTTAACCTGTATCGAATATGAGATTGATAAGAGAAAGTTGTTAAGTTCTGTGATTGAATTATAAGGGTTTAATTGATTGCTGATTCGTGTTAAGTGTTGTTCCTAGGCCATTGTCCACTAATGAGGATGCCCAGTGTCCAAGAAATAAATTGAAGAAATCTTCTTCTGAATTGGGACCGATGGATCTTCTGGGACATGTGGAACACCTAATGACTCTTGTAGATTAGTATTCATTGTGGTATCTTTTAAAAATAATCCCTAACTTAACTGTGACATCAGTTGGTAGGATGAGTTCTGAGAATTGTATGACATAATAACACGTAATGTGTTACGGTACAATTTAGACTTGTTTGTGATTAATGAAAAGACTACCATTGATTGCTAAATTCTACATGTATCAATGTTATCTATCCTTTATTGCTTCATCCTAATGTTCTCATTAGTGATGCAACCATTGAACAAGTACTCATCTTGATTTGAGTTACGTTGTGGATCATTCTTCGTGAGTGCCATCGAGATCGTGAACCTCATGATTATTTGGATAAGCTCATTTCCTATCATATTGTAGTAATTCTTGGTGAACAAGCTTTCATCACTCTTTTGTAGATCACACCTTGTTTTTATAAAGTTAAAACGGTATCCTTTGAGAAAATTTAATTTTCGTCACTATAAGGATTATTCATAGTGAGATTTATAAGTGATTGTTAATGAAATAAAGTTGTTTATAAAACACTTTGGAAAACCTAATTGTTTTCATAACAAGGAAAATCTTTGTAAATTTATTCTTGATTCTTATTTAAAGATTAAGCATGAAAATGTTTTTATTATAAACATGATGATAAAATTTTTGACGAACTGAGTATTGCATCGTTAATCTTGAAATTGTATATAGTTGCGCGCCTACATACAATTTGGAATGGACTATGCAAGGCTGATTAGTAGTCACCATAAAACTGATTAATAAACACTAAATTTTCTTTGAAAAGGTTGTGAAAGAATAAATTTTATGAGATCTGCAAGAAGTGAAAAATAAGGACATAATGTTAGGGACACCTACATATGTGCCTGTAGCATCTATTCTTCTGAGTCGAATTTACTCATCTGTTGAAATTGTCTTATTTGACAATTGACAATTCTTTCTTGTCCAATTCTCCCGTAGTGAGATTCTTAGGAAAAGTATCTGATTACCGAGTGTTGATACCCGACTGGATGTATCGACATTCCTATCATTTCTTATGACTTGATTTCATTTGAATGACCTGGGTAACGATCCGAGGAGCTTTCGAATGCGTACTCAAATTATGAAAACATGGGATATATTCATATTCGTTAAATGTTTTCGTCTGTATCTAATTTGAAATTCTATTGCGTAGATTATGCGTTGACCTTGCTCTTTTAATAATAGTTGTGTCTCCATATATCCTTGAACTTGTGAAGGATTATGAATTATTATTAGTCTTTTGAGAAGTTCACATCTTATCGACGGTAATAAAACTGGAAAGTTGATAGTGCCAGTAAAATGGATTGATTGATTATGACATGACGACATTGTCTTAATTGATGGGAACTCGAGTAGAATTCCCCTAAATGATAAGATGTTGATTATCAAAAGTGATCTAAATAATTCTTGACGGATGCCCGTATCCTGCATTTAGACTTGAGATTATACCGTGAATGGTTGTGAACTAGTTATAGATATTGTAATCTAGAAGAACATAATATGAATTTATTAAAAGATGTTTCGGTTATCTGAAACTTTAGGAAGTATTTGTTGATGAATTACCTAGACTTTCGCCACTAAGGCAAATTGAAATTGGTATTGATTATATTCCTGGTGCTGCACTTGTGGCTTGTGCACTGTACATCAGCACCATCTAAATTAAAGGAATTACCGTACAACTGAGAAAGTTGTCGGAGAAAGATTTTATTATACCAAGCCTGTCATCCTGAAGAGCTATGGTGTTATCTTTCCTTATATTTATAGATTACTGTGACTGAGTAAATTGACAATCGAAAACGATATCCATAACTCGAAATGGAAGAATTGTTCGATCATTTACAAGGTTCTAGCAAACTTTGATCCATAGCATGGTTATCATCAACTTCACATCTGCGAAGAAGATTATATATATTCCAATCACTACATCCGGTACTTGTAATGAACATTATGAGTTTCACGTGATGTCGTTTTGATTTATCGATGCACATGTAGCATTCATAAATTTGGTGAATCACGTGTGTAAGCTGTAAATTGATAAATTCATGCTTGAGATCATTAAGGACCAATTGTTTGTATATAAGAATAATAATGAGTTAATAATTATTTATAAATTGCCCTGAATTGGCCGAACGATAAAAACCTGTACCTTGAATAATTAACACGTGATTAAAAACTTAATCCTTTACATAAAATGACCGTTGGATTAATAATGGTAAGATGTATGCATATAGACTCTTCAAAAATTAAGAGCCCTTTTAAGACTTTGGATTTTACCAAAAAGAAATGGAAATATGTTTTGACAATTGTTTTAACAAAGGATTTTTAAAGGGATTATTCCCTTATACACAAACCATTTAACTAAACTTCTGTTTATGGGTAAATGTTTGTGTATACCTCAAGATAACTTAAGAAGGACTGAGTAAAACCATTTATACCATAACCTGAAAACTTAAAACGACAATTTTTGCTTTTCAAACTAAGAAAACTTTGACCAAAGTATAAACAAAGGTTTTTCGAACATTTACGAATCTTAATAAATATTTTCGATAAATCAACAAAAATCTTGTTAATTAAATTCAAATTATTTTTGAACATTTTTATAATTAGTCGAACTAATAAATTTAAAACTTTTACGTTTACGCTTCATAAAAATTAACTAATAATTATTTAATTACTTATAATAATTATCGACGCCTTAGACGCCGGATTGAGAAAAACTGATAAAAATGATAGTTGAGACGAAACTAAAACATAAAGAATATGAAGAAAGAATTTTGATTAAATAAAGTTATGATCTTTATTTCATCAGGAGAAAGTGAACGTAATTACTGACGCTTAATATAGAAAGAATATCTGAGTAAATTGTGGACATGATAATTATATCATCATGAGAAGTGAATATAGATACTGACACATTATGTCGAAAATATAAAGAACCAATTAGGATGTATTTCTTAATAATGAACGTGCAAAATAAATTGCCCAACAATTTAAAATAAACGATGTTTGTAAAAAGGATAAAATAGATAATAAAAAGGGATTCGCGGCTAATGTGAACCAACAGATTTGAGAAGCCAATGGCGTTAAATATTTTAAAGACCACATGTGATTGTCTAAATATGGAGGATTGTGAGATATATTTATGATGGAATTTGTTAGTATAAGTATTATATGTATGTCATTTTATGACTAAAAGTATCTTTGTCTGAAGAAGTTGTACTAATGGCAATTATGAAGGCAGGCATCGCCTCATACATTAGTAAACATCTAGCTATTGCAAAGGTCATCATCTGAATTTGATTTGATTTGGGTCATCATCGACAGACTGACCAAATCTGCTAATATCATTCTCGTTAATGATAGAATCTTGATGAAGAAATAGACTCTTTTATTTAAAAGAGTTATGTAAACATAGTGTGCCTGTATCGATCATCTATATATCAAGATCCTCGCTTCGCATCGAATTTCTAGAGATTTGCTCAGAAGTCATTGAGAACGAACCTTGATGAGAGTACTATGTACCACCCCAATCGAAGGGACGAGGTAAAGTAACGATACAAAATACTATAAGCGCTGTTTTATGTTTAAATGATTGACCTTTGGCAATAGACCGTATAATCACTTTCCTTTGGAAAGATTATCATTGATAAATATTGTATTAGGATTGAAATCGATTCTTGTTAGGGTCTATATTAGAGCATCTGTAAGCAGGATTTGAGATAAAGACACCGACATACACCCATTGTGAGTTGGACATGTCTCTTAGGTTTAAGGTTTCCTATGATGGCGAACCTATCCTTGCAAAATACCCGACCCGCGAGATCTGAAATGATTATTGAAATTAGGATCTGATTATTGACTGTCGGTAGTGGGCAAGAGGTTATGTGAATATGAAATGTAGACCTTGAAGTGCAAAATGGGTAGCGAAGTTATGCCACAATTTTTAACCTTGGAAAAATGAATTCATGATCTGACAAATCATGGGATATAAGTCACCGTTGTATGGGACCATTGAGATGATGTAAAAGTTGGGATTGAAAGGCATATAAGCTGGATCTACCCTAGGACTTCAAAGACTGCGTAAATTATGTTTCGTAAATCGAACTTGATAGAATGTCTATCAAGTGAGGATCTGATTATTCTTAGTAGAGCTTAGATCGGCGAAAAGTTGCATTCATCAAAAACCCGTGAATATCATGGATAGAGAAAGTAAGTCAACATTAAGCCTGATCTTATTCCCGTAGATATGTTTGATGAAACTCGCGTATTGTAATGAATTGCACTTGTGAGAAAAGACCGAGTGTGGAGGAAATACCCACATGGCTTTAACTCTATAAGAAGCGAGTAGTAAGGTAAGATGATCTTTGAGGACAAGGATCCTGTTTAGGGGTAAATGCTGTGACAATCCGTCAATTTACGATTGATATTTTATTCTCAATATTTATTTGAAAACATTATTTTTATGTTACAATATGAACTCACATATTTTTGGGAAGAAATTTGGATTTACGTCTTGAAGTAGCGTCGACTACGTCTAAACCGGAAGATTCAACGTTACGTGCTTACGTTTACATACACCGTATTTGGTGACAGTCCGACATTTCAGAAAATAAATTTATCCGTGAATATTATTTTGGAGTTTTAAATTTGTGTTGGTTCATAAACTCACAAATTTACGAGAAGAGATTAGGACTTACGATTTTATTTTAACGTCCTTTACGACTAAACCGGAAACCTTAGGATTACGTATTTACGTTTTCGAACTCCGTTTTTTATGCAACAATTTTTATTGGATTCGTTTTGTACGGTGATTCATAATTTATAAAAACGTTTTTCGTAAAACGACCCGAGAGCACGCAAATCGAGGAAACTAGAATCGAGGAGTACCCGTAAATAAATGGGATGAGACAAGTGGGACACTTGTCCCACCCCACTCCAAAACCGGCCCAAACTACACCTCAACACTTTAGGTGGCAAGTTTCTAGCTTAATGCTTCCACTTGTCTTACCAAGCTTACTTTGTAAGCCATTTGTTACAATAAACCACTAAACTAGCTACCAAAACCATTCTTGCCATTTCTCACCATACAAACTACTTCAAACACACACAATCCTCTCTTCCTTCTCTATGTTTGCCGTCCCATATTTCTTCCAAAAACACCATCATTGATCAAAGTTTAACCATAAACATATGTTATAACTAACATATGTTAATCCCCATTCAAAAAGATGAAGATTGGTGCAAGTTATAACATCCAAGGAGGAGTATTCATGGTGTCTTGGGGCTGATTTTCCACAAGTAGTTCATGGAGCATGATGGTCTTGAAGATGGTCTTGGCTATGCACAAGTTTCCCCATCAAAATCCATGTTTTGATCACAACCTACATCATCATGGTGGTATAAAGATTGTCCTCCTCATCTTCTTGTTATTTTGATTATGAAATCATTAATTTTATTTCCTATTGTATATGTATATGATGATTATATGATGATAAAAATGTTATGTGGGGATTTGTTGTTGATAAACATGATTAAAAAGGTGAAAAACCATATGAAACAAGGTTAAAATCTTGATTAATTTACTTGGCTGTATAAAACAGTAAGGAAACATGTTATGAACTGATGAAATGGTGAAGTAGAATCTATTTACAGTAAGCTAAATGTCTTGTACACATGTGAGAGTTGTCCATGCAATGGAATCATTGTAATGAGTGAGATATGATCAAAACAAGTTTAGGGTAAAAATCTGAAGTTACTGTTTTGGACGATTTTTAGAAAATATTTAGTAGATGATTCAACAGTGTCTATAAAAGAGTTAAATATAGCACATATCATGTAGTTTATGTGATAAAAATTTGAGCTTCTATCTCCATATAGAACTCAAGATATGGCAGTTTTGGTGAAAGTGAAGTTAAAAATCAGATTTTTGAAAAATAAAGAATAATACTATTATATAAGCACTCACATTTTAATATATAAAATGTAAAATAAAAACCCACTAACTTATAAAACTTATTTATATAAATATATATAAAAGGTTAATCAAATGGATAAATTATATAAATGGTGGTGAAGTAATGTTTATAAGTAATAAAAACTATAAACATGATTTTTACGACTTTTTCGGCTATTGCCGTAAAATTAACGTTTTTGTTAAATAAAACATAGATGGTTGGACCCGTCTAATGAAAACTTTATAAAACTTATATACTGATATATAAACATGTATAACAAGTAAAAACCGATAAAACCCGAACTATAGGACATACGGACTAAATTAACGTTATTGGACTAACAATACAACAAAAATGGACTAAAACACTTATAAACTTATTATTGGGCTTAACCCATTTGGGCCCAACTTGGAAAGTATACATACTGATAATATAGTTACAAAATGGATTAAAATAAGTTAAATAACTTATAATAAGCTTATTGGGCTTAAGACACGTAAACGGGTAAAACTAGTAAACTAATATAAAAGTTATCGACATATAACACTAAAAGGAGTAAACGAGAATATGTAAACCCACTTGATCATCATATATATATAATCATCATATGTATACATAATTGATATTTTTATAAAGTCATTGGACAAACGTCTAAGACCGATTATTATTTATATAGGTTTCCGTGATTGAAGCACGTACCGTACGTCCGAATTGCCGATAACCCGCCTTCCCATATCAACGTGAGTTCATAGCCTCGCACTCTTTTAAATGTTTTATAAATGCTTTATAAACCCGCGAGGGAGATAACATGTTAGTTTTTATAAAAGTTTGGACACCATTTGTCCCGATTGCTTGTTTATTGATTTTGGACCCGAATGATTGAATGACCCGATTGTATGACCCGATAAATGATTAATGGACCCGATAGATGAAATAAAATGGATTATTAAAGTTAGGTTATGTCACAAAAAGTCCCATTAGCATGAATTGTGAACTACCGGGAGTTGGTAGACGCTTATGCATTTAATAGTACTATTTGGGGACGATCACCCCAGTTCGCGCCTTGACGGTTGATCCCCGTCGTGCCACATTGATTGGTAAGCGAATTTATGTATGAGAAGATTTCAATAGCGTGACCTTTGTGACGACACGCTACTTTAGATGGGAAAAATTGGTATCGGGTTAGCTACCCGTTGTTGGTTTAGTAAGGTAACAATGTCATGCGGCTTATAATAATCCGAATTAACAAAATAATAATAGACGCTCCGAATTACGATGTATTGCCTGACTAGCAATACAGGGTCATACTATGGATATTATGATTGTATTTTGGTTTTCATAACCATATTCATATAACGGTTTTCATTTGATTTTATACAACGTCATAAGACGTATTGTATGATGTTTTTACGACATTGGCTCGTATAATGATTTTTACGGCAAATGCCTATATTATGATTTTCGATAAGGATTTGTATAAAATGACTTTGGCTATTTTATGGCCTATCAAAACGATTTGTACAAAATGATTTTCAGTAATACTTTTATACTGATATTATATTGATGAAATTTATTAAACTCTATGAATTCACTCGGCGTTATCGCTGACCTTTTCTTTTAACATGTTTTATCTCAGGTACTTGAAGGTAATTCTCGGGAGGACGACAAGAATTCAAGGCCCGCACTTAAACAATATTTTTCCATTCAAACACTTTGTAAAAATTTTGTATGAAATGTAATGACTTGGGACCGATGTAACTTTGATATTTATGAATGGAAATGATTTATTATTAAACGACGCGATTTTTATGCGTTGTCTATGATGTGAGTAATGTGCTATCCCGTAACACCAACTAGTCTTCCGCTGTACTGAGTTGTATAAATTTGGGGGTGTTACAGTTTGGTACCAGAGCTCTCGTTATAGAGAACGAAAGATTTTTTTAAAACTAAGGTTTTGATTAAAACATTTCAAAATCTTTTAACTAAAAACATTTTTCTAAAAATGTCTAAAAATCTTTTGACTATAACGGTGCCGAAGAATTCCCGAGTTACCGACAAGGCCAAGACTGAGAAGTGTTATTTTAATATATATATAACTTGGATTATATATATATATGATGTAATTTTATTACATGATTGTTTGATGATTATTTTGATATTTATACGAGGTATTTATACGACGTAGATTGTCACAATGTACCCTAAATCCCCTAGTAAATTAATCGAAGCTATTCTCGTAGGAATTCTAGCTATCCTAGATCTAAACCAAGTTGTGGATATTTATGATCCCAACAAATTGTTGATATTCGTAGAAATGTAGATATTAGTTGATTGTGATATTGAAAAAGAATTGGCAAGATTAAATCTGATATCGATGTCATGACGATCTTTCCTTATAGAGTGGAGTTTGACAAAACGTTACCACCTAGAAAGATGTCATCTGATTCGTTGTCATCCAATTCTTAAATTTGAAATCGAAAGGGTGAATGTTGCACTTGAGGCTGTCATTGGAACCATTACCCAAAAGCCTCATGCCACTAATACCTTTCCGAGAAGTTTAGTTGAATGATCAAGTCATTTCATATTAATGACTCATTTGATAATTGTTGTTGTAAGAGCTAATAGGATTGGAAATTAAGTGTTGATTCATATTGAGATTGTATTGCCTTTACAAGGCTGAAGAATAAGATTGAAAGTATTGGAGAATGAACTAGGATATCGAACTGAGTATAAGTTGATTGAAACTTGAATGAAGTAAAATTTAACCTGTATCGAATATGAGATTGATAAGAGAAAGTTGTTAAGTTCTGTGATTGAATTATAAGGGTTTAATTGATTGCTGATTCGTGTTAAGTGTTGTTCCTAGGCCATTGTCCACTAATGAGGATGCCTAGTGTCCAAGAAATAAATTGAAGAAATCTTCTTCTGAATTGGGACCGATGGATCTTCTGGGACATGTGGAAAACCTAATGACTCTTGTAGATTAGTATTCATTGTGGTATCTTTTAAAAATAATCCCTAACTTAACTGTGACATCAGTTGGTAGGATGAGTTCTGAGAATTGTATGACATAATAACACGTAATGTGTTACGGTACAATTTAGACTTGTTTGTGATTAATGAAAAGACTACCATTGATTGCTAAATTCTACATGTATCAATGTTATCTATCCTTTATTGCTTCATCCTAATGTTCTCATTAGTGATGCAACCATTGAACAAGTACTCATCTTGATTTGAGTTACGTTGTGGATCATTCTTCGTGAGTGCCATCGAGATCGTGAACCTCATGATTATTTGGATAAGCTCATTTCCTATCATATTGTAGTAATTCTTGGTGAACAAGCTTTCATCACTCTTTTGTAGATCACACCTTGTTTTTATAAAGTTAAAACGGTATCCTTTGAGAAAATTTAATTTTCGTCACTATAAGGATTATTCATAGTGAGATTTATAAGTGATTGTTAATGAAATAAAGTTGTTTATAAAACACTTTGGAAAACCTAATTGTTTTCATAACAAGGAAAATCTTTGTAAATTTATTCTTGATTCTTATTTAAAGATTAAGCATGAAAATGTTTTTATTATAAACATGATGATAAAATTTTTGACGAACTGAGTATTGCATCGTTAATCTTGAAATTGTATATAGTTGCGCGCCTACATACAATTTGGAATGGACTATGCAAGGCTGATTAGTAGTCACCATAAAACTGATTAATAAACACTAAATTTTCTTTGAAAAGGTTGTGAAAGAATAAATTTTATGAGATCTACAAGAAGTGAAAAATAAGGACATAATGTTAGGGACACCTACATATGTGCCTGTAGCATCTATTCTTCTGAGTCGAATTTACTCATCTGTTGAAATTGTCTTATTTGACAATTGACAATTCTTTCTTGTCCAATTCTCCCGTAGTGAGATTCTTAGGAAAAGTATCTGATTATCGAGTGTTGATACCCGACTGGATGTATCGACATTCCTATCATTTCTTATGACTTGATTTCATTTGAATGACCTGGGTAACGATCCGAGGAGCTTTCGAATGCGTACTCAAATTATGAAAACATGGGATATATTCATATTCGTTAAATGTTTTCGTCTGTATCTAAGAAAGTTTAAGACTTTGTCTCTCTAAAACTAGAAAGAAAAGTGAAAATGAAAAACTAAAAATTAAAGACTAATTAACTAACACCCTCCTAATGACTATTAGGAGGGTATTTATAGGGAAGGTGGAAGGAGTGCATGTGTTGCATCTTCTTTCTTGCTTTCTTCACGTTTTCTCGACTCAACTTTTATTCTTTGTCTTTGTCGTCTCGGGATTTGAACTTGTCTTTTAATTTTCTTCTTTTATTAGACTTAAGTTCTTCGACTTCGTTTAAACTTCCGCCTTTAGACTTTTTCTTCGATAAATCTTCAGAATAGGCCTTGGACTTCCGTTCTTTTTTCACTCTTGATCTTTTCACTTCGTCTTTTCCCGTTTTCTTCGATAAAAGCCCGTGAAAACCCGTGTTTTCTTCCTTTTTCATATTTTGGTCCTAAAACACAATAAAAACACAAACCACGCATAATTCCGACTTTTACGGCATAAATCACACGTTTTGGTCTTGTTATTATTGGAAATAAGTGGTAAAAGGATAAGTGTTTTCACACTTATTAAATCCCCTACACTTGACCATTGCAATGCCCTCATGCAATGCATTAATTTTAAAGCACGGGTTACATTTTCCATCATAAATAACCCACCTTGGCCTTTATTAAATACTAAACATAAAAAGATAGAACAATTAAAGAAATTAAAAACTTACATTGGTTTTGGCAGCCATGAACGTTTATCATCCTCAAGTTTCACGTTCCCCATACCAAGCTTAAAAACGAGATCATTGTTATTATAAGTTAGCAAACTATCACGAACTCATGTGGGCCAATTACTCACTTAGACTCCCTTATTCCTAGGTGTATCTCTTATATTTTATTTTTGTCTTGAATGATCACGAGGATGCATTGTTTGACTTATTTCGATAGTTATTTAGTCCGAAAATAAGGTGAACGATTTAATCAATAGTTAGCTAAAGGACCAAATCTTTTAAAACTGCTTCTCGGGACCTCATAAAGTTCATATCTTGGCATAACTCGCTTCACGATTTGAGACCTTTCTCGGACCAATATTTGGCAGCGACTTCATACTTCGAATCTTGAGAGACGTTCTTGAAATTATGGTCTTCTCTTCATAATAGGAATTTCTTCACTTGAAGTTTTGAGAGATTCTTCATCTTTGGACCACGACTTCTTCATTTTTCTCCAATCTTTATTTTGGACTTCGATATACAACGATCCGCCTCCTTTCTCGGACTTGGATCTATTTATCCTCATACCTTGTTAGGGTCTTTTCGGATAGACTTCTCCATGACTTTTGGGGAGTATTTGCTTTTCGTCGTGTGTCTCGATCCTTCATATTGATTTTCGATAAATGATTCTTCACATCACTTTGGATCTTTAGCAACAAAATATAGCCCTCATGCCTTGTTAGGGCCTTTTCGGACTCGCCAATCTTCGCATCCCGCTTCAATAAGTTATGCCTTGGCTATGAACTCTAATCCGTACCGAGTAACTTTTAAACGATCTGGGGCTAGAAGCTAAGTAACCTTTTAAATCGTACAACCTTATTTATTGCAGATAAATTTATTAACAAGCGGAGGGAGAATAGGCTTATAATTAACTCACATAAATTCACGAAAGAGTACCGAACTTATAATTGACTCTATCATCTCTCGTTCTCCAAAGTTTAAAATCTCAAGGAATAAGACTCGTGGATGCTTAGCCTATTAAATCAAAGTTTTGGGTTTTCGAGTTGCCTATAGGGTCTTGCAAATTCTTAGACTTTTTCAAGTTTTAGAAATTGCATTTTAAAGTTCCCTTGATAAACGACTCTCTAGGATCAATTATAGGAACTTGCGAAAAGTTCTTGTTCTTAACCCGTGAGAGTTAAGACTTTCGCGTTTTATAGCTCCCTATATAAAAGCCTAGCAAAACTTGACTTAAACACGTTAAGGATACTAGCTAGAGTAAACTTAGGTAAGTAAACTCGGGTTGAGTCAAAATGTTCACGACTAAGAAAAATCTAAAACCACTTTATTGAAAAACTATTCTAGCAATGGAAAGAAAATAAACATAGCAAAGGCAAATACAACAATACAACTAGGCCAAAATAGATTAAAAATTTTGAAAAATATCGAAAAATCAAATTTTCCGGTTAAAATGAGGGCAAATTCATGGAAAAGACCACTTACTTCGATAGAAGTCCCCCCTACACTTGAGATAAACATTGTCCTCAATGTTTAAGCATGTGGGAGTAAACTCCCCTACACTTATGACATTGTGCACTTTGTTTAAATCTTGCTAAGGAAAGGACAATAAAGTGAATTCAATGTGAACATATAAAATATGAAATATTGAATCACAAGAGTTTAGGATAGAACCGGGAAGATGGGAAACACGGTATCACGGTTCGTCAAAAGTCATCAAGGTGGATTTTTGAAGCTTTAATCCCTGCACAGCACAAGAAACAAGACAACAAACATACGCGGCGCTCCCCCTACACTTATTATGAAAGCAGTAAAGGATAGATCACGGGTTGCCTCCCGAGAAGCGCTTGTTTTTTTTCACCGAGTCACGAGCCTGACTCGACCCAATTTAGTTCATGGGGAACGTGGTGAGGGATGGAATCATCTCTTGAGAGATGTCCTCACCAAAGTACAGCTTCAGACGCTGGCCATTCACCTTGAAATTGGGTCCATTCGGCTGAGAAAGCTCAATGGTCCCATAAGGAAAGACTTTGGCGACGGTGAATGGGCCAGACCAGCGGCTCTTCAACTTGCCAGAGAAGATCTTCAACCGAGAGTTAAAGAGTAAGACTTGATCACCAACGTTGAACTCTCGGTTCTTGATTTTAGCATCGTGGATAATCTTGGTCTTTTCCTTGTAGATCAATGAGTTCTCGTAAGCTTGATTCCTCAATTCTTGTAGCTCGTTGAGTTGAATCTTGCGAAAATCACCGGCTTTGTTGATGTCGAAGTTAGCCCACTTCAAGGCCCAGTACGCCTTGTGTTCCAGCTCGATTGGGAGGTGGTAGGCTTTCCCGTACACAAGACGATAAGGTGTACAACCGATCGGGGTCTTGTAAGCAGTACGGAAAGCCCACAGAGCATCATCTAACTTATCGGCCCACGCGGCGCGATGCTCTCCCACAGTACGCTCCAAAATTCGCTTTAAGCCAGGTTGGATATCTCGGCTTGCCCATTGGTTTGGGGATGATAGGCGGTGGAAAGACAGTGATTAACACCATACTTAGCCATGACTCTTGCAAATTGATCGTTGCAAAAATGAGTCCCGCGGTCACTGATAATAGCACGAGGAACGCCAAATCGAGCGAAAAGCTGCTTCAAAAAGTTCACAACCACCCTCGCATCATTCGTAGGAAGAGCCTTAGCTTCAACCCACTTAGAAACGTAGTCGACGGCGACGAGGATGTACTTGTTCCCTTTGGAGGATGGAAATGGCCCCATAAAGTCGATGCCCCATACATCAAAGATTTCACATTCATGTATGAAATTTGAGGCATCTCATCCTTATGTGTGATCTTGCCTTGGCGTTGGCAAGCATCACAATGCTTAACCATTTCGTGAGCGTCACGATAAATGGTGGGCCAGTAGAATCCAGAATCAAACACTTTCTTAGCGGTGTAGTTGGGACCAAAGTGACCACCGGTGGGTCCTTTGTGGCAAGCTTGAAGAATGTCAAAAGCTGCCGGTCCATCAACACAACGACGAATGATCAGATCAGCACATTGTTTGAATAGAAAAGGGTCATCCCAAAAGTAAGTCTTAACATCATTCAAGAACTTCTTCTTTTGTTGGGATGTTAACCCTTTGATGAGAATACCACCCGCTAAGTAGTTTGCAATGTCAGCAAACCACGGGGTGCCATCGAGATTGAGATTTATAGACATTAAGGTCTCAAGGGGGAAAGAGTCATTGATCTCTTTGTTCGGATGATCCCCTTGGTATGGATCCTCAAGTCTGCTCAGATGATCCGCGGCCAGGTTTTCGGCTCCCTTCTTGTCACGAATTTCAATGGTGAATTCTTGAAGGAGTAAAACCCAGCGAAGAAGTCTTGGCTTAGCATCATGCTTTGTCATCAAGTACTTCAACGTGGAATGGTCCGTGTATACGATGGTGGGGGATAAAACAAGATAGGGGCGAAATTTCTCAAAAGCATAGACAACAGCTAAAAGCTCTTTTTCGGTTGTCGTATAATGCAATTGAGCCCCCGTCATTGTTTTGCTAGCATAGTGGATTGGTTGGAAGTGTTTATTCACTCGTTGGCCCAAAACCGCACCAATAGCAAAGTCGCTAGCATCGCATATCAATTCAAAAGGCAGCTCCCAATTAGGGGTAACCAAGACCGGTGCCTTAGTTAGCTTATCCTTAAGAAGATTGAAGGCTTCGCGACACTCTTTAGAAAAGATAAAAGGAGTATCTTTTTCCAAGAGGTGGGTCATCGGGCGAGCGATTTTAGAGAAATCCTGAATGAATCGACGATAGAAGCCCGCATGACCCAGAAAACTTCTCACACCCTTCATGGTTGAAGGTGGAGGTAATTTGGCTATGACATCTACTTTAGCACGGTCGACTTCTAGATCGGCTTTAGAGATTTTGTGTCCTAGCACAATGCCTTCTTTTACCATAAAATGGCATTTTTCCCAATTTAGAACAAGACGAGTGTCTTCGCACCGCTTAAGCATACGTTCCAAATTGGCAAGGCAAGAAGAGAAGGAATCCCCAAAGACCGAGAAATCATCCATGAAGACTTCCATGGTTTGCTCAACCATGTCATGGAAGATAGCCAACATGCACCTTTGGAAAGTCCCGGGGGCATTGCATAAGCCAAAAGGCATTCGTTTGTAAGCAAATGTGCCATAGGGACAAGTGAATGTTGTCTTCTCTTGATCTTGGGGGTCGATGGGTATTTGGAAATAACCCGAGAAACCATCAAGAAAGCAGTAGTATTCATTACCCGCTAAACGTTCAAGCATTTGGTCCATAAAAGGTAGAGGGAAATGATCCTTTCTCGTGGCATCATTGAGTTTGCGGTAGTCTATACAAACTCTCCACCCAGTAACGAGACGGGTAGGAATCAACTCGTTGTTTGCATTGGGCACAACGGTGATTCCGCCCTTCTTAGGCACACAATGGACTGGACTAACCCATGGTGAATCCGAAATAGGGTAAATCATACCCGCATCAAGAAGTTTGATAACCTCTTTTTTGATGACATCATGGATTTTAGGATTCACCCTTCGTTGGCTTTGAATTGTGGGCTTAAAGTCGTCCTCCATGAGAATTTTATGTGTGCAAAAGTGAGGATCAATTCCGCGGATGTCGGAGATTTTCCAAGCGATAGCTCTGTTATGCTTCTTCAACACGGCAATAAGTCGGGCTTTGTCGTCCTCTTTCAGATCCTTTGCGATGATGACCGGTAGCTTCTTGTCGTCTTCTAGGAAAACATACTCAAGATGAGGAGGTAGGTCCTTAAGCTCGAGAGTAGGAGGATGCTCAATAGATGGTGAAACTAACCATGGATCATCATTAGTCACCTCTTTAGGAGAAAGAGGAGACAATGGGTCCTCATTGAGAAGTCTCTCAATAGTTCTTATATCTTCATCCCAATTGGTGGACAAATTATCATACTTAATATCGAGAGGACCCAAGCTAGCTTCGAAATCATCCAAGTCACTTTCTCCAAAAAGGAGTCAATGCTGGAGCAATTGAGGCAACGGTCTCAACATTGGGTAGAGAAGAAAGAGTACTTTTGCAAGCATCATGAAAATGTTCTTCACAAGCCTCATCGAGAACATCAATAGCATTAACACTCTCATACGAATAAGGTTGCTTAGAAATCTTACCCATGTTGAAGACAATTTTATCGTCACCAACTCTCATGATTATTTCGCCCGCGGCTACATCAATAAGAGTGCGACCGGTCCTCAGGAATGGACGTCCAACGATTAATGGAACACGGGGATCCATCTCGTAGTCAACGACGACAAAATCCGCCGGAAAGGTGAATTTATCAACGCCAACAAAGACATCTTCGGCTATCCCCACTGGATAAGCAACCGTACGGTTTGCTAATTCCAAAGTCATTTTGGTGGGGACTAGCTCGGGGAGAGATAATTGTTTCCAAACACTTAAAGGCATTAAGTTTATACTGGCACCTAGATCGGCTAAGGCCATGCAATTCTCTACTCCCAGGAAGTTGCAAGGAATCAAGAAGCGACGCGGATCACCAAGTTTGGTGGGCAATTTCCTTAAGAGCACTGCGGAGCAGTTCTCATTAAGTTGGGTCTGAGCGATGTCAAGAAGCTTTTCCTTATCAGTTAGAAGATCTTTAAACATCTTAGCGTATTTAGGCATGTGAGCGAGAGCCTCGGCAAAGGAGATGTTAAAATTCAATTGTTTAAACATTTTTAGAAAGTTTGAAACCTGAATATCATCCTTGCTCTTTTGCTTCTCTTTCCTCAACCTTGAAGGATAAGGTATATTGGATGAAGAAGAAGGCTTTAAGGGAATAGGATCACTCACAACCACGGGTGGTGGGGAAATGGGGATAGAAGGTGAAGGAGGTGGATAAAGTTGCTCTTTTTCCTTGTTCACAATCACGGGTGGTGATTGCTTTCATCTCCCCTCTTGGATTCGCAACCGTATTACTCGGAAGAGTACCCGAAGAAGAGGGTTGATTACTTTGGATGAGCGAACCAATCATATCACGAAGCTGAACCGCTTGATTATTAAAAGAGTCTCTCATGTTAGCATTAATTTCATTGCTGTGTTTGGCCATGTCATTCCTTAGCTCGGCTCGAATATCGTTCCCTTGTTTCGCCATTTAGCCCTTCAAGTTGCGGACTTGACTCTGAAGATTCGTCACCATCTCCCGATTAGTCTTCATGAATGTCTTGACGTCTGGACTCACTGCCATCGGTTGATTGAGAGGTGGAGCTTGGTAAGCTTGAGAATTTCCTTGAGGTGGGTATGGGTTTCGTTGGGATTGATATTGATTGTTTGCACGAGGTTGGGATTGGTTGTAGCTTTGTTGTTGGTTTTGGTTTGCAGGAGGGAAACCGGGAGGAGCAAGATAATTGTTGGAACGATAACTTAGCAAGCCACGGTCTCCTTGCGGGCGGGCTTGATAGCCTCCCGTGGGATAAGTGCCGTAAGCTGCGTTAACGTTTTCAGAAAAATTACCTTGGGTAGAAGGACAATCATTATAAGAATGAGGACCACCACATGTGTCACAAGAAATAGCAACGGCTTTAGCTTGTTGAAAATTGTTTGTGGCTATGGACATGAAATCCTTGTGCATACTTGCGATTTGTCGGGTAAGTTCGGATATCTCAGGATTGGAAGTAGTAGAAGAAACATTGACTCTCGAGTTAGATCTTGAGGATGCGGATGAATCCCAATTCTTGTGGTGAGTAGTCATGTTTTCAATCAACTCTCGACACTCCTCTGGTCTCCTTTTCATAAAAGTACCACCGGCGGCGGCATTGATCGTGTCACGATCACGAAAAGTGAAACCATTGTAGAAGGTGTCAATGAGAGTGACGGGGAGCATATTGTGATTTGGACAACGGTCGATCAAGTCATTGTACCGTTCCCAAGCATCGAAAAGCGATTCATCATTCTCTTGCATGAATCCACTGATTTGGTTACGAAGGCTAGTGACCATGGATGGGGGAAAGTATCGCGATAAAAAGCGTTGAGTCATGTCATTCCACGTATGAATAGAATTCTTAGGAAGACGGTCAAACCATTTTTCGGCATGGTGAGAAAGCGAGTGGGGAAAAAGTTGGAGGCGAAGGTCATCCATAGAAACACCGGAGCACTTCATGCTTTGGGTAATGGTAATGAATTTGTCGAGGTGTTTGTTGGCATCATCATCCGGAATTCCGCGAAACGGGTTAGTTTGCACTTGCTGGATCATGTGATGCTTCAACGAAAACTCCTGAGCCGTGACATTCATTGGCGCAATTGGGCCTCCGCGTCCGTTCATGGTGGGTTGACACAATTCCTCCATCGTTCGTAAATCAGGTAGGTGGACATTGTTGTTGTTGTTGTTATTATTCAAATTGGGTAGAGGTGGGTGATTATTGTTGTTATTAACACCAGCCATATCTAGATCTTCACGAGTCTCGGGCTCAGAATAATTCGAAGATCTAGTACGCATACACCTGCAGAAGAAAAATATACACAGAGAATATCTATATAATCTTTTTGGTGCAAAACCTTTTGAAAAGAATTGCTTTTTAATGATTTTTCAATGTTTTTGTATTTTTGAAGAGATTTATATTTTTTTGGATTTTTGAAAATTTTTAAAGCAAGGAAAATAACGTTCAAAGAACGGATCCCAAAATTCAATGCGTCTCTCACTAAAAACCGTTAATCGTAACGAAAAGAGCCGGCAGCGGCGCCATTTAATACTTGGTTTTTAGGCCTCGTATCAAAATTCGTAGTCCCAAGTCTTTTCGAATTGAAAACCGGTCTTAAGTGCGACTCAATCGTCTTTTGGTGAATCAAGAGAATGGTTTGGTTTTGATTATCTATTTTAATATGATAGCAAGTAATTAAAGTGTCGTTGAGTAAAATGGAAGAATAAAGATTAATACTAAAATGAGTTAAAAGAAAATGCTTGCAAATTTATTGACTAGATTAAGAAAAATACTAGATCACTTAATAAAAACTAACACTTAGAAATTATGTAAAAACAATAAACTCTAAATTGGAATATAAGTAACACTGATTGGAATAATGGGTGAAAAAGGGGTGCAATCGGAATGTGTAAATAGCCCAGATCGGAATATGAGAAATGATTAAATCGGAATACACCCAAAGATTTACCAATCGGAATAATAGGGATTAGTACTGATCGGAATACAACACAAGGGGGTCAATCGGAATGTTGCTAAAAGTCCCAATCGGAATACGAAACAAAGTACCAAATCGGAATACCACAAAACTGCTCAATCGGAATAAATGGAAAAGGGGCAATCGGAATATAAGCTAAACAACCACCCGTCGGAATATCAGGGGTGCAAAATCTGAATGTGCAAAACCCTTTTCCGATTGAACTCAATCGGAAAGAGGGGTGGGCTGGTAGGAATAGGTCAATCGGAAAGGGGGATTGTACCCTTTCCGAAATCTAAGGGATTCGGTTGAAAAGCTAAAGAATAAGCTAAAAATGATAAGCTTACCTTTAAACTAGTACGAATCAAAATCAAACCGGATCAAATAAGCACTTATCACAACTTATCCATCCTCAAACTAAACAACTTTTTAGATCAAACAATAAAAACATAAACTTTTTAAGGAAAACTTTTATAAACAAATGAGCTAATCATAAAAATAAGCCAATAAGCACAATAGTCTTAAAGCTTAATCAAATGAAAACTTATGAAATGATCAAAAGATTACCCTTTTAAGCACGAGATCAATTAGAACAACACGGATCATATGATAATCGCACCAAAATCAATCTATAATCAAAGAAAAGTAGAATGAGATTAAGGATTAAAAGCTTAAAATAGAACTTGATTAATGAGAATAAGCAATACAAAGTGTTTAATCTTGAAAGATTAAAAGAAAAAGATGAAACTTAGTGAGAGAAAGTTTAAGACTTTCTCTCTCTAAAACTAAAAAGAAAATGAAAAAGTGAAAATTAACTAAAACTATCTAACCACCCTCCTAATGACTATTAGGAGGGTATTTATAGGGAAGGTGGAAGGAGTGCATGTGTTGCATCTTCTTTCTTGCTTTCTTCACGTTTTCTCGACTAGACTTTTATTCTTTGTCTTTGTCGTCTCGGGATTTGAACTTGTCTTTTAATTTTCTTCTTCTATTAGACTTAAGTTCTTCGACTTCGTTTAAACTTCCGCCTTTAGACTTTTTCTTCGATAAATCTTCAGAATAGGCCTTGGACTTCCGTTCTTTTTGCACTCTTGATCTTTTGACTTCGTCTTTTCCCGTTTTCTTCGATAAAAGCCCGTGAAAACCCGTGTTTTCTTCCTTTTTCATATTTTGGTCCTAAAACACAATAAAAACACAAACCACGCATAATTCCGACTTTTACGGCATAAATCACACGTTTTGGTCTTGTTATTATTTGAAATAAGTGGTAAAAGGATAAGTGTTTTCACACTTATTGACTATACACCTTAGATCTATTCTCAATTATCACCAAAGCTTCCTCAACCATTTTACACAAAAAATTACCACCCGCTGCGTCATTGAGATAATCCCTTTCATGATCATTAAGTCCATTGTAAAACGTGTCAATTTGATGCAAGTCGGAAAAACCGTGATGAGGACACTCGTGTAACATTTCCTTAAACCTATTCCAAGCCATTGAAAAACTTTCATTAAGTTCTTGTGAAAATTTTGAAATCTCGTTTTTCAAATGCGTAGTCTTAGAGGGCGGAAAAAATTGGTTCACAAATTTTGAAACGAGATCCTTCCACGTCAATATAGAATTGGGTGGCTCTTTCTCTAACCAAATTTTAGCGGGCCCCGCTAAGGAATACGGAAAAAGCATCATCTTAATCGAGTCATTAGCAACATCCTTAAATTTGCAAGTGGCGGTAAGACGATTGAATTGGCGGATATGGTTGTGTGGATTGTCCTTTTCATCACCACGGAATTTGTTATTTTGGATCATCGACAACAAACCCGTTTTCACTTCAAAATTCTCCGCAAGGATAGCGGGAATCACAATAGCCTCTCCATAACCCTCAGTGGGTGCATGCAGTAACTCCATCATAGTTCGTTTCGCCAGGTTGGTTCTTCTCTTACAATGGGTTCGTCAATAGGAGACTCCTCACTAGAAAGATTAGGAGTAGGTGTTGACTCCTTTTGGTTTTTTCATTTACGTGCACGTCTTGCTTGATTACGAGTAAGCATAAACGTCACGTACAACGTGGGGGTGAGCAAAGAAGATTCTTTTTGGTGTTTTGTATTTTTCCAATTTTTTTGTGGTTTTTGATTGTTTTTACTTATTTGGATTTTTGTGATTGTATTAAGTAGACCAAAATCTACAAATCTCCTCCTTAATCAAATCTCTTGATTAAAGAAGCCTCAAGGAATGAAAACGATCACTTGAAGTGAACGCTTTCGATGACTTTAGAACGTTGGTGGAACACCAAAACGTTCAAAAGGGTTTAATCAATGAAACCAAGAAAGTATATATGATACTTAATAATACTTTGGGCGGCAAAACCCTCGATTTTCTCTCAAAATCAAATACTCACAAGCAAGCGGGGAAACGAGGCGGTGAGAAGCACTTAAGATCCTTTTTCCTTAGGGTATATTTTATAATACCCTCCTTATACCCACCTTATAGTTTGTATTTTTCAAAATCGAGCTTCACGAAAGTATTTATCTATTTTTGCCTTTTCTTTCTTTTTTGAGATTCGAATACAATGATTGGGTAATGACCTCCCAAGTCAAGGTTGTGTTTTCACACTGTTGGAGTACTTGTGAATTTATTGTTCTACGTATACAATATAGTAATAGTATTCACACAAAAAACGAAAAACCGATAATACGTATTAGTAGAGTGCTACTAATACAATAGATATTATGGCTATATATAAAAACAACAATTGCCAAATCAAAACACAACACGCCTCCCCGGCAGCGGCGCCAAAATGATAGTTGTAAAAACACGTCTTTTAGGAAAAAGAGCGTAATTAGGGTAAGCGTTAACAAGTGATTTAGGAAAACCACGAGTTATGACCCAAAGTGGGGATCGTTCTCAAGGAGGCTTGGTGTGTGTGTTAAGAAATGAATAACTTTGTGATTATATTGATTATGTGAAAAGAAAATAAAAAGGGGATAAGAAGAGAATGACGGTTACGATGACGATTTAAACTAAGACGAAAAGGTCGTACACGTAAAACCGTAAAAGCACCAAATTTAAAAATTTGCCCTAAAAATTCATAAAAAAATTGCAATAAATCCTAAATAATATAATTAGAGTTTACAAAAAATCAAAAATCACCCAAACCTTTTAATTAATTAAATAATGATTTTTTAATGCTAATTAAAGCCCTAAAAATCATTTTAATTAAAAAAATCCCAAAATGAGTTTTATCACCTTGTAAACCTCTAAAATACCCTAACTTAATTTAAAACTATTTTTGAAAATTTTAAAATTAATTAAACTATTTAAAAACAATTAAAAACAATTAAAACTTAAAGTAATTATAAAAATTAATCTAAGGAAAATAAAAATATTATAAAAGTTGTAAAATTCCTAACTTAATGTATTTAACCTAAAAATAATATAAAAACTTGAAAAATCTAAATTTTAATTTTTAATAATAAAATAATATTAAAAATCCAAAATTTATAAAAAATTCTAAAAACTTGCAAACTAGCTTAATTTAACCTAAATAAACAGAAAATGAAGTTGAAATTACAAAATACCCCTAATGGGACTAGAAATGGGCCAAAAGTCCAAACAGTCACCTTAATGGGCCAAAATAAGCCCAATACAAAAAATGTTGTCCAATTAAGCCCAAAAGCTCCTATCTGACTCAAAATTTGATTTTAAACACAACTTTTCAAAGGCCCAAAAGCTGAAAATGTGAAATAAGTTGACATATATCCAACAGCTTATTCTTAATGGGCTTTTTGGCCCATTAAGCTATAAGCTGATGCCATAAGCTCAAATTAGACACACAAGCTTCTTTTGAGTTGCTTAAGACTTCTGTAAAAGGAAATTTGAAATAAGCCAAAGGAATAAGCCTGAAAATGCAAAAAGAAATCTACAGAAAACGACAAAATAGTCGTTTTTGAGTTCTAGGCTATCCCAAGAGCTGATTCAAGTTTCTAAAGCTTTTAAATGACTTAAGTAAGCTTAATCAGCAAAAAGTTTTCAAATAAGTTCACTTAATAAGCTGAATTAAGCAAATAAGCACTTATGAAAAAGTCAAATGAGTTGGTTTTCTAGCAAAAAGTCAAAGTCAAAGTCTAATAAGCTCCAGTTCAATCAAATGGGTCAAATAATGAATATTGATCACAAAAACTAAGTTGTTGCAGGTCTGGATAAGCCAAAATGGCTTATTGATAAGCTAACTAAAAAATTTCACTAGCAGGGGCTAGTTTTGGGTGTTGAGCAGTTGAAACTTTTTCCACTGCTTGACTTCTTGACTTTTTTGTCTTTAGTGACTTTTTTGGAGATTCAAGTTACACAAAGGCACCCAAATGATCAGTGGATCAAGAGGAGTCAAATACAACAAATAAATCACAATCAACAACAGCCATTGGTACAGTTAATTCAATTAAGCACCAGATCACTTACAGTCATGAACAAATAAGCAGTTGAGGTTCAATAAGCACTTATAGCATAATTCAGCCAACCAAACTTAACCAAATGCATACACAAGCAATAATAAACTTAAATAAGCAAGTCTAAACAGGTTTCATGCACTGATTCAAAGTATTGAGCAAGATTCAAGCACTTAAAGTTACTATTGAATAGTAAACATGCAGTTAAGAACACTTGCTGATGCAATTGACCACCAAGCCAAGTTCAAACACCCAAATCTCTAAGATATGTTATGATAACTTTAATTTAACAGCTTATATCCCTAAACATGCATATACTCTAAGTATTCCCAAAATTTTAGGTCAAAAAATAGTCAAACTCAAGTAGTTATTGCACAATCTTTGATTCAAGGGTTTAAACCCAAAAACTTGCAGCAATATGCACTCAAACAAGTATATAGCATATACAAAGCAAATACACAAACTTCCAACCACACAATATCAAGTTATGATCTCAAACAGGTAATCCCAAACACCCTTTTAACTTTTCAAATCAAGATTTTTCAAATCAAAAGTGTTATCTAAGACCACTCAAGCCCAGATTAGCACAATAACAGATATATTAAGCAGATTTAAGCAAGATTAGACCATAAAATCAGCAAGAACACAAGTAGCACTCAGATATCACCAAAAATCCAAATTTATTCAGATTTTGAGATTAAGGATGCAAACCTCATGGATGTACATCCACACCCACGAATTTTGAGCTTATGTACTAGCAAGAACAAGTACAAGCTTCCACAACAAAGCCTGCTAAGATTCAACAAGGTTAGAAGCAAAATAGTAAAATCAGAAAAGTGAAAAAGCCTTGATTAATGCAACTCTTTTATCCCACACTTGATTATACCCAAGTTATAGGTTTCACCACACCTTGATAACTCAATATCAGGATGCTATGATCAGCTTTATAGCCCAAGAATTCCAAAGTGTACCAAGAACTTAGCAAAATATCAAGCTTGAAGGAAAATCTGCAAACTTTTGCACACTCCTTGAAAACAGGTTTTAAGGTTTAAGATTAGCAAACTAAGAACAATAATAAGCAGTAAACAACAATGGCACTTGAGTTTTCTTCAAAGATTCAAACACATTTCATTAAACTGAATATGGATCTACAGAATTTTGAACAAAGGAAAATTCAAGAGCAAACTGAAATGTAATGAGTCCTATGCCTTATATAGGCTACAATGAACTAGTTAAGAGCTAAAAAACATAAACCTAATTGCTGTGAAGTCCCAAAAATGCCCCTTTTCTTGTTTTGAACTTTGAAGATCATGTGACTCTTTCTTGTTTGTTTGTGGAGCTGGCATGGTGGAAAGTTGATCAAAGGGTGTATATCAAGCTTAGAATCCAAGCTTTGTTGTGGGACGTTGGACGACTGTCCAAAATTTGGCAGTATGCACAAAGGTGAAAAGCAGGGAATCTTGTGTGGGGTGTGGGGTAAAGTGGCAAGCTATTTGAAAGTTGGGATATGTTTAGTGTCACCCTAATTACTAATCTGGAAGAGATTAGGGTTTAATTGTTACACAATTAAGAAAACCCAAATCGTGTGATGAACATGAAGAACATGTTTTCGATCTGTTTTGTTTTTAAATAGGTGTTAAGGCGCCAATTAGTTAACTAATTAAATAAATTAGTTAAACCTGGTGAGTGGAGTATGAGGTGGATGAATGGGAGGTTCTCATTGGTGGAGAAGGTGAGTGGGGCACGTGTCACCCCCTCACAAGTTAAGGTAAGTATCTTTGTCTGCCCATTTTGGCCCCCTATTCTTATTTCATTGTCACTTTGTAAATAAAAACTCAAAACCCGTATTCCTTTGTATTACAAGTTTCCAGCTTCACACTTTTGCCCCAAAAAGTTTTGTAAAAGGATTTCAGGGGTATTTCTTGCCATTTCTTGATTCTTGAAGGACCGATTTGGTATTTTCTTCAAGGATAATGGTCTTGACTTGTATGATTTACATTTTAGAGGACTGAAAATGACAAGTCTTCATTTTTGAGGGACCATTCTTGCCAAGTCTTCAAAGTCAAGGGTCCTTTTGGTAATTTTGATATTTTCAAAGGACCAAATTTGTAATTCTTATAGCTTGGAGTCCTTCTTGGTATGTTTGACTTTGAGGAGGATTAATATTGACATTTTAGTTTTGATGAGGGACTAAAATTGCCAATTCTTCAAAGTGGAGGACCCTTTTTGCAATATTGACAACTTTAGGGACCAATCTTGTAATTATGAGGATACAAGGGTATAAAGTGTCAATTCTTCAATATTGGAGGACCCTTCTTCATAAATCTTCAAATCTTCAAGGGTTTGTCTTGGGAAATTCTTCATTAGGGCTTGGTTCAATGTGCGGCTTCGTTTCCCGTGTTCGTTTTTGTAGGATTCTTGTGATCTTTTGTCATTTTCTCAATATCCGTACCTAAAATACACAAGCAACAAACACAAGCATATATTGGGGTATTTTCATGATATTTTATGCATTTTAAGCCCTTTTTGGACGATGAGACTATGTATAAAAGCAGTCTCATCAAGAAGATTGTTGGAAAGTATGTTGGAACAACAATTAGAAATCGCAGAAGAGTCTGTTGGTGCTTTGGAGTTGATTAGAATGGTTAAACAACAAATCAAGGATTTGGAGCAAGAGGAAGAAGCTGAGAAAGAGACATAAGTGTTTGAATTTCAGTTACACTTCACATATGGTTCTCAGTTCACCATGTCTAACACACATAAGAACTGGCTAGTCCATAAGCAAACGGTTTGTGGTAAAGACTTCTCAAATCCGTTGAAAGCTGGTAGTTTGATAAAAACTATATGGTTCTAACTCACCTTGTTTCGAGACAAAGATTTAGCTAGTCCTAGACAAATGGTACTAGGTAAAGACTTAATCAAATCCGTTGATGGTTGACAATTTACCAAAAATTGTAGGGTTATCAGTACACCTTATTCTTTATGAATAAAGTATTGGCTATTCCAGAGGGTACAGCTAACTGGTAAAGAATATATCAAATCCGTTGATAGCTGATGATTTGCTAAAAATCATGAAGCCAATACAGATTGGTTATTGTTGTTAACTGTTTTATTTCAGGTATGAAGATTGCAAGCAAAGACGTATTAAAGAAAAAGATACTTAGAAAGTTTTGTCTCATCAAATCAAGACTAAAGTTCAGGATTCAGAGTTCATAGATTTAACTCAAGAAGACAATTATTGTTGCTGCAAAGACAAATGAATGTTTATAAGACACCAGAAGATCATAGTTTGAAGACAAAGATGATGTTTATGATGCAAGAAGGTTATCTTATCAGAAGAAGATCTACATTGAAGTGTTTGGCTACATTCAGTTGGATACAAATACAAATTACCAAGTTCAATCCAAGGATGAAGAAAAGGCTGAAGAGATGTATTCTAAATACATTCAGTACAAAGAGAAATAAGAAGACAACAAGTTATCATTCTTGTTTAGGGGAGTATTGTTGGGAATTATTTGTTAAGTGTCAAGTACCATTAGTGTTATTGAAGTACTGTTAGTTATCTTTCAAGTACCGCTAGTGTTAACGCGGTACATAGTAAGTACTGATACTTGTAAAGTAAGTACTGCTTAATTTATTAGGACGAATATATCTTTGTATAAGATATGTCATAGTTATAGTTAGAGTATATCTTATGTGATATACTTAAATAGTTAGAATATTGATAATATATCGTCTGTGATATAGTTATCTTTATAGAATATTCTAAGGTTTATAGGGTTCCTTACTCTATAAAAGGAATATAGGTACGATGTCATTCATGTACCTCATTCAAGTCGATTAATATGAGAATTGAATAGTTAAAAGTATTTTTGTTCTTCTGTGCTTTATAAGTTAGATTCCGCATAACTTATTTAGCTTGAGTAAGAGTTCTCAAAGTGTTTTAGTTTGATTACAAACTACTATACTAGTTCTTAACAGAATATAGATCCAATCAAAGAGATCAACACATTCTATACAAAGTATTACTCCTATAATACTCCACAAAGTATTATATCATAAGGAACAAACATAAATTAGTATTACCAAAATATGAAAACTATCAGGAAATATGCCGATGCGTAAGTCGAATACACGTCAAGGAGAAATTTATGTTGGAGAAATTGTACAAAGATAGATCTAAAAGTTCTAGTCCATTGGTTTGCAACTAAGTTGCTAAGAAGCTATTTTAAATTTACAAAGTATGATATAAAAACAAATACTAAAGGAAGAACTCGGATTATGTCATATTTTAAATTAAAGGGGTTATCGCATGTCACAAAGCTTGAGAACCCTAGATGTGAATTGTGGTCACTTCTTAGAAATCCTAATAGTGCGTGTCGAACATAAAAAGTCTACAGAATGATTATGAATAAACGACAGATAAAAACAAAATGAACAAATTTTGTGAAGAAATTCTTGTGATGGAATTGACTAGTTGAATGGATTAAACAAATTGAACAGTTTTAGGATAAAAACAAATTGACTGAAGTGTTTGAGATGTAATAAAGCATGATCAAAGCTTTCGAAAATTCTATGATAGAATTGAGTGACTGATGTGGAATATGAAATAATTTATTTTTATGAAGATCAAGTGACTCGACATCCTTCATGTCACCACCAACAAAAATCTGGTTATGTGATCGTACTTTATAATTTTTTATTTAATGTTTTTCCAGTTACTTTTAAAAGTTATCATTTATATCTTGTGAAGCTTATACTTTAGAAATTATTTTTATCCTACAATATTTTTATATATGTCGGAGAAAAGTTAATCAAATTTTTTATTCAAAAAGGAGTTTTATAAAATATTTTTGGAAAACATTATAAAAAATTACTTTGAAAGAACCATCACCGAGAACTTTATTAGTAAGAATGTCAGAAATTTTGATAAAATGTTATGGTAAAATCAGTAAAGGTATTACTGATAAAAACGCCACGATTGATAATGAAATATTTTGGTATAGATTATCATACAAATTTTTGGAAAAATCTGGCTTGACGATCAACTTAATGTATGAAACACTGCGACTAATGTTGAAACATTTTTAATAAGGGCTACCATGTAAAGTTTTGGAAAAATCTAGTTTTACGAATAACTTGATGTGGAGGACGCAAAGTATTGATAAACTGGACGAGAACTAGTACAAATAAGTATGCAAATTATTTTGTTGATTATTAAAAGTAAGAAATGGTAACTGTTGTTCCTTATTTATTCACTTCACCATGGTTGATTATATGATTAAACAAGAAATAAAGATAGAAGAATAGATGGATTCTAGAGAGAGAAAGTAGTTAGAGAAAGTAGAGAGAATGAGATGTTTAACTTGTGAAATTAGACTAAGAGAAATTATGAGATCATCTACCCTCCTAACATGCTAGGAGGGTACTTATATAGTCCACCCACATGCGGGCTCTCTAATGGACTATATATTTTTGGGTCGGGCTTGAATAAATGCTTAGTACCTTGAAAGAGGCCTTTTAAGCTAACCATCAAGCCCGTAATGTCACGACTATTTTAAGTAACTATTAGAACGTTCTAATTAAAATTACAATATAAAGCTATGACCGAACATTCTTGTTTGACTCAATATTTTGAGGCTAACAATCTCCCCCAATGTGAGGTCATTACTCTTCGATATATGGAGTTCAAAAGAGATTATGAATTTCGTCATAAATGAGTCTTGAACGTGTAATAGTCGTCTTGTTCCTTCATGCTGTGATCTTTGAGCCTTTGTCATTGTCTTTCGACTTTGTCTTTAAACTTGAGATCTTCAAATTATCCTTTACTTGTCCTTGCCGTCTTGCGATCTTGTGTCTTTATTCTCATACTCATACTTTGCACAATCTTGAAAGCTTGCTAACAATCTCCTTTTAAAAAAATGTCATTAATCATCAAAGTTGTGGAAGTCTTTCGCTTTCTTGATTGTTGAATGTCTTTGGGCATGAGTATGTGATTTTGAATCTTTGACTTTGTTGAGTACACCGTAACGTCACCTTCTCAAGACAAAACATAGACACGGACTGAATGGCTTTGACATTAGTCCTTAATCGGTAGCGTTTTACCTCCCGTCGGTGAAGACCGTTACACGATATTAAATATCGTACCTGTGATTAGGTAGATTTAATTAAAAATCTCCTTGACAGGGTTTCGCGGCTGTACTAGCCGTTCTCTTTACTCGACCGTCTCAAAGTAAGACTGTGAACATAAAGAGTGAATCAATTGGATAAATATCCGCTTGATTAAAATCGTCAATTCAAATTCCTGGAACAAGTTTGATTCCTTAAGAATCTTACCATTGTTGCTTTCCAGTTGACACAAGCTTGATTCATAAGACTCTCGCAAGTTACCTACTGTAGCGCTGTTTGATGTTGACGCTAGAAGGATTTCCATTCGTCACTGTGAGTATTAATAACTATCACTCTGAATGTTCTGGCAAGACCATAAAGATATTACGTAGAAGCCTGAAACGAGTTTGAATCGATAAAGAATCAAACCACTGTTGCTTTTCAGTTTTACATATGTTCAATTCATAAAGAATCTTACACATGACCTACCGTAGTGCTGTTTGTTGTTAACAGTAGAAGGATTTCCACTCATCATTGTGAATACTAAGTAGTATCACTCTGAGTTTTCTAGCAATATCGCAAGGATATAGCGTAGGACACTCTTGATCGTCATCCATGTGTCCTAACGAGATTTGATTGATCTCTTGGCTCTAGACTCGATTTGTGTACTTTTAGTAGTCGGGGGCTGGAGCAGACGCCACCTATTCAATATCAACTTGAGTGAGAAAGTCAATAGAAATCATGTTGATCTCCGTGACAATAAAACAAACTTCTTTTGATAGAAGAATGAGTTAGCTGGGGAAGGGTTGTGCATTACATCACTGGGTCCATGATGCGTTGTCTTCATGATGTGTTGACCCGGTTTCTGCCTAAGTTGTATGGAGGGCTTCTTTCTTTACACCCTTTATCCTTACATTTCTTTTTCATTCTTTAACCCCTTCAATGCTTACCAAGACATCATTACTAACACCTTGTTGTGATTGTTCCAGTGCTAGCATAAGTACTTAGTCGGTATTCAACTTCGTTCACATTCTACTCCATCTTTCCTAAGGAATTCTAATAATCTATTGGATTATCCCTGGGAAGATCCCTCCGGTTCTGGTTGGATCATAGGACTTAAACCTAACCACCCTTTTGACACCAATAACGTCGTGAATTAAAGATGTTGTGGGTTTTTGATCGTAACCATGAGTGCTTGAGTCATTAGATCACATTTTAATCACATTTTCTCCCCCTATCTCTAATATATAAAATCGTTTGATATTAGAGATACCAAGTTTGATTAAAGTATATTGTGAAAAATAGTCTTGAAAACTTTCGGGAGAAAGATGTGTCAAACTTAGCATGAATTTTGGAACTCTCCCCCTCAAAAATTGATCCAATTGAATTGTCATTACGAGGATATGATCCATATTAAACTTTTGAGGATAGGAGTTATTGAACACACAATTTTTGAAAGATTTTGAATATCATTGAGAAATTCTTGAAAAAATTGTGTTCAATGCTTTTTGAAAAATCACTTCTTTTTGGCGAAAAGGATTTTCTAAAGTATAAACTTGAGTTCATAGACTTTGAATGTCTTGACGAATCCACTCAAGTGTAAGAAGATTTAACTTCTTTTGCTAAGGGTAAAGGCACTAAAACGTACACTTCCTCGTGAATATACATCCGGGTTACAATCTGAAAGTGATTACAAACCATTGTGTTGAGCTCAAAACGTTGAATGATTTGTGACAAGCTCAACCCAAGATAGATTGCACTACCCGTTGTTGGAAATATTGTCCAAAAGAGACAATTTCCTTTATAAAAGATAGAAATGACATGTTTTGAAAAATATTTACAACTTTCGTTCGAGCTTTATGTACACACCCATGTCTTTATTGAGTGACATTTCTAGGTACGTCCATATTATCGATACTGAAAGACATGTCGAGAAGAATGTTTTTGGTATTTTGAAATATTTTTTAATTTTGTATTTTGTTTTTTCATTAATATTTACAAGTAGATGTTTGATAGATGAATCAAGCAGGCTTCTTTGCCAGAATCTCCAGTTCTGCTGGAGTCGAACATCTCATACCAATTTGCCTAACTAGATACGTAAACCTCTCTTTCGAAAGAGCTTTTGTAAACAAGTCAGCTAATTGGTAATCAGTTCCAACAAAGTATAATTCAACAATACCCTTTTCAACTTGTTCCTTAATGAAGTGATATCTGACATCAATGTGCTTCGTGCGGGAATGTTGTACCGGATTACAGGAGATGGCTATGGCAGACTTTGAGTCACAGTACATAGGTACTTTATCAAAGTGGAAGCCATAATCTGTGAGTGATGAGACTGCTTTTATACATAGTCTCATCGTCCAAAAAGGGCTTAAAATGCATAAAATATCATGAAAATACCCCAATATATTCTTGTGTTTGTTGCTTGTGTATTTTAGGTATGGATATTGAGAAAATGACAAAAGATCACAAGAATCATGCAAAAACGAACACGGGAAACGAAGCCGCACAGTGAACCAAGCCCTAATGAAGAATTTCCCAAGACAAACCCTTGAAGATTTGAAGATTTATGAATAAGGGTCCTCCAATATTGAAGAGTTCACACTTTATACCCTTGTATCCTCATAATTACAAGATTGGTCCCTAAAGTTGTCAATATTTCAAAAAGGGCCCTCCACTTTGAAGAATTGGCAATTTTAGTCCCTCATCAAAACTAAAATGTCAATATTAATCCTCCTCAAAGTCAAACATACCAAGAAGGACTCCAAGTTACAAGAATTACAAATTTGGTCCTTTGAAAATGTCAAAATTACCAAAAGGACCCTTGACTTTGAAGACTTGGCAAGAATGGTCCCTCAAAAATGAAGACTTGTCATTTTCAGTCCTCAAAAATGTCAATCATACAAGTCAAGACCATTATCCTTGAAGAAAATACCAAATCAGTCCTTCAAGAATCAAGAAATGGCAAGAAATACCCCTGAAATCCTTTTACAAAACTTTTTGGGGCAAAAGTGTGAAGTTGGAAACTTGCAATACAAAGGAAAACGGGTTTTGAGTGTTTATTTACAAAGTGACAAAGAAAGAAGAATAGGGGGCCAAAATGGGCAGACAAAGATACTTACATTAACCTATGAGGGGGTGACACGTGCCCCACTCACTTTCTCCACCAATGAGAACCTCCCATTCATCCACCTCATACTCCACTCACCAGGTTTAATTAATTTATTTAATTACTTAACTAATTGGTGCCTTAACACCTATTTAAAAAACAAAACAGATCAAAAACATGTTCTTCATGTTCATCACACGATTTGGGTTTTCTTAATTGTGTAAAAATTAAACCCTAATCTCTTCCAGATTAGTGATTAGGGTGACACTAAATATATCCCAACTTTCAAACAGCTTGCCACTTTACCCCACACCCGACACAAGATTCCCTGCTTTTCACCTTTGTGCATACTACCAAATTTTGGACAGTCATCCAACGTCCCACAACAAAGATTGGATTTTAAGCTTGATATACACCCTTTGATCAACTTTCTACCATGCCAGCTCCACAAACAAACAAGAAAGAGTCACATGATCTTTAAAGTTCAAAACAAGACAAGGGGCATTTATGGGGCTTCACATCAATTATGGTTACGTTTTTTAGCTCTTAACTAGTTCATTGTAGCCTATATAAGGCATAAGACTCATTACATTTCAATTTCTCTTGAATTTTCCTTTGTTCAAAATTTTGTAAATCCATATTCAGTTTAATGAAATGTGTTTGAATCTTTGAAGAAAACTCAAGTGCCATTGTTGTTTACTGCTTATAATTGCTCTTAGTTTGTTAATCTTGAATCTCAAAACCTGTTTTTAAGGAGTGTGCAAAAGTTTCCACATTTTCCTTCAAGCTTGATATTTTGCTAAGTTCTTGGTACACCTTGGAATTCTTGGGCTATAAAGCTGATCATAGCATCCTGATATTGAGTTATCAAGGTGTGGTGAAGCCTATAACTTAGGGATAATCAAGTGTGGGATACAAGAGTTGCATTAATCAAGGAATTTTCACTTTTCTGATTTTACTATTTTCCTGCTAACCTTGTTGAATCTTAGTAGGCTTTGTTGTGGAAGCTTGTACTTGTTCTTGCTAGTACATAAGCTCAAAATTCATGGGTGTGGATGTACATCAATGAGGTTTGCATACTTAATCCCAAAATCTGTTAAAATCTTGATTTTTAGTGATATTTGTGTGTGACTTGTGTTCTTGCTACTTTTGTGGCTTAATCTTGTTCTAATCTGTTTATCTCATCTGTTGTTGTGTTGATTTGGGCTTGGGTAACCTTGGAATGCATTTTTGATATGAAAATCTTGATTTGAAAAGTTAAAAGAGTGTTTGGGATTACTTGTCTTGAATCATATTGTGTTATTTTGTGGTTGGAAGTTTGTGTATTTGCTTTGTATCTGTTTAATACTTGGTTGAGTGCATATTGCTGCAAGTTTTTGGGTTTGAAACCTTGAATCATACATTGTGCTATATCTTGTTGAGTTTGACTGTTTTTGACCTAAGATTTTGGTAAAATCTAGAATTTATGCATGCTTAGGGTTAAAAGTTGCTAAAACATCATAAATATAACATATGTGATAGATCTAAGTGATTGAATCTGGCTTGTTGGTCATGTGCATCAGCAAAAGTAAAAACTGCATGTTTAGTGTTCATCAGTAACTTTAAGTGCTTGAATCTTGCTTAATACTTTGAATCAGTACATGAAACCTGTTTAGACTTGCTTATTTAAGTTTAATATTGCTTGTATATGCATTTGGTTAAGTTTGGATGGCTGAATTGTGCTATAAGTGCTTATTGAACCTCAACTGCTTATGTGTTCATGTCTGGTGTATATCTGGTGATGTTTTGATTAAACTGTACTAATTGGCTGATTGTGATTGTGATTTCTTGATTGTTATTGACTCTTCTTGATCCACTGATCATTTGGATGCCTTTTTGTAACTTGAATCTCCAAAAAAGTCACTAAAGACAAAAAAGTCAAGAAGTCAAGCAGTGGAAAAAGTTTCCACTGCTCAACACCCAAAACTAGCCCCTGCTAGTGCAATTTTTCAGTTAGCTTATCAATAAACAATTTTGGCTTATCCAGACCTGCTACAACTTATTTTTTGTGATAGATCTTCATTATTTGACCCATTTGTTTGAACTAGAGCTTATTAGACTTTGACTTTGACTTTTTGCTAGAAAACCAACTCATTTGACTTTCTCATAAGTGCTTATTTGCTTATTCCAGCTTATTGAGTGAAGTTATTTGAAAACTTTTTGTTAATTAAGCTTAGTTAAGTCATTTAAAAGCTTTTGCAATTTGAATCAGCTCTTGGGATAGCCTAGAACTCAAAAACGACTATTTTGTCGTTTTCTGTAGATTGCTTATTGCATTTTAAGGCTTATTCCTTTGGCTTATTTCAAATTTCTTTTTACAGAAGTCTTAAGCAACTCAAAAGAAGCTTGTGTGTCTAATTTGAGCTTATGGCATTATCTTATAGCTTAATGGGCCAAAAAGCCCATTAAGAATAAGCTGTTTGGTATAAGCCAGCTTATTTCATATTTTTAGCTTTTGGTCCTTTAAAAAGTTGTGTTTAAAATCAAATTTTGAGTCAGATAGGAGCTTTTGGGCTTAATTGGACAACATTTTTCTTATTGGGCCTATTTGAGCCCATTAAGGGGTCTGTTTGGACTTTTGGACCATTTGGAGGCCCATTAGGGGCATTTTTGTAATTTCAAGTTCATTTTCTATTTATTTAGGTTAAACTAAGCTAGTTTGCAAGTTTTTAGAATCTCTTATAAATTTTGAATTTTTAATATTATTTTATTATTATTTTATTATAAAAAATTAAAATTTTGATTTTTCAAGTTTTTATATTTTTCTTAGGTTTAATACATTAAGTTAGGAATTTTACAACTTTTAGAATATTTTTATTGTTCTTAGATTAATTTTTATAATTATTTTAAATTTGAATAGTTTTTAATTGTTTTTAAATAGTTTTAATTAGTTTTAAAATTTTCAAAAATAGTTTTAAATTAAGTTAGGTCATTTTAGAGGTTTACAAAGTGATAAAACTCATTTTGGGCTTTTTGTTAATTAAATTAATTTTTAGGGCTTTAATTAGCGTTAAAAATCATTATTTAATTAAATAAAAGGTTTGAGTGATTTTTGATTTTTTGTAAACTCTAATTATATTAATTAGGATTTATTGCAATTTTTTTATGAATTTTTAGGGCAAATTTTTAAATTTGGTGCTTTTACGGTTTTACGTGTACGACCTTTTCGTCTTAGTTTAAATCGTCATCGTAACCGTCATTCTCTTCTTATCCCCTTTCTATTTTCTTTTCTCATAATCATATAATCACATAATTAATCATCTCTCTACACAACACACCAAGCCTCCTTGAGAACGATCCCCACTTTGGGTCATAACTTGTGATTTTCCTAAGTCACTTGTTAACGCTTGCCCTAATTACGCTCTGTTTTCCTAAACAAGGTTGTAAAATACAACTATCAGTGAGTTGTGTTCTCATCTAATGAACTTGAGCACAACACGCAGATAGAGACACATACGCCGCTTCGGCTGATGACAGTGACGTGCAATCCTGCTTCTTGGAAGACCATCCCACAAGCTTATCATGACCTAGAAATTGTGCACCACCAGAAGTACTTTTTCAGTTCTCTCTTGAATTTTCCTTTGTTCAAAATTCTATAAATCCATATTCAGTTTAATGAAATGTGTTTGAATCTTTGAAGAAAACTCAAGTGCCATTGTTGTCTGCTTATTATTGCTCTTAGTTTGTTAATCTTGAATCTCAAAACCTGTTTTTAAGGAGTGTGCAAAAGTTTGCACATTTTCCTTCAAGCTTGATATTTTGCTAAGTTCTTGGTACACCTTGGAATTCTTTGGCTATAAAGCTGATCATAGCATCCTGATATTGAGTTATCAAGGTGTGGTGAAGCCTATAACTTGGGGATAATCAAGTGTGGGATACAAGAGTTGCATTAATCAAGGCTTTTTCACTATTATGATTTTACTATTTTGCTTCTAACCTTGTTGAAATAGCAGGCTTTGTTGTGGAAGCTTAATATAAGAATTTTGGTCAATTCTTTTTTAGATCTATTTATCGTTCCACAAATCGACTCGAAATTGATATCCAATTAAACGTAAGATTACTTGTTTTTGGTGACTAAAACTTTTTGGTATTTTTAAAACTAATTAAAAACTATTTGGTTAAAAGCTAATTAATTAACTATTAAAACTATTTTTAGATAAATGTGAAAAAACTAATTATAAAATAAAACTTAAACTTAAATTTAAATCTAATTAATTTTAAACTAAAAACTTTAAATGAAATCTATTTTCTTAAATAAAACTAAATTGAAAACTAATTTAAAATTATTAACGTAATTAAAATAAAATATTTTTTTTATCTTTTTTTATAAAAACTGAATAAAAGAAAATTTATAAAAACTTTTTATATAAAGTTACTTAAACTAAAAACTTGTATAAAACTTTTTAATCAAAATTTAAACTACAAAACTTAATTAAAATCTATTTAATTAAAACTGCCAGATCTAGAATACCCTATATTAATTAAAAAGCTGGTTAAGAAACACAAAACAGGTACTAGCTGAGTTGGTTATGGCGTTTGATAGTTAAGCGTGAGGTCACGCGTTCGAGTCCCAAGGGGGACGTTTTTGCTAAAATTATTTTTTTGGACTATTAAACATACAGGTCAAAAGGACCTGTTGCTTTGCACAGTAATCTATATCAGCAACAAATAACCAAATAAGCAAATAAATAACGACCCAAATAAGCTATTAAGAAGATATGTCAAAAGGAGATAAGTAAATAAGCTAAAATAATAATAAGCAAAACAAAATAACCCAAATAATCCTAACTACTAAAAACAGGAAACAAGCTATATCAAATAAGCCAAACTTAAATAAGCTACTAAAACAGATTATACAAAAAATAAACTAAAGCAAATCCAAACAGTAAGCGCCCAAATAAGCAGAATTAAATAAGCAGTTTAAAGCTAACCGAGAAAATAAGCAGATATATTAAACTGAAATTAAAGAAAAACAATAAGCAGATCCAACGAACTCTATTCCAAACACAAGCAGATTAAACAGCTTCAATACCCAAACAGTAACAAAATAAGCAGATTCAAACAAACTTATAAACTAATAAGCAGATTAAACAGATATAAGCAGAAATAAGCACCTCATAGACAAATCCAAAACCAACTTAAACAAATCAGATCTAACAAGAAAGCTAAATAAAACCAACAAACATAAGCAGATCCTAACAACTCAAAACACAAACAGATGAAACAAAATTAAACTAAATAATAAACTTAACAAAAAATTATTAAAAAAAGATTAGAACCTTGTGGAGAAACCGTTGGGACGTAGGTGGGCGCTGAACCCCCTATGAACCGAATCGAACAAACATACCACCGTTTTACCCAATCACCATCAACACCATATCATCCGAACATGAACAGTGAACCAAAATGAACCAATATTTTTTATAATTTCCCAGTAGGGGAAATTATTCCTACCTTTTTAATTCAATAATTATTTAATCAAAGCAGATTTAGGATAAAATGCAATAATGATTAACAAGACAATATTAAACCAAAAATTGAAATTTCATTAATATTTAAAACTTTTTACAATACTTGAAAAAAAAATAATTACATTAAACCTAAAATCTATTTTTCAAAAAATAAAAATTAAACTAAAAAGAAAGGCACTCAAATTACACAAATGAGGGGGTTTTTATAGCCAACCCCCAAGGCTTCTTCATGAATATTCGAGAGTAAGCAATCCAATCAGAGCCGTTAAATCCATCATTTCTTCTTTCTCTCTCTTCTCTTCTTGATCTTGCGGTTGAAAATGCATCAAAGATCACACGGATCACCAGGGTGGCGTGATTTGTGTTTGTAGTGCTTGTTCTATGATGAGGTGGAGGATCTTTATTGGTGGATTGGTGTTGTGGTGTTGTCACAGCCAATCAAAGGAAAGGGATCTGCCACAATAGATGAGGACCACCACTTAGATCAACCGAAAAACTTGGGGATTTAATCCCCAAGTGTGTGAATCACACACTTAAGTAAAAACCACAAATTTTTACTGATTAATTTGTGATCTATGGTTTTTTTGGTGGTAACAGTAAAATAGAGGGGATGCGTTTGTTTAGGGTTGAGGTGAGAGAGAGAGTATGTGTTCTTGTTTGTAACGAAAGAAGTGAGGGGTGGGTAAAAATAATTTCGTTTTATTAAAACGAGTGAGTGGGTAAGTAAATGGTTATTTAATACGTGTGAGGGTAAAGGGTGAATGAGAGTTGACCAGGTTTTGTAAACGTGTGTGAGTTGTTGACTGAAACTTTGACCACAAGTGAATAAACATTCCGTTTCTTACTTTGTAACTGGGCTTGGGCTTTGAGTCCATTTGCTTAAATTCCATCTCATTTGTTTAAGGTTTTGGGCCTTAACGGGCTTTTGATTGATAAGTAACTATTTATTAAATCCACTAATGGGCTTTTGGGCCCAATACCCAAATGTGGGACCCACAAAGCTCAAATGTCTTCAAAAAGATTAAATCCGATAAATCGAGCTCGATTTCGGCTTCCTTGATCATTTCTTCAAAACCGTGTTGAATTTGCTGGTTTTCGTGATCTTTGGCATACTTTTGGTCTTTTGACTTTGTCTTCGTCTCTTTTTGGACTTTTCTTCAACATTTGACCGTGAAATCCCGTGTTTTCTTTCCTTTTGATCATTTGTACCTATTTCACACAAAAACACAAAACCACGCGTAATTCCGACTTTTACGATATTAAACACATGATTAGGTCTTGTTTTTCCTTGATTTTAGTGGCAAAAGGATAAGTGTTTACACACTTATTAAATCTCCTACACTTGACCATTGCAATGACCCCATGCAATGGATAGTTTTAAAGTATTAAGTTACATTTTTCTCATAATTAATCCATTTCGGCCTTTATTACTATTACTACTACTACTACGATGAAAAGATAAAAATTTAAAAGGAGACAAAAGTTATAATGTTTTATTAACTTGGAAATTATTTGATGGAAGAAACTTGTTAAAGAAATCTAAGACTTTAATTAGGGCTTTTGTGTCATGAATATTAATCACCCTCAAGTTTCACGTTCCCCATACCAAGCTTAAAAACGAGATCATTGTTTACCATAAGTTCTTAAGTTAAAACCACTTATATAAGACAACTGTGTAATACTCTTTCCCCAAGTCCTAGGTTGTATCTTTAGATTTTATTGATTGTCATTCATCCGTAGGCTCATTTGACTTATTTGATAATTATTAGTCAAACGGTGCAAATCCGACACTCAAAACCTAACCTCGTCCTCAAAAACGTTGTCACTAAAGTAAGCCCACATCAAGGATGATTTAACACGATTTGGGGAATAAATTTTCGGACCCAAAATTTGGCCAATAGTACTACTTATTATTTATTCCTCCAAAGTCATGTATACTTTATGTGGAGTTTAGCAAGTTCACATCATATACCCTTAGGCTCTTTAAGATGTAAAAATGCTCCTCATCTATTGTCCACACCCTAAGGCTCCTTGAACGATAAACGAGGGAATTGATTTTTGATCAATTTTTATTCAACACTTACCATGCCATACACCCTAAGGCTCTAATGACAAGGTTCGTGCTACATGCCCCACACCCTAAGGCTCCTTGAGGTCATGTTTTAATCTTATTCTTTCTTATTTATGATATATATAGTAGGCCAAATTCTGCGGTCCCATGGTCTAAATACCTCCTACTTAGTGTTTATGAGCCACCTTAGTCGGAAGTCCACAACGCTGGCACCTCAATATGTTCATGCTTTAATAACAAGGAGAATAAAGATTTGGCTAAGAGTTAAGATATCGAATCTACACCGCAAAAATCCTCATTTATTAAGCAATTAAATATACAAGCGGGAAGAAAGAGCCACAAAAACTTATATAAGCAAAAATTAACCCTTAAACTTATTATCAACTCTATCATCTCTCGTTCTCCACAATTTAAAATCTCAAGGAATGAGACTCGTGGATGCTTAGCCTAATAAACCAATTAAAGTCCACATGGTTAAGGATACTAGCTAGAGTAAACTTAGATAAGTAAACTCAGGTTGAGTCAAAATATTCACGACGGGCCTAATATATCAAAGACATCTAAACTTGTTAAAACCATTTTATTTATATATTTATTTTTGACTTTATTCTTTAAATGGAAATTATAAATAAGATGCGATGATAAAAGGAAAGAAAATAAATGAAAATACTACTAGGCCAAAATAGATCAAAAATTTGAAAAACGTTGAAAAAAAAATTTAAAATTTTCCGGTTAAATGGGGTCAAATTAATGGAAAAGTCCACTAAAATTCGATAGAAGTCCCCCCACACTTAATATAAACATTGTCCTCAATGTTTAAGCATGTGAGAGAATAAACTCCCCTACACTTAGGACTTTGAGTACGTTGTTTAAAATCGAGCTAAGGAAGGGAAAACTAAAGTGATTACATTTATTCGTCTTATTTATATACAAGTATGAATCACAATAGTTTTGAGAGAACCGGGTACACGGGAATCACGGGGTCACGGGTCGCGTCAAAAATACCAAAAGTGGATCATAAAAGCTCATGTCCCTGCACACAACATCACAACACACAAACAACCTACTTGGCTCCCCCTACACTTATTGGTGGAAATGGATGAAGGTGAAAAAGGGTGGAAAGGATGGTAAAGGTAAAAATCTAACCTAGTTATACGATGCTTGATTTATTTATAACGAGTCTCTAGCTCGACTCGATTTCCCGAATTAATTCAAGGGAAATATAGAGAGGGATGGAATCATCTCATGAGAGATGTCCTCTCCATAGTACAACTTAACCCGATGGCCATTCACCTTGAAATTGGGCCCATTTGGTTGGGATAACTCAATGGTGCCATAAGGGAAGATTTGGGCCACGGTGAATGGACCGGACCAACGACTCTTAAGTTTACCTGAAAAGATTTTCAACCGAGAGTTAAAGAGTAAAACTTGATCACCAACGTGGAACTCTCGGTTTTTAATCTTGGAATCATGAATGAGCTTAGTCTTCTCCTTTTAGATTAATGAATTTTCATAAGCCTTATTCCTAAGTTCATTGAGTTCATTGAGTTGGATTTTCCTATGATCACCGGCTTTGTTTATGTCAAAATTAGCCCATTTCAAGGCCCAATAAGCCTTATGCTCCAACTCAATGGGGAGGTGGCACGCCTTTCCGTACACAAGGCGATAAGGAGTACAACCTATAGGTGTCTTATAAGCGGTACGGAAAGCCCACAAAGCATCATCTAATTTATCGGCCCATGAGGCCCGATGCTCTCCCACGGTTTGCTCTAAGATTCTCTTAAGACCACGGTTGGAAACCTCGGCTTGACCATTAGTTTTTGGATGATACACGGTGGAAAGTCGGTGATTGACACCATACTTAGCCATGACTCGTGTGAATTGATCATTGCAAAAATGAGTCCCGCGATCACTAATAATAACACGAGGCACACCGAATCGAGCAAACAATTGTTTCAAGAAGTTAACAACCACCCTCGCATCGTTAGTAGGTAAAGCCTTTGCTTCAACCCATTTTGATACGTAGTAAACGGCTACGAGGATGTACTTGTTTCCTTTGGATGATGGAAATGGCCCCATAAAGTCGATACCCCATACGTCAAAGATTTCACACTCTTGGATGAAATTTTGTGGCATCTCATCTTTATGTGTGATCTTGCCTTGTCTTTGGCAAGCATCACAATGCTTAACCATTTCATGAGCGTCATGATAAATGGTAGGCCAATAGAATCCGGAGTCGAAAACTTTTTTAGCGGTGTAATTAGGACCAAAGTGACAGCCGGTGGGTCCTTTATGACAAGCTTTAAGGATTTGTAAAGCCGCCGACCCATCAACACATCTACGAATGATTAAATCCGCACATTGCTTGAAAAGATAAGGGTCGTCCCAATAGTACGTTTTAACGTCCTTGAAGAATTTTTTCTTTTGTTGGGACGATAACCCGTCGATAAGAACACCACCCGCCAAATAGTTTGCAATTCCGCAAACCATGGGGTATCATCAAGATTGGAATTAATAGACATTAAGGTCTCAAGGGGAAAAGATTCATTAATCTCTTGATTTTGAGGTTCCCCTTGATAAGGATCCTCAAGTCTATTAAGATGATTTGTGGCTAGGTTTTTCGCTCCTTTTTTATCACGAATTTAGATTTGCAATTCTTGTAGGAGAAAAACCCAACGAAGGAGTCTCGGTTTAGCATCTTGCTTGGTCAAAAAGTAATTCAAGGCGGAATGGTCGGTGTAAACGATGGTGGTGGAAAGCACAAGATAGGGGCGGAATTTCTCAAAAGCATACACTACGGCTAAAAGCTCTTTTTCGGTAGTGGTATAATGCAACTGAGCCCCCGTCATTGTCTTACTAGCATAATGAATGGTTTGGAAATGTTTATTAACTTGTTGACCTAAAACCGCTCCTACCGCGAAATCACTAGCATCGCACATGAGCTCGAAAGGTAACTCCCAATTTGGAGAGACTAAGACCGGTGCCTTAGTTAATTTACCTTTAAGAAGCTCGAAAGAGTCGAGACATTCTTGAGAGAAGATGAAAGGAGCATCCTTTTCTAAGAGATGAGTCATTGGACGAGCTATTTTGGAGAAATCTTGGATGAAACGTCGATCAAATCCCGCATGGCCTAAAAAACTTCTAACTCCTTTGACGGTGGCAATAACATCAACTTTAGCACGGTCGACTTCGATACCGGCTTTGGAAATTTTATGACCGAGGACGATGCCTTCTTTTACCATGAAATGGCATTTTTCTCAATTAAGAATGAGACGAGTGTCTTCACACCGTTTAAGCATACGTTCTAAATTAGCAAGGCAAGAAGAGAAAGAATCACCATAGACCGAGAAATCGTCCATAAAGACTTCCATATTTTCTTCAACCATGTCATGAAATATTGCCATCATACACCTTTGGAAAGTCCCGGGAGCATTGCATAAGCCGAAAGGCATTCTTTTGTAGGCAAATGTTCCATAGGGACAAGTGAATGTGGTTTTCTCTTGGTCTTTTTGATCGATAGGGATTTGAAAATATTCGGAAAAACCATCTAAGAAGCAATATAAATCACTACCCGCTAAACGCTCGAGCATTTGATCCATGAAAGGAAGAGGGAAATGATCCTCACGAGTGGCATCATTGAGCTTACAATAGTCTATGCAAACTCGCCAACCCGTTACAAGTTGAGTAGGAATCAACTCGTTGTTTTCATTGGGAACAACGGTGATTCCGCCTTTCTTAGGCACGCAATGGACGAGACTAACCCATGGCGAATCCGAGATAGGGTAAATCATTCCGGCATCTAGAAGTTTGATAACTTCTTTCTTAATGACTTCATGAATTTTTGGATTAACCCTTCTTTGATTTTGGATTGCGGGTTTAAAGTCATCTTCCATGAGAATTTTATGAGTACAAAAATTAGGATCAATTCCGTGGATGTCGGATATTTTCCAAGCAATTGCTTTCTTATGATTCTTAAGCACATCGATAAGTAGAGATTTTTCATCTTCTTTTAAGTCCTTAGCAATAATGACGTGTAACTTATTATCCTCTTTTAAGAAAACGTACTCTAAATGAGACGGTAAATCCTTAAGCTCTAAATCCGGTGGATTGTCAATGGAAGGCTTAATCAAATTAGGATCATCGTTTGTAACTTCCTTAGGAGTAGGTGGAGAAATATGGTCCTCATTGAGAAGTCTCTCAATGGTACGAATGTCTTCTTCCCAATCGGTGGGAGAATCGTCATATTTAGATCCACATCCCCTAAACTTGCTTCAAATTCTTGTAAAAGAAAGTCACTTTCTCCAAATGGAGTCAATGAAGGAGAAATAGAAGCAACGATCTCAACATGATGTAAATGAGAAATCCCGCTCTTACAAGCCTCGTGAAAATGTTCTTCACATGCTTCGTCGAACACATCGATGTAATTCACGGATTCGGGATCATCGGGAAGTTTGGAAAGTTTACCCATGTTAAAGACGATTTTATCATCCCCGACCCTCATGATAAGTCCACTCGCGGCTACATCAATTAATGTACGCCTGGTTCTCAAGAAGGGCCGTCCCACAATTAAGGGAACACGGGGATCCATCTCATAGTCGACTACAACGAAATCGGCGGGAAAAGTGAATTTGTCGACTCCTACAAAAACATCCTCGGCTATCCCCACCGGATAAGAAACCGTACGGTTAGATAATTCCAAGGTCATACGAGTGGGGACTAGCTCGGGTAAAGATAATTGTTTCCATACGGACAATGGCATAAGATTAATACTCGCTCCGAGATCCGCCAAAGCCATACAATTCTCAACACCCAGAAAATTACAAGGAATAAGGAATCGACCGGGATCTCCTAACTTAACCGGTAATTTTCTCAAAAGAACCGCGGAACAATTCTCATTCAATTGGGTATTGGCAATATCGAGCAATTTTTCCTTATCACTTAAAAGGTCCTTAAACATCTTAGCATACTTAGGCATGTGAGCGAGCGCCTCGACAAAGGTGATATTAAAAATCAATTGTTTGAACATTTTTAGGAAGTTCGAAGCTTGAATATCATCCTTATTCTTCAATTTCTCTTTCCGCAACCTTGAGGGATAAGGTATATTGGGTTGAGATGAAGGCTTTGGAGTGGATTGCTCACTCACATCCTTTGGTGGAGGAGGAGTAGAAATGGAAGGTGAAAGGGCCGGTTTGGGAACCGAAGGCGTGGTAGAAAGTTTAGGTATCGGTGGAACATAAGGTGTAGACGAAGGCATAACGGGTGGTATGTCACAAGTAGAAGGATAAGTAGGGTGGGTAGAAGAAGAAGGTATCTCGGGTCCTTGGTTAGGTGGGGAATAAGAAGGTTCTACGCTGGTCTTACCGCTCCTAGTAGTAATAGCATTAACATTAGCCCTAGGATTGGTCACGGTGTTCGAAGGGAGGGCACCTTGGGGACGAAGGGTTTGAATCATAGTCAAAAATTTCTTATCGGTCGATTCTTGCATCTCTCTCATAATTCGCTCATGGTCGGTCAATTTTTGTAGAACCAAGTCCATTTTAGGATTATGCATGTTCATTTGATTATACCCTTGATTAGGAAAACCTTGATTAGGAAAACCTTGGTTTTGATATTGATTATAACCTTGATTAAATCCTTGATTTTGAAAACCTTGGTTATTAAATCCTTGATTTTGGTTATTGAACCCTTGGTTTTGCCCTTGAAAATTCCATTGATTTTGATTAAAACCCCGTTGATTAGAATTTCCTTGAAAATTACCCCGTTGAGGACCTTGGTTCCTATTTTGGGCGGGTGGGGTAGTCTTTGTGGTGCTACAAAACCCGGGGGAGCCAAATAGTTATTAGAATTGTAAGACAAATGGTTAACATCAACATTTGGTTTGAAATGAACCCGCTCATTTTCATTGTTGTTATAAACATAAACTTCTTGTTGATTATTGTAAACCTTGTCACAATTATAGTACGAATGTGGTCCACCACAAGTCTCACATGTTTCACAAGATTCTTTTTCGGCATTCACATGTGTAGTGGGAGGGTTATCTCTTAAAACAAGGTGTTTCAAAATTTAAGTAAGCTCCTTAATTTGATTAGTCACCTCATTATCACTAGCACTAGCTATTGTAGTCCGAACACTCTTGGTTTGCACTTTAGCCTTGTTTTCAATTATGGGCCAAGCCTCGTTCATGGATTTCACAAGAATATTTCCCCCCGCGGCACTATTAAGTGAGTCTTAGTCATTTAGAGTTAAACCATTGTAAAACGTATTAATTTGATGCACTTTAGTGAAACCGTGTTGTGGACATTTTCTTAAAAGCTCTTTAAATCGATCCCAAGACTCACTAAACGTTTCCCCATATTTTTGTTCAAAGGTAATGATTTCATTCCTTAAAGCGGTGGTCCGTGATGGTGGGAAAAATTAGTTTATGAACTTGGTCTCTAAGTCAATCCATGTTGTAACACTTTGGGGTGGTTCTTTATCAAGCCAAATCCGGGCTTGTCCCTCGAGGGAAAAAGGAAAGAGTTGTAAACGAATAGCCTCTTGTGGCACCCCATTGTATTTGACGGTGTTTGCCAATTGTATGAAACGTTTGATATGAGTGTGTGGGTCATCATTAGTACGGCCTAAAAATGGTGTAGCGGAAACCATTTGAATGAAACCTGTTTTTAGTTCAAAATTATTAGCTCCAATATCCGGCACCACAATCGCGTCATCGTTCCCTTCAACGCGAGATTGGAGAATCTCAATCATTGGTCGATTATCCGTTGCCATCGTGTTGTTTAAAGCTCGATTCTCGGGATCGGATTTAATGACGGTCTTTTTGTTTTTCTTCTTCTTCTTTTTGGAAGAATTAGAAGTATTTGGTACACCAATCGGTATGTATGTATGCGCGCGAGTGCGCATACAATTAAAACTTTGGAATGAGGTAGGTGACCTCGGTCGACTTTGAGAGGAAAAGGATTCTCCCTCTCGAGGTGCAATATTAAAAAGCTACAAAAATATATACTTAATTACTACTTGAGTTGGCAAACCAATAATCGGTCGTCCCTCTCAATATACGCATAAGCAAGCGGGGAAACGAGGTGGCACAAAGCACTTAAAAACCTTTTTCCTTAGACGGCCTTTTATAGCACGTCGCCTTATACCCACCTTATAGTTTGTATATATCGAGTTCAAACGTCTTACTAGTATTTATCTATTTTGCCCTTTTATTTCGTTTAGGATGCGAATACAATAGTTAGGTGATGAAATCCCAACTAAGGCCTTATTTGAAAAGTAGGTAAATTAATTGTGCTACGTATTATAATATAGTAAAAGAAAAATCTTTTTGTATTTTTTTAGAAAAATATATATTCACAAGAAAAATCGAAAGAAATCGAACTAAGAAAAATAACACTATTACGTAATATTTTTGGTGTAATACTTTTAGGAAAAAGTATTACTTTCTTATTTTTTTTTAATTTTTTTGTTGCATATCTTAGGAAAGAATTTGCTTTTGTGATTTTTTAATTTTTTAGTATTTTTAAGTTTTTGATTTTTTTGTATTTTTGATTTTTTTGCAAGAGAATTAACGTTCAAAATGAACGGATTCCAAAATCCAAACGTCTCACGAAATCTTCAATCGTAACGAGCGAAGTGGCAACGGCGCCAATTTAATATAAGAATTTTTGTCAATTCTTTTTTAGATCTATTTATCGTTCCACAAATCGACTCGAAATTGATATCCAATTAAACGTAAGATTACTTGTTTTTGGTGACTAAAACTTTTTGGTATTTTTAAAACTAATTAAAAACTATTTGATTAAAAGCTAATTAATTAACTATTAAAACTATTTTTAGATAAATGTGAAAAAACTAATTTTAAAATAAAACTTAAACTTAAATTTAAATCTAATTAATTTTAAACTAAAAACTTTAAATGAAATATATTTTCTTAAATAAAACTAAATTGAAAACTAATTTAAATTTTTTATTAAAGTAATTAAAATAAAATATTTTTTTTATCTTTTTATTTTTTATAAAAACTGAATAAAAGAAAATTTATAAAAACTTTTTATATAAAATTACTTAAACTAAAAACTTGTATAAAACTTATTAATCAAAATTTAAAGTACAAAACATAATTAAAATCTATTTAATTAAAACTGCTAGATCTAGAATACCCTATGTTAATTAAAAAGCTGGTTAAGAAACACAAAACAGGTACAAGCTGAGTTGGTTATGGCGTTTGATAGTTAAGCGTGAGGTCACGCGTTCGAGTCCCAGGGGGGACGTTTTTGCTAAAATTATTTTTTTGGACTATTAAACACACAAGTCAAAAGGACCGGTTGCTTTGCACAGTAATCTATATCAGCAACAAATAACCAAATAAGCAAATAGATAACGACCCAAATAAGCTATTAAGCAGATATGTCAAAAGCAGATAAGTAAATAAGCTAAAATAATAATAAGCAAAACAAAATAACCCAAATAAGCCTAACTACTAAAAACAGGAAACAAGCTATATCAAATAAGCCAAACTTAAATAACCTACTAAAACAGATGATACAAAAAATAAACTAAAGCAAATCCAAACAGTAAGCACCCAAATAAGCAGAATTAAATAAGCAGTTTAAAGCTAACCGAGAAAATAAGCAGATATATTAAACTGAAATTAAAGCAAAACAATAAGCAGATCCAACGAACTCTATTCCAAACACAAGCAGATTAAACAGCTTCAATACCCAAATAGTAACAAAATAAGAAGATTAAACAGATATAAGCAGAAATAAGTACCTCATAGACAAATCCAAAACCAACTTAAACAAATCAGATCTAATAAGAAAGCTAAATAAAACCAACAAACATAAGCAGATCCTAACAACTCAAAACACAAACAGATGAAACAAATTTAAACTAAATAATAAACTTAACAAAAAATTATAAAAAAAAAGATTAGAACCTTGTGGAGAAACCGTTGGGACGTAGGTGGGCGCTGAACCCCCTATGAACCGAATCGACCAAACATACCACCATTTTACCCAATCACCATCAACACCATATCATCCGAACATGAACAGTGAACCAAAACGAACCAATATTTTTTACAATTTCCCAGGGAGGAAATTAATCCTACCTTTTTAATTCAATAATTATTTAATCAAAGCAGATTTAAGATAAAATGCAATAATGATTAACAAGACAATATTAAACCGAAAATTGAAATTTCATTAATATTTAAAACTGTTTACAATACTTGAAAAAAAGAAATTACATTAAACCTAAAATCTATTTTTCAGAAAATAAAAATTAAACTAAAAAGAAAGGCTCTCAAATTACACAAATGATGGGGTTTTTTATAGCCAACCCCCAAGGCTTCGTCATGAAGCTTCGAGAGTAAGAAATCCAATCAGAGCCGTTAGATCCATCATTTCTTCTTTCTCTCTCTTCTCTTCTTGATCTTGTGGTTGAAAATGCATCAAAGATCACACGGATCACCAGGGTAGCGTGATTTGTGTTTGTTGTGCTTGTTCTATGATGAGTTGGAGGATCTTTATTGGTGGATTGGTGGATTGGTGTTGTGGTGTTTTCACAGCCAATCAAAGGAAAGGGATTTTCCACAATAGATGAGGACCACCACTTAGATCAACCAAAAAACTTGGGGATTTAATCCCCAAGTGTTTGAATCACACACTTAAGTAAAAACCCCCAATTTTTACTGATTAATTTGTGATCTAGGGTTTTTTTATGGTAACAGTAAAAGAGAGGGGCTGCGTTTGTTTAGGGTTGAGGTGAGAGAGAGAGTATGTGTTCTTTTTTGTAACGAAAGAAGTGAGGGGTGGGTAAAAATTAATTCGTTTTATTTAAACGAGTGAGTGGGTAAGTAAATGGTTATTTAATACGTGTGAGGGTAAAGGGTGAATAAGAGATGACCAGGTTTTGTAAACGTGTGTGAGTTGTTGACTGAAACTTTGACCACAAGTGAATAAACATTCCGTTTCATACTTTGTAACTGGGCTTGGGCTTTGAGTCCATTTGCTTAAATTCCGTCTCATTTGTTTAAGGTTTTGGGCCTTAATGGGCTTTTGATTGATAAGTAACTATTTATTAAATCCACTAATGGGCTTTTGGGCCCAATACCCAAATGTGGGACCCACAAAGCTCAAATGTCTTCAAAAATATTAAATCCGATAAAATCGAGCTCGATTTCGGCTTCCTTGATCATTTCTTCAAAACCGTGTTAAATTTGCCGGTTTTCGTGATCTTTGGCATACTTTTGGTCTTTTGACTTTGTCTTCGTCTCTTTTTGGACTTTTCTTCAACATTTGACCGTGAAATCCCGTGTTTTCTTTCTTTTTGATCATTTGTACCTATTTCACACAAAAACACAAAACCACGCGTAATTCCGACTTTTACGATATTAAACACATGATTAGGTCTTGTTTTTCCTTGATTTTAGTGGCAAAAGGATAAGTGTTTACACACTTATTAAATCTTGTACTTGTTCTTGCTAGTACATAAGCTCAAAATTTGTGGGTGTGGATGTACATCCATGAGGTTTGCATACTTAATCCCAAAATCTGTTAAAATCTTGATTTTTGGTGATATTTGTGTGTGACTTGTGTTCTTGCTGATTTTGTGGCTTAATCTTGTTCTAATCTATTTATCTCATCTGTTGTTGTGTTGATTTGGGCTTGGGTAACCTTGGAATGCATTTTTTATTTGAAAATCTTGATTTGAAAAGTTAAAAGAGTGTTTGGGATTACCTGTCTTGAAACATATTGTGTTATTTTGTGGTTGGAAGTTTGTGTATTTGCTTTGTATCTGTTTAATACTTGGTTGAGTGCATATTGCTGCAAGTTTTTGGGTTTGAAACCTTGAATCATACATTGTGCTATATCTTGTTGAGTTTGACTGTTTATTACCAAAGATTTTGGTAAAATCTAGAATTTATGCATGCTTAGGGTTAAAAGTTGTTAAAACATCATTAATATAACATATGTGATAGATCTGAGTGATTGAATCTGGCTTGTTGGTCAAGTGCATCAGCAAAAGTAAAAACTGCATGTTTAGTGTTCATCAGTAACTTTAAGTGCTTGAATCTTGCTTAATACTTTGAATCAGTGCATGAAACCTGTTTAGACTTGCTTATTTAAGTTTAATATTGCTTGTGTATGCATTTGGTTAAGTTTGGCTGGCTGAATTGTGCTATAAGTGCTTATTGAACCTCAACTGCTTATGTGTTCATGTCTGGTATCTGGTGATGTTTTAATTAAACTGTACTAATTGGCTGTTTGTGATTGTGATTTCTTGATTGTTATTGACTCCTCTTGATCCACTGATCATTTGGGTGCCTTTTTGTAACTTGAATCTCCAAAAAAGTCACTAAAGACAAAAAAAAGTCAAGAAGTCAAGCAGTGGAAAAAGTTTCCACTGCTCAACACCCAAAACTAGCCCCTGCTAGTGCAATTTTTTAGTTAGCTTATCAATAAGCCATTTTGGATTATCCAGACCTGCAACAACTTATTTTTGTGATAGATCTTCATTATTTGACCCATTTGTTTGAACTGGAGCTTATTAGACTTTGACTTTAACTTTTTGCTAGAAAACCAACTCATTTGACTTTTTCATAAGTGCTTATTTGCTTATTCCAGCTTATTGAGTGAACTTATTTGAAAACTTTTTGTTTATTAAGCTTAGTTAAGTCATTTAAAAGCTTTTGCAATTTGAATCAGCTCTTGGGATAGCCTAGAACTCAAAAACGACTATTTTGTCGTTTTCCGTAGATTCCTTATTGCATTTTCAGGCTTATTCCTTTGGCTTATTTCAAATTTATTTTTACATAAGTCTTAAGAAACTCAAAATAAGCTTGTGTGTCTAATTTGAGCTTATGGCATCAGCTTATAGCTTAATGGGCCAAAAAGCCCAATAAGAATAAGCTGTTTGGTATAACCCATCATATTTCACATTTTCAGCTTTTGGGCCTTTGAAAAGTTGTGTTTAAAATCAAATTTTGAGTCAAATAGGAGCTTTTGGGCTTAACTGGACAACATTTTTCTTATTGGGCCTATTTGAGCCCATTAAGGGGTCTGTTTGGACTTTTGGCCCATTTGGAGGCCCATTAGGGGCATTTTGTAATTTCAAGTTCATTTTCTGTTTATTTAGGTTAAATTAAGCTAGTTTGCAAGTTTTTAGAATTTTTTATAAATTTTGAATTTTTAATATTATTTTATTATTATTTTATTATTAAAAATTAAAATTTTGATTTTTCAAGTTTTATATTTTTCTTAGGTTAAATACATTAAGTTAGGAATGTTACAACTTTTAGAATATTTTTATTGTTCTTAGATTAATTTTATAATTATTTTAAGTTTTAATAGTTTTTAATTGTTTTTAAATAGTGTTAATTAGTTTTAAAATTTTCAAAAATAGTTTTAAATTAAGTTAGGTCATTTTAGAGGTTTACAAAGTGATAAAACTCATTTTAGGCTTTTTATTAATTAAATTGATTTTTAGGGCTTTAATTAGCATTAAAAAAATCATTATTTAATTAAATAAAAGGATTGAGTGATTTTTGATTTTTTGTAAACTCTAATTATATTATTTAGGTTTTGTTGCAATTTTTAGGAATTTTTAGGGCAAATTTTTAAATTTGGTGCTTTTACGGTTTTACATGTACGACCTTTTCGTCCTTGTTTAAATCGTCATCGTAACCGTCATTCTCTTCTTATCCCCTTTCTATTTTCTTTTCTCATAATAATATAATCACATAATTAATCATCTCTCTACACAACACACCAAGCCTCCTTTAGATCGATCCCCACTTTGGGTCATAACTTGTGATTTTCCTAAGTCACTTGTTAACGCTTACCTTAATTACGCTCTGTCATTTTGGCGCCACTGCCGGGGAGGCGTGTTGTGTTTTGATTTGGAAATTGTTGTTTTTATATATAGCCATATTATCTATTGTATTAGTAGCACTCTACTAATACGTATTATCGGTTTTTCGTTTTTTGTGTGAATACTATTACTATATTGTATACGTAGAACAATAAATTCACAAGTACTCCAAAAGTATGAAAACACAACCTTGACTTGGGAGGTCATTACCCAATCATTGTATTCGAATCTCAAACAAGAAAGAAAAGGCAAAAATAGATAAATACTTTCGTGAAGCTCGATTTTGAAAAATACAAACTATAAGGTGGGTATAAGGAGGGTATTATAAAATATACCCTAAGGAAAAAGGCTCTTAAGTGCTTCGCGCCGCCTCGTTTCCCCGCTTGCTTGTGAGTATTTGATTTTGAGAGCTAATCGAGGGTTTTGCCGCCCAAAGTATTATTAAGTATCATATATACTTTCTTGGTTTCATTGATTAAACCCTCTTGAACATTTTGGTGTTCCACCAACGTTCTAAAGTCATCGAAGGCCTTCACTTCACGTGATCGTTTTCATTCCTTGAGGCTTCTTTAATCAAGAGATTTGATTAAGGAGGATATTTGTAGATTTTGGTCTACTTAATACAATCACAAAAATCCAAAAAAGTAAAAACAATCAAAAACCACAAAAAAATTGGAAAATACAAAACACCAAAAAGAATATTCTTTGCTCACCCCCCACGTTGTACGTGACGTTTATGCTTACTCGTAATCAAGCAAGACGTGCACGTAAATGAAAAAACCTAAAGGAGTCAACACCTACTCCTAATCTTTCTAGTGAGGAGTCTCTTATTGACGAACCCATTGTAAGAGAAGAACCAACCATGGCGAATCAAACTATGATGGAGTTACTTCAAGCACCCACCAGGGGTTATGGAGAGGCTATTGTGATTCCTGCTATCCTTGCGGAGAATTTTGAAGTGAAAATGGGTTTGTTGTCGATGATCCAAAACAACAAATTCCGTGGTGATGAGAAGGATAACCCACACAACCATATCCGCCAATTCAATCGTCTTACCGCCACTTGCAAATTTAAGGATGTTGCTAATGACTCGATTAAGATGATGCTTTTTCCGTATTCCTTAGCGGGGCCCGCTAAAATTTGGTTAGAGAAAGAGCCACCCAATTCTATATTGACGTGGAAGGATCTCGTTTCAAAATTTATGAACCAATTTTTTCCGCCCTCTAAGACTACGCATTTGAAAAACGAGATTTCAAAATTTTCACAAGAATTTAATGAAAGTTTTTCAACGGCTTGGAATAGGTTTAAGGAAATGTTACATGAGTGTCCTCATCACGGTTTTTCCGACTTGCATCAAATTGACACGTTTTACAATGGACTTAATGATCATGAAAGGGATTATCTTAATGCCGCCGCGGGTGGTAATTTTTTGTGTAAAATGGTTGAGGAAGCTTTGGTGATAATTGAGAATAGATCTAAGGTGTATAGTCCTCGTAGCACGTCTAGTGTTTGTAAGGCTTCGTCTTCGGCTTCACCTTTTTTGTCTACTACCATCGATGCTTGTCAAATTGAGGTGAATTTGGAAAACAAAATCTTTGACAAGATTAAAGGTCTTTTGATTAAGTTCAAAGTTGGAGAACCAAGTGCTCCCGCTACGGTTAAAGCGGTTGAGGTTTCATGCATGTATTGTGGTGGAGGTCATGATTTCTCCGAGTGCATTACCAACGGTGGTAACACTTCGAGAGCCTACGCGGCCACGGGAACATAGAACCAAAATGGTCAAGTTACCCACTCTAATCAATTGACCCCACCGTGTTTTGGTTCAAATCAAAATGCTAACAACAACTATCGCAACAATCAAGTTGGTTTCAAAAACAATTACAACAAGTGAAACTATGGTAATCAAGGGGCTAATAATCAAGTTTCAAACAAAAATCAAAATGATTTTCAAAACAACAACAAAAGTTTTCAAACGTTGAAAGATCTTCCAAATGAATTTGTTGAATACGCTAATGGGAACGATGCTAGGTTTGACAACATTCAAAGAGGAATCATTAGCCTATGATCCGAGTTTAATAACGACTTGAAGAAAGATTTGAAAAATGAGTTAGCAAATGAGCTTAAAATCCATACAAACAAAATGGAAGGAAATGTAACTAGGTTACAACAAAACCAACAAAAAATGGAACAAGGGCAACATGAAATTAAGCAAGAGATGATTAAATCCGAGAAGAGGCAATCAATGTTTGAAGATAAAATTTCATCTATGTTTGAGGCAATTATGTGCAAACTGTCTTTGAGTAGTCTTCCTAGTAACACCGTATCAAACCTTAAGGGTGAGATGAAAGTGATTACCACACGTAGTGGTAAGACACTTAAGGAACCGACTCCTCAACCAATTGCTCCTACAGAGGATGCAATTGAGGAAGAACCCAAGGTGGTGGTCGAAAAGGAGCATGTCCAAATCCCACGAAGTACCGCTCATGCCACACCTACGGTTGACCAATTACCAACATTAGAACCCGAGATACCAAAGGCTATGCCTATGCCTCAACCCAAACCACCTTTTCCCTATCCATCGAGAATTAGAAAGGAGAAACGTCAAGAGCGCGACAATTATCAATTTGAGCTATTTATGAAAATGTTTCGTGATTTGCATTTTAATGTGAGTTTCGCCGATGCTTTGGTCATGATGCCTCGATTTGCCGCTAACTTTAAGAGTATGTTTAACAACAAGGAGAAATTGCACCAATTTTCTAGTTGTTCATCGGTTTATCTTAATTGCATACCTCAAAAAGTCGGTGATCCCAGTAAATTTTTGATCCCTTGTGCAATCCAAGATATGGAAGAATGCTATGCCTTGGCCGATCTTGGTGCTAGCATTAACTTGATGCCACTTGCAATCTTCAAGTCGCTCAATCTTCCTAATCTTACTCCTTCACTAATGTCTATCGAGTTGGCCGACCATTCCACGATTCCCGCATGTGGATTGGCGGAAGACGTTTTTGTGAAAGTGGGAAAGTTCTACTATCCGGTAGATTTATCGATGTCGATATTCCCACGGATCCTCAAGTTCCTCTCATTTTAGGTCATTCGTTTTTAGATACGTCTATGGCTTTGATCGATGTGCATGCTAGAAAGATCACCTTACGTTTCAACGACGAGGAACTTGTTATAAACGCAACTCAAAACTCTCAAATTTCTCATGTTTATTCCGTTGCAACCATAAACCTCGTTGATATGATCGACGTTTTTTGCGAGGTATTTTCACAAGAAGTTCTAGGTTTTGGTGATGATGAAAATAGTGGCAAATCCCACTATGTTAGATCCCATCCTTGATAACTCGACACCAACCTTCACTCCATTTGAAGGTGGTGGTTTTACGTTGGAAGAATTTGATGTTCCACGTACTTGTAACAAAGACCTCGACAACGATGAGGACTTCTCGATTATCAAGGATTTTCTTAACGATTTCCCATTTCCTCCACCCGAGGAGGTTATCAGTATCGAGCCCAAATTTTCAATTGAGGAACCACCTATCCTCGAGTTGAAAGATTTACCCCCTCATCTCGAATATGTCTATTTGGAGGAGGGAGACAAGTTGTCGGTTATTATTGCGAAGGAACTTTCGGATGATGAAAAGACTGCACTTGTCGATGTTCTAAAGGATCACAAAGGGGCAATTGCGTGGAAGTTATCCGACATTAAGGGAATCGATCCCAAATTTTATACCCACAAAATCTTAATGGAGGAGGATTACAACCCCCCAATCCAATGTCAAAGGAGGGTGAACCTCAAAATTCACGACGTCATCAAAAAGGAAGTCCTAAAACTCCTTGACGCGGGAATGATTTACCCTATTTCCCATAGCCATTGGGTGAGTCCTATTCATTGTGTCCCTATAAAGGGAGGAATGATCGTTGTGCCAAACGATGCCAGCGAGTTAATTCCCACTAGACTCGTGACCGGATGGAGAGTGTGCATTGACTATCGTAAGTTGAATGAAGCCACTCGTAAACACCATTTTCCCTTTCCCTTCATGGACCAAATGTTGGAGCGTCTTGCGGGAAACGATTTCTATTGCTTTTTAGATGGTTTTTCCGGTTACTTCCAAATCCCCATCGATCCTCGTGATCAAGAAAAAACTACGTTTACGTGTCCATATGGAACGTTTGCCTATCGTAGAATTCCATTCGGACTTTGCAATGCACCGAGAACCTTTCAAAGGTGCATGATGGTTATTTTTCATGACATGATCGAGAAGACGATGGAAGTCTTCATGGATGACTTTTCCGTGTTTGGTAGTTCGTTCACTTCGTGTTTGTCGAATCTTGAGAGAATGTTAAAGCGTTGTGAGGAAACCAACCTTGTGCTTAATTGGGAAAAATGTCATTTTATGGTTAAAAGTGGAATCGTCTTAGGGCACAAGGTTTCGAAAGCGAGGATTGAGGTAGATCAAACTAAGGTAGACGTCATCGCCAAATTACCTCATCCCAAAATCGTTAAGGGAGTTAGGAGTTTCCTAGGCCACGCGGGCTTTTATCGTCGATTCATCAAGGATTTTTCAAAGATCTCTCGACCTATTACACATCTTCTTGAAAAAGAGGCACGTTTTGTCTTTGACGAAGATTGTGTACGAGCATTTGAAATCCTTAAGAGGAAACTTACCGAAGCTCCCATTCTTGTTGCTCCCAATTGGAACCTCCCTTTTGAGCTCATGTGTGATGCTAGTGACCACGCTATTGGGGCCGTATTAGGGCAACGTCATGAAAAGCACTTCTTTCCTATTCACTATGCTAGCAAGACTATGACCGAGGCTCAACTAAAATACACTACAACAGATAAGGAGTTCCTTGCCGTGGTGTATGCATTTGAGAAATTTCGACCTTATCTCATCTAGACGAAATGCTTAGTGTATACGGATCATTCGGCTATAAAGTATCTTATGGCTAAACAAGATGCAAAGCCGAGATTACTTCGTTGGATTCTCCTCCTTCAAGAATTTGATCACAAAATTGTTGACAAAAAAGGAGCCGAGAAATCACCGAAACATTTCCACTCGAGTGTAACACCCCCAAATTTATATAACTCAATACAGCGGAAGACTCGTTGGTGTTATGGGATAGCACATTACTCACATCATAGACAACGCATAAAAATCGCGTCGTTTAATAATAAAGCAATTCCATTCATAAATATCAAATTTACATAGGTCCCAAGTCATAGTCATTTCATACAATTTTACAAAAGATTTAATGGAAATTTTTATTTAAGTGCGGGCCATGAATTCTTGTTGTCTTCTCGAGAATTACCTTCAAGTACCTGAGATAAAACATGTTAAAAGAAAAGGTCAGCGATAACGCCGAGTGAATTCATAGAGTTTAACAAAATCCATCAATATAATATCAGTATAAAATTATTACTGAAAATCATTTTGTACAAATCATTTTAATAGGCCATAAAATAGACAAAGTCATTTTATACAAATCTTCATCAAGAATCATAATATAGGCGTTTGCCTTAAAAATCATTATACGAGCCAATGTCGTAAAAACATCATACAATACGTCTTATGACGTTGTATGAAAATAAAAACCGTTATATGAATATGGTTATGAAAACCAAAACACGAACATAATATCAATAGCATGACCCTGTATTGCTAGTCAGGCAATACATCGTAATTCGGTGCGTCTAGTAGTATTTCGTTAGTTGGATTATTATAAGCCACATGACATTGTTACCTTACTAAAACAAACAACGGGTAGCTAACCCGATACTCAATTTTCCCATCTAAATTAGCGTGTCGTCACAAAGGTCACGCTGTGGAAATCTTCTCATTCATAAATTCGCTTACCAATCAATGTGGCACGACGGGGATCAACCGTTAAGGCGCGAACTGGGGTGATCGTCCCCAAATAGTACTATTATATGCATAAGCGTCTACCAAATCCCGGTAGTTCACAATTCATGCTAATGGGACTTTTAGTGACATAACCTAACTTTAATAATCCATTTGATTTCATCTATCGGGTCCTTTAATCATTTATCGGGTCATACAATCGGGTCATACAATCATCCGGGTCCAAATCAATAAACAAATAATCGGGACAAATGGTGTCCTATTTTTTAAAAACTAACATGTTATCTCCCTCGTGGTTTATAAAACATTTATAAAAACATTTAAAAGAGTGCGAGGCTATGAACTCACGTTGATGTGGGAAGGCGGGTTATCGGCAATTCGGACGTACGGTTTTAAGTCCAACAAGCTTATTATAAGTTCTTAACTTGTATTAATCCATTTTATTCTTGTATTATCAGTATTTACACTTTACAAGTTGGGCCTAAATGGGTTAAGCCCAATAAATAAGTTTATAAGTGTTTTAGTCCATTTTGTTGTATTATTAGTCCAATAACGTTAACTTAGCCCGTTAATATCCGTATGTTATATAGTTCGGGTTTTATCGGTTTTTACTTGTTATATATGTCTATATATCAGTATATGAGTTTATAAAAGTTTACATTAGACGGGTCCAACCGTCTAAGTTTTATTTAACAAAAACGTTAATTTTACGGTAATAGCCGAAAAAGTCGTAAAAATCATGTTTATAGTTTTATAACTTATAAAACTTATCAAACTATCATTTTTATAAAATGTACATTTATTTATCCTTATACATGTTTCTATAAATGTATTATATAAGTTAGTGGGTTTTAATTTACATTTTATATTATTTTTAGTTGAGTGCTTATATAATACTATAATACTTAAATTTCAAAAATCTGATTTTTATCTTCATGTTCACCAAAACTGCCATATCTAGAGTTCTATATGGAGATAGAAGCTCAAATGTTTATGACATAAACTACATTATATTTTCTCCATTTAACTCTCACATAGCTACTGTTGAATCAGCCTCTAAGTATTTTCTAAAAATCGTCCAAAATAGTGAACTCAGATTTGTACTTTAAACTTGTTTTGATAATATCTCACTCATTACAATGATTCCATTGCATGGCCAACTCTCACATGTGTACAAGACATATTACTTACTGTATATCCATTAATCTATGCCATTTTTATCAGTTCATCATATGATTCTTTACTGTTTTATACAGCCAACAATTTAAACAAGATTTTTAGCCTTGTTTCTTATAGTTTTTCATCTTTTTAAGCATGTTTATCAACACCATATCCCCACACAATATTTTTAATCATCATTCATCATCATATACATATACATAAGTAAAAGAAATACAAGATTATATAATCAAAAATAACAAGAGGATGAGGAGGACAATCTTTATACCACCAAGTTGATGTAGGTTGTGATTTGGACATGGATTTTGATGGGGAAACTTGTGAATAACCAAGACCATCTTCAAGACCACCATTCTTCATGAACACCTTGTGTAAAATCAGCCCCAAGACTCCATGGAAACTCCTTCATGAATGTTATAATCACCACCATTCAAGAGAGCTTCAAGAGGGCATCATCATATGTATGAATAACATAGGATTTTGTGGTTAAATTTGATCAAAATGGTGTGTAGGGTGATGATGGTGGACGGCACATTTGAGAGAGGATGAGAGAAATGTGTGTGGTATTGCATGTTGAAATGAGAAGAGTGGTTTGAGGTAGATGGTTTTGTCAAGTTAGTGGCTTAAATTGTAAGCTAATGGACAAGTGTTAAGCTAAGTGTTGCAAGGTTGACACATAAGAGATGTGTTGGTGATGTTAGGCCGCCCCATGTGTAGTGGGGTGGGATAAATTAGTTTGTCCCATCCCACTATATTACGGGTATTCCTCGATTTTAGTTTTCTCGATTTGCGTGCCCTCGGGTCATTTTACGAAAAAACGTTTTTATAAATTATGAATCAACGGCACAAAGCGAATCTAATACAAATTATCTCATCAAAAACGGAGTTCGAAAACGTAAATACGTAATCCTAAGGTTTTCGGTTTATTCGTAAAGGACGTTAAAATAAAATCGTAAGTCCTAATCTCTTCTCGAAAATTTGTGAGTTTATGAACCAACTCAAAATTAAAATCCCAAAATAATATTCACGGATAAATTTATTTTCTGAAATGTCGGACTGTCACCAAAACGGTGTATGTAAACGTAAGCACGTAACGTACAATCCTCCGGTTTAGACGTAGTCGATGCTACTTCAAGACGTAAATCAAAATTTCTTCCCAAAAATAAGTGAGTTCATAATGTAACATTAAAATAATGTTTTTAAATAATATTCGAGAATAAAATATCAACCATAAATTGACGGATTGTCACAGCATTTACCCCTAAACAGGATCTTTGTCCTCAAAGATATTCTTACTACTCGCTTCTTATAGAGTTAAATCCATGTGGGTATTTCCTCCACATTCGGTCTTTTCTCACAAGTGTAATTTATTACAATACGCGAGTTTCATCAAACATAACTACGGGAATAAGATCAGGCTAAATGTTGACTTACTTTCTCTATCCATGATGTTCACGGGTTTCTGATGAATGCAACTTTCCGCCGATCTAAGCTTTATTAAGAAGTGATCAGATTCTCACTTGATAGATATTCCATCAAGTTCGATTTACGAAACATAATTCACGTGGTTCTTGAAGTCCTAAGGTAGATCCAGCTTATATGCCTTTCAAAGCAATCCTTTACATCATCTCAATGGTCCCATACAACGGGGACTTATATCCCATGATTTGTCAGATCATTAATTCATTTTTCAAAGGTTAAAATTTTTGGCATAACTTCGCTACACATCTGGCACTTCAAGATCTACATTTCATATTCACATAACCCCCCCCCCCCCTTCCTACTACCGGTGGTCAATAATCAGATCCTAATTTCTACAATCAATTCTGGTCTCGCGGGTCGAGTATTTTGTAAGGTTAGGTTCACCATCATAGGAAACCTTAAACCTAAAAGACATGTCCAACTCACAATGGGTGTATGTCGGGTGTCTTCATCTCAACTCCTGCTTACAGATGCTCTAATATTTAGATCCTAACAAGATTCAATCTCGATCCTAATACGATGATTATCAATGATAATCTTTCCAAAGGAAAACGATTATACGGTTCATTACCAAAGGTCAATCATTCAAACACAAAACAAGACTTCTAGTGTTTTGTATTGTTACTTTACCTCGTCCCTTAGATTTAGGGTGGTAAACAGTACTCTCATCAAGGTTCGTTCTCAATGATTTTTGAGCAAATCTCTAGAAATTCAATGCGAAGCGAGGATCTTGATAAAGATGTTCGATACAGGCACACTATGTTTACATAACTCTTTTGCATTTATCATTAACGGGAATGATGCTAGCAGATTTGGTCAGTCTGTCGACGATGACCCAAATCGAATCAAATTCAGATGATGACCTTTGCAATAGTTAGACGTTTACTAATGTATGAGGCGATGTATGCCTTCATAATTTTTCATTAGTACAACTTCTTTAGACAAAGATACTTTTAGTCATAAATGACATAAATAGAATACTTATACTTACAAATTCCAACATAACTATATCTCACAATCCTCTATATTTAGGCAATCACAAGTGGCCTTTTATACATTTAACGCCATCGGCTTCTTAATTCTAATGGTTCACATTAGCCGCGAACCCCCTTTTTATTATCCATATTGTCCTTCTTACAAACATTGTTTATTTTTATACCGTTCGACAATTTATTTTGCACCTTCATTATTAAGGAACACAATCCTAATTGATTCTTTATCCTTTTTATTTAATGTGTCAGTATCTCCATTCACTTTCTCCTGATGAAATATATATAATATGACTGTATTAATTCAAAATTTCTTTCTTCATATCTTCTATGTTTTAGTTTCATTTCAACTATTATTTATATCTGTTTTACTCAATCCGACGTCTAAAGCGTTGATAATTATTACAACTAATTAAATATTAAATATTCAATTTTTATGAAACGTAAACGTAAAGATTTTAAATTTCTTAGTCCTTCCAATTATATGAAAATGTTCAAAAAAAAATTTAAATTTAGTTAACACGATTTTTGTTGATTTATCGAAAATAATTAATAGGATTCGTAAATGTTCGAAAATCTTTGGTTATACTGTGGTCAAAATTTTCTTAGTTTGAAAAGCGTAAATTATCGTTTCAAATTTCAAGTCATGGTTTAAATGGTTTTACTCAATCCTTCTTAAGTTGTCTTAAGGTATGCAAAAACATTTACCCCTAAACAGGAGTTTAGTTAAATGTTTTGGTTATAAGGGAATGATCCCTTAAAAATCCTTTGTTAAAACATTTGTCAAAACATATTTGCACTTTTCTTTTTAGTAATTCTCAAAGTCTTAAAAAGGGCTCTTAATTTTTGAAGAGTCAATATAATCTATTATCTTTTAATCACACGGTTAATTAATGTAAATGATTAAGTCTTAAATCACATGTTAATTATTCAAGGTACAGGTTTTAATTGTTCAACCATTTCAAGGCAATCTATAAATAATTACAAACTCCTTCTTATACTTACAAACAAACAAATGGTCCTAAATGATCACAAGCATGAATTTATCAAATTACAGCCTACACACGTGATTCACCAATTTTATCAATACTACATGTGTATTAGTCAATCCAAACGACATCACGTGAAACTCATAATGTTCATTACAAGTTCTGGATGTAATGATTGGAATAGGTAATCTCCTTCGCGGACGCGAAGTTGAAAATAACCATGTTGTGGATCAAATCTTTAAAACATACGCTAGAACCTTGTAAATGATCAAACAAATCTTCCATTTCGAGTAATAGATATCGTTTTCGATTGTCAATTTACTCAGTTCACAGTAATCTATAAATATAAGGAATGATAACACCATAGCTCTTCATAATGACGAGCTTGGTAGAATAAAAGCCTTCTCCGACAACTCTCTCAGTTGTACGGTAATTCTTTTAATTCAGATGGTGCTGTCGTACAGTGCACACGCCACAGGTGCAGCACCGAGAATATAATCAAATACCAAATTCAACTTGCGTTAATGGTGAAAGTCTAGGTAATTTATCAACAAATATCTCCTAAGGTTTCAGATAACATAAATATCTTTTATATATTTATTTTAAGTTCTTTCTAGATTACAATATCTATAACTAGTTTACAACCATTCTTGATATAATTTCAAGTCTAAATGCAGGATATGGTCATCCATCAAGAATTATTTAGATAACTTTTGATAATTAACATCTTATCATTTAGGGGAATTCTATTCGAGTTCCCATCAATTAAGACAATGTCGTCATGTCATAATCAATCAATCCATTCTACTGGCATTACCAACTTTTCAGTTTTATTGCCGTCGATAAGATGCGAACTTCTCAAAATACTAATAATAACTCATAATCCTTCACAGTTCAAGGATATATGGAGACATAACTAACCTTAAAAGAGTAAGGTCAACGCATGATCTATGCGAGAGAATTTCAAATCAGATACAGACGAAAACATTTAACGAATATGAATATATCCTATGTTTTCATAATTTGAGTACGCATTCGAAAGCTCCTCGGATCGTTACCCAGGTCATTCAAATGAAATCAAATCAAAAGAAATGATAGGAACGTCGATACATCTAGTCGGGTATCAACACTCGGTAATCAGATACTTTTCCTAAGAATCTCACTACGGGAGAATTGGACAAGAAAGAATTGTCAATTGTCAAATAAGACAATTTCCACAGATGAGTAAATTCGACTCAGAAGAATAGATGCTACAGGCACATATGTAGGTGTCCCTAACATTATGTCCTTATTTTTCACTTCTTGCAGATCTCATAAAATTTAATCTTTCACAATCTTCAAAGAAAATGTAGTGTTTATTCATTAGTTTTATGGTGACTACTAATCAGTCTTGCATGGTCCATTCCAAATTGTATGTAGGCGCGCAACTATATACAATTTCAAGATTAACGATGCAATACTCAGTTCGTTAAAATTTTGTCATCATGTCTAAATAAAAATATTTTCATGCTTAATTCTTAAATAAGAATCAAGAATAAATTTACAAAGATTTTATTTGTTATGAAAACAATCAAGTTTTCCAAGGTGTTTTATAAACAACTTCATTTCGATAACAATCACTTTGAATAATCCTTATAGTGATGAAGGTTCAATTTTTCTCAAGGGATACTATTGTATCTTATAAAAACAATGAGTGATCTGCCAAAGAGTGATGAAAAGTTTGTTCACCAAGAACTAACTATAATATAATAGGAAATGAGCTTAGCCAAATAATCATGAGGTTCATGACATCGATGGAACTCACGAAGAATGATTCACAACGTAACTCAAATCAAGATGAGTACTTGTTCAATGGTTGCATCACTAAGGCGAACATTAGGATGAAGCAATAAAAGATAGATAACATCGATACATGTAGAATTTAGCAATCAAAGGTAGTCTTTTCATTAATCACAAACAAGTCAAAATTGTACCGTAACACATTACGTGTCACTATGTCATACAATTCTCAGAACTCATCCTACCAACTGATGTCTCAGTTAAGTTAGGGATTTTTAAAAGATACCACAATGAATACTAATCTACAAGAGTCATTAGATGTCCTACCTGTCCCGGAAGATCCATCGGTCCCAATTTCAGAAGAAGATTTCTTCAATTTATTTGTTGGACACTGGGCATCCTCATCATTGGACAATGGCCTAGGAACAACACTTAACACGAATCAACAATGAATTAAAACCTTATAATTCAATCACAAAACTTAACGACTTCTTCTTAACAATTTGTTAATTCCATACGGGTTAAATTTTACTTTATTCAAGTTTCAATCAACTTATACTCAATGCGATATCCTACCTCATTTTCCAATACTTACAACCTTATTCTTCGGCCTTGTAAAGGCAATAAAATCTCAATATGAACAACACGTAATTTCCAATCCTATTAGCTCTTACAACAATAGTTAAATGAGTCACTAGTATGAGATGACTCAATCATTCAATTAGACTTATCGGAAAGGTACTAGTGGCATGAGGCTTTTGGGTAATGGTTCCATTGAAAGCCTCAAGTGAAACATTCACCCTTTCGATTTCAAATTTAAGAATTGGATGACAACGAATCAGATGACATCTTTCTAGGTGGTATCGTTTTGTCAAACTCCACTCTATAAGGAAATATCGTCATGACATCGATATCCGATTTAATCTCGCCAATTCTTTTTCAATATCACATTCAACTAATATCTACATTTCTACGAATATCAACCATTTGTTGGGATCATAAATATCCACAACTTGGTTTAGATCTAGCATAGCTAGAATTCCTACGAGAATAGTTTCGATTGATTTACTAGGGGATTTAGGGTTCCTTGTGACAATCTACGTCGTATAAATACCTCGTATAAATATCAAAATAATTATCATACAATCATGTAATAAAATTACATCATATATATATATATAATCCAAGTTATATATATATTAAAATAACACTTCTCAGTCTTGCCTTGTCGGTAACTCGGGGATTCTTCGGCACCGTTATAGTCAAAAGATTTTTAGACATTTTTAGAAAAATGTTTATAGTTAAAAGATTTTGAAATGTTTTGTTCAAAACCTTGGTTTTAAAAATCTTTCGTTCTGTATAACGAGAGCTCTGGTACCAAACTGTAACACCCCCAAATTTATACAACTCAATACAGCGGAAGACTCGTTGGTGTTAAGGGTAGCACATTACTCACATCATAGACAACGCATAAAAATCGCGTCGTTTAATAATAAAGCAATTCCATTCATAAATATCAAATTTACATAGGTCCCAAGTCATAGTCATTTCATACAATTTTACAAAAGATTGAATGGAAATTTTTATTTAAGTGCGGGCCATGAATTCTTGTTGTCTTCCCGAGAATTACCTTCAAGTACCTGAGATAAAACATGTTAAAAGAAAAGGTCAGCGATAACGCCGAGTGAATTCATAGAGTTTAATAAAATCCATCAATATAATATCAGTATAAAATTATTACTGAAAATCATTTTGTACAAATCATTTTAATAGGCCATAAAATAGCCAAAGTCATTTTATACAAATCATCATCAAGAATCATAATATAGGCGTTTTCCTTAAAAATCATTATACGAGCCAATGTCGTAAAAACATCATACAATACGTCTTATGACGTTGTATGAAAATTAAAACCGTTATATGAATATGGTTATGAAAACCAAAACACGAACATAATATCAATAGCATGACCCTGTATTGCTAGTCAGACAATACATCGTAATTCGGTACGTCTAGTAGTATTTCGTTAGTTGGATTATTATAAGCCGCATGACATTGTTACCTTACTAAAACAAACAACGGGTAGCTAACCCGATACTCAATTTGCCCATCTAAATTAGCGTGTCGTCACAAAGGTCAGGTTGTGGAAATCTTCTAATACATAAATTCGCTTACCAATCAATGTGGCACGACGGGGATCAACCGTCAAGTCGCGAACTGGGGTGATCGTCCCAAAATAGTACTATTATATGCATAAGCGTCTACCAAATCCCGGTAGTTCACAATTCATGCTAATGGGACTTTTAGTGACATAACCTAACTTTAATAATCCATTTGATTTCATCTATCGGGTCCTTTAATCATTTATCGGGTCATACAATCGGGTCATACAATCATCCGGGTCCAAATAAATAAACAAATAATCGGGACAAATGGTGTCCTATTTTATAAAAACTAACATGTTATCTCCCTCGCGGTTTATAAAACATTTATAAAAACATTTAAAAGAGTGCGAGGCTATGAACTCACATTGATGTGGGAAGGCGGGTTATCGGCAATTCGGACGTACGGTACGTGCTTCAATCACGGAAACCTAGACAAATAATACTCGTCTTAGACTCATGTCCAATGACTTTATAAAAATAACAATTATGTATAGATATGATGATTTTATATATATGATGATCAAGTGGGTTTACATATTCTCATTTGCTCATTTTAGTGTTTATGTTTTGGTAACTTCTTACTAGTTTACTAGTTTTACCTATTTACGTGTTTTAAATCCAACAAGCTTATTATAAGTTCTTAACTTGTATTAATCCATTTTATACTTGTATTATCAGTATTTACACTTTACAAGTTGGGCCTAAATGGGTTAAGCCCAATAAATAAGTTTATAAGTGTTTTAGTCCATTTTGTTGTATTATTAGTCCAATAACGTTAACTTAGCCCGTTAATATCCGTATGTTATATAGTTCGGGTTTTATCGGTTTTTACTTGTTATATATGTCTATATATCATTATATGAGTTTATAAAAGTTTACATTAGACGGGTCCAACCGTCTAAGTTTTATTTAACAAAAACGTTAATTTTACGGTAACAGCCGAAAAAGTCGTAAAAATCATGTTTATAGTTTTATAACTTATAAAACTTATCAAACTATCATTTTTATAAAATGTCCATTTATTTATCCTTATACATGTTTATATAAATGTATTATATAAGTTAGTGGGTTTTAATTCACATTTTATATTATTTTTAGTTGAGTGCTTATATAATACTATTATACTTAAATTTCAAATATCTGATTTTTATCTTCATGTTCACCAAAACTGCCATATCTAGAGTTCTATATGGAGATAGAAGCTCAAATTTTTATGACATAAACTATATGATATTTGATCCATTTAACTCTCCTATAGCTACTGTTGAATCAACATCTAAGTATTTTCTAAAAATCGTCCAAACAGTGAACTCAGATTTGTACTTTAAACTTGTTTTGATCATATCTCACTCATTACAATGATTCCATTGCATGGCCAACTCTCACATGTGTACAAGAAATATTACTTACTGTATTCCCATTAATCTATGCCATTTTTATCAGTTCATCATATGATTCTTTACTGTTTTATACAGCCAACAATTTAAACAAGATTTTTAGCCTTGTTTCTTATAGTTTTTCATATTTTTAAGCATGTTTATCAACACCAAATCCCCACACAATATTTTTAATCATCATTCATCATCATATACATATACATAAGTAAAATAAATACAAGATTACATAATCAAAAATAACAGGAGGATGAGGAGGACAATCTTTATACCACCAAGTTGATGTAGGTTGTGATTTGGACATGGATTTTGATGGGAAACTTGTGAATAACCAAGACCATCTTCAAGACCACCATTTTTCATGAACACCTTGTGGAAAATCAGTCCCAAGACTCCATGGATGTTATAATCACCACCACTCAAGAGAGCTTCAAGAGGGCATCATCATATGTATGAATAACATAGGATTTTGTGGTTAAATTTGATCAAAATGGTGTGTAGGGTGATGATGGTGGACGGCACATTTGAGAGAGGATGAGAGAAATGTGTGTGGTATTGCATGTTGAAATGAGAAGAGTGGTTTGAGGTAGATGGTTTTGTCAAGTTAGTGGCTTAAATTGTAAGCTAATGGACAAGTGTTAAGCTAAGTGTTGCAAGGTTGACACATAAGAGATGTGTTGGTGATGTTAGGCCGCCCCATGTGTAGTGGGGTGGGATAAATTAGTTTGTCCCATCCCACTAATTTACGGGTATTCCTCGATTCTAGTTTTATCGATTTGCGTGCCCTCGGGTCGTTTTACAAAAAACGTTTTTATAAATTATGAATCACGGCACAAAACGAATCTAATAAAAATTGTCTCATCAAAAACGGAGTTCGAAAACGTAAATACGTAATCCTAAGGTTTCCGGTTTAGTCGTAAAGGACGTTAAAATAAAATCGTAAGTCCTAATCTCTTCTCATAAATTTGTGAGTTTATGAACCAACTCCAAATTAAAATCCCAAAATAATATTCACGGATAAATTTATTTTCTGAAATGTCGGACTGTCACCAAAACGGTGTATGTAAACGTAAGCACGTAACGTAGAATCCTCCGGTTTAGACGTAGTCGATGCTACTTCAAGACGTAAATCCAAATTTCTTCCCAAAAATAAGTGAGTTCATAATGTAACATTAAAATAATGTTTTTAAATAATATTCGAGAATAAAATATCAACCATAGATTGACGGATTGTCACATCGAGACACTTGGTGTAGTGAATTCTAAGCTTGATTCTTCCACCCCATGGTTTGCGGACTTTGCAAATTACCATGCGGGAAATTTCATCATCAAGGGTATGACGACTCAAGAAAAACGAAAATTCTTTCGTGACGTCAAGTTCTACTTTTGGAACGACCCTTACTTGTTTCGGACTTGTGCGGATCAAAGCATCTGACATTGTGTCTTTGGTACCGAAGCTTCTAACATCCTTAGAGCTTGTCACGAAGGACCCACGGGTGGTCACCACGGTGCTAATCTCACGTCTAAGAAGGTGTTTGATGCCGGCTTCTTTTGGCCTACTATTTACCGAGATGCACATGAGCTTGTGAAGTCATGTGACTCATGCCAACGACAAGGAAAAGCCTCACAAAAAGATGAAATGCCACAAAACATCATCCAAGTGTGTGAGATCTTTGACGTTTGGGGCATTGACTTTATGGGGCCGTTCCCATCATCTCGTGGTAATAAGTACATCCTTGTCGCGGTTGACTACCTATCTAAGTGGGTGGAAGCAAAGGCTTTACCCACCAATGATGCTCGTGTGGTAGTCAAGTTTTTGAAAAGTTGTTTTCTCGGTTTGGAACCCCTCGTGCGATCATAAGCGATCGTGGAACCCATTTTTGTAACGACCAATACGAAAGGGTCCTAAGGAAATATGGGGTTACACATCGAATTTCTACGGCTTATCACCCACAAACGAGTGGGAAAGTCGAGTTTCAAACCGAGCGTTGAAGAGGATCTTGGAGAGATCCGTTGGGGATAACCGACAATCTTGGTCGGATAAGTTGGACGATGCTTTATGGGCTTTTAGGACCGCTCATAAGACACCCATTGGGTGCACTCCTTATAAGCTTGTGTATGGGAAAAATTGTCATTTTCCAATTGAATTGGAACACAAGGCTTATTGGGCCCTAAAGCATTGCAATGATGACATGGAGACCGCGGGAAAACACCAGAAAATGCAATTAAATGAATTGGATGAATTAAGGGATATTGCTTATGAAAATTCATTGATTTATAAAGAAAAGACTAAAAAGTTGCATGATTCTAAAATTAAAAACCGGGTTTTTAACATTGGGGATCAAGTTTTGCTTTTTAATTCTCGTTTGAAAATATTTTCCGGTAAGTTGAAATCCCGTCGGTCTGGTCTGTTCACCGTGACTCAAGTTTTTCCTTATGGGACCATCGAGCTAGCTCAAAATGATGGCCCCAATTTCAAGGTGAATAGACATAGGTTGAATCACTACTTTGGCGGGGAAGTTCCATCCTTGAACTACCTCGACCAAATCACTTTCCCCAATGATAATTAGTATTGAGGGGATCGAGTCGAGCTCATGACTCGGTAATCAAAAATGAGGTGCCTCATGGGGGAGTCCCATGCTTATCCTATGTACATATTATCGCTTTCTAATGTAGTAACGTGTGTGGATTTGTGCCCTTCCAACCTTTGTTCCGTGGTTGTTTGTGAATTGTGGATTTTAGATGATCATTATCTTCACGATTGGAGCCTCTTGTGTTCGTTTTATGGGAGCACTCGATCGTTTTCTTTGAAGACTTTCTCAATATCCATGATATATATCCTTTGATGTTCTAACCTTAGGTTTATAGCATACTTCATAAACGGCTTTAAATTTAACGGTTACACCCTTTCCATGCTAGATTAGGCATTCAACTACGTCTCTAGTATTGGGGTGTTTGCACCCCTAGAATCAAAACATTGAGGACAATGTTTAACTTTAGTATGGGGGGGGTGAATAGATACTTTCCTTGCCAAACCTTCACGCTTTCCAAAGTTTATCTTTTTGTTTATCGCTTTGTTGCAAAATAAGGCTAAAAATGGCCAAATTTTTAAATTTTTCTCATGTTTTATAAGTGTTTGAAGACACGAATGTTGATTTTCCGATGGCGAGAATAAGAGTAATTTTTGACTCGACCGTGGGTGTTGAGCACTTAGCTTTGATTCCTTAACTTCACATTAGGCTAAGTCTCTTAAATGAGGACGAGAAATGATAGGGTTAATTATAAGTTACTATGTTTAGCGTAGAGTACTCGTATTCTTTCAAAAACTCATGTGTTCTCCTTGTTTTCTTATTCTCCCTTCACTTGTAAATATTTTTTGCTTAATAAATATTGACTTAGCGGTTTAGTCTTGATTGTTGGGTTTCTAGTCTTTTCTAGTAGCTTCCGTGTAATTAAATTGGGAAGACATTAAGGTATCGCCAGCGTCACGGTTTTGAAGTATTGGCACCCGAATAATCAAAAGCTTCACCCAATAATAAGATTTCAAGTGCTCACCTAAATCAAGCAAACAATTTGATGCCCACAAGGCCGAAAAATCTATGCAAAATTGAAAGTGAATCAAGCCTTAATCTTTGAAGCTTTAAAGATCTAAAATTCGCTTTAGCGTGAGGATATACGTCTTTGGCTAATAAAACTACCGATGAGGTGGATAATAAAAGGCAAGGCAAGACCAAAGTCATAATAAAAGCTTCATGGCGAAGTTGAATAAAAGATGGAGGTAAACCAAAGATAATAAGGCCCTTCCGTTAGGGGGCGTATAAAAGTCTTGGTAATAAGTCTCATGTTCAAAACCGTTATAAAACCGTGTTTATCGATCCTTCTTGTTGACTTAATTTTTTGACATCGTTGTCTATTAGGAGGGGTTATTGATTTGATGGTCTTGGTTACACCGTTAGGACTCTATTTTTAGACCTAAATCTATGTTATCGCATAAGTCAAACAATGTATCCTCGGAAACATTCAAGACAAAATAAAATATAAGAGATAAAACTTAGGAAAATAGGAGGATAAGTACGTGATTAGGGCATATGAGTAGTGTTAGCATTACTAACTTATAATGACAATGATCTCGTTGCACGCTTGGCATGGAATTGGGGTGAAAATCGAGGAAGATGAAATTATTTCTAACGAAGCAATCACGTGTTCTTATTCTATGAACCTAAACGTCCCATTTTGCGATGAAAATCATACATTATGTCTATAACGCAAGTAGTAGTAATATTAGTAGTGTAGCTAGTTTATCATTCAATAAAAGTGAATAAAAATGAATTTTGGAGATGCTATGATACTTTATTCTAGCATTGCGTGAGGGCACGACAATGGTTTAGTATGGGGGAGTGATGAGACTGCTTTTATACATAGTCTCATCGTCCAAAAAGGGCTTAAAATGCATAAAATATCATGAAAATACCCCAATATATGCTTGTGTTTGTTGCTTGTGTATTTTAGGTACGGATATTGAGAAAATGACAAAAGATCACAAGAATCATGCAAAAACGAACACGGGAAACGAAGCCGCACATTGAACCAAGCCCTAATGAAGAATTTCCCAAGACAAACCCTTGAAGATTTGAAGATTTATGAAGAAGGGTCCTCCAATATTGAAGAATTGACACTTTATACCCTTGTATCCTCATAATTACAAGATTGGTCCCTAAAGATGTCAATATTTCAAAAAGGACCCTCCACTTTGAAGAATTGGCAATTTAAGTCCCTAATCAAAACTAAAATGTCAATATTAATCCTCCTCAAAGTCAAACATACCAAGAATGACTCCAAGTTACAAGAATTACAAATTTGGTCCTTTGAAAATATCGAAATTACCAAAAGGACCCTTGACTTTGAAGACTTGGCAAGAATGGTCCCTCAAAAATGAAGACTTGTCAATTTCAGTCCTCCAAAATGTCAATCATACAAGTCAAGACCATTATCCTTGAAGAAAATACCAAATCAGTCCTTCAAGAATCAAGAAATGGCAAGAAATATATAACACCCCCAAATCATATGCGCAGCGGAACTACAACATTTGGGTGTTAGGCAGTATCATCATCACACATAAGCTATTTCGAACGACTCAAAGAGACGTAGAAATTTAAACATAAATTAAAGATTGTTTAAAACAACAAAGTCTACTGTTTTCCAAACCCCAAAGATAATACAAAACAGAGTCGCGTTTTGGTCCCCATTGAATCTCAATCGTTTCGTTCACATGACATAATATAAAATATTTAAGTGCTAAAAGGGAGGAAAAACAAAGTAGACCGCCAAGCAACAACTTCCATCCTCGCATGCTCCGCTGCTATCAATCTTGGTTACCTGAAACACATGCTTAAAACCGTCAACACAAAGGTTGAGCGAATCTATAGGTTTATCAAATCATAAGTTGAACATAAGTATTAAAAGCAATAATGACCATTCAATAGCATTGTCGTACTCACAATCTATTATTCAAGGATATTATCTTTAGCAATAGCTAATAATTGTGTTTAAGCTCGTGACACTAATCCGTTAACTCAATCACCCGCGTACATTTACCGGCATGATTTAAGTGAAACCAGTGTCCCTTCTAAAGGCATTAGTTGTAATTATAACTTATTTCTTATCACAAGTTATCCGTCCGTAGAGGGTACTCAACGTACTAGCTCTCGTCTCGGATAGGGTCGTCAACCCCATAGTACTATCAATTGTATAAGCGGTTATCTCCAACCCACACAAGGGCAAGACAATAGTTAATAGTTCAAGAATTTAGGGACTTTTACAACTAGGGACTCAACACAATTCAAGGCAACATTTGGGTCCAACAATCATTCATGACTTATGCTCTTTTTATTTAAATAGCATGCATCCCCCTTGCGGATAAAAACGTTTGAAATAAGTAAAGAGCGAGGCTATAGACTCACCTGGTGTAGTAGTAGTGGTGCTAGCGAAGACGTAACGAGAAATGTCACCGACGATGTGGATGCCCGGGAAAATCAAACACTTGACCTAAAAATCAAGGTACGTAAACCAAATCAATACTCCGTGTACATTATTGTACTAAACACACGCATATGCAACCACACTTAATGTTTATGAAAACTCACGCCAAAATCCAACAAGTAGTTGTTACTAGACTTATACCATTTATCCACGTAATTAAAGTTGATTTCCATTTTATAAATTTACCGGTACATACCAAAAGTACGGGTTGTTTGCTATGACTTAAGCACTTATATAAATTACAAGAAAATTCACAAAAATACCTTATGACCTGTAGAAAACCCATTTTAAATCCCATAAAAAGTTTTCAATTTTATGACCCATTACTCATTACATTACTAAACTTAAACTTTTTCGGACTGATTTTGCACTTCTACAACGTAAGACTTGTTTGACCCATTTAAAGTACACCATTGACCAATCCAACACCGAAGTAATAAAATAGACTCACAAATGCAGGTTTGAAACAAAAAATTAACTTTTAATCATTTACCAAACTCTATCTATGGTCCCCGGGATTTGACCCAAAACCAAACACAAATTCGGATTGTGTTGGTTCTCATCTCCCGGTACACGTATTTTCAAAATTGCATAACTTTTGACTTGTTTGGAGTCGTAAGCTCTACTTTATACCAAAACGAAGCTAAGACAAATCTCTACAACTACATCCTATTTTTATGACCTGTTTACAAAGTTAAACCCACGAAAAATATGCTTGAACAATCTGCCTAAATTTTTCTACTTCAAAATAACCCTAACACTTGATTTCAATCCAATCCAACATTACCTAGACCTTTTTTAACCACTTATGATCATACCCAATCATCCCAAACAGCCTATAACACTAATAACATCAAATACTAATCAAAACCCAATCCTAAATCATACATGCAATAAGTTTTAATCATTTAAAAACACTAGAAACATCATTCCACAACCCCACAACCCCACAACACATTTCATCAAACACCATGAACCCACCAAACACCCCCACATTTCGTGGGTTTTGGGGGCTGTAGAACACCAAAAACATATACCCCATCTTGTTTTATGGATTAATTAACATTACCCAATCACCAATTAAACAAATTAATGATTTAATTACATCAAAACATGTTTTTGAAAAACCTTTGATTCTTGGAAAATTTGTGTTAATGCATGTTATAATTGATTGTATGAAAACACTTACAATGGATAAAGAGAAGGTGGTCTAAACTAGGATTATTCAAAATCAAATGGTAAAAATTATTGGTGGTGGTGGTGGTGTTTATGGCCGACGGCCAAGAGAGGGTGGGGAGGAAGGAGTGAAATTTAAAATGAATTTTGTTGTGTGTGTTAATTTTCTTCCTTTTGTAAAGTTTGAGGGACTTGTTTTGTCATTTTGGTTTTCTTTTGGCCTCCCTTTTAAACGACACATCTTAGTAGCGGGAAACGACTCACTAGTTAGTTTTAAAATTTTACGGGAGTCGGGGGTCGCCCCGAACACTCAAAAATACTTTTAAATGGTTCAAACGCACACAAAACGAATATACATATGGTTCCGACTCGACTTAACACGTAACAAAAATAAAATCTCGAAAAACTCAAATATCGATCAATCGATAATAAAAGGTAAATTTTGGGCATCCGTCGGTATCGTAGTCGTCATCGGTTCTTCTTAAATCGTCAAATGTTAAAATTACGACCTTAAACGTTGGTTTCAACTTAAACCGTCAAATATATAGCAAACGAAATTTCTTAAAAATTTCAAAAATATTCGTAAAATAGGATTTAAATAAATAACGTTGGGCTCAGGATATCACATCCTCAAGTGAGTCGCAACTTAAGAGAGATGCCCACATTGAACAGCTCTTGAGACAATAACTTAGCATCATACGGCACTTTCACGGGTATTACATCCTCCCCTCCTTAAGGGAGCGACGTCACGGCGCTCTCCGGTTCTTATACTCGCATTTTGTACTACTAGAAAGATGAGGGTACTCCATCCCATAGAGGTCTTCACGTTCCGATGTGGACTTCGGTTCACGTCTCGTGTTCCATCACACCTTCACAGTGAGTATTATACCTTGCTTCAATCTCTTAACATCTCGATCCATGATCTCCACTTAAATTTCTCCAAATTCTTCCTACGGTTATCGACACGTCTCTTCTCACAGCTTCTCGCGGTTAGCAAGTGATTCTTAATCTACACCATCTCTTCTGTAGCCTCTCGAATCATTTCAAGTCCATTCAACTAACTTTTTCCTACTTCATTCTATCCATTTGGCGATCTAACTTTTCATCAACATAATTCTTCAAATGTTGCATCTTCATTGTTAACATGGTAAATGTCGTTGTACAAAGGTACTACCAACGGCAAGTGTCGATCTCAACAACTATCAAAATCAATCACACACGCTCGGAGCATGTCTTCTAACTTTCGAATCGTCCTTTCACTTGGTTCATCGTCTCATAAAAACAATTAATCATAAAGAAAATCACACAGATCGCACCTAACCCCATCGAAAATGTTCAGAATATACAAAACGAAGTAATTAATACTAGTCGTACAAATCTACTTATTGCAATATTACGTACATACAACCTATTTCGTCAAAAACGAATTCATCGATACGAAATCATTCGACGTATACATAACTCTATCGAAGACATCACAATCCAATCAAACACAAAAGCCATTATGAAACACATACAATCACATTACGACATGTTTGTAACATAGCCAAACCATGCCAAGTCAATCAGTTCAATCAAGTTAACTCATGCTTGCTAATCAGCCAAGCCATAATAAAATAAGAAGATTTGACATGATTCTCGGACGAGTCCAGTCAAAAGGAAATTGCAAGTTAAAGAAGGCTCACGAGCTTGCTAGCTATGGATGCATATCTAAAAAGAAATAAAAATACATACATATGGCATCGCAGGGTGCCCACCCGCAGATCCATATCCAAAAGACATTACAAGAACACCGCCTCACTTTCGTCCCAAACGTGGTCAAAGTCCCAATAAGCATCATCGTTCACAGTTAAAATATATTACATGGCACATGTTCTCCATGATCGGACATCATTGGACAATGTCATCTCAAGTTCCCACAACTTTCGATCACACGACTAGATCACAATCAACATGAATACATATCAAGCAAGGGGTCACCACAAAAACATCAACTATGTTTATTTGTCGTTTAATCATCGATGATCAAAGAAAATTGAGTCAAGCAAAGAGGATTCCTTACTTGGATAAACGAAGGCGACAATTTGAATTGTCTTCCAACTACCTATGCACAGTTGGTAAACTTCAACAGTTTATCGAGTGTCGTTTGACATATAAAAAGAACGAGAAAAGAAAATAATTAAGGTACGATACATTTGATGTAAGAGAAGTCTTCGTTATTTCCCTCGGAGTTACTTGAACTCGGATTTCCTCTACTTCGGCATTTTTCTATTTTTGTTAAAATTCCTTCTCAGTGTCGGTACGAGTCCCTTTGGTAATTCATCAACACCCTCGTGATTCCGATGAAATTCGCATGTTACATTCAACACATAAAAACATTTTCCATAATTACTCGATCACGGTGACTTACCAAGTCAACGCCAAACGGAAGAAAGATTTCAAGGAAGACAAGAAAATTTAAAAAATTTTCTTTAGGAGTCAAAGAGAATACGATTACTTGCATAAGGATCCACCATTTTAAAAACGTTTCTAAACATTTATCAAAAACACTATCGATTTTAAAGATGACTAATTAATTTGACACTACATTGCCCTTCCTAAACTATGCATAATTAGCAAGATCATGCATACTTGAGGACCAAGCAACGACAATCAACAAAACATGACTCTTCCCGAATTATACATAGTTAGCTAAGCTGTGCATAATCGAGGATCGAGTGACGACACAACATTATTATTACATACCAAATATGACTATGAATGTTTTCGACCAAATATTCAAAAGAATTAAATCATTTGAAATGGAATTTGAAATGGGAAAATATTGTTACTATCGTTTTAAGAAACACATCAAACATTTTTTGTCCACTTTGGAAACATAATTTTGCTTTGCCTTTTTATGAGAAAATAAATAAATAAATAAATAAATAAATCGACACCATTCGCATTTGGTTGAACGAACCATTTGACACACTCATACATATTTTCAAAATAGACTATTCACAAAATAACGGTAAGGTGGTTCATGATTAAAGATCATTACAAGCACAACAAGTAATAAAATCAAAAATCAATGGGATTGAACGAGGTAAACAAGCAATATAACTGCCAACTAAAATTTAACTACATTAGAAATGAAAATACTTCAAATATATGACAAAAGTCTCGGGATAACAACAGCGATCTACGAATACATGGAGTAAAAATTGAATATCAAGACAAGCGTCAAAAATAAAACAACGATCATAATTCCCATCGTCTCGACTTGTACACACATTCCACCAAGGGTATACGGGGAGAGGAGAATAATCACTTGGTCGAATAGAAACAATTTCACCAGGAAGATTGAGTTCTTTCACCTCTACTATTCGGTAAAGCGGCTTCGCCTCCTCGCTTTTGTTTAATAAAAATAAATAACCACTTTAATGAAGATTTATAGCATCATTCAAGTAAATACAGAATTTTTAGGTTCCATTAACCGAAAGAAGAAAAGTCACGACGTTCATGAAGAGGACAAAAATACACCGGGTGACATACTCTCATTATCAAGTACTAGCGAAGTAGCAATCCAAAAATAGATATAATAATAATGGTTTTATACCATATACTATATTAAAATAAACAATTCACACTACTACCCAAATTTAGATATAGACTTGCAAAATCAAAGAAGTGATGCTGTACGATCGAACCATCGTGACTCAAAATATTACGTCTTAAGAAAATAATACAAATATGCGTTTGTTGGGTAATCCATTTGCATTTTCTAATTAATGTTACCATGTACCTTGTAAAAGAGAGCATTTACACATTTTTAATTTGTCTTACACCATTAAAGAATTTATACCTTTCATTTTTCAATATTTACGAAGTTTTCATTTCTGGAAAAATTTCAATCTCTCGGAAATTATTAACATTAGTAGATGTGGTGACTCGGTTATCATAATCGACAAATCATTAGGTTTGAAAATCTCCATACTTGTGTTAAAATCTCGTTAATGTTCATATCTTAAGTACCAAAAACGTACATAGTAAGAATTTTCAAAGTTTCACGTTATTATGATTACGACTTATCCTATCAAATATATACCTATCCAACATGACTCAAAGTAGTCCAATTAATTCTTAAAATTAACCTTGACTTATTATACACATGTCTTTCTTAAAACTGATTTGTTAAATCATATTCATGCAATTCGACTCAAATGATAAAGAGGTTTCACGTAATATTATCTCGGACAACTTACTGATTTTTAGTCGGGACTTGAATCTTAATAACAATAATAAAATAAATAATCAAAGTTCTTATTTCAATTATTTCCAAAATATATAAAATTCAACTTTTAATCCTTAGCCCGTTATCAAACGATTTTAAAATTAACACATCTTGCAGCAGAATAAAATGACTTTCCATCAACATTTAAAAATTCGTTTCAAGCGTTAGAATTTCTCACTTAAAGTGTATATTCCGATTTTGTCCCAGTTTATTTACTACAACGAGTGACAAGTTCTAGTTTATATCAATGCATATAACATGACCTTAGGTTTAAAATAAAACCAATTTTTCAAAGTCTCTAGCTCCAAAACACATGACCAATTTTTCTACTCATGTTCTATATTACAAAAATATGCCAAAAGTTTCCTATATTGACCCAAAAATTAACTCATATCAAGCCCACAGCTACATATACTCGATAGTCATATCGTAAATTTTATTATTACTCCTTTCTCAAATTAAATTAAGCAAAATCTTAACAAATCCATCACAAGCTTCTAGTATCAAATTATTAATATATGAAAACAAGGATTTTTACGAGTAATATAAATTACTTATTATGATATACCAACCAATGTTGAAGGAAAAATAATTTCACATTGTCCATTTCTTCTCTGCACTTATTTTTACTTGTTACAAGACACATCATAAATCATTTTTATCCAAAACTTTCATTCACCATTTATTTAATATGTAAAACGCTTTACGTTTAAATCATTCAATTTACAAAACTCGATGCTTATTTAACTCGCACAAGTGTCAGACCTCGTAATATATAATATTAACTTCAAAATAATGAAGCAACAAAAACAAAATCAAATAAATGAAGCGAGAATACGTATGTCAACTAAGTGTTGTTATCGGCCTCGGATAAGTCTCGAAATCGTACACCACAAAATTTACACAAAACATCCAAACTTCAAGCTATCCCACTTGATCACAACGCTAGTCTATTTTTAAAATGCATTTTTAAATTCGAGTAAAATGGTAAACAATGATTAAATGACGGCGCGCCTCAACCACGTTTCATAATATACACACGTAATCGCCACTAAAACATATGCATCATTGATTATACTTCGGCTATGTTATAGTTACGTGAACTAATATATCAAACCCATAAGGGATAAAGGAAATACAGTAATACGTGAGTAATTTATGTTCCAAAAAGAAGATGTCCCAAAATGACACACCACGGTGCGATAACGACAATCGAGATCAATCTAGTCGATATACAATATGTTACGAAGAATTATTTACGTATCTAGAATATCAAACGAGGTTCACACTCGGTTATTCGAACAATAAATTAATTATCAAGATTGATAATTGGCGGTGAGGCTGAATTCTCAACAAAACTGCATTTTAAATGTACGATAATCACCCAAGGACCATTGTTTCGCGTGCAATGCCTTTAAATACCATAGTATATACATACCTATACATACAATCATTCTCACATACACATAGGATCACAACACAGTGTTGCCATGTAATGCAATGTAGCCCGTATGCCAATTACATGCAACATATATGATAGCCGTATAAATGTTTACAAATTACGATATTAAGTATTCGACGTACACAACAATATATCTCAATATATATCATAGTATTTACTTACTAAATACTAGGGGATTCATATCAATTTTGAGGGATACATCTAAAATATAAAGCAATGCTAAATAAATCTTACCGGAGCCATGCAGGATAGTTGTGTGCTTGGACAATTTCTTACGACACCAAAAGTTATAGTTTAGGATTTTTTTAAATGACCTAGTTCTCTATAACTCATGGCTCTGATTACCAATCTATAACACCCCCAAATCATATACGCAGCGGAACTACAACATTTGGGTGTTAGGCAGTTATCATCACACATAAGCTATTTTGAACGACTCAAAGAGATGTAGAAATTTAAACATAAATTAAATATTGTTTAAAACAACAAAGTCTACTGTTTTCCAAACCCCAAAGATAATACAAAACATAGTCGCGTTTTGGTCCTTATTGAATCTCAACCCAAAAGTACATTTCATTCACATGACATAATATAAAATATTTAAGTGCTAAAAGGGAGGAAAAACAAAGTAGACCGCCAAGACACAACAACTTCCATCCTCGCATGCTCCGCTGCTATCAATCTTGGTTACCTGAAACACATGCTTAAAACCGTCAACACAAAGGTTGAGCGAATCTATAGGTTTATCAAATCATAAGTTGAACATAAGTATTAAAACCAATCATGACCATTCAATAGCATTGTCGTACTCACAATCTATTATTCAAGGATATTATCTTTAGCAATAGCTAATAATTGTGTTTAAGCTCGTGACACTAATCCGTTAACTCAATCACCCGCGTACATTTACCGGCATGATTTAAGTGAAACCAGTGCCCCTTCTAAAGGCATTAGTTGTAATTATACCTTATTTCTTATCACAAGTTATCCGTCCGCAGAGGGTACTCAACGTACTAGCTCTCGTCTCGGTTAGGGTCGTCAACCCCATAGTACTATCAATTGTATAAGCGGCTATCTCCAACCCACACAAGGGCAAGACAATAGTTAATAGTTCACGAATTTAGGGACTTTTACAACTAGGGACTCAACACATTTCAAGGCAACATTTGGGTCCAACAATCATTCATGACTTATGTTCTTTTTATTTAAATAGCATGCATCCCCCTCGCGGGTAAAATCGTTTGAAATAAGTAAAGAGCGAGGCTATAGACTTACCTGGGGTAGTAGTAGTGGTGCTAGTGAATACGTAACGAGAAATGTCACCGACGATGTGGATGCACGGGAAAATCAAACACTTGACCTAAAAATCAAGGTACGTAAACCAAATCAATACTCCGTGTACATTATTGTACTAAACACACGCATATGCAACCACACTTAATGTTTATGAAAAACTGGTAAAATGACTTGAATAGATTGATATACAGTAAGCTATGGGTCTTGTACACATGTGAGAGTTGATCATGCAATGGAATCATTGTAATGAGTGAGATATGATCAAAACAAGTTTAAAGTACAAATCTGAGTTCACTGTTTTGGATGATTTTTAGAAAATACTCAGAGGATGATTCAACAGTAGCTATAGTAGAGTTAAATGGAGAACATATCATTTAGTTTATGTGATAAAAATTTGAGCTTCTATCTCCATATAGAACTCTAGATATGGCAGTTTTGGTGAATATGAAAATAAAAATCAGATTTTGAGAATTAATGTTTATTATTATAATATAAGCACTCAAAATTATATTGTATAAAATGTAAAATAAAAACCCACTAACTTATGGATTTTATTTATATAAATATGTAAAAGGTTAAATAAGTGTATAAATTATAAAAATGGTAGTGGAATAATACTTATAAGTTATAAAACTATAAACACGATTTTTACGACTTTTTCGGCTATTACCGTAAAATTAACGTTTTTGTTAAATAAAACTTAGATGGTTGGACCCGTCTAATGTAAACTTTATAAAACTCATATACTGATATATAAACATATATAACAAGTAAAAACCGATAAAACCCGAACTATAGGACATACGGACATTAACGAGCTAAGTAAACATATTGGACTAATAATTGGACTAAATAAGTTAAACTCTTATAAAAAGAACTTATTGAGCTTAACCCATTTGGGCCCAACTTGTAAAGTTTAAATACTGATAATATGAGTATAAAATGGATTAAAACAAGTTAACGAACTTATAATAAGTTTATTGGACCTAAAACACGTAAATAGGTAAAACTAGTAAACTAGTATAAAAGTTATCGACATATAAAACTAAAATGAGTAAACGAGAGTATGTAAACCCACTTGATCATCATATATATATAATCATCATATGTATACATAATTGTTATTTTTATAAAGTCATTGGACATGAGTCTAAGCCGAGTATTATTTGTCTAGGTTTCCGTGATTGAAGCACGCACCGTACGTCCGAATTGTCGATAACCCGCCTTCCCATATCAACGTGAGTTCATAGCCTCGCACTCTTTTAAATATTTTTATAAATGTTTTATAAACCCGCGAGGGAGATAACATGTTAGTTTTTATAAAATAGGACACCATTTGTCCCGATTGTTTGTTTATTGATTTGGACCCGACTAATTGCATGACCCGATTGTATGACCCGATAAATGATTAAAGGACCCGATAGATGAAATAAAATGGATTATTAAAGTTAGGTTATGTCACTGAAAGTCCCATTAGCATGAATTGTGAACTACCGGGATTTGGTAGACGCTTGTGCATATAATAGTACTATTTGGGGACGATAACCCAGTTCGCGCCTTGACGGTTGATCCCCGTCGTGCCACATTGATTGGTAAGCAAATTTATGTATGAGAAGATTTCCATAGCGTGACCTTTGTGACGACACGCTACTTTAGATGGGCAAATTGAGTATCGGGTTAGCTACCCGTTGTTGGTTTAGTAAGGTAACAATGTCATGCGGCTTATAATAATCCAAATTAACGAAATACTGCTGTACGCTCCAAATTACGATGTATTGCCTGACTAGCAATACAGGGTCATACTAATGATATTATGTTTGTGTTTTGGTTTTCATAACCATATTCATATAACGGTTTTTATTTTCATACAACATCATAAGACGTATTGTATGATGTTTTTACGACATTGGCTCGTATAATGATTTTTAAGGCAAATGCCTATATTATGATTTTCGATAAGGATTTTTATAAAATGACTTTGGTTATTTTATGCCCTATTAAAATGATTTTTACAAAATGATTTTCAGTAATAATTTTATACTGATATTATATTGATGGATTCTATTAAACTCTATGAATTCACTCGGCGTTATCGCTGACCTTTTCTTTTAACATGTTTTATCTCAGGTACTTGAAGGTAATTCTCAGGAAGACATCAAGAATTCATGGCCCGCACTTAAATACAAATTTCCATTCAAATGCTTTGTAAAACCTGTATTAAATACAATGACTTGGGACCTATGTAACTTTGATATTTATGAATGGAAATGCTTTATTATTAAATGACGCGATTTTTAAGCGTTGTCTATGATGTGAGTAATGTGCTATCCCGTAACACCAACTAGTCTTCCGCTGAACTGAGTTGTATAAATTTGGGGGTGTTACAGTTTGGTACCAGAGCTCTCGTTATACAGAACGAAAGATTTTTAAAACCAAGGTTTTGAATAAAACATTTCAAAATCTTTTAACTATAAACATTTTTCCAAAAATGTCTAAAAATCTTTTGACTATAACAGTGCCGAAGAATTCCCGAGTTACCGGCAAGGCCAGACTGAGAAGTGTTATTTTAATATATATATAACTTGGATTATATATATATATATATATATATATATATATATATATATATTTGATGTAATTTTATTACATGATTGTTTGATGATTATTTTTATATTTATACGAGGTATTTATACGACGTAGATTGTCACAAGAAACCCTAACTCCCCTAGCAAATAAATCGAAGCTATTCTCGTAGGAATTATAGCTATCCTAGATCTAAACCAAGTTGTGGATGTTTATAATCCCAACGAAATGGTTGATATTCGTAGAAGTGTAGATATTAGTTGGTTGTGATATTGAAAAAGAATTGGTGAGATTAAATCTGATATCGATGTCATGACGATCTTTCCTTATAGAGTGGAGTTTGACAAAACATTACCACCTAGAAAGATGTCATCTGATTCGTTGTCATCCAATTCTTAAATTGAAATCGAAAGGGTGAATGTTGCACTTGAGGCTGTCATTGGAACCATTACCCAAAAGCCTCATGCACTAGTACCTTTCCGAGAAGTCTAGTTGAATGATCAAGTCATTTCATACTAGTGACTCATTTGATAATTGTTGTTGTAGGAGCTATAGGATTGGAAATTAAGTGTTGATTCATATCGAGCTTTTATTGCCATTTTAAGGTTTAAAAATAAAGTTGAAGTATTGGGAAATGAGGTAGGATATCAAATTGAGTATAAAAGTGGTTGAAATTTGAATAAAGTAAAATTTAACTTGTATGGATATGAGATTGTTAAGAGGAAGTTGTTAAGTTCTGTGATTGAGTTATAAGGTTTTAAATGATTGTTAGTTTGTGTTAAGGGTTGTTCCTAGGCCATTGTCCACTAATGAGGATGCCCAGTGTCCAAGAAATAAATTGAAGAAATCTTCTTCTAAATTGGGACCGATGAATCTTCCGGGACAGGTGGGACACCTAATGACTCTTGTAGATTAGTATTCATTGTGGTATCTTTTAAAAATAATCCCTAACTTAACTGTGACATCAGTTGGTAGGATGAGTTCTGAGAATTGTATGACATAGTGACACGTAATGTGTTACGGTACAATTTTGACTTGTTTGTGATTAATGAAAAAGACTACCTTTGATTGCTAAATTCTACATGTATCGATGTTATCTATCTTTTATTGCTTCATCCTAATGTTCGCATTAGTAATGCAACCATTGAACAAGTACTCATCTTGAATTGAGTTACGTTGTGGATTATTCTTTTGAGTGCCGTCGAGATCATGAACCTCATGATTATTTGGCTAAAGCTCATTTCCTATCATATTATAGTTAGTTCTTGGTGAACAACTTCCATCACTCTTTTGCAGATCACTCATTGTTTTTATAAGTTAAAACAGTATCCCTTGAGAAAAATTGAATTTTCATCACTATAAGGATTATTCAAAGTGAGATTTATAAGTGATTGTTATCGAAATAAAGTTGTTTATAAAACACCTTGGAAAACTTAATTGTTTTCATAACAAAGAAAATCTTTGTAAATTTATTCTTGATTTTAATTTAAGAATTAAGCATGAAAATGTTTTTATTATAACCATGATGATAAAATTTTGACGAACTGAGTATTGCATCGTTAATCTTGAAATTGTATATAGTTGCGCGCCTACATACAATTTGGAATGGACCATGCAAGACTGATTAGTAGTCACCATAAAACTAATGAATAAACACTACATTTTCTTTGAAGATTGTGAAAGATTAAAATTTTATGAGATCTGCAAGAAGTCAAAAATAAGGACATAGTGTTAGGGACACCTACATATGTGCCTGTAGCATCTATTCTTCTGAGTCGAATTTACTCATCTGTGGAAATTGTCTTATTTGACAATTGACAATTCTTTCTTGTCCAATTCTCCCGTAGTGAGATTCTTAGGAAAAGCATCTGATTACCGAGTGTTGATACCCGACTGGATGTATCGATGTTCCTATCATTTCTTTTGATTTGATTTCATTTGGATGACCTGGGTAACGATCCGAGGAGCTTTCGAATGCGTACTCAAATTATGAAAACATGGGATATATTCATATTCGTTAAATGTTTTCATCTGTATCTGATTTGAAATTCTCTCGCCTAGATTATGCGTTGACCTTACTCTTTTAATCGTAGTTGTGTCTCCAGATATCCTTGAATTTGTGAAGGATTTTGAGTTATTATTAGTCTTTTGAGAAGTTCACATCTTATCGACGGCAATAAAACTGGAAAGTTGATAGTGCCAGTAGAATGGATTGATTGATTATGACATGACAACATTGTCTTAATTGATGGGAACTCAAATTGAATTCCCCTAAATGATAAGATGTTGATTATCAAAAGTGATCTAAATAATTCTTGATGGATGACCGTATCCTGCGTTTAGACTTGAGATTATACCGTGAATGATTGTGGACTAGTTATAGATATTGTAATCTAGAAGAACTTAAAATAAACTTATTAAAATATGTTTCTGTTATCTAAAACTTTAGGAGGTATTTGTTGATGAATTACCTAGACTTTTGCCATTAAGACAAGTTAAAATTGGTATTGATTATATTCCCGGTGCTGCACCTGTGGCGTGTGCACTGTACGTCAGCACCATCTGAATTAAAGGAATTACCGTACAACTGAGAGATTTGTCGGAGAAAGATTTTATTCTACCGAGCTCGTCATCATGTAGAGCTATGGTGTTATCATTCCTTATATTTATAGATTACTGTGAACTGAGTAAATTGACAATCGAAAACGATATCCATAAGTCGAAATGGAAGATTTGTTCGATCATTTACAAGGTTCTAGTGTATGTTTTAAAGATTTGATCCACGGCATGGTTATCATCAACTTCGCATCTGCGGAAAAGATTATGTATTCCAATCACTACATCCGGTGCTTGTAATGAACGTTATGAGTTTCACGTGGTGACGTTTGGATCGACTAATACACATGTAGCATTCATAAATTTGGTGAATCACGTGTGTAGGCTGTAATTTGATAAATTCATGCTCGTGATCATTAAGGATCATTTGTTTGTTTATAAGAATAAGAATGAAGTTAATAATTAATTATAGATTGCCCTGAATTGGCTGAACAATTAAAACTTGTACCTTGAATATTTAACATAAGACTTAAGACTTAATCCTTTACATGATTTAACCGTGTGATTAATAGATAATGGAATATAAATTGACTCTTCAATATTTAGAAGTCATTTAAGACTTTGAGTTATACTAAAAAGAAAGTGCAAATATATTTTAACAAATGTTTTAACAAAGGATTTTAAGGGATTATTCCCTTATACACAAACCATTTAACTAAACTTCTGTTTAGGGGTAAATGTTTGTGTATACCTCAAGATAACCTAAGCGGAATTGAGGAAAACATTTAAACCATGACTTAAAAATTAAAACGATAATTTTTACTTTTCAACTAAGAAAACTTTGACCAAAGTATAAACAAAGGTTTTTTCAAACATTTACGAATCTTATTAAATATTTTCGATAAATCAACAAAAATCTTGTTAATTAAATTCAAATTTATTTTGAACATTTTATATAATTGGTCAAACTAAGAAATATAAAATTTTTACGTTTACGTTTCATAAAAATTTAATAATTATTATTTAATTAGTTGTAATAATTATCGACGCTTTAAAACGTCAGATTAGGCAAAACTGATAAAAATGATAGTTGAGACGAAACTAAAACTTAGAAAATATAAAGAAAGAATTTTGAATAAATACAGTTATGATATTTATTTCATCAGGAAAGTGAACGTAATTACTGACACATTATGTATAAGAGGATTAAGAATCAATTAGGACACATTCCTTAAGTAATGACTGTGCAAAATAAATTGTTGAACAATTTACAAATAAACAATGTTTGTAAAAAGGATAATATAGATAATAAAAGGGGTTCACGGCTAATGTGAACCATTAGAATTGAGAAGCCGATAGCGTTAAATGTTTTAAAGACCACATGTGATTGTCTAAATATGGAGGATTGTGAGATATAGTTATGTTGGAATTTGTAAGTATAAGTATTCTATTTATGTCATTTTATGACTAAAAGTATCTTTGTCTGAAGAAGTTGTACTGATGGCAATTATGAAGGCAGACATCGCCTCATACATTAGTAAACGTCTAACTATTGCAAAGGTCATCATCTGAATTTGATTCGATTTGGGTCATCATCGACAGACTGACCAAATCTGCTAATATCATTCCTGTTAATGATAAATGCAAAAGAGTTATGTAAACATAGTGTGCATGTATCGAACATCTTTATCAAGATCCTCGCTTCACAGAATTTCTAGAGATTTGCTCAGAAATCATTGAGAACGAACCTTGATGAGAGTACTATGTACCACCCCAATCGAAGGGACGAGGTAAAGTAATGATACAAAGTAATATAAGTGCTGTTTTATGTTTGAACGAATGACCTTTAGTAATAAACCGTATAATCGTTTTCCTTTGGAAGGATTATCATTGATAATCATCGTATTAGGATTGAAATCGAATCTTGTTAAGATTTAAATATTAGAGCATCTGTAAGCAGGAGTTGAGATAAAGACACCCGACATACACCCATTGTGAGTTGGACATGTCTTTTAGGTTTAAGGTTTCCTATGATGGCGAACCTAACCTTACAAAATACCCGACCCGCGAGACCTGAAATGATTGTTGAAATTAGGATCTGATTATTTACTGCCGGTAGTGGGCAGGAGGTTATGTGAATATGAAATGTAGATCTTGAAGTGCCAGATGGGTAGCGAAGTTATGCCAAAATTTTTAACCTTGGAAAAATGAATTAATGATCTGACAAATCATGGGATATAAGTCCCCATTGTATGGGACCATTGAGATGATGTGAAAGATTGGTTTGAAAGGCTTATAAGCTGGATCTACCTTAGGACTTCAAGAGATGCGTGAATTATGATTCGTTTATCAAACTTGATGGGATATCTATCAAGTGAAAATCTGAATTCTTCTTAGTAAAGTTTAGATCGGCGAAAAGTTGCATTTATCAGAAACCCGTGAACATCATGGATAGAGAAAGTAAGTCAAAATTAAGCCTGATCTTATTCCCGTAGTTATGTTTGATGAAACTCGCGTATTGTAACGAATTGCACTTGTGAGAAAAGACCGAATGTGGAGGAAATACCCACATGGCTTTAACTCTATAAGAAGCGAGTAGTAAGATGATCTTTGAGGACAAAGATCCTGTTTAGGAGTAAATGCTGTGACAATCCGTCAATTTATGATTGATATTTTATTCTCAATATTTATTTAAAAACATTATTTTAATGTTACAATATGAACTCACTTATTTTTGGGAAGTAATTTGGATTTACGTCTTGAAGTAGCGTCGACTACGTCTAAATCGGAGGATTCAACGTTACGTGCTTACGTTTACATACACCGTCTTTGGTGACAGTCCGACATTTCAGAAAATAAATTTATCCGTGAATATTATTTTGGAGTTTTAAATTTGTGTTGGTTCATAAACTCACAAATTTACGAGAAGAGATTAGGACTTATGATTTTATTTTAACGTCCTTTACGACTAAACCGGAAACCCTAGGATTACGTATTTACGTTTTCGAACTCCGTTTTTGATGAAACAATTTTTATTAGATTCGTCTTGTGTCGTTGATTCATAATTTATATAACGTTTTCCGTAAAACGACCCGAGGGTACGCAAATCGAGGAAACTAGAATCGAGGAGTACCCGTAAATTAGTGGGATGGGACAAACTAATTTATCCCACCCCACTAGCACACATGGGGCGGCCAAACTATTGCCTCAACACATGAGGTGTCAAGTTTTAAGCTAACTAGCAAACTTGTTGCTAAAGCTTACATTGTAAGCCACTTCCACCTCAAAACCATCCAACACAAACCACAAGTATCATTCTAACATGCAAAACAATCTCAAAATCCTCTCATCCTCCCCATTTTTTGCCGTCCATCATCACAAACAAAACCCTCATTTGATCAAAAATTAACCACAAAATCTCATGTTATTCATACACATGTTGAAGCCCTTTTGAAACCCTATTGATTGGTGGTGATTATAACATCCAAGGAGGAGTTTCCATGGAGTCTTGGGGTTTATTTTCCACAAGGTGTTCATAAAGAATGGTGGTCTTGAAGATGGTCTCGGTGATTCACAAGTTTCTCCATCAAAATCCATGTTTTGATCACAACCTACATCAACTTGGTGGTATAAAGATTGTCCTCCTCATCCTCTTGTTATTTTTGATTATGTAATCTTGTATTTCTTTCACTTATCTATATGTATATGATGATTAATGATGATTAAAAATATTGTGTGGGGATTTGGTGTTGATAAACATGCTTAAAAAGATGGAAAACTATAAGAAACAAGGTTAAAATCTTGCTTAATTTAGATGGCTGTATAAAACAGTAAAGAATCATATGTTAAACTGGTAAAATGACTTTAATAGATTGATATACAGTAAGCTATGGGTCTTTTACACATGTGAGAGTTGGCCATGCAATGGAATCATTGTAATGAGTGAGATATGATCAAAACAAGTTTAAAGTACAAATCTGAGTTCACTGTTTTGGAAGATTTTTAGAAAATACTTAGAGGATGATTCAACAGTAGCTATAGAAGAGTTAAATGGAGCACATATCATGTAGTTTATGTGATAAAAATTTGAGCTTCTATCTCCATATAGAACTCTAGATATGGCAGTTTTGGTGAATATGAAAATAAAAATCAGATTTTGAGAATTAATGTTTATTATTATTATATAAGCACTCAAAATTATATTGTATAAAATGTAAAATAAAAACCCACTAACTTATGGATTTTATTTATATAAATATGTAAAAGGTTAAATAAGTGTATAAATTATAAAAATGGTAGTGGAATAATACTTATAAGTTATAAAACTATAAACACGATTTTTACGACTTTTTCGGCTATTACCGTAAAATTAACGTTTTTGTTAAATAAAACTTAGATGGTCGGACCCGTCTAATGTAAACTTTATAAAACTCATATACTGATATATAAACATATATAACAAGTAAAAATCGATAAAACCCGAACTATAGGACATACGGACATTAACGAGCTAAGTAAACATATTGGACTAATAATTGGACTAAATAAGTTAAACTCTTATAAAAAGAACTTATTGGGCTTAACCCATTTGGGCCAAACTTGTAAAGTTTAAACACTGATAATATAAGTATAAAATGGATTAAAACAAGTTAAAGAACTTATAATAAGTTTATTGGACCTAAAACACGTAAATAGGTAAAACTAGTAAACTAGTATAAAAGTTATCGACATATAACACTAAAACGAGTAAACGAGAGTATGTAAACCCACTTGATCATCATATATATATAATCATGATATGTATACATAATTGTTATTTTTATAAAGTCATTGGACATGAGTCTAAGACGAGTATTATTTGTCTAGGTTTCCGTGATTGAAGCACGCACCGTACGTCCGAATTGCCGATAACCCGCCTTCCCATATCAACGTGAGTTCATAGCCTCGCACTCTTTTAAATGTTTTTATAAATGTTTTATAAACCCGCGAGGGAGATAACATGTTAGTTTTTATAAAATAGGACACCATTTGTCCCGATTGTTTGTTTATTGATTTGGACCCGACTAATTGCATGACCCGATTGTATGACCCGATAAATGATTAAAGGACCCGATAGATGAAATAAAATGGATTATTAAAGTTAGGTTATGTCTCTAAAATTCCCATTAGCATGAATTGTGAACTACCGGGATTTGGTAGACGCTTGTGCATATAATAGTACTATTTGGGGACGATCACCCCAGTTCGCGCCTTGACGGTTGATCCCCTTCGTGCCACATTGATTGGTAAGCGAATTTATGTATGAGAAGATTTCCATAGCGTGACCTTTGTGACGACACGCTACTTTAGATGGGCAAATTGAGTATCGGGGTAGCTACCCGTTGTTGGTTTAGTAAGGTAACAATGTCATGCGGCTTATAATAATCTAAATTAACGAAATACTGCTGTACGCTCCGAATTACGATGTATTGCCTGACTAGCAATACAGGGTCATACTAATGATATTATGTTTGTGTTTTGGTTTTCATAACCATATTCATTTAACGGTTTTTATTTTCATACAACGTCATAAGACGTATTGTATGATGTTTTTACGACATTGTCTTGTATAATGATTTTTAAGGCAAATGCCTATATTATGATTTTCGATAAGGATTTTTATAAAATGACTTTGGCTATTTTATGGCCTATTAAAATGATTTGTACAAAATGATTTTCAGTAATAATTTTATACTGATATTATATTGATGGATTTTATTAAACTCTATGAATTCACTCGGTGTTATCGCTGACCTTTTCTTTTAACATGTTTTATCTCAGGTACTTGAAGGTAATTCTCGGGAAGACATCAAGAATTCATGGCCCGCACTTAAATACAAATTTCCATTCAAATGCTTTGTAAAACCTGTATTAAATACAATGACTTGGGACCTATGTAACTTTGATATTTATGAATGGAAATGCTTTATTATTAAATGACGCGATTTTTAAGCGTTGTCTATGATGTGAGTAATGTGCTATCCCGTAACACCAACTAGTCTTCCGCTGAACTGAGTTGTATAAATTTGGGGGTGTTACAAGAAACATCATTCTAAACACAACCACACAACACATTTCATCAAACACCATGAACCCACCAAACACCCCCACATTTCGTGGGTTTTGGGGGCTGTAGAACACCAAAAACATATACCCCATCTTGTTTTATGGATTAATTAATATTACCCAATCACCAATTAAACAAATTAATGATTTAATTACATCAAAACATGTTTTTGAAAAACCTTTGATTCTTAGAAAATTTGTGTTAATGCATGTTATAATTGATTGTATGAAAACACTTACAATGGATAAAGAGAAGGTGGTCTAAACTTGGATTATTCGAAATCAAATGGTAAAAATTATTGGTGGTGGTGGTGGTGTTTATAGCCGACGGCCAAGAGAGGGTGGGGAGGAAGGAGTGAATTTTTTAAAATGAATTTTGTTGTGTGTGTGTTAATTTTCTTTCTTTTGTAAAGTTTGAGGGACTTGTTTTGTCATTTTGGTTTTCTTTTGGCCTCCCTTTTAAACGACACAACTTAGTAGCAGGAAACGACTCACTAGTAGTTTTAAATGGTTCAAACGCACACAAAACAAATATACATATGGTTCCGACTCGACTTAACACGTAATAAACATAAAATCCCAAAAAACTCAAATATCGATCAATCGATAATAAAAGGTAAATTTTGGGCATCCGTCGGTATCGTAGTCGTCATCGGTTCTTCTTAAATCGTCAAATGTTAAAATTACGACCTTAAACGTTGGTTTCAACTTAAACCGTCAAATATATAGCAAACGAAATTTCTTAAAAATTTCAAAAATATTCGTAAAATAGGATTTAAATAAATAACGTTGGGCTCAGGGTATCACATCCTCAAATGAGTCGCAACTTAAGAGAGATGCTCACACTGAACAGCTCTTGAGACAATAACTTAGCATCATACAGCACTTTCACGGGTATTACATCCTCCCCTCCTTAAGGGAGCGACGTCTCGGCGCTCTCCGGTTCTTATACTCGCATTTTGTACTACTAGAAAGATGAGGGTACTCCATCCCATAGAGGTCTTCACGTTCCGATGTGTACTTCGGTTCACATCTCGGGTTCCATCACACCTTCACAATGAGTATTATACCTTGCTTCAATCTCTTAACATTTTGATCCATGATCTCCACTTAAATTTCTCCAAATTCTTCCTACGGTTATCGACACGTCTCTTCTGACAGCTTCTCGCGGTTAGCAAGTGATTCTTAATCTACACCATCTCTTCCGTAGCCTCTCGAATCATTTTAAGTCCATTCAACTGACTTTTTCCTACTTCATTCTATCCATTTGGCGATCTACCTTCTCATCCACATAATTCTTCAAATGTTGCATCTTCATTGTTAACATGGTAAATGTCGTTGTACAAAGGTACTACCAACGGCAAGTGTCGATCTCAACAACTATCAAAATCAATCACACACGCTCGGAGCATGTCTTCCAACTTTATAAAAACAATTAATCATAAAGAAAATCACACAGATCGCACCTAACCCCATCGAAAACGTTCAGAGTATTAAAAAAATACCCCTGAAATCCTTTTACAAAACTTTTTGGGGAAAAAGTGTGAAGTTGGAAACTTGCAATACAAAGGAAAACGGGTTTTGAGTGTTTATTTACAAAGTGACAAAGAAAGAAGAATAGGGGGCCAAAATAGGCAGACAAAGATACTTATCTTAACCTGTGAGGGGGTGACACGTGCCCCACTCACCTTCTCCACCAATGAGAACCTCCCATTCATCCACCCCATACTCCACTCACCAGGTTTAACTAATTTATTTAATTAGTTAACTAATTGGCGCCTTAACACCTATTTAAAAAACAAAACAGATCAAAAATATGTTCTTCATGTTCATCGCACGATTTTGGTTTTCTTAATTGTGTAACAATTAAACCCTAATCTCTTCCAGATTAGTGATTAGGGTGACACTAAACATATCCTAACTTTCAAACAGCTTGCCACTTTACCCCACACCCTACACAAGATTCCCTGCTTTTCACTTTTGTGCATACTGCCAAATTTTGGACAGTCATCCAACGTCTCACAACAAAGCTTGGATTTTAAGCTTGATATACACCCTTTGATCAACTTTCCACCATGCCAGCTCCACAAACAAACAAGAAAGAGTCACATGATCTTCAAAGTTCAAAACAAGACAAGGGGCATTTCTGGGACTTCACAGCAATTAGGGTTACGTTTTTTAGCTCTTAACTAGTTCATTGTAGCCTATATAAGGCAAAGGACTCATTACATTTCAGTTTGCTCTTGAATTTTCCTTTGTTCAAAATTCTGTAAATCCATATTCAGTTTAATGAAATGTGTTTGAATCTTTGAAGAAAACTCAAGTGCCATTGTTGTTTACTGCTTATTATTGCTCTTAGTTTGTTAATCTTGAATCTCAAAACCTGTTTTTAAGGAATGTACAAAAGTTTGCACATTTCCTTCAAGCTTGATATTTTGCTAAGTTCTTGGTACACCTTGGAATTCTTGGGCTATAAAGCTGATCATAGCATCCTGATATTGAGTTATTAAGGTGTGGTGAAGCCTATAAAGCTGATCATAGCATCCTGATAATCAAGTGTGGGATACAAGAGTTGCATTAATCAAGATTTTTCACTTTTCTGATTTTACTATTTTCCTTCTAACCTTGTTGAATCTTAGAAGGCTTTGTTGTGGAAGCTTGTACTTGTTCTTGCTAGTACATAAGCTCAAAATTCGTGGGTGTGGATGTACATCCATGAGGTTTGCATACTTAATCCCAAAATCTGTTAAAATCTTTATTTTTGGTGATATTTGTGTGTGACTTGTGTTCTTTCTGATTTTGTGGCTTAATCTTGTTCTAATCTGTTTATCTCATCTATTGTTGTGTTGATTTGGGCTTGGGTAACCTTGGAATGCATTTTTGATTTGAAAATCTTGATTTGAAAAGTTAAAAGAGTGTCTGGGATTACTTGTCTTGAATCATATTGTGTTATTTTGTGGTTGGAAGTTTAGGTATTTGCTTTGTATCTGTTTAATACTTGGTTGAGTGCATATTGCTGCAAGTTTTTGGGTTTGAAACCTTGAATCATACATTGTGCTATATCTTGTTGAGTTTGACTGATTTTGACCTAAGATTTTGGTAAAATCAAGAATTTATGCATGCTTAGGGTTAAAAGTTGTTAAAACATCATTAATATAACATATGTGATAGATCTGAGTGATTGAATCTGGCTTGTTGGTCAAGTGCATCAACAAAAGTAAAAACTGCATGTTTAGTGTTCATCAGTAACTTTAAGTGCTTGAATCTTGCTTAATACTTTGAATCAGTGCATGAAACCTATTTAGACTTGCTTATTTAAGTTTAATATTGCTTGTGTATGCATTTGGTTAAGTTTGGCTGGCTGAATTGTGCTATAATTGCTTATTGAATCTCAACTGCTTATGTGTTCATGTCTGGTGCATATCTGGTGATGTTTTGATTAGACTGTACTAATTGGCTGATTGTGATTGTGATTTCTTGATTGTTATTGACTTCTCTTGATCCACTGATCATTTGGGTGCCTTTTTGTAACTTGAATCTCCAAAAAAGTCACTAAAGACAAAAAAAGTCAAGAAGTCAAGCAGTGGAAAAAGTTTCCACTGCTCAACACCCAAAACTAGCCCCTGCTAGTGCAATTTTTCAGTTAGCTTATCAAGAAGCCATTTTGGCTTATCCAGACCTGCAACAACTTATTTTTTGTAATAGATCTTCATTATTTGACCCATTTGTTTGAACTGTAGCTTATTAGACTTTGACTTTGACTTTTTACTAGAAAACCAACTCATTTGACTTTTTCATAAGTGCTTATTTGCTTATTCCAGCTTATTGAGTGAACTTATTTGAAAACGTTTTTTTGATTAATTTACAATTTGAATCAGCTCTTGGGATAGCCTAGAACTCAAAAACGACTATTTTATCGTTTTCTTTAGATTGCTTATTGCATTTTAAGGCTTATTCCTTTGGCTTATTTCAAATTTCTTTTTACATAAGTCTTAAGCAACTCAAAAGAAGCTTGTGTGTCTAATTTGAGCTTATGGCATTAGCTTATAGCTTAATGGGCCAAAAAGCCAATTAAGAATAAGCTGTTTGGTATAAGCCAGCTTATTTCACATTTTCAGATTTTGGGCCTTTGAAAAGTTGTGTTTAAAACCAAATTTTGAGTCAGATAGGAGCTTTTGGGCTTAATTGGACAACATTTTTCTTATTGGGCCTATTTGAGCCCATTAAGGGGTCTGTTTGGACTTTTGGCCCATTTGGAGGCCCATTAGGGGCATTTTTGTAATTTCAAGTTCATTTTCTGTTTATTTAGGTTAAATTAAGCTAGTTTGCAAGTTTTTAGAATTTTTTTATAAATTTTGAATTTTTAATATTATATTATTATTATTTTATTATTAAAAATTGAAATTTTGATTTTTCAAGTTTTTATATTTTTCTTAGGTTAAATACAATAAGTTAGGAATTTTAAAACTTTTAGAATATTTTTATTGTTCTTAGATTAATTTTTATAATTATTTTAAGTTTAATTGTTTTTAAATAGTTTTAATTAGTTTTAAAATTTTCAAAAATAGTTTTAAACTAAGTTAGGTCATTTTAGAGGTTTACAAAGTGATAAAACTCATTTTGGGCTTTTTTTAATTAAATTGATTTTTAGGGCTTTAATTAGCATTAAAAATCATTATTTAATTAAATAAAAGGTTTGAGTGATTTTTTTTTTTGTAAACTCTAATTATATTATTTAGGATTTATTGCAATTTTTTAGGAATGTTTAGGGCAAATATTTAAATTCGGTGCTTTTACGGTTTTACGTGTACGACATTTTCGTCTTAGTTTAAATCGTCATCGTAACCTTCATTCTCTTGTTATCCCCTTTATATTTTCTTTTCTCATAATCATATAATCACATAATTAATCATCTCTCTACACAACACACCAAGCCTCCTTGAGAACGATCCCCACTTTGGGTTATAACTTGTGATTTTCCTAAGTCACTTGTTAACGCTTGCCCTAATTACGCACTGTTTTCCTAAACAAGGTTGTAAAATACAACTATCAGTGAGTTGTGTTCTCATCCAATGAACTTGAGCACAACACGCAGATAGAGACACATACTCCGCTTTGGCTGATGACAGTGACGTGCAATCCTGCTTCTTGGAAGACCATCCCACAAGCTTATCTTGACCTAGAAATTGTGCACCACCAGAAGTACTTTTTCGTGTATCAAGACACCCTGCATGATCAGAATCTGAATAGGCCGTTAGAAAGAAACCAGTTTCCCTCGGATACCAGAGTCCCATGTGAATGGTATTCTTAAGGTACCGAAAGATCCGTTTAACCTCCTTGAGGTGCTTTTCAGTGGGTCGTGCTTGATATCGTGCACAATAACACGTAGCATGTGATATATATGGTCGGCTTGCTGTTAAGTACATGAGGGAGCCGATCATGGAACGATATTTCGTTTGATCTATGGCATCTCCCTCCAAATCAGCATCTAGAGATGTGGTTGATAATGGTGTCCCAACGGGGTCACATGATGTCATACCATGCTTTTTGATTATCCCTTGACAATACTTAGCTTGGTTAATAAAGATACCACTTGGGGATTGGTGAACTTGAATTCCTAGAAAGAATTTTAGTTCGCCCATCATAGACATTTCAAATTTGTTGTGCATTACTTTTTCAAACCATTTTGAAAGTTTTGGGTTTGTAGACCCAAAAATAATGTCATCAACATAAATCTGCACAAGCAAAATGTCATCCCCATATTTATAAGTGAACAAAGTTAGATCAATGGAACATTTTGAGAAACCTTTGGAGACCATAAATTTTGATAGTTCGTCGTACCACGCCCTTGGAGCTTGCTTGAGTCCATAAAGTGCTTTGTGGAGATGATACACCTTGTCAGGATAATGAGGATTGACGAATCCTTCCAGCTGCGTGACATAGACTTCTTCCTTCAAACGATCGTTAAGAAACGCCGTCTTTACGTCCATTTGATAAACGATGAATCCCTTATGTGCAGCATAAGCAAGGAAAATCCTGACTGCTTCCATACGAGCTACTGGTGCAAATGATTCTTCAAAATCAATACCCTCTTTCTGTCCATACCCTTTTGCTACTAGCCTAGATTTATTCTTGATGATCGTGTTCTCTTCATCCATCTTGTTTTTCTAGATCCATCGAAGATTTAATGGTATTACATCATATTGTCTGTCAACAAGTTACCAGACTTTAAGTCTTTAGAATTGTTGAAGTTCATCCGTCATCGATTCAATCCAAGCATGATCAGCTATGGATTCTTTGATGTTTTTCGGTTCAGCTGAACTCACGGTGAGTGCGAACATACAAACGTCACCATCGGTGTTAAGCAGTCGTCTTGTGTGAACAGGCTATGAAGGGTTTCCAATTACTTGAACCAAAGGATGATCTTGGGTCCAATGATGTGTAGACGGGTGTCGTTGGTAGAACGTATGTATATATGACGAATCAACATGGCGAGTAGAAGACTCTCCAATTTCGTGTACCGGTGTACCGAATGGGTTGATAAATTCGTCTTCGTCAGATAATGCATTGTCTTCTTGATTTGTGTTCGCTGGAGCAATGACAGTTGTTGTGGACGTTGTAGGAGCAGTTGTGGATGTGATATTCTGAGGAGGTAAATTTGTAGCAACCCGTGTTGAAGTAGATGAAGTTGTATCCTTTTGTTGACGATGATCGGTATCATCATTCTTATCATGAATGACAACGGAAGACTTTGATACAACCTGTTTCTCCCCCATGAAATATTCATCATACATTGGTCCATATAACATTTCCAACTCTTCAACTGTCGTGTTGACTGTCATATCTGCTCTTGGAAAATTTTCTTGAACCAGCTTTGAACTTGACGGTTCATTGTCGTGGTCTTGAGTTCCGAGTTCCGTGCAGTTGGGAACGGAAGTCGTTTGTCGTTGTGGATCGGGACTTAAACTATTTTGTTCAAGTGCCATTTCTTGTAATTCATCAAATCGAATGTGAATAGTCTCGACTATCAATTTTGTTCTCTTGTTGTATACTCTATATCCCTTAAACTGAGTTGCATATCCCACAAGAATACATGCATCACCTTTCTCTTTCATCTTATCCAAATTTTCACCATCTCGTATTATGTAACAAGTACATCCAAAAGCATGAAGGTGTTTGAGTGAAGGTTTTCGATCATAAATTATGTGATATGGTGCCTTTTCGTGTCTTGGGATAATTAAGGAGCGGTTTTGTGTGTAGCATGCGGTTGACACGGCTTCGGCCCAAAAGTATAGTGGAAGTTTTGAAGCGGATAGTAATGTTCGAGCAGCCTCAACTAAAGTATGGTTTCGTCTTTCAACAACGCTGTTTGGTTCGGGTGTTCGAGCAATAGATGTTTCATGTTCAATTCATTTGGCTTAAAAATAGTTTCTTAGTTTTGAATTCAAAAATTTTGTACCTCTGTTAGTACGAACCACATTAACTTGAGCTTTAAGACCACGTTGTATCAGTTTAAGTAAGCTGATGAGAACTTCGGGTGTTTCATCCTTGGACCTCAAGAAGTGAGTCCATGTGTACCTTGAGTAATCATCGATAATTACCAGAATATATTTCTTTCCATTGATATTATGAACATGCATGGGACCACACAGATCCATATGGAGAAGATCTAACCGTCCTTTAGAGCTTGGTGTGGTCTTTGTTTTGAAGCTACTTCGTTTAGCTTTACAAATTTCACAAGAAGAACACAGATGATCTTTGATGAATTTCAAACTTGGAAGGCCTCTCACAATATCTTTCTTGGAAAGCAAGTTGATGGTATCAAAATTAAGATGAGATAAACGTTGATGCCATAACCATGCCTGAGTCGTTGAAGCTTTAGCCATGAAGCAAATTGGAGTTGATGAATTTGTGTCTTGTAGTGAAATTGTGTAAAGATTCGTACCCCGTGTACCGGTAAGTAAGTCATTTCCATCATAATCACGAACAAAACATGTCTTCTTTCTGAAAGCAACCTCCAAATCTGAATCACAGAATTGACCAACCGAGAAAAGATTGTGATTGAGCCCTTCGACGTAGTATACCCTTTTGATCGTGATATTCCCCTGAATCAAATCTCCATATCCTAGTATCGGTGTAAATTGATCATTTCTGAATCAGACCGTACCCAGGAACTTCTCCACGAAGTTAATTAGAAGCTTGAGATTCCCCATCATGTGCTTCGTGCATCTGGAGTCCAGTATGAAGAGAATTATTTGTATCACCTATAGAAGAGTTAGAACACGATGGAGCATTTGCTAAATTGGATACCACAGTAGTTGTGATTGTAGAATCATTAGTGTCCTTAGCAATATTTAAAGGCATACTAACACTCGTTGTCACATTGTTTGTCCTAACTTTAGGAATCCATTTATATCCTAGAGGACATTGATTAGCAAACCACCATTTCCAAGACTTGCTAGCAGACTCATATAATTCCTTAATTCTGCTTCTAGGGTTCTTAGTGGTAGAGCCTGATGTATTACTTTTCTTAGTGGGGGTTGCACCAGAATGGTTCACTTTGTGTTTGGGTTTACTAGCACTAATAGGCATCGCAACTTGCTTCTTAGTTCTAGTTTCTACGCCTTTGACATTATTCATAGTACACATAGAATGATTAGCATTAGCACACTTTCCACATTTGACACAAACAAATTTCATATTCATAGCATTCAAATCATTCAAATCATTCAAATCGTCATTACATGTTATTACAGACTTTTTATTCTTAAAAACATTCAAATTCCTAGGGTGTTCTTCTACTTCCTTCATCTTCCCTTGATTCTTGTGTTTCCAGACCTTATCAATCACTTGAGTGCTCTTAAGCTGAGGCCAGCTAACACTAGCAGTGGAAACTACTCATGTAGTAGAAGACACACGAGTATTAGTATTTCTAGAAGTCTGAGGTAAGTGACTAACTTTGTTTGTGGATTTAGTGGTCATTCTATACATCCCTGGTTTAATCACATTATTGTGCTTAACGTTTGGTGCTATAGCATTCCTTATGGGTTAAGTATGTTTTAACCTTTCCTTTACATCCATCTTGGGGGCAAACACAGATTTTGCAAACGAAGAATTTGAGAAAGCAGACGGTTTTCCCAAGATAGAGGATCTATTCACTCTAGAGGCATTGGGTTGTCTAACAACAGGTTGCCTAACGCTAGGTTCCATAACTTTCCCACCCGTATTAGCAACGAGTTTCTTCAACTCTGCTATTGCTATTTCTTTTTCTTGTAACTGAGCTTTCAAATCCGAGATATCAAGACTTTTTCCGTTTAATAATCGACATGACTCAGATAATTTTACTTCTAAAGGTGTATCATTTGAAAGGCTGCCAACTTTCTTTTGCAAATCAAGTTCAAGTGAGTGACAATGTTTTTGAAAATAATCATATCTATGTTGAAGTAACGAAAACTCTTTTTGGTCAACTTTATTCGAAAGCTCAGTTTCAAGACATTCAAATTCTTTAACTTGATCAAGATATTTGCATGCAACATCAGAATATTCATCAATATCAGCACAAGATGTAACATAAGCACACATAATATCTTTTGAGAGACATTCATGTAAGAGTAGATCATAAGCTGTAGAAAACTTGTCTCTTTCAGGTTGATGGTCGTTAACTTCTTGTTCAAGAGATTCCACATATTTCAAATCATCAAACATTTCTTCCTTAATTAGTGTTTCAAATTCCAAAATATGTTTTTGCGTTCATTTCGCAAGTGGAATCAAAATACTTTTCACAAGCACAATTTATCATGAGGAATTTCTTTGTCTCCTTTCGAAAGTTTACGTTTGTTCCATTCATCATCAACAACCTTTTTGAAATTTTCAATATTACTCCTTAGAATACTAAGTGCTTGCTTACTCTTGCTTACAGAAGCTTTATATGGCAAATAGTCAATAAATTTTGAAACATTAGTTTTCTTAGTGGCAAAGGCTTGTCTCCATTTAATTCTTATTTGTTCACATTCAAAAAATATTTGCTCACGAGTTTTCTGTATTTGCGGTGTGAAAAGACCATAACGACTGTTTTCATAAGCATAATTATATGGTTTAACAAGTTCTTTATTAACTTTTGGTCTACTCTCTTCTTCCAAGTCTTGTGTCTCTTCACTATCGGGCCTAACAACAAGACAATCAAGATCGGTCCATTGGGACTCATCAAGATATAAGCGCTGATTATCAGATTGAGCATGCTCAAGGTATTTAGGATTAGCAAACCTAGGTCTATCCTTGAAGAACGAACGAGGTGCCAACATTCTCATGGTTTGAATTGATTGATTAGTTTTGTAAACAATTTTCTTGTAAAAATCAAGTTGAGTTTCAATTTCCACCATTTTGTCGATGTCCTTCGCTTGTTTAGTTTTGAAATCCTTTTCCATTTTTTCAACCACTGCTTTCTTTTCATTCATAAGTTTAGTTTTATCCTCTTGAATAAAACCATTTACTTGAGTTAGCGCATTGACTTTAGTGGTAGCAAGATACGTTTTGTGACGTTCAGTACTCAAAGAGGTGTTATAATTACGTTTCTCTTGTTCAAGAAGCTCAAGTGTTTTGTTATATTTCTCTTGAAAATCGTCCTTTTTAACATTAATTAAACACCCTTTGTACCCCTCAACCTCATTGGTCTTTTGAAGAAGCTGAGCTCTATAGCTATCAATGGTCTCACTAGATTTAATTAGAGCAGCTTTGCATTCTTCAAAATTTTGAGTGAGCGTAGTGTTTGCCTTCTTTAATTGCTTTTGACTCTTTCTAGTTTCTTGGACATCTTTTTGTAAAGAAGCAATTAAGTTAGCAAGCGCAATACGCTCCTCGTCATCATCATAGTCATTTGCATGTTCATCATCCTCAGACTCATTATTACACATGTCTGATGAATCGGGTGTGGTATTGCTATCAACTGTTTCTATCATACATGTGTCATTAATGGCTTTGGGTAGCTCACAATGCTCATGAGTATTACCAAACACATTATATTCCTCTTCAGTGTGTACCTTATCAATTGGCTCTGTGTCAAAGATAGGACCATTGTCATCTTTAGTGACGTGAAGAACTTCTTCAACATTTGCCATGTACGAGTAATGTGATTCAAGTTCTTGATCGAAGGCTTCATCAGCAGTATCATCAAGCATTGCTCCTTCCTCAGTCGACAGTTTAACCCCAGCTTCCATCTTCTAGCAAAGCAGCATATTTTCCTTATGATTGCCAGAGTCTGGAACCTGTTTCGGCTTCCTACATTCCTTTGCCATATGCCCATAGCCTTGACAATTAAATCATTGAATCCCACTTTGTTGAACCACTTGAGTACCAACAGTCTCCCTATTCCCAGCAGCAGTAGCAATCCTCTGAGCATCATACTAAGCAGTATGTCGATCATATCGTGCAGAACCCTCAACATGTGTTGGATTACGTAGATCATACCTTGGAGGAGTTTCATCAAGTTGACGTGTGTCATACCTTCGAGGACTCGCAACATATTGGTTCCTTGTATTTGATGATGTTCGAAGATTGTTGTTGGTGGGTTTGAAGATTTTCTTGTTGGTCTTCATAATGAAAGCAATTTGTTGATTCATCTCCCTATCCTTCTGAGCTAGTTCTTCATCACTGTCCTCTTCAGATGATGGCTCAGGTGATGGTGATGGTGCTCTTGGTTCTTTGTCTCGTGAGCGTGTGGGAGCAGAATACTTAGATGAAGTGGAGTATCTTGGTGAGGAGAATGTAGTGGAGTACCTTGGTGAGGATGATGTTGTGGTGTATGACTTTGGAGCACGAGAGCGATGATCTTGAGTGTGTTGAGTGGTAGACACCAAAGCAAGTGGATTAGCAGTCTTTGCTATCCTTTCAGCACGGAGTTCATTTGCCTCATTCTGAAATTGTTTCAAAATGTCAAAAAGCGTGTGATAGTTGACGTCGTCTAACTTACTTTGTTGTTTCACCAAAGTTACAAATCGTGTCCACTCAGGTTGAAGTTGTTGTAGAAATTAAACATTGACTTGCATTGTGGAGACTTGCAAATTGTTTCTTGTCATGTCATTCATCATCTTGTAGAACCTTGAGTAATATGAATCAACTGATTCCCCATCCAATGAAGTGAACTTACCAAAGTTCCAAAACAATTTAGTTTTGACATCTTTCTTGTTAAGTGATTCACCTTGTTGCAAGCGTTCAATGGCAAACCACATCTCTTTAGCAGTAGAGCAAGCATCAACCGTGGAGTAAATATCATCCCCTATCCCACTTAGAATCAAATTGATTGCTTCTTTCTCTGCATCAATCCAAGCACGGTTCTCTTTTGAAGTGTTCTCATATGTTTCCTTAATTGTTTGCTCATCGGAACCGGGTGTCGAGTCGGTTGCTGGAATTGCAGGAACAGTGATTGTAGTGGGAGTATAAGGTCCTTCTTTGATGCAACGTCGAAGAACATCACCATTGGTTTTGGTGTCAAGATATCTAAGGAATCGTGATTGCTATTGTGCATATCGACCAGTTACAAGCATTGGTGGTCTTTCTTTGTTACCCGCCACCATGATGTTGTTGTTTGTCACACGATACTCTTGAGTAGAATCCGTGACGAGAACTTTGAAATCGATGAAGTGAAAACAGATCTTAAGTAGATGTGTTGTGATTGTTGTTGTGAGAAATGATGTTAAAATCCCCTATAAATGTTCTCAATAATCCAAAAAATTCCAAGACAAACAAAATACACATGAATTCGAAATTTTTAAGTGTAAAAAAAATGTTAGCTTCGGAATACCTGGATATAAAGTGAACTTCGGAATGGTAACAAAATCTCTTCGCAATATACTTCCCAAGCCACTTCGGAATTCCAATGAAACCAACTTCGGAATTCCCTAAAAGACAAGTGAACTTCGGAATGATTCTTCTTAAGTACTTCGGAATAGTTCTTCTTAGGAACTTCGGATTAAGTTTCCTAAGGTACTTCGGAATAAAGCTTTTTTGGTACTTCGGAATAATCTTCTTGGGAACTTCGGAATAAGTTTCCTAAGGTAATTCGGAATAAAGCTTCTTGGGTACTTTGGAATAATCTTCTTGGGTACTTCGGAATGACGTTCCTTAGGTACTTCGGAATATTTGATGTTGGGTACTTCGGAATATCTGAATTGTGAGAACTTCGGAATATTGTTGTCGTCGAGCTCACTTCGGAATCCCAAATCTTATGAACTTCGGAATATGGTTTAAACTTACTCACTTCGGAATGATTGAAGTGGAGTACTTCGGAATAGGGCTGTCTTCGAGCTCACTTCGGAATCCTAAAACTTGTGAACTTCGGAATACTGAAAAACTGCACTTCGGAATACTAAAACCCTCGTCACTACTTCGGAATATCAACCAAATTCTGAAGTAGATCAATCTGTTGAAAAACATTCCGTGTTCTTCGCTTCAAATAAACCAAATTCGTGATTTTAACCCAAAAATCGATCCAAACACCAAAAAACTTCGCGTTTTTACCCAAAAAAGTTATACCAAATCCCTACGACATGTATATAGAATATATATATGTAGATTTATAACCTAAAAACACTAAAAAAAAATTAATTCAAGATGATTATTGAATAAATCATACGAATCAAATATAAAACCAAACAAACAATCACAAATCTACCCTGTGGCGATTGATACCAATTGTTGTTCCCTATTTATTCACTTCACCATGGTTGATTATATGATTAAACAAGAAATAAAGATAGAAGAATAGATGGATTCTAGAGAGAGAAAGTAGTTAGAGAAAGTAGAGAGAAGGAGATGATTAACTTGTGAAATTAGATTAAGAGAAATTATGAGATCATCCACCCTCCTAACATGCTAGGAGGGTACTTATATAGTCCACCCACATGCGGGCTCTCTAATGGATATATATTTTTGGGCCGGGCTTGAATAAATGCTTAGTACCTTGAAAGAGGCCTTTTAAGCTAACCATCAAGCCCGTATTGTCACGACTATTTTAACTAACTATTAGAACGTTCTAATTAAAATTACAATATAAACCTATGACCGAACATTCTTGTTTGACTCAATATTTTGAGGCTAATAGTAACAAATTAAATGAACTATGGACTAATTTTTTGTTTGTGAAAGTGAATAATGGTAACAAACGAAATGAACTATGGACTACCATTATATAAATTACAAACTCAAAGAGTTAAATTATGATGAAAAGGAGGATGCAACTATTGGTCCTGAGACGTACGTAGCCTGGTCAACTACGTATGATCGTGGTCGAACGCGAGCATTCTCATAGTAGTCATCGTAGAAATGAGATATATTAGTGATACTAGGAAACTTCTAAATTCAATTTACTTGTCAAAGAAAATTTATTATGTACTATGAACTTCGAACAATTTTATACCATCATTTAAGTAGAAACGCCAAGAAATCAATACAAGTAAAATCTATTACGACTACCTTCTTCGCCGCTATGATATACACGAACGTGTATGACTTGGAAACTATTAAGAGAGCCATTGTTACGACAATTAAACACAAATAGATTAGAGTCAGAAAAATCTAAAACAAATTTTAAATAATAATGTGAAGAACGAGATACCGCTTGAATAAAACTCAAATTTAACGGATATCGCAACACTACCATAATAAGTGAAGAGCACTTTAAGCTTAAATATCCTCATTTTTTGAATTAGATAAGTTTCATCGAATTATGAGCTTCGGGGTCGAAGCTCAAACTTAAGGGATGTCGGATGTCACAAACGTGAATTTTGAATATATTTAATTTACGTGAAACGTGATAGTTCGGGTTAGACTTGTGTGTCTATTGATGCTCCAGATTGGTTACGCGTATTTTGTGTACGAATTAGAATTTTTATGAATGAAGTTACTATCAAATATTACGTGAATGACTATTACTCGTTTACGATACGCACTAAGAATTTATATGTTAGGATCGACATTAAATTATATCAACGTAATATCATTTAAGAAGTTCGCAGCACGAAATAAATATTTTGTTTCACTCCGTCAATATTAACGACCCATTTGGGAAAATTTCCCATTTAATAAATTACTACTATCTATCTAAATTATACACTACACATAAAAACCATTAAGCCTTACTTTACATATACATAAACAAAATACTAGCCAACTGCAAAGTAAAAACAAAACAACCATCTCTCCTTTGTCACCTTATCAAAACCGGACCCCCCCCCCCCCCCCCCCCTCGCCCCTCTCAACTATGCAAACCTCGCGTTTTCTTTACAATCCCATTTTGAATTTGTACTTCACCAACTCTTTTAAAGCATTGTACCCTTGTTCCCCTTTCTCCTCCATTACCCACCAGATACCACTTGCATCCCCATAGTTCTTCCCAAATTCAAACTTTTACATCCCTTGATAATTAAGTTAGTCAAGAAAAGTACCATCATCTCTTCTTTTTTCTGCGAACATCGAAACCCCAAGCTACTTTCACTCCCCCCCATCAAAATACAACTCCCCATGAAGTACTTAACTAGTTAGTCACTAGTTACTAATGAACCGAAACACATCCAAACCTTAACTAAAGGATTACTAAACCTAACTCACTTACATTCCTATAAATAGCACCACTAGTTACAACTAAACACCCACACAACACATCCATCAAAACACACACACGTACACTTCTACTTTACCCTTATGGCTCTCTAAGTCGCTGCCTAAGGAAAAGAGATTATAGAAGATTTGGTAGATTTGGTTATCAAGTGTAGATCTTGTAAACCCTAGTTCTTGTTCCATCGTCAACAAACATCTTAGGACCTTTTGTAAGTCCTAAAACCTCTATCATATATAGCATTGGTTTATATTAATACTTGCAAAAACGTTTGACAACTTGAACTACTCTATATACAAGTCACGGTTTGGGTTTGGGTGGTAACTTAGGCCTTGTGAACAAACTAAACGACCTTAGTTGTGATACAAGAGGTCACGCCTAGTGGTTAGTTATAGTAGAAACCTTGCCGACCAAAGACTACTCAAGCTACATTTTAACTTAATAAACTTACATATGAAACATGCACAAAAATACTAGACATGATGATCTTGGAATAAAGTGAATGCATGAAACCCTAGGTTGTCAAATACCCTGTTGAACACCTGTGATTTTATGTAATGAACTAGCATGATTGTTATGTGCTTACATATTCAATAGAACTTATTTATAAACAACACGAAATCATGAAGGCATGAATACATACTAGCTCGACTTGTACAAACTCAAGATATAATCTTTATGTGGAAAATTGTTATGTGATGTCATGAGTAGGACTAGTAGTGTGATTTTTTTTGCATGAACATAAGTGATGAAAGATTGCCCTGTTAACCCTTTATACTATAACTACGGTGTGCGTATGAGTCTAGCTCAAACCATCAGAAAAAAGAAACTTAAAACGAGTCCATGTAGAATAAGTATATGTATGTTTTGAATAAGAAACTCATGCACCTTTCCTACTAACAATGTGTTTTATGCAGTATATATATATGATTAATGTCTAGCTAGAAAAGGAGTGTATGATTACCTGCATGAAAACAGTGTCTAAAAAGAAACAGTAGGACACAAGAAAGGAGTATGTCGTGTGTTTATATGTATGTGAGTATGTATGGTGCACGATAAATAGTTCATGTGTATGTATGTTCATGAATGCTATAAATAAAACAAGTACTTCCCTCCTTTGGGATAGCTTGTAAAGAGCAGGGAGTGAGTTTAATATTAGCTCCAAAATAGACTAAGATGTATGCTATGTATGACACCATGATGTATATAAACTTGTAAAATAAAACAAATAGGAACACCCTCCCCTTCTTTTTGGTTGTCTGCGTGGGAAGGGGACAACAAAGCAACCAATTTGGCTTTCCTCATTTCATGCATAGGTATGTATGTATGGCATGTATGTATGGTATAAACTAGTACAAAAGGGGACTATCCTTTTTTTCTCTTGAGCAACCTACGTAGGGAAGAAAGTCAACAATAGTAACACACTTTCTTTTCTTGAATTACCATGATGTATGTTAGTGAGAAGTAGGGTCACCGTCTATTGTTTTTGTTTCATGTAAGTGTACAAACATAGGCTAAATGACAACCATAATACCATTCACAAGTTTAGTTGTTGCGTGTGAATAGGCGTAGGACAGAAAAATGAGAAAGATTGCAATATACTCAAAATTAAAAACAAGTACTCTTGTAAGACATAAAACCTTGGCCGATCACCCTACTTTGCACCAGTTTTTAACGAACCTAAAGGCTATGCCCCGACCATCTAAAAATACCTTGATAATCTTGACCCAGCCTAGTTTGTAAAGTAACTTTCCATTTGTCTTAAAGTTGAGTAATGAACCCACAATTAATTTCCAAAAAATGCTTGTTTGACACTTAATAATAATAGGACATTACTTATTTATTTTGAATGCGAGTGCACTACTTTGACAAAGCACTACTTTGACAAAAATTTTGATGTACTTAGAGACTCATTAAAATGCGATATTTATCAATATCGAAGACCTCTCCGTCTAGTTTTTATGACAAGAACCCGTTTATTTTTCGGATGATTATTTAACAAGATATCGAGACCCAAAGTTGACCCCGTGACTAAAATGTATGAACATGAAAACTGTATAAAAGCATTTTATAAATCAATAGCAAGTATAGATTATCAACCAAGTGCATTGTACGTTATTATTTATTTTATTTAGCCTAAGTACGGATATTTTACTTAGGTTACGAGTAGATCGCTTGCGCATTGTTTTGCGTGCCTTGATTTTCCGTGCTATCTTTGTTGATCATATTTACCACCTCATCGAGGTGAGTTTCATAGCCCCACTTTTAATTGTTTTAACTATTTTGGTGTGAGAACGTTGCTTGTTTTTAACGGATGAACATAATTGCCTTAAAACTCATATGTTTTCCTACTTGATGTCTAAGTCCCGTTATCCTATGTTGCCTTTTAGCCAACTATCATGAACCGTTAATTACTTGGTGTGAGTGTGAATGTTATGGATAGATCTATCGGGATTAACCTCCTTATCTAATTTGGTTGTGTGGCCAAAGTTAGATACACTTATATTTGATCCTTTACAAATTCTTCTGGATAGGCATTTGCTCGGGCTCTTATTATATCTTGTCGGTTAGGTTAACGCTTTGGTGTCATGAGCTTAGACGTAGGTTGTTGAAACATATACTTTTGATTATAATGTTGTATTTGTTATAAGATTTCGGTTGCCTTGAAAATCTTATAGTTCATCGCACTATTTAAACTTAAACATATGAACTCACCAACCTTTGTGTTAACGCTTTAGCAATGTTTTTCTCAGGTATCAAGACGGAGGAGTGACGTCGTTATGCTTGGGAGATTTTAAATAAAAATGGTCATGACTATTATGTAAATTGAAATTCGTTTCTCTCGATTCTTAACCAATTGAAAGTCCTAACAAAAACAGGTTTATGTTCGTTTTTGGTTGATAGGGTTATTTGGATTATCTATGTCTATTTAAGCAATCAAGTAAAAATGTGAAAAATATTAACTACGTATCCGTAAAATAATTAGCAATTACCAAGTTTTTAATTCAAATAAGGACAAAATTGTAAATCTATAGAAATAATGTGCTAAAAAATTTAAATGATTGAAACTATAATGCTTGAAATGTAAAAATCAGAAACTATAAGGACCAACTATGAAAATTGTAACAAACTACTAACCAAAATGTAACTAATTGTAAAACAACTAACTGAAAATGACAAGTTTTGAAAAGTTTTGGACTAATACCAAGCAAACTCTAAAAACATGTAAGTTTAACCAGTAATTCAAACAGTGACAAAGTAAAGGGACCAAAGTGCAATAAAGTGAACTATTTAACCAAAAATGGGCTACTTGGATTATAAAGCTCGTATAAGATCTAGAATGCACCAAATAAGCTCAAACCAATTTTAAACTGCTTAAAACTCAAAATCACTTAGGCTAGTACAAGGAATAAGCTTGAAATGCAGTAAAACTCAAATAAGCCAACTTTGATAAGCCAACAATAAGCTATCTAATAAGCTAGACTTGCACAAACAAATTTTTAAGCTGAGTCTTGTTAATCAGTCCATAGAGAGTTTGGAATGTCTTCTTTTAAGAAAAATGATCAAGTAATGAATCTGGAATTTGAAAATAAGCTGAAACTAGCTTATTGACCAAGTTTGACAAAAATTTTGAAAAAAACTGAAAACCTCCAGATCTACTCAAGAACACTTTCTAAACAAGATTTTGAAATAAAATCCAAAGGTTTATGAAGTGGAATTTCCAATTTAAGAAATCAGATTGTGCTTTGTTTAAAGAAACGTGATGTTGCTCAACAGCTTATTAAAAAGCCAACTTCTCACTTGAATCTTTAAACTGTATGTTTTCCTAATAAGCACTCAAACTTTGGATGTTGTATGACACATAGAAATTGGCTTGAAGGAATTTCATCAAGAATTGAACAAATGCTAAGTATTTGAAATTGGCTACTTTTAGGAAGAACTATTTAAGCAAACCTGGCCCAAACATTTTAAAAGCCAATTGCCTTTTTGACCTTTTTGTTGACTTTAAAACTACTCAACTTTGTTTACTATGACTGAAGGAATGTAAATAAGCAAAGTTTAACCAAATATCAACACTTAAACTCCAATTTGACAGCTAATCCACACACTAGTTAGTGAACTTTGAACAAATTTTGTGAAGGAAAATTGAGCAATTAATTGAACTAGTTTAAAACTGATAACTACTCAAATTTACTGATCAAAATGGGACCCAAGTTAACCAACTATAAGTAAGATAACATGCTAATACTCAAAATGCATAAGTAGGCTATAAAACTGATGAAATGAAATTAGTAACAAGTAATAAACAGGCAAATGAGTATCAAACTAACTAGATGCTATCTAAACATCAAAATCAATCCAAGAACAAACTAAACACACTTGATCAGATCAACAAGTAGGATTTAAGCTAGAAAGTAACATGCATTTGACTGTTTAGTGGAATTTAACTCAAGAACTAGAAACCTTTTAGCAAGAAGCCTCCACTGATGGAGTAGGTAGGCGCTGAGCCTCCTAAATAGTGTTAAACCACCACCTTAACACTATTAACCACTAATCAACATCTACATTCATCATCATCACCATTTTTACACAAATTCTGCTTCAAAATCAACTCAGCTACTTGGAATAGGATTGAACAGCTACAAGTCTTCAACAAGAGCTCCTTATGATCAAGTATGATCACAAGCAACTCATATCAACACTAGATCAACAGTTATGCAGGTATTGAATAGGAGATTGAAGGAGAAATGGGAAATTTTATTGCTATGAATGTGAAAGTTTGTTACAAAGTTAGGTAGGAGGTTACAACTACTATAACTAACTCAAGAGTTTGTCAGACTCTTGAGGTCGTTACACTAACAACTAACTAGCTAGGATTAAGAGAGGAAAGGGAAGTGTATGAAATTTTCACACTTAGGCTACATACACAAATGAGAGGGCTATTCCTATTTATAGACAAAAAGTGAGAAGTAGTTGGAGCTGATGACGTGTCCCAACCAATCAAATGTTGCCAAGTGTCCTGAATTTGTCAATTGGAACTAGCCGTTAAGAACCTGTAATTGGGCTTTTCTTCTTGGTTGATTTTCAGGTTAATTGAGAACGTGGGTTGAATTCGTCCTTCAAAAATAAGCACTTTTCCATGTTTAAAGTTTTTCTTGATATGCAGTAGAACTCCAATTCGTTCCTGGGTAGCTTTGTTGAAGAAGATGATACGTGGAAGATTTGGATTGGGTGAAAATATATCACACGGATCATTATCCGTTTGTGGATATAATGAATATTGCATGTCCAGTTTTGATTGGTTAAAAATGAATAAGTGGGGTTGACTGTAGCTTAGACGGCGCATTTATTAGTTTGGTGATGTGGCTCATTTGCTGGCAATCCGTGTATACCAATTCTTGCACTCTCATTGGTTGATAACCATAGCACACGGGTTGAGCCTATTTTGATGAATTTTTGGCAAGTTTAGTCCTTGAACATAGGCAGATTATCCAAATGAGCTAGGAACTTCTTTTTAATGGCATTTTGGTCCTTCCACTTGCATTCTTGTCTAGTTTGACCCTTTGACTTGGTTGACTGAAGAGTTGACCATGTTTGACTTTCATCTTAACTTTGACAAATTTACACTTTGAGTCCTTCAACTTTGGAGTGTTGTCAAGATAGGTCCTTTATCTTCTAAGTCTTGGCATCTTTGATCCTTCTTTGTCTTTTTCATCCAAATAAGCTTGATTTCTTCTTGTTTGTTTGAAAATGTATCCTTCATACCTATTTATACACAAACACAAAACATACCACATAATTCCGCTTTATAGCACAAAAGTTAGGTATTTTCCTTATGTTTTAGGGTGATTTGTTGATTAATTGATATGAGTTTTTGCTCATATCACTAGTGTTTGGATATTTGGAACGATGTTGAACTGTTTTGAAACAATGTTTTATTATGATCTGTGTAATTCGCTTCTGAACAAATTTTATGAATTTAATTAAATGAAAATGACTTTAATATTTTTGTTCTTTGTATCTATATCTTGTGATAGTCATGACCGTCGCACCCCATTGTGTTTCCTTACTCTGATAAATTAGGGGTGTGACAATATCCATAGCTCGCGCCCCATATTCCGTCATGGTGGGGGTGTGACAGATATATCATCAGATATCAGAAATATTCAAAGCAAACCTCCTTTATGAAGTTCTTGCAGTTGATCCTTCAGCTCCTTCAGCTCTATGGGAGCCATGCGATAAGGAGCCTTGGAGCTTGGTTCAGCTCCTTGAACGAGGTTTCATTCGACCGAGCGCATCTCCATGGGGCGCACCGGTCTTGTTTGTTAAGAAGAAGGACGGCAGTATGCGTCTTTGCATAGACTATCGCGAGCTCAACAAGATTACCATTCGTAATAGATATCCACTACCACGCATTGACGATCTGTTTGACCAACTCCAAGGGGCCAAACACTTCTCCAAGATTGATCTTAGGTCAGGCTATCATCAACTACGGGTCAAGGAGCAGGACATCGCTAAGTCTGACTTTCCTACCCGTTATGGCCACTACGAATTTGTAGTTATGCCATTTGGCCTGACAAATGCTCCAGCAGTGTTCATGGAATTGATGAACAGAATCTACCATGAATTTCTGGACAAGTTCGTCATTGTCTTCATCGATGACATCCTGATTTTCTCAAAGTCCAAGGAGGAACACGAAGACCATCTTCGTACAGTACTACAGATTCTTCGCCAGAAGCAGTTGTATGCTAAGTTCTCCAAGTGTGAGTTCTGGTTAGACAAGGTGGAATTCTTAGGTCACATTGTATCAGCAGAAGGAATCACTATGGATCCAGCGAAGGTTGAGGCCATTACTAAGTGGCCAAGACCGACATCAGCGACGGAAGTCCGCAGTTTCTTAGGCTTAGCTGGCTATTACCGTAGGTTCGTGGAGAACTTTTCCCGCCTAGCACTACCATTGACCAAGCTGATGCGGAAAGGGGAGAAATTCGTCTGGACTGAAGATCGAGAGAAGAGCTTTGAAGACCTGAATCATAAGCTAGTATCTGCACCTATTCTTACTCTACCTTCTGGTACGGGTGGATTTCAAATATACAACGATGCATCGAGGAAGGGACTTGGCTCTGTTCTCATGCAACATGGGAAAGTTATCTCGTATGCTTCACGGCAGCTTAAGCCTTATGAAGAGAATTACCCCATGCACGACCTGGAACTTGCTGCAGTCATGTTTGCATTGAAGATATGGAGGCACTACTTATATGGAGAATCATGTGACATTTTCACGGACCACAAGAGTTTGAAGTATATCTTCACTCAGCGTGAATTGAACATGAGGCAGAGGAGATGGTTAGAGCTGTTGAAGGATTATGACATTAATCTACAGTATCATCCCGGAAAGGCAAATGTAGTAGCAGATGCTCTTAGCAGGAAGTCCGGAATGATCAACGGCATTAAAATCGAGGAAGAAATCATCAGAGACTTGGAGCGACTAGACATCAAGATCATGGTACGTAGACAGCACGGTTACTGGGCTAATCTTAGAGTAGAACCCGAGTTACTATCTAAGATCAAGGAAGCTCAGAAGGATGACGGAGAAATCTGGGCGATAGTACAGAATTTGGAGAAGCAGACAGAATTCAGAGTAGATGCAGATGGTATCGTATGGCAGGGCACTAGACTTTGTGTTCCTGATGACCAAGAACTCCGGGAAGCTTTGTTAGCTGAAGCTCATAGCTCCACATTCTCTATACATCCTGGTTCGACTAAGATGTATCATGACATCAAGCAGTACTTTTGGTGGAGTGGTATGAAACAGGATGTGGCCACTTACGTCTCCAAATGTCTTACCTGCCAGCAGGTTAAGATCGAGCATCAGCGATCTGGCGGTCTCCTTCAACCGTTAGATATCCCAGAGTGGAAGTCGGACAAAATCACCATGTATTTTGTTACCGGTCTTCCGCCTACCAAAAGGAAGCATGATGCAATTTGGGTTATCGTTGATCGACTTACCAAATCAGCTCATTTCTTACCGATCCGCAAGGAAGATTCGGTAAGTAAACTCGCAGATACGTACAGACGAGAGATCATGAGACTCCACGGTGCACCATCCAGCATCGTCTCTGACAGAGATCCTCGATTCACTTCGCGCTTTTGGAAAAGTCTGCAGAAAGCTTGGGGTACGCAACTTAAGCTTAGCATGGCTTTTCATCCTCAAACGGACGGACAGTCGGAGTGAACCATTCAGACATTGGAAGATATGTTAAGATCATTTGCGTTGGAATGGACGGGTGATTGGGACAAATACATATGTTTGGTGAAGTTTGAATACAACAACAGTTGGCACACAAGCATCAAGTGTGCTCCATTTGAGATGTTGTATGGCAGAAAGTGTCGCGCCCCAATCTGTTGGGATCAGGTTGGCGAGCGAACACTCGAATGACCAAAAATCATAGAGATGACCAATGAGAAGATCGCAGTAGCTAAGCAGAAAATTCAGGAGGCACGGTCACGTCAGAAGAGTTACGCCGATAAGCATCGTAGGGATATACACTTTAACGTAGGAGATCACGTATTCCTTAAGGTTTCGCCGACACGTGGTGTTAGACGCTTCGGGATTAAAGGGAAGATCAGTCCTCGTTTCATCGGACCGTTTGATATCATTGAATGATTCGGTGAAGTATCATACCGATTGGCGTTACCTCCGCAACTTTCGCATGTGCACAATGTGTTTCATGTGTCCTTACTCAGAGGGTACCAGTATCATCCCCTTCACATGGTTCAGTATCCACTAGAACAGATACGTGAAGATCTTACTTTTATAGAAGAACCCGAACGAGTTCTTGACAGACAAGAACGAGTCATGAGAAAGAAGACGATTCCATTCGTCAAAATTCTATGGAGGGATCATACCGAGCGGGAAGCCACTTGGGAAATGGAGGAGTCTATCCAGGCTTCTTACCCTCATTTCATATTTTGAATTCGGGTATGTTCTTCTTTTCCAGTTTACTTTATCTGTAATTCGGGGACGAATTATTCTTTTTAGGGGGGAAGAGTTGTAAAACCCGCATGCTTTTACCATGAATAGTACCCTTAGGATCGTACGTACTAGATTAAAACTTTCCTAATATAGCATGATTACGATTACATGTTAGGAGTTTATGTATTACGTACGTGTTAGAACACGATAAGTATTTACTACGCACGATCATGTAATAATTATTTGACGATAATTAATCACGAACATGCGATCATGAAATCATGAACGTAATTAAAACACAAACTATTATTAATTACGTATTTATATTTATTACGAGCGTAATTAAATATATTAGATCACGGTATTTACGTAACGAGAACATTTAAAACACGAACACAAATAATCACAAACGTTTAACTTAACAACGAGACACGGAAAAAGGTACGGGTACCCCAAGTGGGGCCCCTACCCGTGGCAACAAGGGCAAATGGGCCAAGCCCATTTGTCAAATTTACTAAAGGGGGGTTAATATCTTTTCACTACTCATTTTAATCTTTACAGAAGATTTTTAAGAAAACCTAAAAACCTCCTCTTCCCTTTCTCCTTTGTGTCGCCACCCTACAACCACCATAAGGAGTGGTTTGTGATCTTGGATCTTGAAGTTTTAGTGATTGATCGTGTTGGTTCTTCGTCCTTTTGATCCACGAATTCGATAAATCCTTTTTAAACCTTTTCTTTTGATTTAATCTTTTTATAAATCAAGAACATGTGATGTTTTTACAAAAACCTAATAATTAAACATGGATCTAACATGATTTGGTGTTAAATAAAATCAAAAGGGTGTTTTAAGGGGTGTTTGTTTTGGCCGTAGGCTGTGCCGAACCCGAATGGGTCTCGGTTTGCCAAGCCGACCACCACCAAGACCACATGGTCTTGGTTGGTGTGTGTGGGTCCCACGGCAGCAGTAAAACACGGGGTACCCCGAGTTGGTTCGGGGTACGGTGTCGATTTCATGTCCGGTTCATTGTTTTTAGCTTAAATCCGGTTCATGGTGTATGTTTAGTTTTTTTATGTTTATGATCTTAGGTTAAAAATTAAATTAATAAAATGATATGATTAATTTATAACATGACTTAGGTTATTTTAATTATTATAATCATGAAATTAATTAACCTAAGTATTTGTATATTTAAGACTTATAATTAATTAATTATTTTAAAAACCATGGATATAATTAATTAATTAACATGACTTATGTTATATTATTAATATATAATAATACATATTTAAACCTAAGTATTTAACTTATTTAATTAAAAACATGTTATACTTTAATTAAATATTTTAACCTATAGTTTAATTAAATTACATGAAATAATTAATAAACTATACATTTTATCATTATGACTTAGAAAATAATCATGAAAACACTTAGGCTTATATACTTAGCTTATTTAACCAGCTTATTTCTAATTATAGAAACTTTCTATTTTTAGAAACTTAATTAAATAAGGCAGCTAATATATTTATGGAAACCTACTATTTTTATAAACTTATTTATTTCAGGCAGCTAATCTATTTATGGAAACTTATTTAATTAAGGCAGCTGATCTATTTATGGAAACTTTCAATTTTTAGAAACTTATTTATTTTAAGCAAGAATTCTATTTTTGGAAACTTTCTATTTTTGGAAACTTTCTATTTTTGGAAACTTTCTATTTTAGGAAACCTGCTATTTTTGGAAAGTTACTTATTATTACACAGTAATTATATTAACTCATGAAATACCAGAAATAGTTAATCAGATTAAACAGAATATAAGATAAAACACAGTTTAAGGATTTAAAACAGTAAAACATGATAGGAACACATAAAATAAGCTAAGACATGACATAAAACCAGCTATGTATTTAGTAAGCAGATACTTATTCATGTATGTATTTATGTAGCACTAGTGATTCGGAAGTAGGATTCCTCTCAGTTCATCTTCTTCGTTTACTGGACATAAGGTACGGATTCCCGTCCTTTCAGTATGGACATTCCTTCCTAATTAGGATTCTCGTATGCAGCTAACTGTTTTCCCGTAATATAAGTTACGTGTTTGATTGCTTATGTTTAATTAAGATTACCTATAGCCATATACATGCATGACCAGTTTCACCTAGTTATGGAGGTACCATAACCATAACATTAGAGGCACTGATGTTATGACTTCACCACGGCGGAGTGATTGCTCGTGGCGTCCCTTCAGCTTTTGGCCATTTATTTATATTTATCATGTGGGGCGTATGGGTGCATCCTAGTTATATGTTTTATTCAGGATTTCATGGTGAATGTGGTGTGTGCCTTGCATCCTTCACACGGAGCTGATCCCTCCTACCCAAAAACCAGTATATTAAATTAGAGGTAGCCCCTCTAATTTGCATGATGAGGTCACCCCTCCAAGTATTCATGCACGGTGGATTTTCATGACCTATATTGGCTGATGGTAAAATATGACAAACAGATTTTATAAGATAAACATAAGACTTTCAAACTATTAAACCAGTTTTATTAAGACTAAACCAGGTTACTCGGGACTTAGTTTCTTCCGCTGTTATTATGTTATATGCTTATCCTATTCATGCTTTATTGTACATCCGTGCACTGAGCGTATTTGCTCAGTCGTTTTCCTTTTCTATGTTCCCAAAACGGCAGGTACTCAGAGACGCTCGTAGACACTAAGAGTACGTGCATATGGACTGGAAGCTGTCTAGCCTTCTATACTTTATGCATTTCCTTTATTATGATACTTATGATTTGGACATTGTTTAGTCCTTTCCTTTATTATACTATGTTTGTGTGTGATGAGCTTTACTTTTTGACTACCGATGTTTGATTCCGGTATTTCCCTTTTATGGTCAAGTAATGTTTAGACATTTTTCCTTGTATGATTTGATGACACGCCATAATTTCTGTGATATTTCCATTTCCAAAATGGGGTGTTACAATTATGGTATCAGAGCAAAGGCTTCGACCTGTAGGCTCTCAAATATGACCTGTGATTAGTGGGTAGTCACTACGGTCTTCTTAGAACTGACAGTTGTTTTCATACATTAATCATTTTTAAGCATACATATACATGTCATTGTTGTAGGTGTTTGACTAAGTAATGGTTGGTACAGGACTGGCCCTATTTAGTCGCATGTATTTTATCGAAACTTTTAGATTTGGGACCGACCCATAGGCGTCCCCTCGCTATGTCTTTTGTTTTAGGTGAACTGACCAGAGGCGTTCACTCTCGCGCATACAAAAGTTTTCATAAAACTGCATCATGCATTCATACACAAAATTTTCTTCCATAAAATTTTTCTTGTGAAATTTTAGTATAATTTTTTTTTCATGTATATATAGATTTTATGTTTTGATCTGTTTAATCATATGTTTTATGTTATACTGTCAGATGGTTCTCACACGCGAACAGGAGCAGCTCAATGCTGCAATTCAGGCTGCCATGCAAGCCTTGCTTCCTCAACTGAGGAATGACATCAGGGCTGAAGTTCAAGCTGCCAACAATCAGCAGCATAATCAGCCACCTCCTCCTCCTCCAGTAACATTAGCAGTATGGCTGGAGAGATTCAACAAGCTCCGCCCTCGAGCTTTTGAGAAGACAGATAGCCCCAGCGATGCTGAAAGCTGGTTGGCTCACATCGATAAGATTTTCAACGCTATGGGCTGTGACCCCGCATACAAGGCGAGGTTGGCATGCTATCGGTTCGAAGGCGATGTACTCAACTGGTGGTTAGCATTGATGCAATCTGAAGGTGGTGATGAGTGGGTTGCTGGTTTGACTTGGGCTCAGTTCAAGGACAGGGTGATGGAGCAGTTCTTTCCCAAGGCTGAGCAGGACAAGCTCAAGAGAGAGTACCATGGGATCCGACAGAGACGTGGGGAGAATAGCAACGAGTTTATGCAGCGCTTTCTTCGATTAGCTGGTTTCCTTGGTGCGGCAACAGGTACTCCTAAAGAGCAGGCACATCACCTTAGATGGGCTCTTCGCACATCGGTCGCAAACAATATGGTGTGTGATACGTTCAACACTGTAGCACAAGTGGCCGATGCAACACGGAAGCTGGAGATGCTGTAGGAGAGAGATGAGTTCGGGGAAGCTGAAAGACCCGAAAAGAGGTAAACATTCGTATTCAAGCGGTGACCAATCCGTATATTTTTCCATATGTCAATTATTCATCTCTTAAATGTATCTTCCAGGCAGAAAACTGGAGACCGGTCTCAGCCGGCTACCTAGCAGTAGCCTCATCAGCCCAAGGGAAACGGTCAAACTAACGACCGTTCTGCAACGGATAGGTGTGGCGGTAATGACAATTACCGTAACAACGCTGGGCACTCCAACAGCAGCAGGTCCTAATACTTACGCATTTCCTTATGTTTATGTTATAACTCATATTCTGACACTTTAGCAAAACTTCTACCAGGAACCATGGAAACGGTAGGGACCAGAACCAGAGAGGTTCGCAGCCTAGCCGTCCAGCTATCACTGGTATTCAATCCTACGATTATCCGCTTTCTCCTTTGTACCCAATTACCATGTCTTATGTAAGATGTTTTATCAGGTTCTCAGCCAGCCAGAGCACCTGCTGGAGGATACACTCATCCTCTTTGCTCTACTTGCCACCGTAGGCACCCAGGACCATGTCGCCGTAATACTGATGCGTGCTTCAAATGTGGTCATCCTGGCCATATTATGAAGGATTGCCGTAAGGGCGAGATGGAGGGTACATCGGGACATGCTGATACCAAGCCACCTCCTACTGCCGGGCGTGTCTACATGACATCTAGAGACCAGGCCAACAAGTCTACAGGTACCATCACTGGAATCTTGTATATGTATGGTCAAGCTACATGTGTTCTTTTCGATACGGGTGCTACTCACTCGGTTATTTCTATTGCTTATGCTAAGAACATTAGGATGCCTCCCTTGCCACTAGAAAATAGGCTTACTATTTCCACGCCTTTGAGGGACTCTGTATTAATCACCCATGTATACAAGAGTATTCCCCTAGAATTTGATGATAAGGTTCGACCTGTCGACGCACTTCCGCTGCACATGAATGACTTCGACATGATTTTGGGCATGGATTGGCTATCCAAATATCATGCTACGATAGACTGCCATTCATATCGAGTTATCTTCGGTGATGTTAATGCACCAGAGTACATTCATAATGGGTTCATACTCGGACGGTCTGTACAAGTCATATCCACCCTGCAAGCGCGTGCACTACTGTCACGTGGCTGCGAGGGTTATCTAGCTACGGTTCACGACATGGATGCTGAATCTCCATTGATTCAGGATCAACCTATAGTGTCGGAATTCCAAGATGTGTTTCCAACAGAACTTCTGGGCATACCACCTGCACGAGAAGTGGAATTCAGTATCGAGCTGGTTCCAGGAGCTGAACCAATCTCCAAGGCTCCTTATCGCATGGCTCCCATAGAGCTGAAGGAGCTGAAGGATCCACTGCAAGAACTTATTGAACGAGGATTCATTCGACCGAGCGCATCTCCATGGGGCGCACCGGTCTTGTTTGTTAAGAAGAAGGACGGCAGTATGCGTCTTTGCATAGACTATCGCGAGCTCAACAAGATTACCATTCGGAATAGATATCCACTGCCACGCATTGACGCTCTATTTGACCAACTCCAAGGGGCCAAACACTTCTCCAAGATTGATCTTAGGTCAGGCTATCATCAACTACGGGTCAAGGAGCAGGACATCGCTAAGACTGCCTTTCGTACCCGTTATGGCCACTACGAATTTGTAGTTATGCCATTTGGCCTGACAAATGCTCCAACAGTGTTCATGGAATTGATGAACAGAATCTTCCATGAATTTCTGGACAAGTTCGTCATTGTCTTCATCGATGACATCCTGATTTTCTCAAAGTCCAAGGAGGAACACGAAGACCATCTTCGTACAGTACTACAGATTCTTCGCCAGAAGTAGTTGTATGCTAAATTCTCCAAGTGTGAGTTCTGGTTAGACAAGGTGGCATTCTTAGGTCACATTGTATCAGCAGAAGGAATCACTATGCATCCAGTGAAGGTTGAGGCCATTACTAAGTGGCTAAGACTGACATCAGCGACGGAAGTCTGCAGTTTCTTAGGCTTAGCTGGCTATTACCGTAGGTTCATGGAGAACTTTTCCCGCCTAGCACTACCATTGACCAAGCTGATGCGGAAAGGGGAGAAATTCGTCTGGACTGAAGATCGAGAGAAGAGCTTTGAAGACCTGAAGCAGAAGCTAGTATCTGCACGTATTCTTACTCTACCATCTGGTACGGGTGGATTTCAAATCTACAGCGATGCATCGGGGAAGGGACTTGGCTATGTTCTCATGCAACATGGGAAAGTGATCGCGTATGCTTCACGGAAGCTTAAGCCTTATGAAGAAAATTACCCCACGCACGACCTGGAACTTGCTGCAGTCGTGTTTTCATTGAAGATATGGAGGCACTACTTATATGGAGAATCATGTGACATTTTCACGGACCACAAGAGTTTGAAGTATATCTTCACTCAGCGTGAATTGAACATGAGGCAGAGGAGATGGTTAGAGCTGTTGAAGGATTATGACATTAATCTACAGTATCTTCCCGAAAAGGCAAATGTAGTAGCAGATGCTCTTAGCAGGAAGTCCAGAATGATCAACGGCATTAAAATCAAGGAGGAAATCATCAGAGACTTGGAGCAACTAGACATCGAGATCATGGTACGTGGACAGCACGGTTACTGTGTTAATCTTAGAGTAGAACCCGAGTTACTATCTAAGATCAAGGAAGCTCAGAAGGATGACGGAGAAATCTGGGCGATAGTACATAATTTGGAGAAGCAGACAGAATTCAGAGTAGATGCAGATGGTATCGTATGGCAGGGCACTATACTTTGTGTTCCTGATGACCAAGAACTCTGGGAAGCTTTGTTAGCTGAAGTTCATAGCTCCCCATTCTCTATACATCTTGGTTCGACTAAGATGTACCATGACATCAAGCAGTACTTTTGGTGGAGTGGTATGAAACAGGATGTGGCCACTTACGTCTCCAAATGTCTTACCTGCCAGCAGGTTAAGATCGAGCATCAGCGATCTGGCGGTCTCCTTCAACCGTTAGATATCCCAGAGTGGAAGTGGGACAAAATCACCATGGATTTTGTTACCGGTCTTCCGCCTACCAAAATGAAGCATGATGCAATTTGGGTTATCGTTGATCGACTTACCAAATCAGCTCATTTCTTACCGATCCGCAAGGAAGATTCGGTAAGTAAACTCGCAGATACGTACAGACGAGAGATCATGAGACTCCACGGTGCACCATCCAGCATCGTCTCAGACAGAGATCCTCGATTCACTTCGCGCTTTTGGAAACGTCTGCAGAAAGCTTGGGGTATGCAACTTAAGCTTAGCACGGCTTTTCATCCTCAAACGGACGCACAGTCGGAGCAAACCATTCAGACATTGGAAGATATGTTAAGATCATGTGCGTTGGAATGGACGGGTGATTGGGACGAATACATCTGTTTGGTGAAGTTTGCATACAACAACAGTTGGCACGCAAGTATCAAGTGTGCTCCATTTGAGATGTTGTATGGCAGAAAGTGTCGCGCCCCAATCTGCTGGGATCAGGTTGGCGAGCGAACACTCGAAGGACCAGAAATCATAGAGATGACCAATGAGAAGATCGCAGTAGCTAAGCAGAAAATTCAGGAGGCACGGTCACGTCAGAAGAGTTACGCCGATAAGCATCGTAGGGATATACACTTTAACGTAGGAGATCACGTATTCCTTAAGGTTTCGTCGGCACTTGGTGTTAGACGCTTCGGGATTAAAGGGAAGCTCAGTCCTCGTTTCATCGGACCGTTTGATATCATTGAACGAGTCGGTGAAGTATCTTACCGATTGGCGTTACCTCCGCAGCTTTCGCATGTGCACAATGTGTTTCATGTGTCCTTACTCAGAGGGTACCAGTATCATCCCCTTCACATGGTTCAGTATCCACTGGAACAGATACGTGAAGATCTCACTTTTATAGAAGAACCCGAACGAGTTCTTGACAGACAAGAACGAGTCATGAGAAAGAAGATGATTCCATTCGTCAAAATTCTATAGAGGGATCATACCGAGCGGGAAGCCACTTGGGAAACTGATACAAGCGTTTTTGTATGGGTTCAAAATATTCTCGGAATCCTCTCGAATTGATCTCAGTTAAAAGTGGAATGATTTGTTCTTGGTGACAAAAAGTGGATTTGGTTTTCTATTCTAGGTAAATAAATAAAATGGTAATGAAGTAAACTTAAAACAATTAATAATCTGAAAAATAAACTGAACAATAACTCTTACTGAAGAATACCCTATGCTGAAAATAACCCTTATGCGGAATGTTGCTCTATGCGGAATAAGTTGTATGATTCGGAAAAAGCTCTATGCGGAAAATAATGGCTATTCGGAAAATGGAGTCTATTCGGAAAATAAAGTCTATTCGGAAAATATTCCGAGTAAGGAAACAAAAATGAAGCTATTCGGAAAATGTAAAATGTTCCGAATAGGGAAAAAATGGAAATCCCTATTTGGAATAAAAACTCTATTCGGAATAAAGAGGTTATTCGGAAAAACAATGTTATTCGGAAAATTGAGACTATGTGGAAAATAAGGCTTATTCGGAAAATGTTCCGAATAAGGAGAAATGAAAACTGCTATTCGGAATAATTGAAAAGTTCCGAGTAATGAAACATAAACAACCCTATTCGGAATATCCAAAATTCCGAATAGGACAAACAAGGAAATGGTCTGTTCGGAAAGTCAAGGCAATTCGGAATATCTGGGGTTGAAGAACAGTAGCAGCAGATACGACTGGGAACTCAATTAAAAATCTAAAATCAAATCGAATACTTAAAAAGGTTTTACCAAATTAAACACAAATCATTTAAACATAATAAGAAACAAATCCCACAAATAAAAACACTAAATCAATAACTTTTTAAGATCAAACTAAAATCAAATAAAAACTTAAGAACTTGCAAGAAGAGATGATGAAGAACAAGATTAATGAAAAGATGGAATGGATTGATTAAGGGAAAAGTAACAAGAGTATTGAATCAAACTTACAAGATGAAAAGAAAAAGATGAAAATCACCAAACTCCCTAATGGAGTTTGTGATGAGACGAACTACAAAGCCTGGGAAAAAGGAAAAATGAAAAACTAAAAAAACTCTCCCTAATGTGTGAAGAAAAATCTATTTATAGTCCTAATGGTTGGTTGGTGAGTGGGCTTTCTCCCTTTCTTCTTGTCTTCTCGTCTTTTCAGAAAAGTTGACGTTTTCGATTCTGATTCGGGATTTGTCGTCGATTAAATCCAACTCGTCTTTTAATTTCTTCGTTAAATAGACTTGAGTTTCTTCGACTTATGAAAATCTTCCGTCTTTAGTCCTTTTCTTCAATAAATCTTCGAATAGGCCTAGTGACTTCAAATCTTTTGCATCTCTTGGACAATAGACTTCGTCTTCAGTCTTTTTCCTTGATAAATCCCGTGCAATCCCATGTTTTCTTTAATATTCATCCGGTTAGCTCTGAAATCACAGTAAACACAAAAACCACGCATAATTCCAAACAAATGATATTAATTACGTGTTTTGGTCTTGTTTTAGCCAGAATTAAGTGGTAAAAGGATGGGTGTTTACACACCTATCAAATCCCCTACACTTAACCATTGCCATGCCCTCATGCAATGCTTAGTGATAAAGCAATTTTACATTTTTCTCATAATTAATCAACCTCGGCCTTATTTAAATTCTACTAAACAACAATTAAAATACTAAGAGAACTTAAAACCTTAAAGTAAGCAGAAGAATGAAAATAACTTGTAAAGAAATCAAGGACTTACATTAGGGCTTTGGTGTTGCGAAGATTTATCACCCTCAAGTTTCACGTTCCCCAAACTAAGCTTAAAAACGAGATCATTGTTATTATAAGTTAGTAAATCAAACACTTACACACATGGCTTAATTAAATGCTTAAACTCCCTTATTCCTAGTTGTATCTCTTATATTTTATTTTTGTCTTAGAATGATCATGAAGATGCATTTTTGGACTTATTTCGATAGTTCATTAAGGCTGAAAGCAAAGTAGGACGATTTGATCAATAGTTAGCTAAAGGACAAAATCTCTTAAAACTGCTTCTCGGGATATCAAAAAGTTCATATCTTGGCATAACTTGGTTCACGATTTGAGACCTTTCTCGGGCCGATATTTGGCATGTACTTCATACTTCATATCTTCGAGAGACGTTCTTGAGATAATGGTCTTCTCATCATAATAGAGTTTCTTCACTTGGAGACTTTTGAGGGGTACTCCAACTTTGTCGACCACGACTTCATGATTATTTCTTCAATCTCTAATTGGGATTTTGAGATACAACGATCCGCCTCCTTTTCGGACTTGGATCTATTTATCCTCATACCTTGTTAGGGTCTTTTCGGATAGACTTCTCCATGATCTTTATGGGAGTTGATTGCTTTTCGTCGTGAGTCTTGATCCTTCATATTGACTTTAGGAATAATGCTTTTCACATCACTTTGGATCTTCAGCAATAAAATTGAATCCTCATGCCTTGTTAGGGCCTTTTCGGACTCGCCAATCTTCGCGCCCCGCTTCATAAGTTATGCCTTGGCTATGAACTCTTATCATTACCGAGCAACTTTTAAACGATCTTGGGCTAGAAGCTAAGTAACTTTTCAAATCGTAAGACCTTACTTATTGCAGATAAATTATTAGCAAGTGATGGGAGAATATGCAAATAATTACACCAAGTGAGCTTGCGCAAGAATACCGACTTATAATTGACTCTATCATTTCTCGTCCTCCACAATTTAAAATCTCAAATAATGAGACTCGTGGACACTTAGCCTAATAAACCAATTAAGGTCTACATGGTTAAGGATACTAGCTAGAATAAACTTGGATAAGTCTATTCGGGTTGAGTCAAAATAAACGCAACGGGCCTAATATGTCAAAGATATCTAAACTAGCTACACCAATTTATTAATATTTTTGACTTTATTGCGGGATATATACATATGAAAGCAACGATAAAAATTTAAAAATTACGACTAAATGGCCAAAGTTAATTAAAAATTTGAAAAATGTTGAAAAATAGGATTTTCCGGTTAATTGAAGGCATTTTCATGGAAAAGTCCACTTAAAACTTCGATAGAAGTCTCCCCTACACTTAAGATAAACATTGTCCTTAATGTTTAAGCATGTGGGAAAAGTCTCCCCTACACTTATGACATTGTGCACGTTGGTTAACTCAAGTTAAGGAAGAGACGACTAAAGTGATCAATTTCAAATGTGAGTATGAAGAAAATTGAATCACGATAGTTGAGAGATAGAACCGGATTGCGGATAACACGGGAGCACGGTTCTTCAAAGATGTCCAAGATTGCAGTAATCCCTGTAAGCACATCACCACACAAACACAAATGACCAAAATAGGTCCTCCCCTACACTTAGGGGGTTAAAGGGATAGATACTCGGGCTGCCTCCCGAGGAGCGCTTGTTTTTGATAACCGAGTCACGAGCCTGACTCGACCCAAATTCAGTTTATGGGGAACGTGGTGAGGGATGGAATCACCTCCTGAGAGGTGTCCTCACCAAAGTATAACTTCACTCGTTGGCCATTCACCTTAAAATTTGGTCCATTAGGTTGAGCGAGCTCGAGAGTACCATATGGAAAAATTTGGGCGATGGTGAATGGGCCGGACCAACGAGATTTGAGCTTGCCCGAAAAGATTTTCAACCGAGAGTTAAAAAGTAAGACTTTGTCTCCAACATGGAACTCTCGGTTTTTGATCTTGGAATCGTGAATGAGCTTAGTTCGTTCCTTATAGATCAAAGAATTTTCATAAGCCTCATTCCGAAGTTCATTCAGCTCATTGAGTTGGATCTTGCGTAGGTCACCGGCATTGTTGATATCAAAATTAGCCCACTTCAAGGCCCAATAAGCCTTGTGCTCCAACTCAATGGGGAGGTGGCACGCTTTCCCGTACACAAGACGATAAGGCGTACAGCCGATCGGGGTCTTGTAAGCAGTACGGAAAGCCCACAAAGCATCATCGAGTTTATCAGCCCATGCGGCACGATGCTCTCCCACGGTTCTTTCAAGAATTCGCTTCAGCCCTCGGTTTGATATTTCAGCCTGGCCATTAGTTTGTGGGTGGTAGGCTGTGGAAAGACGATGGTTTACACCGTACTTAGCCATGACTCGAGCAAATTGGTCATTGCAGAAATGAGTCCCACGATCACTAATAATGGCACGAGGCACACCGAAGCGAGCGAATAGAGCTTTCAAAAAGTTACAAACCACCCTTGCGTCATTAGTAGGCAAAGCTTTGGCTTCAACCCACTTTGAAACGTAGTCAACGGCTACAAGGATGTATTTGTTTCCTTTAGAAGAAGGGAATGGCCCCATAAAGTCGATACCCCAAACATCAAAAATTTCACACTCTTGGATGAAATTCTGAGGCATCTCGTCTTTATGTATGATTTTTCCTTGCTTTTGGCAAACATCACATCGCTTAACCATATTGTGAGCATCACGATATATGGAGGGCCAATAAAATCCCGAGTCAAACACTTTCTTAGCAGTGTAGTTGGGACCAAAGTGACCACCGGTGGGTCCTTTGTGGCAAGCATCAAGGATGTCCGACGCTGCCGGTCCATCAACACATCGGCGAATTATCAGATCAGCACATTGTTTGAATAGGTAAGGGTCGTCCCAAAAGTAAGTTTTGATGTCGGTAAAGAACTTCTTCTTTTGCTGGGACGTCAACCCTTCCTTGAGAATTCCACCCGCCAAATAGTTTGCAAAGTCCGCAAACCACGGGGTTTCATTCGGCTTCGAGTTTATAGACATTAAGGTCTCCAAGGGAAAAGAATCATTGATTTCTTTGGTCGGATGATCCCCTTGGTATGGATCCTCAAGTCTACTAAGATGGTCCGCGGCTAGGTTTTCTGCTCCTTTTTTATCGCGGATGTCGATTTTAAATTCCTGGAGCAGCAAAACCCAGCGAAGAAGTCTTGGTTTGGAATCTTGCTTTGTCAACAAGTACTTCAGCGCGGAATGATCAGTGTACACAATGGTGGTGGAAAGGACAAGATAGGGGCGGAATTTTTCAAAAGCATAGACAACAGCTAAAAGCTCCTTTTCAGTTGTCGTATAATGCAATTGTGCCCCAGTCATTGTCTTGCTAGCGTAATGGATTGGTTGGAAGTGTTTGTTCACTCTTTGTCCAAGAACCGCTCCAATAGCAAAATCACTAGCATCGCACATCAACTCAAAGGGAAGCTCCCAATTAGGGGTAACCAAGACGGGTGCCTTAGTTAGCTTATCCTTAAGTGAGTTAAAGGCTTCATGGCACTCGTTGGAAAAGATAAAAGGAGTATCTTTTTCCAAGAGGTGGGTCATCGGGCGAGCGATTTGAGAAAAATCTTTGATGAATCGACGATAGAAGCCCACATGACCCAAGAAACTTCTCACACCCTTCACAGTGGAAGGTGGAGGCAACTTTGCTATAACGTCAACTTTAGTACGGTCTACTTCAAGACCGGCTTTCGAAATCTTATGTCCAAGCACGACGCCTTCTTTTACCATGAAATGGCATTTTTCCCAATTTAGAACAAGGCGAGTGTCTTCGCACCGCTTTAGCATACGTTCTAAATTGGCAAGGCAAGATGAGAAGGAATCCCCGAAGACCGAGAAATCATCCATGAAGACTTCCATGGTTTGTTCAACCATGTCATGGAAGATAGCTAACATACACCTTTGGAACGTCCCTGGCGCATTACATAAGCCAAAAGGCATTCTTTTGTAAGCGAAAGTGCCATAGGGACAGGTGAATGTAGTTTTCTCTTGATCTTGGGGATCGATGGGTATTTGGAAATAACCCGAGAAACCATCAAGAAAGCAGTAATATTCATTACCGGCTAATCGTTCAAGCATTTGGTCCATGAAAGGTAGAGGGAAATGATCCTTTCTCGTGGCATCATTGAGTTTGCGGTAGTCTATACAAACTCTCCACCCAGTAACGAGACGAGTGGGAATTAACTCGTTGTGTTCATTGGGAACAACGGTTATTCCGCCCTTCTTGGGCACACAATGGATTGGACTAACCCACGGGGAATCCGAAATAGGGTAAATCATACCCGCATCAAGAAGTTTGATAACCTCTGTTTTGATGACTTCATGAATTTTTGGATTCACCCTTCGTTGGCTTTGAATAGTGGGCTTGAAGTCGTCCTCCATGAGAATTTTGTGTGTGCAGAAGTGAGGATCAATTCCACGAATATCGGAAATCTTCCAAGCAATAGCCTTCTTGTGATCCTTCAACACAGCAACGAGGCGAGTCTTCTCTTCATCTTTCAAATCCTTCGCAATAATGACGGGTGACTTCTTGTTGTCGTCAAGGAACACGTACTCGAGATGTGGCGGCAACTCCTTAAGTTCCAAATCCGGAGGATTTTCGACGGGAGGCGTTTTCAAAGTCGGAGTATCGATAGCAATGACCGTGGGAGATGGAGGCGAAGGATTGTCTTCAGTGAGAAGATTGTCAAAGAAACTCATGTCTTCATCCCCCTCGGTGGGAGAATCATTAGTGGCTAAATTCGCATCTCCCATGGTAGCTTCAAGATTGTTCCAGAATAAATCACTATCTCCAAATAGAGACAACGATGAATCAATAGAGGACACGGTCTCAACAGTGGGAAGAGAGGTAGGAATACTTTTGCAAGCATCATTAAAGTGTTCTTCACAAGCCTCATCGAGAACGTCAATACAATTAACGCTCTCATATGAATAAGGCTGTTTAGACAATTTTCCCATGTTGAAGACTACTTTGTCGTCACCCACTCTCATGATAAGCTCACCGGCTTCAACATCGATGAGAGTGCGACCGGTCCTAAGGAATGGACGACCAACAATAAGTGGCACACGGGGGTCCATCTCGTAGTCGACGACAACAAAATCAGCAGGGAAGGTGAATTTGTCGACTCCTACAATGACGTCTTCGGCTATCCCCACTGGATAAGCAACCGTACGGTTGGCCAATTCCAAAGTCATTTTAGTGGGGACTAGCTCTGGGAGAGATAATTGCTTCCAAACACTTAGAGGCATGAGATTAATACTGGCACCTAGATCGGCTAGGGCCATGCAATTCTCTACTCCCGGGAAATTGCAAGGGATAAGAAAACGACCCGGATCACCAAGCTTGGTTGGCAATTTCCTTAAGAGCACTGCAGAGCAGTTCTCATTAAGTTGGGTGTTGGCAATGTCGAGGAGCTTTTCCTTGTCGCTCAAAAGATCTTTAAACATTTTAGCATACTTGGGCATGTGAGCGAGAGCCTCAGCGAAGGAGATATTGAAATTCAGTTGTTTAAACATTTTAAGAAAGTTAGAAACCTGAATATCATCCTTGCTCTTTTACTTCTCTTTCCTCAACCTAGAAGGATAAGGTATATTGGAAGAAGAGGAAGGCTTTAGGGGAATAGGGTCACTCACAACCACGGGTGGAGGAGGGGTAGAAAGAAGAAGTGGAGAAATTGGGGAAGGAGAAGGAGGAGGAATAGGAGCAGGCGACTCGTTCTCCTTAGTCACAACCACCGGTGGGGGTATAGGAAGCTCGGGTTCCTTTGTACCTTTACCACTTCGAGTGGTGATTGCTTTCATCTCCCCTCTTGGGTTCGCAACGGTGTTACTCGGAAGAGTACCCGAAGAAGAGGGTTGACTACTTTGGAAGAAACTAGCCATCATGTTCCTCAAGTCATTCGTCTGACTATCCAACGTGTTTCGCATATCGGCTCTCAAATCATTTCCTTGCTTGACCAAATCGGCTTTCAGGTTGAGCACTTCTCTCTGAAGATTTCCCACTATCGCATCATTAGTCCTCATATACGTTTCCACTTCTTGGTGAAGAGCGTTGGGTGGGTTGGGAGGAGCATTGTATGCAGGTGGTTGGTAAGCAGGTTGTTGGTAGACTTGATTGTTTCTTTGAGGCGGTTGTTGCTGCTTGTGAGGTGGGATGTATGGTTGTCGAGGTTGTTGTTGTTGTTGAGGAGGGCGATTAAGGTTTTGTTGTTGGTTTTGGTTGGCAGGATGAAAGCCAGGTGGTGAAAGATAGTTGTTGTTGCGGTAGCTAAGCAAGTTACGGTCACCTTGAGGTTTTGCTTGATAAGCGGGTTGTTGGTAGGTGCCATATGCCGCATTCACATTCTCAGCAGGGTAATCTTGGGTGGCGGTACAAGTTGTATATGAGTGGGGACCACCGCATATCTCGCAAGGTTGGCTGACAGCGTTGACTTGTGCATTTTTGGCGTTGTTGCTGTTGTTGTTGCTGACGGTATGTGTGACAAGCGATTCAAGAAGCGTAGTGATTTTGTCTAATCGCTTGTCGCTGTCATTAGTGCTAGCACTAGCAACATTGGTCCTAACGCTCTTGGTTTGCACACGAGATTTATTCTCAATGATATCCCAAGCAGCATTGGAAGTCTTAGCCAATAAATTACCCCCTGAGGCACTATTCAGTGAATCTTGGTCACTCATGCTTAAACCATTGTAAAAAGTATTTATTTGATGTACTTTGGTAAAACCATGTTGTGGGCATTTTCTTAAAAGATCTTTAAAACGATCCCAAGATTCACTGAATGACTCATCGTACTTTTGTTCAAAGTTTATAATCTCATTCCGCAAAGCGGTAGTACGAGAGGGCGGAAAAAAGTAATTGATAAACTTTGTTTCCAAATCCGTCCACGAGAGAATACTCTGTGGCGGTTCCTTAGCAAGCCAATGCCGGGCTTGTCCCTCTAAAGAAAAGGGAAAAAGTTGTAACCTTATGACCTCCTGTGGAACTCCATTGAATTTGACCGTGTTGGTGAGTTGTAAAAATCTCTTGATATGGTCGTGTGGGTCATCAATGGTGCGTCCCAAGAATGGTTGAGCTGAGACCATCTGGATAAAGCCTGACTTGAGCTCGAAATTGTTGGCGGCAATTGGAGGAATGACAATTGGATCCGTGTTGCCATCAACATGAGCTTGCAGCAATTCGATCATTGGGCGATTATCCGGAAGGGGCTCATTGTTGTTGTTATTCATGTTGTTCGGAGGTGGTATGTTATTGTTGTTTTGTACACCAGCCATGTCTAAGTTATCGAGAGGCTCGGGCTCTTGATAGGACGTGGATCGAGTGCGCATACACCTGCAAAAGAACGAACAAAGAAAAACAAAGCAAAAATATTTTTGGTTTTTATGTTTTTTACTTTTTAGGATTTTTGAAAATTTTGTATTTTTTAGTGTTTTTGAAAATTTTATGAAAAAGTAACGTTCACGGGGAACGGATCCCAAAATCCAAGTTCTACAAAAAACTTTTGATCTTAACGAGAGGAGCCGGCAGCGGCGCCATTTGATACAAGCGTTTTTGTATGGGTTCAAAATATTCTCGGAATCCTCTCGAATTGATCTCAGTTAAAAGTGGAATGATTTGTTCTTGGTGACAAAAAGTGGATTTGGTTTTCTATTCTAGGTAAATAAATAAAATGGTAATGAAGTAAACTTAAAACAATTAATAATCTGAAAAATAAACTGAAAAATAACTCTTACTGAAGAATACCCTATGCTGAAAATAACCCTTATGCGGAATGTTGCTCTATGCGGAATAAGTTGTATGATTCGGAAAAAGCTCTATGCGGAAAATAATGGCTATTCGGAAAATGGAGTCTATTCGGAAAATAAAGTCTATTCGGAAAATATTCCGAGTAAGGAAACAAAAATGAAGCTATTCGGAAAATGTAAAATGTTCCGAATAGGGAAAAAATGGAAATCCCTATTTGGAATAAAAACTCTATTCGGAATAAAGAGGTTATTCGGAAAAACAATGTTATTCGGAAAATTGAGACTATGTGGAAAATAAGGCTTATTCGGAAAATGTTCCGAATAAGGAGAAATGAAAACTGCTATTCGGAATAATTGAAAAGTTCCGAGTAATGAAACATAAACAACCCTATTCGGAATATCCAAAATTCCGAATAGGACAAACAAGGAAATGGTCTGTTCGGAAAGTCAAGGCAATTCGGAATATCTGGGGTTGAAGAACAGTAGCAGCAGATACGACTGGGAACTCAATTAAAAATCTAAAATCAAATCGAATACTTAAAAAGGTTTTACCAAATTAAACACAAATCATTTAAACATAATAAGAAACAAATCCCACAAATAAAAACACTAAATCAATAACTTTTTAAGATCAAACTAAAATCAAATAAAAACTTAAGAACTTGCAAGAAGAGATGATGAAGAACAAGATTAATGAAAAGATGGAATGGATTGATTAAGGGAAAAGTAACAAGAGTATTGAATCAAACTTACAAGATGAAAAGAAAAAGATGAAAATCACCAAACTCCCTAATGGAGTTTGTGATGAGACGAACTACAAAGCCTGGGAAAAAGGAAAAATGAAAAACTAAAAAAACTCTCCCTAATGTGTGAAGAAAAATCTATTTATAGTCCTAATGGTTGGTTGGTGAGTGGGCTTTCTCCCTTTCTTCTTGTCTTCTCGTCTTTTCAGAAAAGTTGACGTTTTCGATTCTGATTCGGGATTTGTCGTCGATTAAATCCAACTCGTCTTTTAATTTCTTCGTTAAATAGACTTGAGTTTCTTCGACTTATGAAAATCTTCCGTCTTTAGTCCTTTTCTTCAATAAATCTTCGAATAGGCCTAGTGACTTCAAATCTTTTGCATCTCTTGGACAATAGACTTCGTCTTCAGTCTTTTTCCTTGATAAATCCCGTGCAATCCCATGTTTTCTTTAATATTCATCCGGTTAGCTCTGAAATCACAGTAAACACAAAAACCACGCATAATTCCAAACAAATGATATTAATTACGTGTTTTGGTCTTGTTTTAGCCAGAATTAAGTGGTAAAAGGATGGGTGTTTACACACCTATCAGAAACGGAGGACTCTATCCGGGCTTCTTACCCTCATTTCATATTTTGAATTCGGGTATGTTCTTCTTTTCCAGTTTACTTTATCTATAATTTGGGGACGAATTATTCTTTTTAGGGGGAAGAGTTGTAAAACCCGCATGCTTTTACCATGAATAGTACCCTTAGGATCGTACGTACTAGATTAAAACTTTCCTAATATAGCATGATTACGATTACGTGTTAGGAGTTTACGTATTACGTACGTGTTAGAACACGATAAGTATTTACTACGCACGATCATGTAATAATTATTTGACGATAATTAATCACGAACATGCGATCATGAAATCATGAACGTGATTAAAACACGAACTATTAGTAATTACATATTTATATTTATTACGAGCGTAATTAAATATATTAGATCACGGTATTTACGTAACGAGAACATTTAAAACACGAACACAAATAATCACAAACGTTTAACTTAACAACGAGACACGGAAAAAGGTACGGGTACCCCAAGCGGGGCCCCTACCCGCGGCAACAAGGGCAAAAAGGCCAAGCCCATTTGTCAAATATACTAAAGGGGGGTTAATATCTTTTCACTACTCATTTTAATCTTTATAGAAGATTTTTAAGAAAACCTAAAAACCTCCTCTTCCCTTTCTCCTTTGTGCCGCCACCCTACAACCACCATAAGGAGTGGTTTGTGATCTTGGATCTTGAAGTTTTAGTGATTGATCGTGTTGGTTCTTCGTCCTTTTGATCCACGAATTCGGTAAATCCTTTTTAAACCTTTTCTTTTGATTTAATCTTTTTATAAATCAAGAACATATGATGTTTTTACAAAAACCTAATAATTAAACATGGATCTAACATGATTTGGTGTTAAATAAAATCAAAAGGGTGTTTTAAGGGGTGTTTGTTTTGGCCGCAGGCTGCACCGAACCCGAATGGGTCTCGGTTTGCCAAGCCGACCACCACCAAGACCACATGGTCTTGGTTGGTGCGTGTGGGTCCCACGGCAGCAGTAAAACACGCGGTACCCCGAGTTGGTTCGGGGTACGGTGTGGATTTCATGTCCGGTTCATTGTTTTAGCTTAAATCCGGTTCATGGTGTATGTTTAGTTTTTTTATGTTTATGATCTTAGGTTAAAAATTAAATTAATAAAATGATATGATTAATTTAATAACATGACTTAGGTTATTTTAATTATTATAATGATGAAATTAACTAACCTAAGTATTTGTATATTTAAGACTTATAATTAATTAATTATTTTAAAAACCATGGATATAATTAATTAATTAACATGACTTAGGTTATATTATTAATATATAATAATACATATTTAAACCTAAGTATTTAACTTATTTAATTAAAAACATGTTATACTTTAATTAAATATTTTAACCTATAGTTTAATTAAATTACAGGAAATAATTATTAAACTATACATTATATCATATGACTTAGAAAATAATCATGAAAACACTTAGGCTTATATACTTAGCTTATTTAACCAGCTTATTTCTAATTATGGAAACTTTCTATTTTTAGAAACTTAATTAAATAAGGCAACTAATCTATTTATGGAAACCTTCTATTTTTAGAAACTTATTTATTTCAGGCAGCTAATCTATTTATGGAAACTTATTTAATTAAGGCAGCTGATTTTATGGAAACTTTCTATTTTTAGAAACTTATTTATTTTAAGCAGTAATTCTATTTTTGGAAACTTTATATTTTTGGAAACTTTCTATTTTTGGAAACTTTCTATTTTAGGAAACCTGCTATTATTGTAAAGTTACTTATTATTACACAGTAATTATATTAACACATGAAATACCAGAAATACTTAATCAGATTAAACAGAATATAAGATAAAACACAGTTTAAGGCTTTAAAACAGTAAAACATGGTAGGAACACATAAAATAAGCTAAGACATGACATAAAACCAGCTACGTATTTAGTAAGCAGATACTTATTCATGTATGTATTTATGTAGCACTAGTGATTCGGAAGTAGGATTCCTCTCAGTTCATCTTCTTCGTTCACTGGACATAAGGTACGGATTCCCGTCCTTTCAGTATGGACATTCCTTCCTTATTAGGATTCCCAGTACGCAACCAACTGTTTTCCCGTAGTATAAGTTACGTGTTTCATTGCTTATGTTTAATTAAGATTACCTATATCTATATACATGCATGACCAGTTTCACCTAGTTATGGAGGTACCATAACCATAACATTAGAGGCACTGATGTTATGACTTCACCACGGCGGAGTGATTGCTCGTGGCATCCCTTCATCTTTTGGATATTTATTTATATTTATCATTTGGGGCGTATGGGTGCATCCTAGTTACATGTTTTATTCAGGATTTCATGGTGAATGTGGTGTGTGCCTTGCATCCTTCACAAGGAGCTGATCCCTCCTACCCAAAAACCAGTATATTAATTAGAGGCAGCCCCTCTAATTTGCATGATGAGGTCACCCCTCCAAGTGTTCATGCACGGTGGATTTTCATGACCTATATTGGCTAATGGTAAAATATGACAAACAGATTTTATAAGATAAACATAAGACTTTCAAACTATTAAACCAGTTTTATTAAGACTAAACCAGGTTACTCGGGACTTAGTTTCTTCCGCTGTTATTATGTTATATGCTTATCCTATTCATGCTTTATTGTACATCCGTGCACTGAGCGTATTTGCTCAGCCGTTTTCCTTTTCTATGTTCCCAAAACGGCAGGTACTCAGGGACGCTCGTAGACACTAAGAGTACGTGCATATGGACTGGGAGCTATCTAGCCTTCTATACTTTATGCATTTCCAATCTTATGATACTTATGCTTTGGACATTGTTTAGTCCTTTCCTTTATTATACTATGTTTGTGTGTGATGAGCTTTACTTATGGACTACCGATGTTTGATTCCGGTATTTCCCTTTTATGGTCAAGTAATGTTTAGACATTTTTCCTTGTATGCTTTGATGACACGCCATAATTTCTGTGATATTTCCATTTCCAAAATGGGGTGTTACAATTTTACTGTTTAGTGGAATTTAACTCAAGAACTAGAAACCTTTTAGCAAGAAGCCTCCACTGATAGAGTAGGTAGGCGCTGAACCTCCTAAATAGTGTTAAACCACCATCTTAACACAATTAACCACTAATCAACATCTACATTCATCATCATCACCATTTTTACACAAGTTCTGCTTCAAAATCAACTCAACTACTTGGAATAGGATTGAACAGCTACAAGTCTTTAACAAGAGCTCCTTATGATCAAGTATGATCACAAGCAACTCATATCAACACTAGATCAACAGTTATGCAGGTATTGAATAGGAGATTGAAGGAGAAATGGGAAATTTTATTGCTATGAATGTGAAAGTTTGTTACAATGTTAGGTAAGAGGTTACAACTACTATAGCTAACTCAAGAGTTTGTTAGACTCTTGAGGTCGTTACACTAACAACTAACTAGCTAGGATTAAGAGAGAAAAGGAAGTGTGTGAAATTTTCACACTTAGGCTACATACAAAAATGAGAAGGTTATTCCCTATTTATAGACAAAAAGTGAGAAGTAGTTGGAGCTGATGACGTGTCCCAACCAATCAATTGCTGCCAAGTGTCCTGAATTTGTCAGTTGGAACTAGCTGTTAAGAACTTGGAATTGGGCTTTTCTTTTTTGTTGATTTTCAGGTTAATTGAGCATGTGGGTTAAATTCGTCCTTCAAAAATAAGCACCTTTCATGTTTAAAGTTTTTCTTGATATGCAGTATAACTCCAATTCGTTCCTGGGTAGCTTTGTTGAAGAAGATGATACGTGGAAGATCTGGATTGGGTGAAATATATCACACGGATCATTATCTGTTTGTGGATATAATGAATATTGCATGTCCAGTTTTGATTGGTTAAAAATGAATAAGTGGGGCTGACTGTAGCTTAGACGGTACATTTATTTGTTTGGTGATGTGGCTCATTTGCTGGCAATCCGTGTATACCAATTCTTGCACTCTCATTGGTTGATAACGATAGCACACGGATTGAGCCCATTTTTGATGAATTTTTGGCAAGTTTAGTCCTTGAACTTAGGCAGATTATCCAAATGAGCTAGGAACTTCATTTTAATGGCATTTTTGGTCCTTCCACTTGCATTCTTGTCTAGTTTGACCCTTTGACTTGTTTGACTGAAGAGTTGACCATGTTTGACTTTCATCTTGACTTTGACAAATTTAAACTTTGAGTCCTTCAACTTTGGAGTGTTGTCAAGATAGGTCCTTTTGCTTCAAAGTCTTGTCATCTTTGATCCTTCTTAGTCTTTTTCATCCAAATAAGATTGATTTCTTCTTGTTTGCTTGAAAATGTATCCTTCTTACCTATTTATACACAAACACAAAACATACCACATAATTCCGCTTTATAGCACAAAAGTTAGGTATTTTCCTTGTGTTTTTGGGTGATTTGTTGATTAATTGATATGAGTTTTCGCTCATATCAAATCCCCTACACTTGAACATTGCCATGACCTTGTGACAATCTAACATTTTCAGGTAGTGAATTATTTTATCGTATAATATTTTGAAACTTATTTTTGTGTTGGTTGATGAACTCACAATTTACGGATTTAAATTTGGGCTTACGTGCATAATTTAGCATCCTTTACGACTAAACCGGAAACCTTAGGATTACGTATTTACGTTTTTGAACTCCGTTTTTTATGAGACAATTTTTATTGGATTCGTTTTGTGACGTTGATTCATAATTTATAAAAACATCTTTTGTAAAACGACCCGAGGGCACGCAAATCGAGAAAACTAGAATCGAGGAATACCCGTAAATTAGTGAGGTGGGACAAAATACATTATCCCACCCTACTGGCTCACATGGGACGGCACACATGACACCACATCAATATGTGGCATCATGTTAACTTGTTATTTACAAGTATAAGCTTAAGCTTACAACTTAAGCTTTCCACTAACTCAAAACTACTAGCTACACACACATACCATTTTCACTCATGCAAACAACCTCAAAATCCTCTCAACATCACCACCCTTGCCGTCCACTTTGAAGAACAAACACCCCTTTTTGATCTTTTCTAGCCATGAAATACTTGTTATCTAGCTCTATCATGGAGTTACCTTGAAGCCTTGATCATTTGGTGGCCATTTTAACAACAAAGGAGGTGATTTGCTTGTGTCCTAGGGCTGATTTCTCAACTATTATTCTTGGTTTTTGATGATCTTGGAGTTACTTTTGGTGTTCATCAAGTTCTTGTCTTCCAAAAACAAGATATACTCTTGGTTGGTAAAGAAGATCATCCTCTCCATTTTCTCTTGTTATTTTTGTAAAAAACAAATGTATTTTCTTTCTTGTTTTATATGTATATGATGAATATATGATGATAAAAATGTTGTGTGGGGATCAAGTGTTGATAAATATGTTTAAAAAGGTTAATAACCATAAGAAACAAGGCTAAAATCATGCTTATTTAGTTGGCTGTATAAAAACAGTATGTAACTAAAACTTGAACTGATAAACTTTCATGGTAGAATCCATTTACATTAAGTACAAGATGTTATACACATGTGAGAGTTGGCCATGCAATGGAATCATTATAATGAGTGAGATATGATCAAAACAAGATGAGTGTGCTAATCTGAATAAGCTGTTTTGTAGGGACTGTTAAGCATAGATAAACTTAAAATGAGCAGTAGCTATAACTAAGTTAAATGTAGCACATAATATAAAGATCATGCCATCCAAAAATGAGCTTCTAATTCATAATATAACTCTAGATATGATAAAAATGGTGAAGATGAAAATAAAAATCAGATTTTGAGAATTAATGTTTATTATTATTATATAAGCACTCAAAATTATATTGTATAAAATATAAAATTAAAACCCACTAACTTATGATTTTTAATTATATAAATATTTAAAAGGTTAAATAAATGGATAAATTATATAAATGGTAGTGGAATAATACTTATAAGTTATAAAAACTATAAACTTGATTTTTACGACTTTTTCGGCTATTACCGTAAAATTAACGTTTTTCGCCAATTAAAACTTAGACGATCAAACCCGTCTAATGTAAAGTTTTTAAAAGTCATATACTGATATATAAGTAACTAATACACGTAAAAACCAATAAAACCCGAACTATAGGACATACGGATATTAACGAGCTAACTAAGCATATTGGACTACTAATTGGACTAAATAAGATAAACACTTATAAAAAGAACTTATTGGGCTTAACCCATTTGGGCCCAACATGGAAAGTATAGATACTGATAATATAAGTATAAAATGGATCAAAACAAGTTAAAGAACTTATAATAAGCTTATTGGACTTAAAACGTGTAAATAGGTAAAACTAGTAAACTAGTAGAAAGTTACTAATACATAAACACTAAAATGAGTAAACAAGGATATATACACCCACTTGATCATCATCATATGTACAAAATCATCATATGTATATTGTTATTTTGATAAAAGTCATTGGACAAGAGTCTAAGACCGATTATTATTTATATAGGTTTCCGTGACCGAAGCACGCCCGAAGCCGATAATCCGCCTTTCATTATCAATGTGAGTTCATAGCCTCGCACTCTTTTAAATGTTTTATTAAATGATTTGTAAACCCGCGAGGGAGATAACATGCTAGATTTTTATAAAAATATAACACAAGTAGTCCCGATGGTATGCTTACTGATATGGACCCGAGTGATGCTATGACCCTATAAATGAGACAAAAAGGATTATTAGTAGTTAGGTTATGTCACTTAAAGTCCCATTAGCATGAATTGTGAACTACCGGGATTTGGTAGACGCTTATGCATTTGATAGTACTATTTGGGGACGATCACCCCAGTTCGCGCCTTGACGGTTGATCCCCGTCGTACCACATTGATTGGTAAGCGAATTTATGTATGAGAAGATTCCATAGCGTGATTTTTGTGACGACACGCTAACTTAGATGGGAAAATTGTTTGTCGGGTTCGCGGCCCGCTGTTTTCATAGTAAGGTAACAATGTCATGCGGCTAATAATAATCCTATATAATCTAAATATCCGATACAATACGACGCTAATAACGATAGTAATATTACCTATAATGGTAATATTGAGGCTACAGTCTCATGGACGGTTTAAGATGTATGCTTGATTTATATATTGCCTGACTAGCAATACGAGGACTTACTTTTGATATTATACTTGTGTTCTGATTTTAACGATTCTTTTATATAACGGTTTTTATTACACTCTATGAATTCACTCGGCATTCGCTGATATGATTTTAGCATGTTTTTATCTCAGGTGCTTGAAGTTAATCCGGATGGAGATCGACTCTGATGGCCCACATAATATTAAAAATGTTCATTCGATTTATGTTTTGTAAACTTAATGACCTGTATAATTTGGGACCTGTTGTACACTTTAAAACTTTTTATCGAATGAATGTATGTTGAACCTTGTACAACCATTTTTATGTGTTGTCTATGATTGGAGTTATTGTGCTATCGCGTAACACTCTGAAAGACCCTTCCGCTGTACCGATACGAAAATTGAGAGTGTTACAGTTTGGTACCAGAGCTCTCGTTATAGAGAACAAAAGATTTTAAAAACCAAGGTTTTGAACAAAACTTTTCAAAATCTTTTGACAATGAACATTTAAGAGAATATTTGAAAAATCTTTTAACTATAACGGTGCCAGAGATCTCCGACGTTACCAACAAGCCCTATTGAGAAGATATATATTTTGATATATATAATTTAATTTATATATATGTATATATCGTTATTTCATTATGTAATTGTTTGACTAGTATGTTATCCTAATACGAGATATATATATAAATGCAGATTGTCATGGCTGACCCTAATATTATTGTAGAAAACCATGCTATTCCCGAACCTAATGTAGATGATGATCCTTATTTAGACTTAGTAGATTATGATATGGATGATGAGGAGGAACCATTTGAGGATCTCGAGCCCGAGTTAGGACTAGGAGATCAGATTGCCCCTCAGGTTGACTTGGTAGAGAATAAGATTGAGAATGTTGATATAGAGAATGATGAGGAGATTGGGTTAGATAATTTAGATGATGAGATTGACAACGAGGATGTCGAGGAGGATGTAGGTATAGACGATGAGGTCGATGATGATGAGGAAGCCGAGCTTATTTATCCTTATGATGTTCCAGAGGGCGAGCCTTTACCCCCACCAGTTTATTTGTCGGATTCTGAGGTTGAGCTACCTAGGGATGAAATGTCTGAATCGTCTGAATCTGATTCTAAATCAGAGGAGGATAAGGATGATAATGCACCTGATGGTACTGATGGTATTGCTACTCGTAGACGTGAGATAGGAGAGTCGTCTAGTGCTCGAGAGGCTACTCATATTGATGGTCTTGAACCATGGTCCTTGAGACGTGATCTAGATGCTTCCCGTGTTAAGAGTAGTATGACGGAGATTGGATTAGGTGTTGTTCAGACTCAGGTTGCTTATTTAGAGTCGAAGACTAAGGTTGGTGAGAAAGAGCGGGAATTTCTTAGTTTGGATTTGACTGATGTAGAGCGTGGTTTGAATGAGGCTTTTAGGAGGTTATCGGTGTTAGAAAGTGGTGAGTTTGCTGCAATGAAGAGAAAGGTGAATTCTATGGAGATTCAGTTGAGTGTAGCTCGTGCGATGCGTGAGAAAGCTGAAAAGAAGTTGAATATATCCATGGGTTGGAACAGTAGATTTTATGCTGACATGGTTGAAAGAGGAGTGATCCGTAAGCACCCAACTGAAGATGTGTCTAGTGATCGTCCGACAAAGATACAGAAGACGATGGATGATGGACCATCTGGCGGTTCTCAGTAGACCAGTCTGTATTTAGTAGTGACCTTTGTATCTTTTGTACTTTTGTAGCTTTGACTGAACCGACTTGTTAGTAGTAGACTTGGCACGAATTTTGAGTGTATATAGTGCTAGAACTTTGATATGGGATGTAACTAAGACAATACTTTTGTTTCAAATCGAATGAAATATGTATCTTGTCTTGAATTCCATATTGTGCCTTATTTGTATCTTGATTATGAATTCAATCCATATTATATGAATCCTTGTTGGGTGAATGCTTAATACCTTGAAATTGTGAAATTAAAGAACTATGTCGCCCAAGAAGGTTGTGACTGAGGATGATGTACGTAGGATTATTACGGAGCAAGTTACCGCATCTATGACAGAATTTATGGCAAATGCTAGAAATGGAGCTGGCGGTAGTGGAGCTGGCGGTACTGGAGCTGGCGGTAGTGGAGCTGGCGGTAGTGGAATTGGCGGTACTAATGTGAATGTGAATGATAATAATGTGAATGCTAATGCTGGAGGGAATGTAGGAGGACTTGGAGCTAATGCACCTGAAGTTGGTGGTTGTACTTATGTGACGTTCATGAAGTGTGAACCTCTACCTTTTAATGGAACTGAAGGTGTTGTAGGACTAAGCCAATGGATTGAGAAGATTGAGTCGGTGTTTCAGATTAGTAAGTGTAAGGAGGAAGATAAGGTGACTTTTTCTATGGCTACTCTTAAAGGTCGTGCGTTGACTTGGTGGAACGGGAGAATTGTTTTCATGGGTCTTGATGATGCTAATTCTACTCCTTGGGCTGAAATTAAGAAGTGGATGACTTTGGAGTTTTGTCCTCGTAGTGTGATCATTAGGTTAGAACAAGAGTTGATTCATTTGAGAATGAAAGGTGTGGACATTGATAGTTACACAAACCGATTCCATGAGTTGGCCTTGCTATGTCCTCGATTGGTTGAACCCAAAGAGATCCGAATTGAGCAATATATTAAAGGGTTGACCAGGAATATCCGGGGGGACGTGACATCATCTAAACCACTGACCATTTATGATGCTTTTCGAATGGCCTACCAACTCATTGGACAGATAATTCAGGATAGGGAAGATGAAGCCCGTGTAGGTGAGAAAAGAAAGGGTGACGGTGATCGTGTAGATAGAGGTGATAATAGGAAGAATTTAAATCGCCGTCAGAACCAGAGAAAGGGAATTGCAAATGCTCATACCTACAACACACCGCGCAACGATGATAGATGTCCTAAGTGTGGCAACAAGAGGCATGCAGGCGACTGCTGGAAGTGCCGAAATTGCGGAAAGCTTGGACACAAGGTTGAAAGGTGTAAGAAGGGAACCATTTGCTTCAACTGTAGTGAAGAAGGTCATAGGAAATCGGAATGCCCCAAGTTGAAAGCGATTGTACCTGGAAGAAACCCCCAGGGTGGTATCTATCAACTTGGAGTTGAGGTGAAGAAAGAAGATCCGAATGTCGTTACCGGTACGTTTTTACTCAACAATCATTATGTTGTTGCTTTATTTGATTCGGGTGCTGATAGGAGCTTTGTTTCCACTAAATTTAGTGCCCTTATTGACATTGAACCTGTTGAGATAAATACCAGTTACGAGGTGGAATTGGCTAATGGTAAATTAGTGAAAACTATAAGCTATTAGAAGGATGCTCTCTAAATCTCCTAAACTATTCCTTTCCGATTGATTTGATGTTGATAGAATTAGGTAGTTTTGATATTATTATTGGTATAGATTGGTTGTCGTTGAATAATGCTACTATTTTATGTGGAGAGAAGAAAGTTAAGATTCCTCTTAGGAATAGGACGTTAGTAATTGATGGTAATCGAGGTGAATCCCGTTTGAAAATCGTTTCATGTATTAAAGTCCAAAAGTACATCAGGAACGGTTGTGAGTTATTCTTAGCTCAAGTAACCGGGAATGAGTCTAGGGAGAAACGATTGGAAGATGTACCTATTATTTGTGAATTTCTTGAGGTATTTCCTAAAGATTTACCCGGACTTCCACCGATAAGGCAAGTAGAATTTCGAATCGATTTAATTCCTGGTGCTGCACCGGTGGCACGTGCGCCTTACCGATTAGCCCCTTCTGAATTAAAGGAGTTATCTAAGCAACTTAAGGAGTTGTCTGATAAAGGTTTTATTCGACCGAGCTCGTCGCCTTGGGGAGCTCCAGTCTTGTTCGTTAAGAAGAAGGATGGATCTTTTCGTATGTGCATTGATTATAGGGAACTGAATAAGTTGACAATTACAAATCGATATCCTTTACCTAGGATTGATGATTTGTTTGATCAACTACAAGGATCTAGTGTATATTCTAAGATAGATTTGCGGTCAGGATATCACCAACTTCGCGTCCGTGAAGAAGATATTCTTATAACTGCCTTTAGAACTCGTTATGGACACTATGAATTTCAAGTAATGCCATTTGGGTTAACTAACACACCTGCGGTTTTCATGGATTTAATGAATCGAGTGTGCCAGACCTACTTGGATAAATTTGTGATTGTGTTTATTGACGATATTCTAATCTATTCTAAAAATGAAAACGAACATAGAGAACATTTAAGGATTGTTTTGAATTTGTTGAAGGATGAAAGGTTGTATGCTAAGTTTTTGAAATGTGATTTCTGGTTAGATTCTGTGCAATTTCTTGGTCATGTGATTAACAAAGATGGAATTCATGTTGATCCTGCAAAGGTTGAAGCTATTAAGAATTGGTCTGCACCGACAACGCCAACGGAAGTGCGACAGTTCTTAGGATTGGCTGGCTATTATAGGCGATTCATTAAAAAAATTTCTTTGATAGATAAACCCTTGACTAAGCTTACCCAGAAGAATAAACCTTTCGCTTGGGGAAGTGATGAAGATGGAGCATTTCAGACATTGAAGCCAAAAGTATGTAGTGCGCCAATTTTATCATTACCCGACGGGAGTGAAGATTTTGTAGTGTATTGTGATGCATCTCTTAGAGGCTATGGAGCTGTTTTGATGCAGAGAGAGAAAGTGATAGCTTATGATTCTAAGCAATTAAGGAAGAATGAGGAGAATTATACTACTCATGATCTTGAGTTAGGAGCTGTAGTCTTTGCTCTTAGGTTGTGGAGACATTATCTGTATGGCACCAAGTGTACGGTATTCACCGATCACAAAAGCCTACAGTATATTCTCGACCAGAAGGAATTGAACATGAGGCAACGAAGATGGATAGAGTTGTTAAGTGATTATGATTGTGATATAAAATATCACCCAGGAAAAGCCAATGTTGTTGCCGATGCGTTAAGTTAGAAAGATAGAGAGCCTATCAGGGTACGTTCTCTAGTCTTGACCGTGCACAATAATTTGCCTGAGCAAATTAGAAATGCGCAAATAGAAGCTTGTAAGAAGGAAAATTTTGTTAATGAAGTGTTCCGAGGAGAAGGAGATCCTTTAGAGATTAGAGCTGATGGATTGAAATGCTTAAGAGTTCGTATGTGGATACCTAAGTTTGGAGGCTTAAAAGACTTGATTATGTTAGAATCCCATAAATCTAAGTATTCCATTCATCCGGGATCTGATAAGATGTACCATGATTTGAAGAAGTTGTACTGGTGGCCGAATATGAAAGCTGACGTAGCTATGTATGTTCTTCAATGCTTGACTTGTGCTAGAGTTAAAGCTGAACATCAAAAGCCATCAGGACTACTTCAACAGCCAAAGATTCCTGAATGGAAGTGGGAGCGAAGTACGATGGACTTTATCACCAAGCTTCCTAGAACATCATCTGGAAACAACTCGATTTGGGTTATTGTTGACAGACTGACCAAATCAGCACACTTCATTCTGGTTAAAGAGCAGTTCTCACTGGAGAAGCTGTATCGTATATACCTTGAAAATGTTGTATGCAAGCATGGAATGCCTGTATCGATCATTTCAGATCGAGATCCTAGATTCGCATCGAATTTTTGGAAATCTCTCCAAAGATCTTTGGGAACGAATCTCGACATGGGCACTGCTTATCACTCCTAGACTGATGGGCAGAGTGAAAGGACGATACAAACACTGGAAGATATGTTGAGAGCTTGTGTGTTAGATTTTGGTAAGAATTGGGATAAACATTTGCCTTTAGCAGAGTTTTCGTATAACAATAGTTACCATTCTAGTATTAAGGCTGCACCGTTTGAAGCTTTGTATGGTAGGAAGTGTAGATCTCCTGTATGTTGGAGTGAAGTTAGGGATACCCAGCTCACAGGACCGGAATTGATCCGGGAGACTACGGAGATGATAGTTCAGATTAAGAATAGGTTGTTGACTGCCCGTAGTAGACAGAAAAGTTACGCGGATGTGCGGCGGAAGCCAATGTAGTTTAAAGTGGGTGACCAAGTAATGTTGAAAGTATCGCCATGGAAAGGCGTTATCAAATTTGGAAAGCGAGGGAAATTGAATCCCCGTTATATTGGACCCTTTAAGATTTTATCTAGAGTAGGTCCGGTGGCTTACAAACTAGAGTTACCCCCAGAACTTCATGGTGTTCACAACACATTCCATGTATCTAATTTGAAGAAATGTCTAGCAGTGAGTGATGAGAAAATTCCGTTAGGTAAGGTTCGAATAGATGGGAAGTTGCATTTTATCGAAGAGCCCGTAGAGGTTATGGATCGTGAGGTAAAGCAACTGAAACAAAGTCGGATACCTATTGTCAAGATCCGATGGAATTCAAAGCATGGACCGGAGTATACTTGGGAACGAGAGGATGAAATGTGGACGAAATATCCGCACCTCTTTGATTTCAATAAGAAACGGACATCCAAATGAAATGGATCACGAGGACGTTGATCCCTTTTAGGAGGAAAAGCTGTGACAATCTAACATTTTCAGGTTGTGAATTATTTTCTCGTATAATATTTTGAAACTTATTTTTGTGTTGGTTGATGAACTCACAATTTACGGATTTAAATTTGGGCTTACGTGCATAATTTAGCGTCCTTTACGACTAAACCGGAAACCTTAGGATTACGTATTTACGTTTTTGAACTCCGTTTTTGATGAGACAATTTTTATTGGATTCGTTTTGTGACGTTGATTCATAATTTATAAAAACGTTTTTCGTAAAACGACCCGAGGGCACGTAAATCGAGAAAACTAGAATCAAGGGATACCCGTAAATTAGTGAGGTGGTACAAAATATATTATCCCACCCCACTAGCTCATATGGGACGGCACACATTGTTGATGCAAAAGTTGGTTGATCCTTGCTAGACCCGAATTAGGTTTAATTCGGGTTGGCTGGGCTCCGGCTCCTGCACCAAGTGAATCGTCTGGTTGGGATCCTGCACACTAAACAACACGCGTTAAGCTTACCGTGGGAAGGTTTCCCACGATTAAACTCCGGCGTGAGAGTAAGTAATCGATTTAGGGTTATATGTGAGTTTAGAGTGAGTTGTGATACCTCTGTGGAACCCTTGGGGGTTCCTTTTATAGGCAGTGAAACCCCAGTGGGCTTTCACTGATCCTTCTGCCCCAAGGAAGAGATAAGCACAAGAATTAGAATGATTGTTATCTTCTAATTCTGGCAATGAATATCTCTTCGTATTAGGATTAGGATATACCTAGACAGAATATTATTCTGTCTGATCTTATGTCGGCCGCCTTGGGCCGTGGGCCGCACACATGTGCGAGCACTGTTCACTCAAGCCCATAAGCCTGAATGATATTTATCCACCCATCTGTGATGGGCCGGATACGGGTAGTACCCGCGAGCCGGGCTCATGACCCGGTTTGGGGACTATACGTCATCATGTCCCCCCAGTCTAGTTGTTACAGCCGTAGGCGTAACCTCTAGACTATCAAGCTGCCCTCCGGTCATACCAAGAAAGGCCTAGGAAATGATACTGGAAAATTTGTTCCGGCCGCACGTGGCAACCGGTCGTATGAATATTCTTTAATGAATACTACCTCAGCCGCACACAATGGCCGAGACAAATTAAATGCAACATTTAATACGGTCTTACGTAAGAGCCGCATAACCCGACAAGAATCCAGTCGCATTAATGATATTCAACAATCCAGTCGTATGTCTGCAAAAAGTGCATGATTACTGATCACCCTCGAGCCACACGAAACTGTTTAAGAAGTGACCCGTGGGTCCCCTACTGACGTTACAGAAATGTCAGAAATCCTATCCATTGGATAGGAAATGTGACTGACACGTGTCAAGGATCCATGGCACCTCGGAAACCGAGGCCACCCTATATAAGGGTGATTATGCGTGTATGTTACACACACAACTCATTCATTCTTCCGCCATTGTTAACTTCAAGCTTTTTCCTTCACAACTTTTGCCTTCTTTTCCACGGACATCCATCACCGCAGGTTAGATTACCACGCCCTTAAAAACCTTTTCATAAATTATGGTTAAGGATAACCCCCTCATCACGGACGTCCTGAATGTGATGTCGGGAGAGAAATACCTCGACTTCCTGTCGAAGTACTATGTGCCTGAAAGCGTACATCCCACCTTTCCGGGTGATGGTGAAGCTATTACGGACGCACCGACGGGGAAAATAGGCATATACACACGCCTATTTGACTCAGCCAACTACCGTATTCCGTTGTCTAAGTTCTTAGTAGATCTTCTCTTGTACTATGACTTTCATATCACCCAGCTCCACTGTATAGGGGCGTGTAAAATCAACCAGTTTGAGATTACATGCCACACCTGTAGGGTAACCCCCACCGTGAACCTTTTTAGGGCTTTCTACTTTCCCCTGTTGGTGAACGGGTGGTTGTCGTTCAAGAAACGTCCCGGCAATGCCCCGATGACATATAGGAAACCCCTTGACTCCCTGAAGAATTGGTACGACCATTACTTCTCTGTAGATGAGAAAGTATTCCCCACCCCCTTTGTACTTAAAACCAAAGCCCCAAGAGATTATCCGCCCAAACCCAAAGATTATAGTAGCCGGGACCTGAAAATACTAGATACCCATCGCACGGAATTTCATAGAGGGTTGCCGGAGAACTTTCTGTGCTTGGTAGGGATAAGCTGCCGTTACTTTGGGAGGGATGACTTATATCCGTGCTTCTTAACGGAGCAGGGCGAGGGTAGGTCATATATATCTTGTATATTCGATCTGTCGCGTATGTTTAAAATATTACTAACCCATATACTTCTACAATCGTTTGCAGAGATGAACCTTCACGGATTGATTCGTCAAGGCGACCCCATGAAGGTGAGGGAAGGATTCCGGCCGTTAAAGCCGAATGAGCTCCCCTTGTTAGAAGCTTTAGCCGACCGTACGATTCCACTGGAGGAGACAACCGAACCCAGGTCGGACGAAGAAGAGCCTGTTATTGAGAAGTCCCCATTGGATTTTCATAACGAAGATGGCGACGACCCCTTGCTGGAGGGAGGCACCATCAACCAGGAGGAGGAGCGCGAGCCGAATGAAGACACCACGCAAGCTTCCGGATCTACCACACTTAATTCAAAAAAGAGAAAAACAACCAGGCGTGTGGCGAAAAAGACTGGGGAAAATTCCGGAGTTGCGAATGCTCCTCCCAAGAAGTTGCGGAAAGACCATCCTCAGTATCAAGGGGATGGCAGCACCATGACTGGTCAAGCCGACCCTACCCCGATCATGGAAGGGCCAGTTCTGCGTGTCGCCCCTGTGAGCGCCGTAGCTCCTACCGGCCCAGACCCTGCTACTGGCACCTCGTAAGTACCCATCCCGACTATGATGTGTATCCTCATGATATATGTAGACTAAACATTTGTCCCTTTTTGTTTTAATGACAGGGTAAATCTAGCGGTCGCAGCTCAAGGAGAAGAGGTGGGGAGAAATCCATCCCCCGCGGCTACTAACAATCCCCCTTCCCCCACCACCACCCATGCCAAGGAACCGTGCCGCGAGGGGCCAGAGGAGAGCTTGCGTCTACCCTGGAACCTATCAAGCTTGACACGGCTGGAAGCCGAATCAGAGTGTTCGGAATTCATCGAACACATCACCTCGCCCGTCCTCGCACAGGATTTGGATGAGCTAGACCATGAGGCCCTAATTGAATAGTTTGATGTGGCATCCGCACATCAGGTAACGGTGGGTGCCGCGCTGAGACGCCGACTGATCAAGGCCCTCACCAATGTGAGCCGTGCCGACAAAAGGATCGCCCGCCGGGAGGCTTTGGTCGTAAAGAGCGAGAAGACCATCACGTCCTTGCAAGCGGCGTTATTGACTGCTGAGGCAACGGTGAAGGAGCAGGCACTCCATGCCGAGACAAGAGAGAAGCGTATCGCTGAATTGGAGGCCCTTGTAGCCGCATCAAACGAGAAGGTAATCTTTCAAACATTCTGTTTATACATTCCTACTCCTTGTGTGTATGTAGCCCAAAGATATATATTCGTGTACTAACTCCCAATTTCATACGCAGGTGTCTGCGGCTGAGGCTGCTACTAAGGCGGTGACCGTGCAATCCTTCAGCATTGCTCAGGAGCGCGACGCACTGAAGGAGGAATTGAAGCAGGCTCAAAACAACCTTGAAAATCAAGTTGTCGCTTCTGATGAAGAGTTGAGCAGGGTGGTCGTCAGCTGTGCGGAGAGAGTATGCCCCCCCTTACTGACCGCGACAGCCGGTCGTAGGTGGATTATCGGGCAAGGACTGCGGCTTGCCGTAAGCGGGGCCCTTAACGCTCCACACCTATTGCAGGCCTTTGCTGGGGTTGTATCTGACGGGATCGACCGTGGTAGGCATGAGGGCATGGTCCAAGCTGCGGAGATGATCACAAAAGGTGAGGATATCACCCAGCACCCGTATCACAACCCCTCCGCAGCGGGGAAGATGACTGCGTCCATGGACGCCTTAGCAAACCTTCAACACCCCCTTCTGGACGAGCTTGAAGCCCTGAAAGACGCTCCCAATGAAACAATAATGTCCCGGCTGAGTGCTGACCCAACCCCTTTGACGCTGGCTACCTATGATTTCATATCCAAAGCCATGTCAGGTGAGAAGCCGCTTGGTGAAGCTTTAGACACTCTTGCCGTCAAAGTTCAGGACGGGAAAGATGCTCGCGGGGAGGCCCTTCGTGCTTTGATTGAGGAAGGAAAGAAGGATCTAGAAGAATTCCTCCCCCCATGTAACTTATATGTTTGTAAACATTTGTATTTATATTCGTCCGTGTATGTACACGGCTAAGACATGCATGTAATAACTTGTCCTTTTATTTTAGAAGTCCGTGACAACCACGGCCATTTTGTTTGTTAATTTTGAAACTTGTGTATCTCATTGCAATCCAATGCCGCGTGACGTATCACGTCTTACATACAAGTCTAATTTACTAGACATGCGACGTGCGTCTTTACTATGCGGAGCACCGTATGGCTATAGCATATGAAGCTTACCCCAACGTCTTGTGAGTAAGGTGTCTAGTAAGGATACATGATCCGTGCGGCTGGGGTTGCATCCCACTTACGCGGCAAGTTGAATTAGTAGGTTCACTTAATCCTCTTACCCCACCTAGAGGCGTATAGTACATGTACGGTAATTTGAGAGAATGCATACGAATGAAACATGGCATATTATAATACAAGTACAATTCATACGGCTAACAAAGAATCTAACAAAGAAAGGAAAATGATTTGCACGAAACAGGCCGTGGAGCTAGCTAGGCACCACGGCATTTTATTAGAACGTTTACATTTTTGTTTGAATAATGACGACAAGTCCTAAAAAATCCATAAAGGAAACTTAAACAAACATAAGAAAAACAAATAAAACAAATAACCCGCATGGTTCTTTATTAAGACCGCCTATAGCAAAGTATCCATGCGGGAGCCGTAGCTTTCAAAGATAGCACCTTTTTAGATTGGAGATGTTCCATGTGCGCTCTAGGTCGCGGCCATCCATATCACGTAACTTGTACGCGCCTCGTCCCAAGGTTTCAGTGACTTCATACGGTCCTTCCCATTTAGGGCCCAGTTTTCCTGTATTCTCCACTCGACTTGCTTCGTTAGCACGATAGACGTAGTCTCCCGGTCGAAAAGAAACACCCTTGACCTTGGCGTCATAATAAGCCTTCATCTTAGCCTTGGACTTAGCCTCATTGATGGCTGCTATTTCCCTTTTTTCTTCCAACAGATCCAGGTTGATTCGCAGTTGTTCATCGTTTGTGACGACATTAACCTCCGCCGTGCGGATGGTAGGCATCCCTATTTCTGCTGGTATAACGGCTTCAGTGTCGTAAGCCAATGCAAACGGAGTATCTCCGTTGGCTGTTTTTATCATGGTTCTATGTGCCCATAGCACGTGTGACAACTCATCGACCCATTTGCCCTGTCGTTCATCCAGCCGCGCCTTGATTCCATTCCCCAAGCTCCTATTTGCTCGTTCGACAAGGCCGTTCGTTTGTGGATGCTTAACAGACGCGAAGCGCCACTTGATGTTCAATGATGCACACCAGTCTTTGAATGGGTTGTCCGTGAACTGTTTGCCGTTGTCCGATATAATTTCTCCTGGTAGACCGAAACGGCATACGATGTGTTCCCACACAAACTTCTTGACCTGCTTACCTGTGATAGACTTGACTGCCTTGGCTTCTATCCATCGTGTGAAGTAGTCCATTGCAACAATCAAGAATTTAACCCCTCCCGCAGCTACAGGAAATGGTCCTGCAATGTCAATTCCCCACTTGTAAAATGGCCATGGGGACGTGATAGGTGTAAGCTCCTGCTGCGGGTGTCGTGGTACTGGCCTATGCACTTGGCAATCATTGCACCTGCGAATCATGTCGCGCGCGTCTCTGTGCATAGTGGGCCAATAGTATCCTGTTCGTAAAGCTCGGGCTACCACGGATCGTGGACCTGCATGCATGCCACACAATCCCTCGTGTATGTCACTTATGACGTAGGCCGCCTGGCGTGGTCCAACACACCGCAGCCACGGCTGCAAGAAAGAGCGTTTGTAAAGGATGCCTTCTCGGAGCTCGAAATGTTGTGACTTCCTTTTAACGCGCCTTGCTGCTTTTTCCTCGTCTTGAAGGTTTTCATTAGTCAAATAGTTGATGATTGGGGTCATCCACGTAGGTCCCTCTTCCTCAACTATAGCGGCCACTTCCCCTTCCGTGATAGATTTCTCCTTGAGTATTTCCACCAAAACCTGTTTAGACAAGTGGGCAAAGCTCGTGGATGCGATCTTGCTGAGAGCGTCCGCTTTCTTGTTCTCACCCCTTGGCACCTGCTTGATGGAAAACTTACTGAAAGTTGTAATTAATGACTTAACTTTTTCCAGATACCTGACCATGTTGTCCTCCTTAGCCACATACCCACCTAGAATATGGTTCACGACAAGCCGTGAGTCCACGTAGGCCTCAAGGTTACGGACTCCCATTCTAGCGGCGATTTTTAAACCCGCAATTAATGCTTCATATTCCGCTTCGTTATTGGTGGCCGTGAACTCGAAACGGAGGGCGTACGTGAATTCCATTCCTTCTGGATTTGTGAGGATGAGGCCTGCCCCGGACACGTCTGTGCATGAGGATCCGTCCGTGAATAGCACCCAAGGTTCCGCTGGGACCTCCTCTTGCTTAATGATTGGTTCTTCCTCATCCGGCTTCTCGATCAGGAAATCTGCCAAGATCTGGCCTTTAACAGCCGTCCTTGGTCTGTAAGATATATTATGCCCTCCCAATAGGATGCTCCACTTCTCTAGTCTCCCTGCCACGTCTGGTCTAGATATAACCTGCTTAATTGGCTGATCCGTGATCACAACAATCGGGTACGCCTGAAAGTACCGACGCAGCCGCTTTGTAGCAAATACTAGTGCTAGCACCAATTTTTCCATGGAGGAATAATTCAGCTCCGCCCCTTGTAATGTTCTACTTATAAAGTAGACCGGGGTCTGTATTGTGTCTCTATCCGTCATCAGTACCGCGCTTATTGCGCCATGAGTAGCTGAGAGATACATAACGAGTTCCTCCTTTGGCCGGGGAGCTACCAACATGGGGAGAGATGCGAGATGCTGCTTGAGTTGGCCAAAGGCTTCCTCAGCTTCCTTCGTCCAACGGAAGTCTCCCTTTCTAATACACTTCTTGAGTGTCTTAAATAGGGGTAATGACTTCTCTGCGGATTTAGATAGAAATCTATTCAGCCCGGCTAACTTCCCATTCAGGGACTGCACCTCCTTCCGTGTCTGCGGGGACGGTAGCCGTATCACCACGTCCGTCTTCTCTGGACAAGGTTTGATGCCGTTTGGGTCAATCAAATATCCCAGAAACATTCCTTCTGTTGCACCAAACGTACATTTCTTTGGATTTAACTTCATGTTAATCCTTCTCAGCGTGTCGAATGTCTCCTGGACATCCCGGAGAAGTGCCTCCTCCGTGTGGCTTTTTATCACCAAGTCATCAACATATACTTCCAAGTTGCGTCCTATTTGTGATTCGAAAGCTTTATCCACCAACCGCTGATACGTAGCACCGGCGTTCTTTAATCCGAACGGCATTTTCGTATAGCAATATACGCCCTGGCTTGTGTGGAACGCCGTTTTTTCTTCATCCTCCTCCGCCATCTGGATTTGGTGATACCCTTTATATGCATCCAAGAAGCATTTGAAAGGATATCCACACAAGGACTCTACTTTCCAGTCGATTTCTGGTAGCGGGTAACAGTCCTGTGGGCAGGCCTTGTTCAGATCCGTGAAATCCACGCACATGCGCCAACTTCTGTCATGTTTCTTGACCATGACCGGATTGGATAACCACTCGTGGTAGTATACCTCGCGCATGATGCCTGCGTCCACCAGCTTCCGCACTTCCTCCAGTATAACTTGACTTCGCTCGGGCGCCTGGCCGCGCATCTTTTGTTTGATGGGTTGGTACCCTTGGCGGATTTGGAGCTTATGCTCTGCTATCACACGTGGCACACCCGTCATATGTTTTGGCTCCCATGCGAATATGTCTAGGTTTGCACTTAAAAGAGAGCACATGGCCCTTTTGCCGCTATCCGAGAGCGCCCCTCCTATGGATACCTCCTGTTCAGGATAGTCAGGGTGAATGGCCACCTTCCAATTGGGTGGTGGTGCTCCATCCTTGGGTGGGACAGGTGGTGCCGGTGTTGTCACAGTGTGACACTCGGATGTTGGCACGACTGTGTTGTAAATAGTAACGATTCCCCCATCCACGGGGAATTTAATCATTCCGTGTGCCGTAGAAGGTACTGCCCGGATAGCCAAAATGCCTGGTCTGCCTATGATTCCATTATAAGGAGAGTGTGAACGTATCACCATGAAGTTCATCCACGTTGTAGTGGAATGTTCCTCATTCCCAATGGTGACAAGCAAACGCAACTGCCCTATCGGCCAGATAGTGTCTCCACTAAAGCCAGTAAGCGGCGACGTGGCCGGTACTAATTGGCTTCTTATTTCTGGGCATAATTGCACAAAGCAGTGTTCATACAGCACCTCTGCTGACGACCCTCCATCCACATACATGCGACGAACATTGTGTGTTCCAATGCTTATCTCAATAGTGAGAGGCGCATCAATCACGTCGCTTGCTGTAATGAGAGGGAATGATATTTCCTTGCCGCGTGAAAATTTTTGGCCAATTTTCTGCCTCGTGCGGCGCTGTCTGGATTGGATCATGTATATGGTAGAAGGCTTGTCCTTTTGGGGATCCTTCTTGTCATACTTCTTGTTGTTGTCTTTTCCATCTTTCCAATCCTTAACTAGGTGCTTGAGTTTGCCTGATTTTATTAGCGACTCAATATGCTTCTTGAGCTGGATACACTCCTCCGTGCCGTGTCCTTTGTCATTATGGAACTCGCAGAAGCGACTTCCTTGTCGACGTTCCGGGGGAGTGGTCATTGGGGGAGGCCTTGGAAAGTTCGCCCCTTCAGTCAACAAGATCTCTCGGTAGGACATCTTTAGGGGGGTGAACTTGTCGTCCGACCGTCCGCCTTTGCTTTGGCTCTTATAGTCTGAACCCTTATTGTTCTGGTTGCCTTGACCGCCCAACTGTCTCCGGGACTGGTCATTTGATCTGTATCCATTTCCTCGGGATGGGTAGGCCGCGACAACAGCTGTTTCTCCCTCTATGAAATTTCTGACCCTTTCCATGAGGTCATCATATCTTTCTGGGCGCTTGTCGTTGAGACGCCTGATCAGTTCTCTGTCTGTTATGGCGTGCATGTAGTCAGAAATTTTCAGGAGCTCTGGCATGGTTCTTGTGCGTGTGCACTCATCATTGAATCGCTCAGTGAAGGCTTCTGTGGACTCCCCCGGCCGTTGCTTAACGGTTGCCAATGAGACCGGATCCCTATTATACTTCTTCCTCTGAGTATAATTGTTCTCGAACGCAGTGCGTAGTTCCGTGAAACTATCAATGCTCCGTGGGGGGAGCGCCTCGAACCAGTCACGGGCGTTTCCAATCAAAGTCGAATTGAACATTTGGCACCATATAGGCATGGGCCATCGCTCAATTTTGGCCTGAGTGTCGAATATTTTGAGGTGATCCACAGGATCACCGGACCCATCATAAGTCTTGATGCACGTCGGCATGCGACGTTTGGTGTCCTCAGAATAGTTCCGTATGCGGAGGGTAAACGGATCTTCCCTGGGATCAGCCCATGGCCGTGTGAGCCTAGGGTCATCCCACGGTTCACACCATGGACGCGAGAGGTCCTCTGCTTCCGTATCCCGACAGTAGGGGACACCATAATACTCATTGTTTGGTGGTGGAGGCGTGCGCCTAGGCCGGCGGCGCTTGGGCGGATGGTCATCTGAGTCCTCACCCGACGGATCTGGGGACGGCGGTGGTGCCCCGCTTTTTGAATAAGGACCACTTTTCTGAGACGAACCAGGAGCCTTCCTCCCTGTGTTCATTCTATCCCACACACTTGGGCGGCGTGTGGTTCTGGTCAGCTCTCGATCTGGCCGCTCGGGTGAGCCATCCGACCTTTCTCCATCTTGAGACTGCGTCAATTCTTGCATAATGCGATCCCCTATGCGTTCAAACACATTCCGGGGTTGAGGGTTTTCCTCGAAAGTTCCCTGCTCCTGAGGCCGAGTCCTCCTTTTTCTCCGGTGTTGGGAAGGGGTGGATGGTCCACTGTCGCCAAAGTTGAGTCGGGCTTGGAGGTTCCTCCCCAAACTCAATCTTGATGCGATCCCTGGGACGATCCTTTCAAAATTCTGAGTGAGAACTCGAGTAAGATCCTCCTCACTGAGTGGTAGGGCTTCCACTTCTTCCTCCGTCGAAGGTCTGCGTGGTTCCTTGTTAGGAGGGTCTGGCGCACTCCCTGGATCAGGGTTGTCCAAGGTTGAAGTGGGCGGGGGTGTCACCGAGATCGTGCTCGTCACCCCCACGGGTTGAAAACCGCTACGGTTACCCAGCCCGCCCGCGAGGCGGTTAGGTGACTGGTTGGGGATGAGAATCCCTTCCCCTTGGGACTTCCGGTTCCCAGGATTCACATTCCTGGGGTTAGTTGGCGGGTGTCCCTTCGTCATTGGAGATTTGAGATGAGATTTTGTTCTAGCTTAGTGTTCGGGTCCCACGGATGGCGCCAACTTGTTGATGCAAAAGTTGGTTGATCCTTGCTAGACCCGAATTAGGCTTAATTCGGGTTGGCTGGGCTCCGGCTCCTGCACCAAGTGAATCGTCTGGTTGGGATCCTGCACACTAAACAACACGCGTTAAGCTTACCGTGGGAAGGTTTCGCACGATTAAACTCCGGCGTGAGAGTAAGTAATCGATTTAGGGTTATATGTGAGTTTAGAGTGAGTTGTGATACCTCTGTGGAACCCTTGGGGGTTCCTTTTATAGGCAGTGAAACCCCAGTGGGCTTTCACTGATCCTTCGTCCCCAAGGAAGAGATAAGCACCAGAATTAGAATGATTGTTATCTTCTAATTCTGGCAATGAATATCTCTTCGTATTAGGATTAGGATATACCTAGACAGAATATTATTCTGTCTGATCTTATGTCGGCCGCCTTGGGCCGTGGGCCGCACACATGTGCGAGCACTGTTCACTCAAGCCCATAAACCTGAATGATATTTATCCACCCATCTGTGATGGGCCGGATACGGGTAGTACCCGCGAGCCGGGCTCATGACCCGGTTTGGGGACTATACGTCATCACACATGACACCACATCAATATGTGGCATCATGTTAACTTGTTATTACAAGTGTAAGCTTAAGCTTACAACTTAAGCTTTCCACTAACTCAAAACCACTAGCTACACACACATACCATTTTCACTCATGCAAACAACCTCAAAATCCTCTCAACATCACCACCCTTGCCGTCCACTTTGAAGAACAAACACCCCTTTTTGATCTTTTCTAGCCATGAAATACTTGTTATCTAGCTCTATCATGGAGTTACCTTTAAGCCTTGATCATTTGGTGGCCATTTTAACAACAAAGGAGGTGATTTTCTTGTGTCCTAGGGCTGATTTCTCAACTATTATTCTTGGTTTTTGATGATCTTGGAGTTACTTTTGGTGTTCATCAAGTTCTTGTCTTCCAAAAACAAGATATACTCTTGGTTGGTAAAGAAGATCATCCTCTCCATTTTCTCTTGTTATTTTTGTAAAGAACAAATGTATTTTCTTTCTTGTTGTATATGTATATGATGAATATATGATGATAAAAATGTTATGTGGGGATCAAGTGTTGATAAATATGCTTAAAAAGGTTAATAACCATAAGAAACAAGGCTAAAATCATGCTTATTTAGTTGGCTGTATAAAAACAGTATGTAACTAAAACTAGAACTGATAAACTTGCATGTTAGAATCCATTTAAAGTAAGTACAAGATGTTATACACATGTGAGAGTTGGCCATGCAATGGAATCATTATAATTAGTGAGATATGATCAAAACAAGATGAGTGTGCTAATCTAAATAAGCTGTTTTGTAGGGACTGTTAAGCATAGATAAACTTAAAATGAGCAGTAGATATAACTAAGTTAAATGTAGCACATAATATGAAGATCATGCCATCCAAAAATGAGCTTCTATTTCATTATAGAACTCTAGATATGATAAAAATGGTGAAGATGAAAATAAAAATCAGATTTTGAGAATTAATGTTTATTATTATTATATAAGCACTCAAAATTATATTGTATAAAATGTAAAATTAAAACCCACTAACTTATGAAATTTTAATTATATAAATATGTAAAAGGTTAAATAAATGGATAAATTATATAAATGATAGTGGAATAATACTTATAAGTTATAAAAACTATAAACTTGATTTTTACGACTTTTTCGGCTATTACCGTAAAATTAACGTTTTTCGCCAATTAAAACTTAGACGATCAAACCCGTCTAATGTAAAGTTTTTAAAAGTCATATACTGATATATAAGTAACTAATACAAGTAAAAACCGATAAAACCCGAACTATAGGACATACGGACATTAACGAGCTAACTAAGCATATTGGACTAATAATTGGACTAAATAAGATAAACACTTATAAAAAGAACTTATTGGGCTTAACCCATTTGGGCCCAACATGGAAAGTATAGATACTGATAATATAAGTATAAAATGGATCAAAACAAGTTAAAGAACTTATAATAAGCTTATTGGACTTAAAACGTGTAAATAGGTAAAACTAGTAAACTAGTAGAAAGTTACTAAAACATAAACACTAAAATGAGTAAACAATGATATATACACCCACTTGATCATCATCATATGTACAAAATCATCATATGTATATTGTTATTTTGATAAAAGTCATTGGACAAGAGTCTAAGACCGGTTATTATTTATATAGGTTTCCGTGACCGAAGCACGCCCGTAGCCGATAATCCGCCTTTCATTATCAACGTGAGTTCATAGCCTCACACTCTTTTAAATGTTTTAAAATGATTTGTAAACCCGCGAGGGAGATAACATGCTAGATTTTTATAAAAATAGAACACAAGTAGTCCCGATGGTATGCTTACTAATATGGACCCGAATGATGCTATGACCCTATAAACGAGACAAAAAGGATTATTAGTAGTTAGGTTATGTCACTTAAAGTCCCATTAGCATGAATTGTGAACTACCGGGATTTGGTAGACGCTTATGCATTTGATAGTACTATTTGGGGACGATCACCCCAGTTCGCGCCTTGACGGTTGATCCCCGTCGTACCACATTGATTGGTAAGCGAATTTATGTATGAGAAGATTCCATAGCGTGATTTTTGTGACGACACGCTAACTTAGATGGGCAAATTGTTTGTCGGGTTCGCGGCCCGCTGTTTTTATAGTAAGGTAACAATGTCATGCGGCTAATAATAATCCTATATAATCTAAATATCCGATAAAATACGACGCTAATAACGATAGTAATATTACCTATAATGGTAATATTGAGGCTACGGTCTCATGGACGGTTTAGGATGTATGCTTGATTTATATATTGCCTGACTAGCAATACGAGGACTTACTTCCGATATTATACTTGTGTTCTGATTTTAACGATTGTTTTATATAACGGTTTTTATTAAACTTTATGAATTCACTCGGCATTCGCTGATATGATTTTTGAATGTTTTTATCTCAGGTGCTTGAAGGTAATCCGGATGGAGATCGACTCTGATGGCCCACATAATATTAAAAATGTTCATTCGATTTATGTTTTGTAAACTTAATGACCTGTATAATTTGGGACCTGTTGTACACTTTAAAACTTTTTATCGAATGAATGTATGTTGAACCTTGTACAACCATTTTTATGTGTTGTCTATGATTGGAGTTATTGTGCTATCCCGTAACACTCTGAAAGACCCTTCCGCTGTACCGATACGAAAATTGAGAGTGTTACAGACCTCATGCAATGCTATATTTTAAAGCACAAATTTTCATTCTCCTTATAATTAACCCACCTTGGCCAATATGGAATGCTATTACACTATGATACTCTATATGATGCATGATTTTGATTTTGAACAATGCGATGCAAAAGAAACAATTCTATTTATATCTTTTTGGAGTTTTCTTGAAATGGCTTTGATGGAAAAACTCATAAAGAAGTCAATGACTTAAATTAGGGCTTTGGTACCATGGACACTTATCACCCTCAACTTTCACTTTCCCCATACCAAGCTTAAAAATAGGATCATTGCATTCACAAGTAAAAAGTGCTTCAACTTATTCATGACAATTAAATGTGGAACCGGTTATTATTTGAGCAAATTGCTTTTGGGAAAATTTGTCATTATTTAAAGTGTGAAATATAAGAAATGTAAAATCCAAAAATAAGGAAGCACGGTTTTAATCCTAAGTAATCCTCTCATCCATTACTTGAAAAACCGCTCACAATTAATATAAGTCCGTTTCAAGAGTAATAAGTGATAGGTGTGAAAACACCCATCCTTTTACCACTTATTTCTGGCTATAACGAGACCAAAACACGTATTTAATATCATTTGTTTGGAATTATGCGTGGTTTTTCTGTTTATTGTGTTTTCAGAGTCAACCGGATGAATATTGAAGAAAACATGGGATTGCACGGGTTTTATCGAAGAAAAAGACTCAAGACGAAGTCTATTGTCCAAGAGATGCAAAAGATTTGAAGTCATTGTGCCTATTTGAAGATTTATCAAAGAAAAGGGCCAAAGATGGAAGATTCATATATGTCGAAGAACTTGAGTCTATTAAACAAAAGATTATAAGACGAGTTGGAACTATTCACCGACACTTCTCAAAATCCAAAGTCGGAAAACGTTTATTTAGAGAGACGTAAAGACTAAAGAAGAAAGAAGAAGAAAAGCCCATTTACAAGCCCACAAGCAACACCTATAAATAGGCCTTCTCCTTATCGTTTTAGAGTTAGTTTTGAGTAGTTAGTTTCATTTTTCACTTTTCTTTCTAGTTTTTAGAGAGAGAAAGTTCTCAACTTTCTCTCACTAAGTTTTCATATTTCTTTCTTTTAATCTTTCAAGATTAAACCTTTTGTATTGTTGATTTCATTAATCAAGTTTAAGTTTAAGCTTTTAATCTTTCATCTCTTTCTACCTTTCTTTGATTTTTAGATTAATTTTGGTGCGAATTTCATTTGATCCGTGTTGTTCTTAATGATTTCGTGCTTAAAAAGTTAATCTTTTTATGCTTACTTAAGTTTTCATACGAATAAGCTTTAAGATCTTTGTGCTTATTGGCTTATTTATAAGTTTAGCCATTTACTTTTTAAAAGTTTTCTTAAAAAGTTCATCTTTTTATTGTTTGATTTATAAGATTGCTTATTTTAAGTTGAAAAAGTTGTTGTTTGTGCTTATTTAATCTTTTTCACTTTAGATTCGTTCTAGTTTGGGTGATTAGCTTATCATTATAGCTTATTGCCTTGTTTATTCTCGAATCCCACTTAAATCGGAAAAGGTATAAACCCTTTTCCGATCACTACATTCCGATTGCACACCCCCCTTTGTTCCGATCGTTTGATCGGAAAAGGGTTTTGTAACATTCCGATTGTGTTGATTTTGTGACATTCCGATTGGACTAATTTGCTTGTTATTCCGATTGCATTCTCCTTGCAATATTCTGATTAGCCTTGTTTATTAGTTATTCCGATTGGGTGTTTTGCAATACATTCCGATTTGACTCATGTTAATACATTCCGATTGCATTAGTTTGGCAACATTCCGATTGGTGCTTGTTTCCCATATTCCGATTGCACTAGTTACATTATACCGATCATGATAGTTTCAAACATTCCGATCTTACTTTCCGATAGCATATTCCGATCAGTCTCCCTTTTGCATATTCCGATGGTTTTAGTTCTTGTTTTTTATAAAGTTTCCAAGTGTTAGTTTTATTAAGTGTTCTAGTATTTTTCTAATCTTGTCTTTAAGTTTTCAAGCATTTATTTTTAATTCGTTATTTTTAGTTTTATCTTTAAACTTCTACTTTACTCATCAACATTTACATTTATTTGCTATTAGTTTAAATAGATAATCAACCAAACCATTTTCATTTCCACCAAGAACAAACTATTCCACTTTGAACCGTGATCAATTTGAGAAGATTCCGAGAATTAATCTGAACCCCAATGAAAACCATTGTATCAAATGGCGCCGCTGCCAGCTCTTCTAGTTAAGATTAACAGTTTTTTGTGAGAACTTGGATTTTGGGATCCGTTCACCATGAACGTTACTTTTTCATAAAAACTTTCAAAACCCCAAAAAATATAAAATTTTCAAAAATCCTAAAAAGTAAAAAACATAAAAAAAGACAAAAATATTTCTTGTTTGCTTTGTTAGTTCTTTTGCAGGTGCATGCGTACACGATCAACGTCTTATCAAGAGCCCGAGCCTCTCGAAGACTTAGACATGGCCGGTGTACACAACAACAACAACAATAAGACACCTCAAAACAATAACAACAATAATAATCCACCTCTCAAAAACAATAATAACAACAACAATGAGCCTCTACCGGACAATCGTCCGATGATTGAACTTTTGCAAGCACATGTAGACGGCAACAATGATCCAATTGTCATACCCGCCATTGCAGTCAACAACTTTGAGCTCAAATCCGGTTTTATTCAGATGGTCTCAGCTCAACCATTCTTGGGGCGTACCATTGATGATCCCCATGACTACATCAAACGGTTCCTGCAACTCATGAATACGGTCAAATTCAATGGTGTTCCACAAGAGGTAATCCGTTTACAACTTTTTCCTTTCTCCTTAGAGGGACAAGCCCGTCATTGGCTTGCAAAGGAACCGCCACAAAGTATTCTGACGTGGACGGATTTGGAAACCAAATTCATAAATTACTTTTTCCCACCCTCTCGTACTACCGCTTTGCGGAATGAAATCATTAATTTTGAACAAAAGTACGATGAGTCTTTTAGTGAATCTTGGGACCGTTTTAAAGATCTTTTAAGAAAGTGCCCACAACATGGTTTTACCAAAGTGCACCAAATTAATACTTTTTATAATGATTTAAGCATTAATGACCAAGATTCACTAAATAGTGCCTCGGGGGGGTAATATTTTGGTTAAGACTTCTAATGCCGCTTGGGATATTATTGAAAATAAGTCTCGTGTGCAAACCAAGAGTGTTCGGACCAATGCCGCTAGTGCTAGTACTAGTGACCACGACAAGTGACTTGACAAAAGTACTACGCTTCTTGAATCGCTTGTTACCCACACCGCTAACAACACCAACAGCATCAACGCTAAAACCGCTCAAGACGCTCAAGTCAATGCTGTTAGCCAACCATGTGAAATATGCGGGGGTCCACACTCTTACACCACTTGTACCGCCACCCAAGACTACCCTTATGAGAATGTTAATGCAGCATACGGTACCTATCCTCCGGCCGCTTATCTAGCTCGTCCTCAAGGAGACCGCAACTTGCTTAGCTACCGCTCAAACAACTTTCTTTCCCCGCCCGGTTCTCCTCCTAACAACCCAAACCAACAACAAAACCTTAATCGCCCTCCTCAACAACAACCTCGTGCACCATACCAACCACCTCACAAACAACCATATCCACCTCAAAGAAACAACCAAGTTTACCAACAACCTGCTTATCAACCACCCGCCTACAATGCTCCTCCCAACCAACCCACCGCATTACACCAAGATATTGGAACCTACATGAGGACTAATGCTGTGATCGTGGACAATCTCCAACGGGAAGTGCTCAACTAGAAAGCAGCCATGGTGAAACAAGGGAACGATCTGCGAGCTGATATGAGAAACACTTTGGCAACTCAAACGAATGACTTAAGGAACATGATGGCTAGTTTCTTCCAAGGTAATCAATCCTCTTCTTCGGGTACTCTTCCGAGTAACACCGTTGCGAATCCAAGAGGGGAGATGAAAGAAATCACCACTCGCAGTGGCAAAGGTACCAAGGAACCCGAGCTTCCTATACCTCCACCGGTGATTGTGACTAAGGAAAACGAGTCACCTGCTCCTATTCCTCATCCTTCTACTTCCCCAATTTCTCCACCTCTTACTTCTACCCCTCATCCACCCAAGGATGTGAGTGATCCTACTCTCCAAAAGCCTTCCTCTTCTTCCGATATACCTTATCCCTCAAGGTTGAGGAAAGAGAAGCTTAAAAGCAAGGATGATATTCAAGTTTCGAACTTTCTCAAAATGTTTAAACAATTGAATTTCAACATCTCCTTCGCTGAGGCTCTCGCTCACATGCCCAAATACGCAAAAATGTTCAAAGATCTTCTTAGCGATAAGGAGAAGCTTCTTGATATTGCTAACACCCAACTTAATGAGAATTGCTCTGCAGTGCTCTTAAGGAAATTGCCAACCAAGCTTGGTGATCCTAGTCGCTTCTTAATTCCTTGCAACTTCCCGGGAGTAGAGAATTGCATAGCCCTAGCCGATCTAGGTGCCAGTATTAATCTAATGCCTCTAAGCGTTTGGAAGCAATTATCTCTCCCTGAGCTAGTCCCCACCAAAATGACTTTGGAATTAGCTAACCGTACAGTTGCTTATCCAGTGGGGATAGCCGAAGACGTTTTTGTAGGAGTCGACAAATTCACTTTTCCTGCCGATTTCGTCGTCGTCGACTACGATATGGACCCTCGTGTGCCATTAATTGTTGGTCGTCCATTCTTGAGGACCGGTCGCACTCTCATCGATGTTGAAGCCGGTGAGCTTATCATGAGAGTGGGTGAAGATAAAATTGTCTTCAACATGGGAAAGCTTTCTAAACAGCCTTATTCATACGAGAGTGTTAATTGTATTGACGTTCTTGATCAGGCTTGTGACGAACACTTCAAAGATTTTTGTAAAAGTATTCCTACCTTTCCTCCCAATGTTGAGACCGTTTCCTCTATTGATTCATCACTATCTCTATTTGGAGAAAGTGATTTCCTTTGGAAAGATTTGGAAGCCACCATGGGAGATGTGAACTTAGAACATGACGATGCTCCCACCGATTGGGATGAAGATCTTCGCCTCATTGAGAACCTTCTCAAAGAAGACCATATTTCTCCACCATCGCCCAAGGCTATTGCTATCCATGCACCGACTTTGAATCTGCCTCCCATCGAAAATCCTCCGGATTTAGAACTTAAGGAGTTGCCGCCCCATCTCGAGTACGTATTTCTTGACGAAAAGAAGAAGTCGCCCGTCATCATCGCGAAGGACTTAAAAGAAGAAGAAAAATCTCGCCTCATCGCCGTGCTTAAAGATCATAAGAAGGCAATTGCTTGGAAAATTTCCGACATCCGCGGAATTGATCCAAACTTTTGTACTCACAAGATTCTCATGGAAGATGACTTTAAACCCGCAATCCAGAGCCAAAGAAGGGTTAATCCTCGCATTCATGACGTCATCAAACAAGAGGTTATCAAACTTCTTGATGCCGGCTTGATTTACCCTATTTTGGATTCGCCTTGGGTAAGTCCCGTCCATTGTGTGCCCAAGAAGGGCGGAATAACCGTTGATCCCAATAAACACAACGAGTTGATTCCTACTCGTCTCGTTACTGGGTGGATAGTTTGTATCGACTATCGCAAACTCAATGATGCCACGAGAAAAGATCACTTTCCTCTTCCTTTCATGGATCAAATGCTCGAGCGTCTAGCTGGTAATGACTATTACTGCTTTTAAGACGGTTTCTCCGGGTATTTTCAAATTCCCATCGATCCCAAAGACCAAGAAAAGACCACATTCACTTGTCCCTATGGAACATCTGCTTACAAACGTATGCCTTTTGGTTTATGCAATGCTCCTGGGACATTCCAAAGGTGTATGATGGCTATCTTCCATGACATGGTTGAAGAAACTATGGAAGTATTCATGGATGATTTCTCGGTTTATGGCGATTCATTCTCTGCTTGCCTTGCCAATTTAGAACGTATGCTTAAGCGGTGTGAAGACACTCGCCTTGTTCTAAATTGGGAAAAATGCCATTTCATGGTAAAAGAGGGCATCGTGCTAGGACACAAGATCTCCAAAGCCGGTCTTGAAGTGGACCGTGCTAAAGTCGATGTTATTTCTAAATTGCCTCCACCTTCAACCGTGAAGGGTGTGAGAAGTTTCCTCGGTCATGCGGGCTTCTACCGTCGCTTTATCAAAGATTTTTCTAAAATCGCTCGCCCGATGACCCACCTCTTGGAAAAAGATACTCCTTTTATTTTTTCCACAGAGTGTCTTGAAGCCTTCAACTTGCTTAAGGATAAGCTAACTAAGGCACCGGTCTTGGTTACCCCTAATTGGGAGCTTCCCTTTGAGTTGATGTGCGATGCTAGCGACTTTGCTATTGGAGCGGTTTTGGGCCAAAGAGTGAACAAACACTTCCAACCGATCCATTACGCTAGCAAGACAATGACGGGGGCTCAATTGCATTACATGAAAACCGAGAAAGAGCTTTTAGCTGTTGTCTATGCCTTTGAAAAGTTTCGCCCCTATCTTGTCCTTTCTACCACCATCGTGTATACCGATCATTCCGCGTTGAAGTACTTGTTGACTAAGCAAGATTCCAAACCAAGACTTTTTCGCTGGGTTTTGCTACTCCAAGAATTTAAAATTGAAATTCGCGATAAGAAAGGAGCTGAAAACCTCGCCGCGGATCATCTCAGTAGACTTGAGGATCCTTACCAAGGGGATCATCCGAACAAAGAGATGAATGACTCTTTTCCCCTGGAGACCTTAATGTCTATCAACTCGACTTCTGATGAAACCTCGTGGTTTGCGGACATTGCAAACTACTTGGCGGGTGGAATTCTCGTTGACGGGTTAACATCCCAACAAAAGAAGAAGTTCTTCAAAGACATTAAAACGTACTTTTGGGATGACCCGTATCTATTCAAACAATGTGCTGATTTGATTATTCGTCGATGTGTTGATGGACCGTCAGCTTTAGATATTCTCGCAGCTTGCCACAAAGGACCCACCGGTGGTCACTTTGGTCCCAACTACACCGCCAAAAAAGTGTTTGACTCAGGATTTTATTGTCCCACCATTTATCGTGATGCTCACGAGATGGTTAAACATTGTGATGCTTGCCAAAAACAAGGCAAGATCACACATAAGGACGAGATGCCTCGGAATTTCATTCAAGAATGTGAAATCCTTGACGTTTGGGGTATCGACTTTATGGGGCCATTCCCTTCCTCTAAAGGAAACAAATACATCCTTGTAGCCGTTGACTACGTCTCCAAATGGGTTGAAGCCAAAGCTTTACCCACTAATGACGCAAGGGTGGTTTGTAACTTTTTGAAATCGCTATTCGCTAGATTCGGTGTGCCTCGTGCCATTATTAGTGATCGCAGGACTCATTTTTGCAATGACCAATTCGCAAGAGTCATGGCTAAGTATGGTGTAAATCATCGTCTTTCCACCGCCTACCACCTACAAACTAATGGCCAGGCTGAAATCTCTAACCGAGGATTAAAGCGAATTCTTGAAAGAACCGTGGGAGAGCATCGTGCCTCATGGGCCGATAAACTTGATGATGCTCTGTGGGCTTTTCGTACCGCATACAAGACTCCGATTGGTTGTACACCATATCGTCTCGTGTACGGGAAAGCATGCCACCTCCCCATTGAGTTGGAGCACAAGGCTTACTGGGCCTTGAAGTGGGCTAATTTCGATATCAACAAAGCCGGTTACCTATGCAAGATCCAACTCAATGAGCTCAATGAACTACGTAATGAGGCTTATGAAAATTCTTTGATCTATAAGGAAAAGACTAAGCTCATTCACGACTCTAAGATTAAAAACCAAGAGTTCCAAGTTGGAGACAAAGTTTTGCTCTTTAACTCTCGGTTGAAAATCTTTTTAGGCAAGCTGAAATCTCGTTGGTCCGGCCCATTCACCATTGCCCAAAATTTTCCATATGGTACTCTCGAGCTCGCTCAACCTAATGGACCTACTTTTAAGGTGAATGGCCAACGAGTGAAGTTGTACTTTGGTGAGGACATCTCTCAGGAGATGATTCCATCCCTCACCACGTTCCCCATGAACTAATTTTGGGTCGAGTCAGGCTCATGACTCGGTTATCAAAAACAAGCGCTCCTCGGGAGGCAACCCGAGTATCTATCCTTTTCCGTTTTGACCTCCTAAGTGTAGGGGGGCCTCTATAGGTTGTTTTTGTTTGTGTGGTGATGTGATTACAGGGATGAATGCACTTTTGGAATCTTTGAAGAACCGTGCTCCCGTGTTATCTGAAATCCGGTTCTATCTATCATCTATCGTGATTCAATTTTCTTCATACTCACATTTGAATTGATCACTTTAGTCGTCTCTTCCTTAACTTGATTTAACCAACGTGCACAATGTCATAAGTGTAGGGGAGACTTTTCCCACATGCTTAAACATTGAGGACAATGTTTATCTTAAGTGTAGGGGGACTTCTATCGAAGTTTTAAGTGGACTTTCCCATGAAAATGCCTTCATTTAACCGGAAAATCATCTTTTTCAGCATTTTTCAAATTTTTAATTAACTTTGGCCATGTAGTCGTAATTTTTAAATTTTTATCGTTGCTTTCATATGTATATATCCCGCAATAAAGTCAAAAATATTCATAAAGTGGTGTAGCTAGTTTTGAAGTCTTTGGCATATTAGGCCCGCTGCGATTATTTTGACTCAACCCGAATAGACTTATCCAAGTTTATTCTAGCTAGTATCCTTAACCATGTAGACCTTAATTGGTTAATTAGGCTAAGCATCCATGAGTCTCATTACTTGAGATTTTAAAATTGTGGAGAACGAGAAATGATAGAGTCAATTATAAGGCGGTATTCTTGCACAAGCACACTTGGTGTGATTATTTGCCTATTCTCCCATCACTTGCTAATAATTTATCTGCAATATGTAAGGTCTTACGATTTGATAAGTTACTTAGCTTCTAGCCCAAGATCGTTTAAAAGTTGCTCGGTAATGATAAGAGTTCATAGCTAAGGCATAACTTATGAAGTGGGGCGCAAAGATTGGCGAGTCCGAAAAGGCCCTAACAAGGCATGAGGATTCCATTTTATTGCTAAAGATCCAAGGTGATGTGAAAAGCATTATTCCCAAAATCAATATAAAGGATCAAGACTCACGACGAAAAGCAATCAACTCCCATAAAGATCATGGAGAAGTCTATCCGAAAAGACCCTAACAAGGTATGAGGATATCCATGTCCGAAAAGGAGGCAGATCGTTGTATCTCAAAATCCCAATTAGAGATTGAAGAAATAATCATGAATTCGTGGTCAACAAAGTTGGAGTACCCCTCAAAAGTCTCCAAGTGAAGAAAATCTATTACGAAGAGAAGACCATTATCTCAAGAACGTCTCTCAAGATATGAAGTATGAAGTACATGCCAAATATCAGCCCGAGAAAGGTCTCAAATCGTGAACCGAGTTATGCCAAGATATGAACTTTTTGATATCCCGAGAAGCAGTTTTAAGAGATTTTGTCCTTTAGCTAACTATTGGTCAAATCGTCCTACTTTGCTTTCAGCCTAAATAAACTATCGAAATAAGTCCAAAAATGCATCTTTATGATCATTCTAAGACAAAAATAAAATATAAGAGATACACCTAGGAATAAGGGAGTTTAAGCATATAATTAAGCCATGTGTGTAAGTGTTTGATTTGCTAACTTATAATAACAATGATCTCGTTTTTAAGCTTAGTTTGGGGAACGTGAAACTTGAGGGTGATGAATCTTCGTAGCACCAAAGCCCTAATGTAAGTCCTTGATCTCTTCGCAAGTTATTTCCATATAGCTATTTTCAAGTGAAAATGGTTTTATATCCTTTTGTTTACTTTAAAGATTTTAATTTCTCTTAGTACTTTAATTTTTGTTTAAGTGGTATTTTAATAAAGCCAAGGTTGATTGATTATGAGAAAAGTGTAAATTTGCTTTATCACTAAGCATTGCATGAGGGCATGGCAATGGTTAAGTGTAGGGGATTTGATAGGTGTGAAAACACCCATCCTTTTACCACTTATTTCTGGCTATAACGAGACCAAAACACGTATTTAATATCATTTGTTTGGAATTATGCGTGGTTTTTGTGTTTATTGTGTTTTTAGAGTCAACCGGATGAATATTGAAGAAAACATGGGATTGCACGGGTTTTATCGAAGAAAAAGACTCAAGACGAAGTCTATTGTCCAAGAGATGCAAAGGATTTGAAGTCATTGTGCCTATTTGAAGATTTACCGAAGTAAAGGGCCAAAGATGGAAGATTCATATATGTCGAAGAACTCGAGTCTATTAAACAAAAGATTATAAGACGAGTTGGAATTATTCACCGACACTTCTCAAAATCCAAAGTCGGAAAACGTTTATTTAGAGAGACCTAAAGACTAAAGAAGAAAGAAGAAGAAAAGCCCATTTACAAGCCCACAAGCAACACCTATAAATAGGCCTTCTCCTTATCATTTTAAAGTTAGTTTTGAGTAGTTAGTTTCATTTTTCACTTTTCTTTCTAGTTTTTAGAGAGAGAAAGTTCTCAACTTTCTCTCACTAAGTTTTCATCTTTCTTTCTTTTAATCTTTCAAGATTAAACCTTTTGTATTGTTGATTTCATTAATCAAGTTTAAGTTTAAGCTTTTAATCTTTCACTCTGTCTACCTTTCTTTGATTTTTAGATTAATTTTGGTGCGAATTTCATTTGATCCGTGTTGTTCTTAATGATTTCGTGCTTAAAAAGTTAATCTTTTTATGCTTACTTAAGTTTTCATACGAATAAGCTTTAAGATCTTTGTGCTTATTGGCTTATTTGTAAGTTTAGCCATTTACTTTTTAAAAGTTTTCTTAAAAAGTTCATCTTTTAATTGTTTGATTTATAAGATTGCTTATTTTAAGTTGAAAAAGTTGTTGTTTGTGCTTATTTAAACTTTTTCACTTTAGATTCGTTCTAGTTTGGGTGATTAGCTTATCATTATAGCTTATTGCCTTGCTTATTCTCGAATCCCACTTAAATCAGAAAAGGTATAAACCCTTTTCCGATCACTACATTCCGATTGCACACCCCCCTTTATTCCGATCGTCTGATCGGAAAAGGGTTTTGTAACATTCCGATTGTGTTGATTTTGTGACATTCCGATTGGACTAATTTGCTTGTTATTCCGATTGCATTCTCCTTGCAATATTCCGATTATCCTTGTTTATTAGTTATTCCGATTGGGTGTTTTGCAATACATTCCGATTTGACTCATGTTAATACATTCCGATTGCATTAGTTTGGCAACATTCCGATTGGTGCTTTTTTCCCATATTCCGATTGCACTAGTTACATTATTCCGATCATGATAGTTTCAAACATTCCGATCTTACTTTCCGATAGCATATTCTGATCAGTCTCCCTTTTTCATATTCCGATGGTTTTAGTTCTTGTTTTTTATAAAGTTTCCAAGTGTTAGTTTTATTAAGTGTTCTAGTATTTTTCTAATCTTGTCTTTAAGTTTACAAGCATTTATTTTTAATTCGTTATTTTTAGTTTTATCTTTAAACTTCTACTTTACTCATTGACATTTACATTTATTTGCTATTAGTTTAAAATAGATAATCAACCAAACCATTTTCATTTCCACCAAAAACAAACTATTCCACTTTGAACCGTGATCAATTCGAGAAGATTTCGAGAATTAATCTGAACCCCAATGAAAACCATTGTATCAATAAGTCATTCGCCTTATGTGTAAAATCCTCATTTCATGCATTAATAAGTAGCCACACACTCGCTAAGGAATGAAAAATAAAACTCACGCAATAATTTACATCCGTCATCTTTTTGAGACTTTGGATCTTCAATCCCGCAACCCGTCAAGGTAATATTGGATTGGAGCAATTATTAAATACCCGCAACCCGTCAAGGTAATATTGAAATCTAATAGTTACTATAATTAACACTTCACTGCCCCTCTTGGGAGTCTTGTATAATTTTTTCTTCTTTTTTTTTCTTTTTTTTTTAGCCACTCATTTTTTTCATTAGCCGCTCTTATTTTTCTTTATTCCTCACAAAGAAAGTTGAAAAGAATAAAAGGAAAAACACCCGCTAAGTATTAAGCATGACATAAGTCTAGTACACATAAAACGTTCTAACTTAGAATCTTAAGACGTACTTATACCAACCATGAATGATTAGACAAAAATGCAAAAGAGATTACAAACCGATTAAAACCGTTCTTGATTATTTATTAACATATATACATGCGAAGAAATTAGAGGTAAAGAAGAGAAGGGTTTAGCCACAAGTAATTATCATGAAGTTTATCTAGCCCTTTTATACTTGCTTCAACTCTATCATTTCCCATTCTCCACAAATTTAAAATCTCAAATAATGAGATTGGTGGATGCTTAGCCTAATAGACCAATGAAGGACTACATGGTTAACGATACTGATAAGTGTGAAAACACTCATCAATAATGATCCAAAAACCACTCAAATCACAGTCAAATACATAATATTTAACTGAAAATATCAGGATTACGTTGGTATTTGTGTTTCATGTGTTTTCAGGTAAGGAGATACAATTTTGAGCAAACACGCGTTTTCAAGGATTTATCTGACAAAAAGACGAAGAAAAAGACAAAAGAAGCTTTCAAGGACTTTACTTGCCAGATTTACCAAAATCGAGGGCTTAAGTTGCAATTTCTCATAAATCAAAGGATGAAAAAGGAAATTGTTTAAAAGTTTTTATACACTTTTGATTAAAGAAGTAAAAGGAGGGACTAAAACAATAACATTGTGAAAAGTTACATAAACTTGGTCAATGACCAAGTCACAGTCAACACTCACAAACGTGTATACATACACGTCTTCTTCCTTATCACATAAGAGAGAGAAAGTTTATCACGACTTCATCTTCTATCCACCTTAAACCTGCAATTCGATTTCAAGAGAGATTCAAGGAGTTTCAGGCCAAGCTTTCAACTAGAAAAAATACTCCTCTTCATCTACTCTACAAGGAGGTATGATTTAATTAGATCAAGAGTTGAAGACGAAGAAAACCCCAAATTGTTATGAAGAACCATATCCTCGTATTTTACACATGTCTTCACTGGATTGGATAAGACGCGTCATCAGCACCTCATCTGCTCTCTCAAACGCCTATAAATACAAGACGAAGAGCTCATTTTCAGACGGTTAGCTTAGGAGTAGAGTCACACATAGTTAGTTAGTTAGATTAGTTGTAGTTTAGAAGTAAAGTTAGTTAAACTTTCACATTGTAATCAGTTAATCTGATCAGTTACATTCGGTTAAATAGATTGTTAAAGTTGTTACCATTATTGCCATTAATGAAAGTTTTAAGTTTCTCAATCTACCTTCTTTCTAATCAAGCTAGAGTTTTGTTGTTCCTTGATCCTATTATCGTTACTGTTACTGTTCAGGTTGTTATTTGGATGAAGCCATGCTTCTCTTTCGGCCATTGATGATTCATTTTGTTTAATTATTGGTTACAAAGTTCTTTAAATCATACAGTTGATCTTAGTTGATAATGAGAGTTTAAGTAGATTTGATTTCATAAGAGAGTTAGTAAATGACACATAGCATAATCATTGCTCACTTGTCAATCAGCTTTTCAGTTTTCAATTTACTAGATCGAATTAGTTAAGTTGTCAAGTGCATGGTTTTTCTCTTTAGAAATAGTTTGGTAAAGAATCTGTTGATACATTTAGTTTCGGTAATAGTCAGTTTCATTCAGTAAGTTTAGTAGGTTATTGATTGATAATATTGTTCACAACTTTATGTCAGTTCGGTTTGTTACTTTTCTGTTTGTTAGATCATATTAATCGTTTACAAGTATAATGAGTATGAGTTCTGGATTTGATTTCAGCTTTTAGTAAAGTAGCATAAAAGTTCTGTTTTCATTAAAGCAATTTCTAGCCAACAAGTTATACGCTCTGATGAGCTTATGAGTTACTTCCTGTTAAACCTATTGATCGTTTTCTGTCTAATTTCAGTAGTGGTATAAACTTTGCATAGGGTTCTGAATAGGATCTTGTGTTTAGTGGATTAAATGAAATCTTGTAGCTGAATCCGGCCTTTTGTTTGAAGCTGCTTATGGGTTTTTCTAAGTTTCCGGATCAGTTTTTTTACAGCCAGTATAAACTGACATTGTTGTCGATTTACTGTTCATAAGCGATCCAAGTTTTTCTTTATTCTGCACATTTATAGGATTACAGGTACTGTAGCAAATTGAAGACATATATTTCATCGAGTTTTTCTTGTTTTGTTACAATTTTGCAGGTTTCAGATTTGCTGTATGATGATAGCAGGGTGAGTTCCAATTTCAGTTTATAGGCGTAGCTTCGATTTTGATAGCAGTTACAAGGCAGCACATCGCTGACCCTTCGCCATCAAAGGACAGGCCTGGAAGAAACTGGTTAAGCATTAGTTCAATTTTTTGCAATTCTTTAGTCTAACGGTTCGTTATAATGGTAGTATAATCTGTGTCGTTATAGTGGAGGATTTGATTTTGCTGTATGATTAATTTCTTTTGTATTTGAATGAGATTTGATGATAGTTTAGCACTGTTTTTTATTCTTGGATTAGTTCCTCTTGATTATGAAAATATCTCTTTACTAGTGTGTTTGGATTTGCGTCTTATGGATAGACTTGTTGTTGTTTTGTTGAGAGTCCATGAGAAGTGTAGCATAGGTGCCTTCGATAAACTCAAAATTAAGCAGATTTGTAGGTACGATGTTAATAGGAAATATATTGCTTTGGAATTGCTAGTTAGAGTAGTTTTGATTAAGTATAAAAAGTCAATTTTAATAGGATAGATAATAGTGTAGATTTTGATTAGGAAATTTAAAGTGCTATAAGAAGTAAAATGAGCTGCTGATAGGTCTATTTCAAATATGTGTAAGTTTGCAAGTTTCCATTTTTAGTCCTTTATTTTGATATAGTTAGTAGCACCCACGGTCCAAAATAGTTAGTGTTAAGCCTTTAGGTTGTTAGTTACATGCATCGTTAGTCCTTCAGCTGGTTAGTTAGATACATTTTGAGTCCCTTCGTTAGTTAACAGTAGATTGCTCAGTTAAATTTAACTGAATATTAGTACAGTTGATTTAAGTTGTGGGCCTTTACTCTTTTTGGGCTATAGTTAGTGTGGGCTTAACTGGATTTCTTTTAAACTTATTTTTAGTATAAAGTGTAATTTGAATTGTAAGTTTAAAGTAGACTTAGATTCACTTTTATAAAAATCTGATTTTAGATTTACAATTTAAAGTTTGTAATTTTACCTTGTAGTTTAAATTTGGATTTTACGTTTTTATATTTTGTGTATTTGATTGTCGTACTTGCAATGTGTTTTGTAGATTAGTACGTATATGTAGTATTAGTTTAATATTTTACATTTTTTTTACATGCTTTGTGCAAATTAGACATAGATACCAATCAATCTTTTGTCACCAAAAACGATAAGTCAAACTTGTAAACTTGTCAATCAATTCGATTAGATCGAGAGAAAAACGAACTTAAAAACGAAATATTAAATGGCGCCGCTGCCGGTTCTTTTCGTGAAGATTAACGGTTTCGAGTGAGACGATTGGATTTTTGGATCCGTTCACTTTGTGAACGTTATTTTTACGTATTATAAATCAAAAACATAAAAAAAATCAAAAACATAAAAATACAAAAAAAATCAAAAATCAAAAAATCAATTCTTTTCCTAAAGAATTGAACCAAAAATATAAAAAATCCAAAAAGTAATCTTTTTCCTAAAAGATTACACCCAAAAATATATATTATATCGGTTTTCATCGTTTTTACGTACATATAGTATTTTTCTTAAAAAAATCAAATAAATACAAAAATATTTTTTTATATATTATTATATGTAGATACGTATACATATACGAACAACCAATACACATATCTTCCATAAGTATTGCCGAGGCAATACACCGTGTTAGGGGGCGTTCCGGTCCTTGACACGTATATCGATCACATTTAATTAAGCAAGAATAGATAAATACTTCCTATAGGCAATCATTCGAAGAATACAAACTACAAAGTGAATAGAAAGGCGATGTGCTATAAAATGCCATCTAAGGGTCAATAGGTACTTAAGTGCTTCGCGCCACCTAACCCCCCGTTCACTAGTGCGTATTCTAAGAAGGAAGGCTTGATTGGGTGTCTTGCACCCAAGTAGTAATTACATATATTATACTTTCTTGTGGATATTTCATATCGAACCTCGAGGGAGATAATCTCTTCTCCTTCAAAAGTCGTCCGAGAGCTTATCTCTCACTCCTCGAGTTTACTTACACGTGTACACGTGTAACCATACCACCTTTGGTGTATTATTTCCTTCCCCGAGGAAGCTTTTAAACGTCATTATACTTGTGTATACATTCGGCCACCTTGTTAAACATGGATACTCGTTCCATGTTGGAGATTTTGCAACAACGATCCACCAACGCTAATTATTCGCCTTGTTCGACTTGTGGTGGTCCACACGATACTTATTTACGTGATCAAAATAATGGCTATTATGGGGAGGGATATGCTTACAATGGAACCGAGAACAATATTTTCAACCTAACCTTCAAATGGACTATACTTGTAACGACTATATAGGATATTCCGGTTTTGCATCTCAAAATCCACCATCATTTCATGATCAAACCTTTAATGAGCCATACCAAAACTAAGGATTTTCTAATTATGGAGGTTTTCAAAATGATGATAATTTTCAAGGCTATAATCATGAAACGTTTCATAATCAAGGATTTTCAAACAATGAAGGCTTTCAAAATGATGAAAATTTCCCATGCTATAATCAAGATACTTTTCAAAATCAAGGATTTTCACATTATGACGGTTTTCAAAATGAAGGAAATTTTCAAGGTTACAATCATGAGAACTTTCATAATCAAGACTCTTTTCAAACCTATAATTCACCTAATTATGGAAATCCACCTCCACCATGTTCTTCGACATTTTTATGTGAGTTTTGTGGAAACGCTTCCCATTATGGTTATGATTGTAGACCGAGGGATCCGCCATCCTATGTCCATAATCTTGTCAAGAAGTTTCATTCTTTACTTGAGACAACAAACAAGTCGAACGATGACGTTTATAAGATGCTTGATAGTATGAAAGACATGAGCCTAGAGGAAATGAAAGACACGCATCGATGGTTAAAGAAAAGAATTAAGTCTACTGAGGAAGAGGAAATTAAGTATTGGCAATATGATGACAAGGAGATCGGTGATTTGTATCGTGAATCGTTGAACAAATTTTCTTGTCGCCTCAGGATATACTTAGATGATTTCCTCTTTAAGATTGATAAAAAAGAAGAAGAAGAAAAAATTTTTGCTAATCGTGCTCGTTTGCTTAAAGAATGCTTATATAACGATGATGACGATCCTCCGATTTGTATGACACTTCATGATGACACACCTTCATCACCTTTACCTCATGTGGAACCCACCAACTCTTTAACCATGGGGGACGAGCCTCTTAGCACTAATACAAACACCGATTTGGATGAATTAACCGCTTCTAGTGTTGAGAACCTTATCCCAATCAAAAGAGAGCTTGAGAGTGTTTCCAATGAACCATGTGACGAGCTTTGTATTGATACCTTTTCTCCTCACGATCACATTGAGAGTTCATCACATGTTGAACTTCATGCTACTACTAGTGATTTTGGTGACTTTGATCTTGATGAATTGTTTAAAGAAAAGGATAATGAGATTGAGGAAGATTTTATGCAAGATTTGCCACGAATAGAGGATGATGATTGTGATTCTAGTGAGGCATCTTATGATATATTATCCGAGGACTTTTCATGTCAAGATGACATTCCTAATTTGTATGATGATGTTGATCATATAGAAGAAGTGGAAGATGTTCATATTCGTGAGGTTTTATCAAACGTTTATCATCTTATCTCCTCGATTGAAGCATTGAACACACACCATAATGATGATTCCATAGAAGAAGAACCTTTCATTGACATTTCTTCACCGGTTTTTGAGGTTGCACCTATTGATTTTTATGATGATATCATCCCTTTGAGTGATTCTCTCATTAATACACCTTCTTTTGAGCCTTCTATTCCCACCCTCCCACCCTTGAAGTTGGTTATTGATGAAGATCCTATACTCTTAGAGATTGATCCTTTTTCACCTAAGGAACCTTTATAACTCAAAACCTTTGATATGGATTCTCATATGGATATTGATTCCACCATAGAGGCTTATCTTGCTAATTTTGATATTGCGGTTGATGATAGTGATTCTAATTGGGAAGAGGAGATTCGTGTTAGTGAGAACTTTCTTTTTGGGAACATAGAAATTACACCTCCTTCACAAGACACTATTCATCTTGATCCTCCTTTTTGTATGCCTTCTATGGAAGATTACCCACCTTTTGATGATGATGAGGAGCCCAATATGGATATACTTGTTATGAATGTTTTGATACCTACTCCTTCCTTGTCTCATGATGCTTTGATATCTAAGGGGGAATCTTATATGGTTGATACGAGTTCATCTTCTTATTTCATGAAGGGAAAGGTTTTTGATCCTGGGATACATAAATTTGAGACACCTTGGTTTTCATCTACTCCACTTAAGAGTGTGACTTCGATTGATATGGGCTTTTGTATGAGCTTACTTTGGTGATGCTACCTATTTTGGAGTTGTTCGAATGTAGAGATGGAAACTATGTATTTTATCCTGGAGTGATTTCTATATGAGAGTTTTCGTATGTTGGACAAACTTGAGACACGTTGGACCGTTCCATTTATCGAGGCGGATATTGTAAATCTTATAGTAAATGGCAACGTGCTAAGTTTGAGTGTTTCATGTGAGATGTGCTTCAAAGTGATATCCTTTATTATCCATGATGGTTTCCCCAAGGACAACCTAATTCGGGGCCGAGTCGAGCTAGCGACTTAGGGTTAGAAAAACTCAAGCAATGAATAACTAGGTTAGAAAACGTAGAGTAGATCTTAATAGTTTAGATTTAATTAAGAGGATGTTATAGTAGATTTGAAGTGGAGGGGTGCCTTTCTTCGTCTTTTCGTGTTTACTTCAAGGGTTGCTCTCACACATTTCATGCTTGGAGCTTATGGAGGAGGCCCGTGTATCTGGTTCACTTTGATTAGTTTTTGCTATTGTGATATTCAAAACACTTGTGCTTAAAATGAATACCCTTTAGTTGTCTCTTCTTTAACTTGAGTTAAGCAAAGTAATCAATGTAATAAGTGTAGGGGAAGTTTTATACTTCCATGCTCTTAAACATTGAGGACAATGTTTATCTTAAGTGTAGGGGAGACTTCTATCGAAGTGACCTTACCTAGACCATTGCCTTAACTTCATGATAATTGGAAAATTAATTTTTCAAACATTTTTCCAATTTTCGATCTACTTTGGCCACCAAAAATATGCATTCATAATTTTTGCATAAATCTTTTTTCATTTGCATAACACATTTGCATTGTATATATTTCTTCTTTTGTTCTTTATGAAAAATTGAAAAAAAAATATATAACAATAACATGGTTTAACAAATTTAGACTTCTTTGACATATTAAGCCAGCCATGGATATTTTGACTCAACCCGAGTTTGCTTATCCAAGCACTCTCTAGCTAGTATCCTTAACCATGTAGTCCTTCATTGGTCTATTAGGCTAAGCATCCACCAATCTCATTAGTTGAGATTTTAAATTTGTGGAGAATGGGAAATGATAGAGTTGAAGCAAGTATAAAAGGGCTAGATAAACTTCATGATAATTACTTGTGGCTAAACCCTTCTCTTCTTTACCTCTATTTTCTTCGCATGTATATATGTTAATAAATAATTAAGATTGGTTTTAATTGGTTTGTAATCTCTTATGCATTTTTGTCTAATCATTCATGGTTGATATAAGTACATCTTAAGATTCTAAGTTAGAACGTTTTATGTGTACTAGACTTATGTCGTGCTTAATACTTAGCGGGTGTTTTTCCTTTTATTCTTTTCAATTTTCTTTGTGAGGAATAAAGAAAAATAAGAGCGGCTTATGAAAAAAATGAGTGGCTAGAAAAAAAAAGAAAAAAAAAGAAAAAGAAAAAAAATTATACAAGACTCCCAAGAGGGGCAGTGAAGTGTTAATTATAGTAACTATTAGATTCCAATATTACCTTGACGGGTTGCGGGGATTTAATAGTTGCTCCAATCAAATATTACCTTGACGGGTTGCGGGGTTGAAGATCCAAAGTCTCAAAAAGATGGCGGATGTAAATTATTGCGTGAGTTTTATTTTTCTTTTCTTAGCGAGTGTGTAGCTACTTATTAATGCATGACATAAGGATTTTACACATAAAACGAATGACTTATTACTCTTGAAACGGACTTATATTAATTGTGAGCTGTTTTTCAAGTAATGGATAAGAGGATTACTTAGGATTAAAATTGTGCTTCCTTATTTTTGGATTTTACATTTCTTATATTTCACGCCTTAAATAATGACAAATTTTCCCAAAAGCAATTTGCTCAAATAATAACTGGTTCCACATTTAATTGTCATGAATAAGTTGATGCACTTTTTACTTGTGAATACAATGATCCCATTTTTAAGCTTGGTATGGGGAAAGTGAAACTTGAGGGTGATAAGTGTCCATGGTACCCAAGCCCTAATTTAAGTCATTGATTTCTTTATGAGTTATTTCCATCAAAACTATTTCAAGAAAAACCAAAGATATATAAACAAAATTGTTTTCTTTGCATTGCATTGTAAATATTCAAAACCATTCATCATGTAGCATAGTATAGTATATTAAATCACAAAATGGCCAAGGTTGGTTAATTATGAGAAAAGTGCATTCTAGAGCTTTAAAATGCTGCATTGCATGAGGTCATGGCAATGGTCAAGTGGAGGGGAGTTGATAAGTGTGAAAACACTCATCAATAATGATCCAAAAACGACTCAAAACATAGTCAAATACATAATATTTAACTGAAAATATCAGGATTACGTTGGTATTTGTGTTTCATGTGTTTTCAGGTAAGGAGATTCAATTTTGAGCAAACACGCGTTTTCAAGGATTTATCTGACAAAAAGACGAAGAAAAAGACAAAAGAAGCTTTCAAGGACTTTACTTGCCAGATTTACCAAAATCGAGGGCTTAAGTTGCAATTTCTCATAAATCAAATGATGAAAAAGGAAATTGTTTAAAAGTTTTTATACACTTTTGATTAAAGAAGTAAAAGGAGGGACTAAAATAATAACATTGTGAAAAGTTACATAAACTTGGTCAATGACCAAGTCACAGTCAACACTCACAAACGTGTATACATACACGTCTTCTTCCTTATCACAGAAGAGAGAGAAAGTTTATCACGACTTCATCTTCTATCCACCTTAAACCTGCAATTCGATTTCAAGAGAGATTCAAGGAGTTTCAGGCCAAGCTTTCAACTAGAAAAAATACTTCTCTTCATCTACTCTACAAGGAGGTATGATTTAATTAGATCAAGAGTTGAAGACAAATAAAACCCCAAATTGATATGAAGAACCCTATCCTCGTATTTTACACGTGTCTTCACTAGATTGGATAAGACGCGTCATCAGCACCTCATCTCCTCTCTCAAACGCCTATAAATACAAGTCGAAGAGCTCATTTTCAGACGGTTAGCTTAGGAGTAGAGTCACACATAGTTAGTTAGTTAGATTAGTTGTAGTTTAGAAGTAAAGTTAGTTAAACTTTCACATTGTAATCAGTTAATCTGATCAGTTACATTCGGTTAAATAGATTGTTAAAGTTGTTACCATTACTGCCATTAATGAAAGTTTTAAGTTTCTCAATCAACCTTCTTTCTAATCAAGCTAGAGTTTTGTTGTTCCTTGATCCTATTATCGTTACTGTTACTGTTCAGGTTGTTATTTGGATGAAGCCATACTTCTTTTTCTACCATTGATGATTCATTTTGTTTAACTGTTGGTTACAAAGTTCTTTAAATCATACAGTTGATCTTAGTTGATAATGAGAGTTTAAGTAGATTTAATTTCATAAGAGAGTTAGTAAATGACACATAGCATAATCATTGCTCACTTGTCAATCAGCTTTTCAATTTTCAGTTTACTGGATCGAATTAGTTAAGTTGTCAAGTGCATGATTTTTCTCTTTAGAAATAGTTTGGTAAAGAATCTGTTGATACATTTAGTTTCGGTAATAGTCAGTTGATTCAGTAAGTTTAGTAGGTTACTGATTGATAATATTGTTCACAACTTTATGTCAGTTCGGTTTGTTACTTTTCAGTTTATTAGATCATATTAATAGTTTACAAGTATAATGAGTATGAGTTCTGGATTTGATTTCAGCTTTTAGTAAAGTAGCACAAAAGTTCTGTTTTCTTTAAAGCAATTTCTAGCCAGCAAGTTATACGCTCTGATGAGGTTATGAGTTACTTCCTGTTAAACATTTAGATCGTTTTCTGTCTAATTTCAATAGTGGTATAAAATTTGCATAGGGTTCTGAATAGGATCTTGTGTTTAGTGGATTCAATGAAATCTTGTAGTTGAGTAGTTTAGATATTGGTGTTTGGATCAGCTTATTATGACAAGCTGAATCCGGCCTTTTGTTTGAAGCTGCTTATGGGTTTTTCTAAGTTTCTGGATCAGTTTTTTTACAGCCAGTATAAACTGACATTGTTGTCGATTTACTGTTCATAAGCGATCAAAGTTTTTCTTCATTCTGCACATTTATAGGATTACAGGTACTGTAGCAAATTGAAGACATATATTTCGTCGAGTTTTTCTTGTTTTGATACAATTTTGCAGGTTTCAGATTTGCTGTATGATGATAGCAGGGTGAGTTCCAATTTCAGTTTATAGTCATAGCTTCGATTTTGATAGCAGTTACAAGGAAGCACAACGCTGACCCTTCGCCATCAAAGGACATGCCTGGAAGAAACAGGTTAAGCATTAGTTCAATTTTCTGCAATTCTTTAGTCTAGCGGTTCGTTATAATGGTAGTATAATTTGTGTCGTTATAGTGGAGGATTTGATTTTGCTGTATGATTAATTTCTTTTGTATTTGAATGAGATTTGATGATAGTTTAGCATTGTTTTTTATTCTTGGATTAGTTCCTCTTGATTATGCGAATATCTCTTTACTAGTGTGTTTGGATTTACGTCTTAGGGATAAACTTGTTGCTGTTTTGTTGAGAGTCCATGAGAAGTGTAGCATAGGTGCCTTCGATAAACTCAAAATTAAGCAGATTTGTAGGTGTGATGTTAATAGGAAATATATTGCTTTGGAATTGCTAGTTAGAGTAGTTTTGATTAAGTATAAAAAGTAAATTTTAATAGGATAGATAATAGTGTAGATTTTGATTAGGAAATTTAAAGTGCTATAAGAAGTAAAATGAGCTACTGATAGGTCTGTTTCAAATATGTGTAAGTTTGCAAGTTTCCATTTTTAGTCCTTTATTTTGATATAGTTAGTAGCACCCACGGTCCAAAATAGTTAGTGTTAAGCCTTTAGGTTGTTAGTTACATGCATCGTTAGTCCTTCAGCTGGTTAGTTAGATACATTTTTAGTCCCTTCGTTAGTTAACAGTAGATTGCTCAGTTAAATTTAACTGAATATTAGTACAGTTGATTTAAGTTGTGGGCCTTTACTCTTTTTGGGCTATAGTTAGTGTGGGCTTAACTGGATTTCTTTTAAACTGATTTTTAGTATAAAGTGTAATTTGAATTGTAAGTTTAAAGTAGACTTAGATTCACTTTTATAAAAATCTGATTTTAGATTTACAATTTAAAGTTTGTAATTTTACCTTGTAGTTTAAATTTGGATTTTACGTTTTTATTTTTTGTGCATTTGATTGTCGTACTTGCAATGTGTTTTGTAGATTAGTACGTATATGTAGTATTAGTTTAATATTTTACATTTTTTACATGCTTTGTGCAAATTAGACATAGATACCAATCAATCTTTTATCACCAAAAACGATAAGTCAAACTTGTAAACTTGTCAATCAATTCGATTAGACCGAGAGAAAAACGAACTAAAAAACGAGTAATTAGATACTAGCTAGAGAATGCTAAGATAAGCAAACTCGGGTTGAGTCAAAATATCCATGGCGGGCCTAATATGTCAAAGAAGTCTAAATTTGTTAAATCATGTTCTATTATATTTTTTTTCCTTTTTCAATTTTTCATAAAGAATAAAAGAAGAATTATATACAATGCAAATGTGTTATGCAAATGAAAAATGATTTATGCAAAAATTATGAATGCATATTTTTGGTGGCCAAAGTGGTCAATGACAAAGTCTAGGTAAGGTCACTTCGATAGAAGACCCCCTACACTTAAGCTAAACATTGTCCTCAATGTTTAAGAGCATGGAAGTATAAAACTTCCCCTACACTTATGACAATGAATAGACTTTGCTTAACCCAAGTTAAGGAAAGATCAACTATAGTGAATTCATTTTTAAATCACAATGTGTCTATGAAAAATCACAATAGTAACAAAGTGAACCGGATACTAGGGCCTCCTCCATAAGCTCCAAAGCACGTGATGAGCGAGCAATCCTACAAACAACATGAAGACAAAAAAAGGTCTTCTCTACACTTCTCATCAACTTGTTATCCTTATTTCTAACCTACAACACTCTAAGTCTAAAACTTCTAAACCTAGTTATTCAAGCTTGATTTAAGGATTCTCTAGCTCGACTCTTCCCATAATGAATTATATCATGAGGAAAATGGGGATCTCTTGGACCATTTCCACGGAAATGTCCTCCCCAAAATAGTGCTTCACACGGTGACCATTCACTCTAAAATTGGGACCATCGGGTTGTGATAACTCAATAGTTCCATATGGAAATACTTGAGCAATAGTGACTGGACCGGACCATCTCGACTTAAGCTTGCCCGCAAAAAGTTTCAACCTTGAGTTAAAGAGGAGAACCGGCTATCCAACTTTAAACTCACGGTTCTTAATCTTAGCATCATGCAATTTCTTAATCTTCTCCTTATAAAGCAAAGAGTTCTCATAGGCATTGGCTCTCAATTCAACCATTTCATTAAGTTGATCCTTTCTATGTGAGCCGGCTTGGTTTAAATCAAAGTTAGTCCACTTGAGAGCCCAAGAAGCTTTATGTTCGAACTCGAATGGGAGGTGGCATGCTTTTCCATAGACAAGCCTATAAGGAGTACAACCAATTGTTGTCTTCAAAGCCGTCCTAAAAGCCCACAAAGCATCATCAAGCTTATCCGACCAAGAAGCTCGATGCTCTCCCACCGTTCTTTCCAAATTCTCTTTAAACCACGATTTGTGACCTTGGATTGACCATTGGTTTGAGGGTGATACGCGGTAGAAAGTCTATGATTAACTCCATATTTCTTCATAACTCCTGTGAATTGATCATTATAAAAGTGTGTACCACGATCACTAATGATGGCCCGAGGTACACCAAATCTAGCAAACAATTGCTTCAAAAATTTCACAACAACTCTAGCATCATTAGTAGGTAAGGCTTTGGCCTCAACCCATTTTGACACATAATCCACCTCTACGAGTATATACTTATTTCCCTTGGAAGATGGAAAGGGTCCCATAAAATCTATTCCCCACACATCAAAAATCTCACACTCTTGAATGAAGTTTTGTGGCATCTCATCACGTTGTGTAATTTTTCCTTGTCTTTGACATACATCACAAAATTTCACCATCTCTTGGGCATCTGTATAAATGGAAGGCCAATAGTAACCCGAATCAAATACTTTCTTGGCGGTATAGTTGGGCCCAAAATGTCCACCGTAGGTCTCTTATGACAAGCTTCTAAAATCTTAAATGCCTCGGGCCCATCTACACACCGTCTAATGATTTGGTCTGCACATTGCCTAAAGAGGTAAGGATCATCCCAAAAATAATACTTCACTTCCTTAAGAAATTTCTTCTTTTGTTGAAAAGTAAGACCCTCTATAAGCACATTCCCCACAAGATAGTTTGCAATATCCGTAAACCAAGGGGTGGCATCCTCTTTAGAAGAGATAGACATGAGCTCCTCTAATGGAAAGGATTCATTGATTTCTTTATTAGGAAAATCTCCTTGAAAAGGATGCTCAAGTCTACTCAACTGATCCGCTGCTAAATTCTCGGCTCCTTTCTTATCTCGAATCTCTATCTTAAACTCTTGAAGCAATAAAACCCATCTCAAAAGCCTAGGCATAGCATCTTGCTTTGTCATGAGATACTTGAGAACGGAATGATTCGTATACACTATGGTTTTGGATAGCACAAGGTATGGTCTAAATTTCTCAAAGGCATAAATTATAGGAAGCAACTCTTTTTCTATGGTAGTATAATGAAGTTGTGCACCGGTCATGGTTTTACTAGCATAGTGTATAGGTTGAAAATGCTTATTCACTCTTTGTCCTAACACGGACCCCACCGCATAATCACTAGCGTCACACATAAGCTCAAAAGGTTATTCCCAATTTGGAGAAACCAAAACGGGAGCCTTAGTCAATTTCTCCTTAATAATCTCAAAAGAATCCAAACACTCTTGGTTGAAAATGAAAGGAGCCTCTTTTTCCAAGAGGTGGGTCATCGGTCTTGCTATCTTAGAAAAATCTTGTATGAAGCGTCTATAAAACCCCGCATGACCTAAGAAACTCCTTACACCTTTAACCGTAGTAGGTGAGGGAAGCTTATCAATCACATCAATTTTAGATCGATCCACTTCTAATCCCTTATTGGATATCTTGTGTCCCAAAACAATTCCCTCTTTCACCATAAAATGACATTTCTCCCAATTAAGAACTAACGGGTTTCCTCACACCGCTTAAGCATTCGTTCTAAATTGGTGAGACAAGAGGTAAATGGATCTCCAAAGACGGAGAAATCATACATGAAAACCTCCATAGTTTGCTCAATCATATCATGGAAAATTGCCATCATACACCTTTGAAATGTCCCCGGTGCATTACACAAGCCAAAAGGCATTCTCTTGTAAGCAAATGTACCGTAGGGACAAGTGAATGTGGTCTTTTCTTGATCCTTAGGGTCAATGGGTATTTGAAAATAACCCTAAAATCCAACAAGAAAGCAATAGTATTCATTTCCCGCTAAACGTTCAAGCATTTGGTCCATAAAAGGCAATGAGAAGTGATCTTTTCTAGTAGCCTCATTGAGCATCTTATAATCAATACAAACTCTCCAACCCGTAACAAGTCTCGTAGGAATAAGCTCATTGTTCTCATTGGGTACTACGGTGATTCCACCCTTTTTTGGAACACAATGTACCGGGCTAACCCATGGAGAGTCAGAAATGGGGTAAATCATGCCCGCATCAAGGAGTTTGATAACTTCCTTTTTAATGACCTTGTGGATTTTAGGGTTAACCCTTCGTTGGCTTTGAATGATGGGTTTGTAATCATCCTCCATAAGGATTTTGTGTGTACAAAAATGTGGATCAATTCCCCTTATGTCAGATATTTTCCATGCTAAGGCTTGCTTATGTTTCTTAAGGACTTCTATGAGTTTCTCTTTCTCATCCTCTTTCAACTCTTTAGCAATGATCACGGGTAATTGGTATTTTTCCTCTAAGAAAGCATACTCTAGGTGGGATCGAAGGTCCTTAAGTTCAAGTGGAGGTGGACTCTCTATGAAAGGTTTAACTATGGATGGATCATCATTGGTTACTTCTTATGGAATGGGTGAAGGAATGGGGTCCTCATTGAGCAAATTTTGAATAGTTAGGATATCTTCTTCCCAATTGATGGGAGAATCATCATTACAAAGAAAGTTGGACTCAAATTCCTCCAAGAGGAAATCACTCTCTCCAAAAGGTGCTAAGGAGGGAGAAATTAAGGCCACGGTTTCAACATGGGGCATATCCTCATTATTACTCTTGTAAGCGTCATGAAAATGCTCATCACACACCTCATCTAGCACATCAACTATGTTAATGGTCTCACAAGGTTTAGACTCCTTAATCTCTTTCTTATCACACACTTTCCCTAACTTAAACACCACTTTCTCATCCTCAACTCTCAAAATTAGTTCTCCCTCCGCCACATCTATTAAATTACGACCCGTTCTCAAAAACGGTCTACCAACGATCAAAGGAACTCTAGGGTCCATGTCGTAATCAACCACTACAAAGTCGGCCGGAAAGGTAAACTTATCCACACCTACAAACACATCCTCCGTGATACCTACCGAGTAAGCTATGGTACGGTTGGCTAACTCAAGTGTCATCCTAGTGGGAGTGAGCTCGGGAAGAGAGTTTTTTCCAAACCGATAAAGGCATGAGGTTTATGCTTGCCCCTAGATCCGCCAAAGCCATGCAATTTTCCACCCCGGGAAAATTACAAGGTATCAAAAGGCGCCCAGGATCTCCAAGTTTTGTTGGTAAGGTTTTGAGTAACATGGTGGAACAATTTTCATTAAGGGATGTGTGAGCAAATCAACCAATTTTTCCTTGTTGGAGAGTAGATCCTTGAACATCTTAGCAAATTTTGGCATGTAAGCAAGAGCTTCCGCAAAGGAGATGTTTAAATTGAGGTGCTTGAACATCCTTAAGAAACTTGAGACTTGTATATCATCCTTGTTCTTTAACTTGGCCTTTTTCAATCTTGAAGGGTAAGGAAGATTTGGTTTAGGTGTAGGTGTTGTAGTGGAAGATTTGTCTTTGTTAGCTTCTTCATTGTGAGTTGTGGAAGGTAAAGGAGAAGTGGGAATAGGTTGAGAAGGTGTGGTTGATGAAATAGGAGAGTTTGGAGGTGGTGAAGTTGATGTAGGAGGTTTATCACAAATGGGAACCAAAGTGGGTTTAACAATAGAAGATGTAGGAGATGAAGGATCATTTGTTGTTTTTCCACTTCTTGTTGTAATAGCATTGACATTTGCCCTCGGGTTTGTTTGTGTGTTAGATGGTAAAGCCCCTTTGTGGTCTTTGACGATACATAATTTGTTTGTGAAGAAGAGCAAATTTCTTGTTGTTTTTGTAACACCCCCAAATTTATACAACTCACTACAGCGGAAGACTAGTTGGTGTTACGGGATAGCACATTACTCACATCATAGACAACGCTTAAAAGTCGCGTCGTTTTAATAATAAAGCATTTCCATTCATAAATATCAAATTTACATAGGTCCCAAGTCATTGTATTTAATACAGGTTTTACAAAACATTTGAATGGAAATTATAATTTAAGTGCGGGCCATGAATTCTTGTTGTCTTCCCGAGAATTACCTTCAAGTACCTAAGATAAAACATGTTAAAAGAAAAGGTCAGCGATAACGCCGAGTGAATTCATAGAGTTTAATAAATTCCATCAATATAATATCGGTATAAAATTATTACTGAAAATCATTTTGTACAAATCTTTGTTATAGGCCATAAAATAGCCAAAGTCATTTTTATACAAATCCTTATCGAAAATCATAATATAGGAATTTGCCTTAAAAATCATTATACGAGCCAATGTCGTAAAAACATCATACAATACGTCTTATGACGTTGTATAAAGTTAAATAAAAACCGTATATGAATATGGTTACGAAAACCAAAACACAAACATAATATCAAAAGTATGACCCCGTATTGCTAGTCAGGCAATACATCGTAGTTCGGAGCGTATAACAGTATTTCGTTAATTTGGATTATTATAAGCCGCATGACATTGTTACCTTACTACAACAAACAACGGGTATCTAACCCGATACTCAACTTTCCCATCTAAATTAGTGTGTCGTCACAAAGGTCACGCTATGGAAATCTTCTCATACATAAATTCGCTTACCAATCAATGTGGCACGACAGGGATCAACCGTCAAGGCGCGAACTGGGGTGATCGTCCCCAAATAGTACTATTATATGCATAAGCGTCTACCAAATCCCGGTAGTTCACAATTCATGCTAATGGGACTTTTAGTGACATAACCTAACTTTAATAATCCATTTAATTTCATCTATCGGGTCATTTAATCATTTATCGGGTCATACAATCGGGTCATACAATCGTTCGGGTCCAAATCAATAAACAAACAATCGGGACAAATGGTGTCCTATTTTATAAAAACTAACACGTTATCTCCCTCGCGGGTTTAAAAAACATTTCATAAAAACATTTAAAAGAGTGCGAGGCTATGAACTCACGTTGATGTGGGAAGGCGGGTTATCGGCAATTCGGACGTACGGTACGTGCTTCAATCACGGAAACCTATATAAATAATAATCGGTCTTAAACGTTTGTCCAATGAATTTATAAAAACAACAATTATGTATACATATGATGATTTTATATATATAATGATCAAATGGGTTTACATATTCTCATTTACTCATTTTAGTGTTATGTGTTGATAACTTTTACACTAGTTTACTAGTTTTATCTATTTACATGTTTTAAGTCCAATAAGCCTATTATAAGTTCATTAACTTGTATTAATCCATTTCATACTTATATTATCAGTATTTATACTTTACATGTTGGGCCCAAATGGGTTAAGCCCAATAAATAAGTTTATAAGTGTTTTATTCCATTTTGTTGTATTATTAGTCCAATAATGTTAACGTAGCCCGTTAATGTCCGTATGTTATATAGTTCGGGTTTTATCGGTTTTTAATTGTTATATATGTTTATATATCAGTATATGAGTTTATAAAAGTTTATATTAGACGGGTCCAACCGTCTAAGTTTTATTTAACAAAAACGTTAATTTTACGGTAATAGCCGAAAAAGTCGTAAAAATCATGTTTATAGTTTTATAACTTATAAAACTTATCAAATTACAATTTTTATAAAATGTCCATTTATTTATCCTTATACATATTTATATAAATTTATTATATAATTTAGTGGGTTTTAATTCACATTTTATACTATTTTTATTTGAGTGCTTATATAATACTATTATACTTTTATTTCCAAAATCTGATTTTTATTTTCATGTTCACCAAAACTGCCATATCTAGAGTTCTATATGGAGATAGAAGCTCAAATTTTTATGACATAAACTACATGATATGTGATCCATTTAACTCTTTTATAGCTACTGTTGAATCAGCCTCTAAATATTTTCTAAAAATCGTCCAAAAAAAAAACTCAGATTTGTACTTTAAACTTGTTTTGATCATATCTCACTCATTACAATGATTCCATTGCATGTCCAACTCTCACATGTGTACAAGACATATTACTTACTTTATATTGCTTCTACTTTGGCATTTTATCAGTCTAACATGTGGTTCTTTACAGTTTTATACAGCCAACAATCTAAACAAGATTTTAGCCTTGTTTCTTATAGTTTTCATCTTTTTAAGCATGTTTATCAACACCAAATCCCCACACAATATTTTTAATAATCATTCATCATCATATACATATAAATAAGTAAAAGAAATACAAGATAACATAATCAAAAATAACAAGAGGATGAGGAGAACAATCCTTATACCACCATGATGATGTAGGTTGTGATCAAAACATGGATTTTGATGGAGAAACTTGTGATAAACCAAGACCATCTTCAAGACCACCAATCTTCATGAACACCTTGTGGAAAATCAGCCCCAAGACTCCATGGAAACTCCTCCTTGGATGTTATAATCACCACCAATCAACAGGGTTTCAAAAGGGCTTCAACATGTGTGTAAATAACATAAGACTTTATGGTAGAATCAAGATCAAATTGGGGTGTTTTGTGAGTGATATGGGACGACATTTTTGAGAGGGTGAGAGAGAAGTGTGAGTTGATTTGCATGTTAGAAATGGTAGTAGTGGTATTGCTAGTTGTTTTGAGGTTTGGTTAAGCTTACAAGTTAAGCTTGTATGACAAGTGTTAAGCTAGTAACCTCAAGATGAAACCTCAAGGGTGTGTTGCTAGTTAGGCCGGTTTTGAGTGGGGGTGGGATAAGTGTCCCACTTGTCTCATCCCCATTTATTTACGGGTACTCCTCGATTATAGTTTCCTCGATTTGCGTGCCCTCGGGTCGTTTTACGAAAAACGTTTTTATAAATTATGAATCAACGGCACAAAACGAACCTAATAAAAATTGTCTCATCAAAAACGGAGTTCGAAAACGTAAATACGTAATCCTAAGGTTTCCGGTTTAGTCGTAAAGGACGTTAAAATAAAATCGTAAGTCCTAATCTCTTCTCGTAAATTTGTGAGTTTATGAACCAACACAAATTTAAAATCTCAAAATAATATTCACGGATAAATTTATTTCCTGAAATGTCGGACTGTTACCAAAATGGTGTATGTAAACGTAAGCACGTAACGTTGAATCCTCCGGTTTAGACGTAGTCGATGCTACTTCAAGACGTAAATCCAAATTTCTTCCCAAAAATAAGTGAGTTCATAAAATAATATTTTCAAATAAATATTGAGAATAAAATATCAATCATAAATTGACGGATTGTCACAGCATTTACCCCTAAACAGGATCTTTGTCCTCAAAGATCATCTTACCTTACTACTCGCTTCTTATAGAGTTAAAGCCATGTGGGTATTTCCTCCACATTCGGTCTTTTCTCACAAGTGTAATTCATTACAATACGCGAGTTTCATCAAACATAACTTACGGGAATAAGATCAGGCTTAATGTTGACTTACTTTCTCTATCCATGATGTTCACGGGTTTTTGATGAATGCAACTTTTCGCCGATCTAAACTTTACTAAGAAACAATCAGATTCTCACTTGATAGACATTTCATCAAGTTCGATATACGAAACCTAATTCACGCAGTCCTTGAAGTCCTAGGGTAGATCCAGCTTATATGCCTTTCAAACCAATCTTTTACATCATCTCAATAGTCCCATACAACGGGGACTTATATCCCATGATCTTTCAGATCATCAATTCATTTTCCATGGTTAAAATTTTTGGCATAACTTTGCTACCCTTCTGGCACTTCAAGATCTACATTTCATATTCACATAACCTCTTGCCCACTACCGGCAGTCACTAATCAAATCCTAATTTCAACAATCATTTCAGGTCTCGCGGGTCGAGTATTTTGTAAGGTTAGGTTCGCCATCATAGGAAACCTTAAACCTAAAAGACATGTCCAACTCACAGTGGGTGTATGTCGGGTGTCTTCATCTCAACTCCTGCTTACATATGCTCTAATTTCTAAATCTTAACAAGATTAGATCTCGATCCTAATACGATAGTTATCAATGATAATATCTCCAATGGAAAACGATTATACGGTTTATTACCAAAGGTCAATCATTCAAACATAGAACAGCACTTATAGTATTTTGTATCGTTACTTTACCTCGTCCCTTCGATTGGGGTGGTACACAGTACTCTCATCAAGATTCGTTCTCAACGACTTCTGAGCAAACCTCTAGAAATTTGATGCGAAGTGAGGATCTTGATAGAGATGATCGATACAGGCACACTATGTTTACATAACTGCTTTAAATATAAAAGAGTCAATTTCTTCATCAAGATTCTATCATTAACAGGAATGATATTAGCAGATTTGGTCAGTCTATCAACGATGACCCAAATCGAATCAAATTCAGATGATGACCTTTGCAATAGTTAGACGTTTACTAATGTATGAGGTGATGTCTGCCTTCATAATTTTTCATTAGTACATCTTCTTCTGATAATGATACATTAAATCAAAAATGACAAGAATAGAATACTTATACTTACAAGATTTCCAATATAACTACATCTCACAATCCTTCATATTTAGGCAACCATAAACGGCCTTCTAAAATATTTAACGCCATTGGCTTCTCAGTTCTAATGGTTCACATTAGCCGCGAACCCCTTTTTATTATCTATATTATCCTTCTTACCAGCATTGTTTATTTTTACATTGTTCGGCAATTTATTTTGCACCTTCATTACTAAGGAACACATCCTAATTGACTCTTTATCCTTTTTATATAATATGTCAGTATCTATATTCACCTTTCCTGATGAAATAATTATCATGATCACAATTCATTCAGAAATTCTTTCTTCATATTTTCTAAGTTTTAGTTTCGTCTCCACTATTATTTTTATCAGTTTTGCTCAATCCGACGTTTAAAGCGTCGATAATTACTACAAGTAATTAAATAATAATTAGTTAATTTTTATGAAACGTAAACGTAAAAATTTTAAATTTCTTAGTTCGACCAATTATATAAAATGTTCAAAAATAAATTTGAATTTAATTAACAAGATTTTTGTTGATTTATCGAAAATATTTAATAAGATCTGTAAATGTTCGAAAAACCTTTGTTTATACTTTGGTCAAGATTTTCTTAGTTAAAAAGCAAAAATTGTCATTTCAAATTTTATGTCATGGTTTAAATGTTTTCCTCAATCCTTCTTAGGTTGTCTTAAGGTATGCAAAAACATTTACCCCTAAACAGGAGTTTAGTTAAATGTTTTGGTTATAAGGGAATAATCCCTTAAAAATCCTTTGTTAAAACATTTGTCAAAACATATTTCCATTTTCTTTTTGGTAAAACCCAAAATCTTAAAAGGGCTCTTAATCTTTGAAGAGTCAATATATTCCATTATCTATTAATCACACCGTCAAATAATGTAAATGATTAAGTCTTAAATCACATGTTAAATATTCAAGGTACATGTTTTTATTGTTCGGCCAATTCAGGGCAATCTATAAATAATTATTAACTAATTCTTATTCTTATAAACAAACAAATGGTCCTTAATGATCACGAGCATGAATTTATCAAATTACAGCCTACACACGTGATTCACCAATTTATGAATGCTACATGTGCATCGGTCAATCCAAACGACATCACGTGAAACTCATAATGTTCATTACAAGTTCTGGATGTAGTAATTGGAATACATAATCTTTTTCGCAGATGCGAAGTTGATGATAACCATGCCATGGATCAAATCTTTAAAACATACGCTAGAACCTTGTAAATGATCGAACAAATCTTCCATTTCGAGTTATGGATATCGTTTTCGATTGTCAATTTACTCAGTTCACGGTAATCTATAAATATAAGGAATGATAACACCATAGCTCTTCATGATGACGAGCTCGGTAGAATAAAATCTTTCTCCGACAACTCTCTCAGTTGTACGGTAATTCCTTTAATTCAGATGGTGCTGACGTACAGTGCACAAGCCACACGTGCAACATCGGAAATATAATCAATACCAATTTCAACTTGCCTTAATGGCGAAAGTCTAGGTAATTCATCAAAAAATAAAACTTACTAAAGTTTCAGATAACAGAAACATCTTTTAAATAATTTCATATTAGGTTCTTCTAGATTACAATATCTATAACTAGTTCACAACCATTCATGGTATAATTTCAAGTCTATATGCAGGATATGGTCATCCATCAAGAATTATTTAGATCACTTTTGATAATCAACATCTTATCTTTTAGGGGAATTCTACTCGAGTTCCCATCAATTAAGACAATGTCGTCATGTCATAATCAATCAATCCATTCTACTGGCATTACCAACTTTTCAGTTTTATTGTCGTTGATAAGATGTGAACTTCTCAAAAGACTAATAATAACTCATAATTCTTCACAAGTTCAAGGATATATGGAGACACAACTATCATTAAAAGAGTAGGGTCAACGCATAATCTACACGAGAGAATTTCAAATCAGATACAGACGAAAACATTTAACGAATATGAATATATCCCATGTTTTCATAATTTGAGTACGCATTCGAAAGTTCCTCGGATCGTTACCCAGGTCATTCAAATGAAATCAAATCATAAGAAATGATAAGAACGTCAATAAATCCTGTCGGGTATCAACACTCGGTAATCAGATACTTTTCCTAAGAATCTTACTACGGGAGAATTGGACAAGAAAGAATCGTCAGTTGTCAAATAAGACAATTTCCACAGATGAGTAAATTCGACTCAGAATAATAGATGCTACAGGCACATATGTAGGTGTCCCTAACATTATGTCCTTAATTTTTCACTTCTTGCAGATCTCAAAAATTTTAATCTTTCACAATCTTCAAAGAAAATGTAGTGTTTATTAATCAGTTGTATGGTGACTACTAATCAGCCTTGCATGGTCCATTCCAAATTGTATGTAGGCGCGTAACTATATACAATTTCAAGATTAACGATGCAATACTCAGTTCGTCAAAATCTTATCATCATGTTTATAATAAAAACATTTTCATGCTTAATTCTTAAATAAGAATCAAGAATAAATTTACAATGATTTTCTTTGTTATGAAAACAATTAGGTTTTCCAAGGTATTTTATAATCAACTTTATTTCAATAATGATTATTTATAAGTCTCACTTTAAATAATCCATATAGTGATGAAAATTCGATTTTCTCAAAGGATACTGTTTTATCTTATAAAAACAATGAGTGATCTGCAAAAGAGTGATGAAGAGTTGTTCACCAAGAACTAACTACAATGCAATAGGAAATGAGCTTTAGCCAATTAATCAGGAGGTTCATGACCTCGATGGCACCCAGGAATACAAAGAGAATAATCCACAACGCAACTCAATTCGAGATGAGTAATTGTTCAATGGTTGCATCACTAATGCGTACATTAGGATGAAGCAATAATGGATAGATAACATCGATACATGTAGAATTTAGCAATCAAAGGTAGTCTTTTTATTAATCACAAACAAGTCAAAATTGTACCGAAACACATTACGTGTCACTATGTCATACAATTCCAAGAACTCATCCTACCAACTGATGTCTCAGTTAAGTTAGGGATTATTTTTAATAGATACCACAATGAATACTAATCTACAAGAGTCATTAGGTGTTCCACATGTCCCCGAAGATCCATCGGTCTCAATTCAGAAGAAGATTTCTTCAATTTATTTCTTGGACACTGGACATCCTCATTAGTGGACAATGGCCTAGGAACAACCCTTAACACGAACGTACAATCATTTAAAACCTCATAATTCAATCAAAGAACTTAACGACTTCCTCTTAACAATATCATATTCCATACAGGTTAAATTTTACTTTATTCAAGTTTTCAATTAACTTATACTCAATTCAATATCCTACCTCATTTTCCAATACTTTCAGCCTTATTTATAAACCTTAATAGGGCAATAAAAGCTCGATATGATCAACACTTAATTTCCAATCATATAGCTCCTTCATCAACAATTATCAAATGAGTCACTAGTATGAAATGACTCACACATTCAATTAGACTTCTCGGAAAGGTACTAGTGGCATGAGGCTTTTGGGTAATGGTTCCAATGACAGCCTCAAGTGCAACATTCACCCTTTCGATTTCAAATTTAAGAATTGGGTGACAACGAATCAGATGACATATTTCTAGGTGGTAACGTTTTGTCAAACTCCACTCTATAAGAAAAGATCGTCATGACATCGATATCAGTGTTAATCTCGCCAATTCTTCTTCAATATCACAATCAAATAGTATCTACATTTCTTACGAATATCAACCATTTGTTGGGATCATAAATATCCACAACTTGGTTTAGATCCAGGATAGCTAGAATTCCTACGAGAATAGCTTCGATTAATTTACTAGGGGATTTAGGGTTTCTTGTGACAATCTACGTCGTATAAATACCTCGTATAAATATCAAAATAATCATCAAACAATCATGTAATCAAATTACATCATATGTATATATATAATCCAAGTTATATATATATATTAAAATAACACTTCTTAGTCTGGCCTTGTCGGTAACTCGGGAATTCTTCGGCACCGTTATAGTCAAAAGATTTTTAGACATTAAATGTTTATAGTTTAAAGATTTTGAAATGTTTTATTCAAAACCTTGGTTTTAAAAATCTTTCATTCTCTATAACGAGAGCTCTAGTACCAAACTGTAACACCCCCAAATTTATACAACTCAGTACAGCGGAAGACTAGTTGGTGTTACGAGATAGCACATTACTCACATCATAGACAACGCTTAAAAGTCGCGTCGTTTTAATAATAAAGCATTTCCATTCATAAATATCAAATTTACATAGGTCCCAAGTCATTGTATTTAATACAGGTTTTACAAAACATTTGAATGGAAATTATAATTTAAGTGCGGGCCATGAATTCTTGTTGTCTTCCCGAGAATTACCTTCAAGTACCTGAGATAAAACATGTTAAAAGAAAAGGTCAGCGATAACGCCGAGTGAATTCATAGAGTTTAATAAATTCCATCAGTATAATATCAGTATAAAATTATTACCGAAAATCATTTTGTACAGATCTTTGTAATAGGCCATAAAATAGCCAAAGTCATTTTTATACAAATCCTTATCGAAAATCATAATATAGGCATTTGCCTTAAAAATCATTATACGAGCCAATGTCGTAAAAACATCATACAATACGTCTTATGACGTTGTATAAGGTTAAATAAAAACCGTATATGAATATGGTTTCGAAAACCAAAACACAAACATAATATCAATAGTATGACCTCGTATTGCTAGTCAGGCAATACATCGTAATTCGGAGCGTAAAGCAGTATTTCGTTAATTTGGATTATTATAAGCCGCATGACATTGTTACCATACTACAACAAACAACGGGTAGCTAACCCGATACTCAATTTGCCCATCTAAATTAGCGTTTCGTCACAAAGGTCACGCTATGGAAATCTTCTCATACATAAATTCGCTTACCAATCAATGTGGCACGACATGGATCAACCGTCAAGGCGCGAACTGGGGTGATCGTCCCCAAATAGTACTATTATATGCATAAGCGTCTACCAAATCACGGTGGTTCACAATTCATGCTAATGGGACTTTTAGTGACATAACCTAACTTTAATAATCCATTTAATTTCATCTATCGGGTCATTTAATCATTTATCAGGTCATACAATCGGGTCATACAATCGTTCGAGTCCAAATCAATAAACAAACAATCGGGACAAATGGTGTCCTATTTTATAAAAGCTAACACGTTATCTCCCTCGCGGGTTTATAAAACATTTCATAAAAACATTTAAAAGAGTGCGAGGCTATGAACTCACGTTGATGTGGGAAGGCGGGTTATCGGCAATTCGGACGTACGGTACGTGCTTCAATCACGGAAACCTATATAAATAATAATCGGTCTTAGACGTTTGTCCAATGACTTTATAAAAATAAAAATTATGTATACATATGATGATTTTATAAATATGATGATCAAATGGTTTACATATTCTCATTTACTCATTTTAGTGTTATGTGTTGATAACTTTTACACTAGTTTACTAGTTTTATCTATTTACATGTTTTAAGTCCAATAAGCCTATTATAAGTTCATTAACTTGTATTAATCCATTTCATACTTATATTATCAGTATTTATACTTTACATGTTGGGCCCAAATGGGTTAAGCCCAATAAATAATTTTATAAGTGTTTTAGTCCATTTTGTTGTATTATTAGTCCAATAACGTTAACGTAGCCCGTTAATGTCCGTATGTTATATAATTTGGGTTTTATCGGTTTTTACTTGTTATATATGTTTATATATCAGTATATGAGTTTATAAAAGTTTATATTAGACGGGTCCAACCGTCTAAGTTTTATTTAACAAAAACGTTAATTTTACGGTAATAGCCGAAAAAGTCGTAAAAATCATGTTTATAGTTTTATAACTTATAAAACTTATCAAATTACCATTTTTATAAAATGTCCATTTATTTATCCTTATACATATTTATATAAATGTATTATATAAGTTAGTAGGTTTTAATTCACATTTTATACTATTTTTATTTGAGTGCTTATATAATACTATTATAGTTTTATTTCCAAAATCTGATTTTTATTTTCATGTTCACCAAAACTGACATATCTAGAGTTATTTATAGAGATAGAAGCTCAAATTTTTATGACATAAACTACATGATATGTGATACATTTAAATCTTTTATATCTACTGTTGAATCAGCCTCTAAGTATTTTCTAAAAATCGTCCAAAACAGTGAACTCAGATTTGTACTTTAAACTTGTTTTGATCATATCTCACTCATTACAATGATTCCATTGCATGGCCAACTCTCAAATGTGTACAAGACATATTAATTACTGTATATTGCTTCTACTTTGCCATTTTATCAGTCTAAAATGTGGTTCTTTACTGTTTTATACAGCCAACAATCTAAACAAGATTTAGCCTTGTTTCTTATAGTTTTTCATCTTTTTAAGCATGTTTATCAACACCAAATCCCCACACAATATTTTTAATAATCATTCATCATCATATACATATACATAAGTAAAAGAAATACAAGATTACATAATCAAAAATAACAAGAGGATGAGGAGAACAATCTTTATACCACCATGATGATGTAGGTTGTGATCAAAACATGGATTTTGATGGAGAAACTTGTGATAAACCAAGACCATCTTCAAGACCACCAATCTTCATGAAAACCTTGTGGAAAATCAGCCCCACGACTCCATGTAAACTCCTCCTTGGATGTTATAATCACCACCAATTAGTAGGGTTTCAAAAGGGCTTCAACATGTGTGTAAATAACATAAGACTTTATGGTAGAATCAAGATCAAATTGGGGTGTTTTGTGAGTGATATGGGACGGAATTTTTGAGAGGGTGAGAGAGAAGTGTGAGTTGATTTGCATGTTAGAAATGGGAGTAGTGGTATTGCTAGTTGTTTTGAGGTTTGGTTAAGCTTACAAGTTAAGCTTGTATGACAAGTGTTAAGCTAGTAACCTCAAGATGACACCTCAAGGGTGTGTTGCTAGTTAGGCCGGTTTTGAGTGGGGGTGGGACAAGTGTCCCACTTGTCTCATCCCCATTTATTTACGGGTACTCCTCGATTCTAGTTTCCTCGATTTGCGTGCCCTCGGGTCGTTTTACGAAAAACGTTTTTATAAATTATGAATCAACGGCACAAAACGAATCTAATAAAAATTGTCTCATCAAAAACGGAGTTTGAAAACGTAAATACGTAATCCTAAGGTTTCCGGTTTAGTCGTAAAGGACGTTAAAATAAAATCGTAAGTCCTAATCTCTTCTCGTAAATTTGTGAGTTTATGAACCAACACAAATTTAAAATATCAAAATAATATTCACGGATAAATTTATTTCCTGAAATGTCGGACTGCCACCAAAACGGTGTATGTAAACGTAAGCACGTAACGTTGAATCCTCCGGTTTAGACGTAGTCGATGCTACTTCAAGACATAAATACAAATTTCTTCCCAAAAATAAGTGATTTCATAAAATAATATTTTCAAATAAATATTGAGAATAAAATATCAATCATAAATTGACGGATTGTCACAGCTTTCCTCTTGAGCCTCTTTCATTTGTCTCTCATAGGAAGTAAGCTTTTGAAGAATCAAATCCATTGGGTTAGGTTGCACATTCCCTTGATAAAAACCTTGGTTTGGATAGGGTGGAGGTGGTGGATTAAATCCTTGATTTGGTGGATAAAGGTTATTTCCTTGATTTTGAAAGTTGTTAGGTGCCTTGTAGTTGTTCCCTTGGTATTGTGGTCTTGGACCTTGATTCCTTTGTAACAATTAAGGGGGATTTTTTTGAAATTAGGTGGGTGGTTGGGGTGGGAATCCCGGTGGAGTAAGGTAATTTTGAGACTTATAAGAAAGGTTATTCTGATTGATGTTGGGCTTGAAATGTTCTCTATGTTCCTCTTGGTATGCATAACACTCCCCTTGATATCCTTGCACCTTATCATATTGTTGATATGAATGGGGACCTCCACAAGTCTCACATGAAAGAGTAATAGCATGCACGTCATTTGTGGAATTGTTGCCCAAAGAATGTTTCATAAAGTCATTCATCATGGTTTGTTGCATCTTTTGTGTGTTTTGCATAATGGTTTGACTTTCCTTTTGAGCTTGAGTCAATTCTTGAATGCATGAAATGAGTTGAGTCTCCAATGGTTTAAAACCTCCTTCTTGAATGACATGTACTCGTTCATCAAATTGTGTGTTGGTTTGCACAATTCCTTTGGTCTCAATAATATCCCAAGCTTCTTGAATGGATTTAAGAAGAATATTTCCTCCCGCGGAAGCATTGAGTGAGTCTTGGTGATGAGGTTTAAGGCCATTGTAGAAAGTATTGATTTGGTGAACTTCATCAAATCCATGGTTAGGGCATCTCCTCAATAACTCTCTATACTCCTCCCAAGCATCACTAAATCTTTGACTAGGTTTTTGTTGAAAGCCTATAATTAAGTTCCTCAAAGTCGTGGTCTTAGATAGGGGAAAGAACTTGTTCAAAAACTTCTTAGTGAAACCATCCCATGTGGTAATGCTCTCGGGTGGTTGTTTATCTAACCAATGCTTAGCCGGACCCTCTAGTGAAAATTGCACCAATATCAACTTAATGGCATCATGGGGAACTCCATTGTACTTAATGATGTTGCAAAGAGTAAGAAATTTCTTAAGGTGATCATGTGTATTATCATTCTTGTTCCCATAAAATGGTATATTTGAAACCTAGTTAATCATAGATGTTTTTAGCTCAAATGTATTTGCGGGAATATCGGGCATCTTGATAGCATCGGCACATCCTTTTACATTGGATTGCATGTGCTCCATCAAAGGTCGAGTATCAACTCCGGCCATGGCTTCTTGTTGTGTATGGATCAAAGCACGATTCTCGGGATTGACTTGATGGACGGTAGTGTTCCTACTCTTTCTCTTTTTCTTCCATTTCGGAGGAAGGGGTTGTACACCAATCAGTATTTGTGCACGCCCGCGAGTGCGCATGAAACTCAATACGAGGAATGAGAGAGAAGCTCTCGTTTGACTTTGAAGAGAAAAGGATTATCCTCTTCGAGTTTCAATATGAAATATTGACAAGAAAGTATAATATACGTATGTACTACTTGGGTGCAAGACCCCCAATGAAGCCTTCCTTCTTGTAATACTCACTAGTGAACGGGGGTTAGGTGGCGCGAAACACTTAAGTACCTATTGACCCTTAGATGGTTTTTTATAGCACATCACCTTTCTATTCACTTTGTAGTTTATATTCTTCGAATTATTGCTTATTGGAAGTATTTATCTATTCTTGCTTTATTGAATTTGATCGATACGCGTGTCAAGGACCGGAACGCCCCTCAACACGGTGTATTGCCTTGGAAATACTTATGGAGAATATGTGTATTGGTTGTTCTTATACGTATACGTATTTACTTATAATAATATAGGGAAAATACTTTTGTATTTATGTGGTTTTTTAAGGAAAATACTATATGTACATAAAAACCGAGGGAATCCAATAATATATATTTTTGGGTGCAATCTCTTAGGAAAAAGATTGCTTTTTGATATTTTATTTTTTTTGTCAATTATTTAGGAAAAGAATTTTTTTTGTTATTTTTTAGTTTTTATATTTTTATATTTTTGATTTTTTTATGGTTTTTGATTTATGATACGTAAAAATAACGTTCACCAACTGAACGGATCCCAAAAGCCAATGAAAACCGTCAATCGATAGTCTCTCGTAAAGTCAAAGAACCGGCAGCGGCGCCATTTGAAATTGTGTATATTAAAGTTCGTTTCTCTCGATTCTTAACCAATTGAAAGTCCTAACAAAATCAGGTTTATGATCGTTTTTGGTTGATAGGGTTATTTGGATTATCTATGTCTATTTAAGCAATCAAGTAAAGATGTGAAAAATATTAACTACGTAACCGTAAAAAAATTAGCAATTACCAAGTTTTTTATTCAAATAAGGACAAAATTGTAAATCTATAGAAATAATGTGCTAAAAAATGTAAATGATTGAAACTATAATGCCTGAAATGTAAAAATCAGAAACTATAAGGACCAACTATGCAAATTGTAACAAACTACTAACCAAAATGTAACTAACTGTAAACCAACTAACTGAAAATGACAAGTTTTGAAAAGTTTTGGACTAATACGAAGCAAACCCTAAAAACATGTAAGTTTAACCAGTAATTCAAAAAGTGACAAAGTAAAGGGACCAAAGTGCAATAAAGTGAACTATTTAACCAAAAATGGGCTACTTGGATTATAAAGCTCGTATAAGCTCTAGAATGCACCAAATAAGCTCAAACCAATTTTAAACTGCTTAAAACTTAAAATCACTTAGGCTAGTACAAGGAATAAGCTTGAAATGCAGTAAAACTCAAATAAGCCAACTTTGATAAGCCAACAATAAGCTATCTAATAAGCTAGACTTACACAAACAGATTTTTAAGCTGAATCTTGTTAATCAGTCCATAGAGAGTTTGGAATGTCTTCTTTTAAGAAAAATGATCAAGTAATGAATCTGGAATTTGAAAATAAGTTGAAACTAGCTTATTGACCAAGTTTGACCAAAATTTTGAAAAAAACTGAAAACCTCCATATCTACTCAAGAACACTTTCTAAACAAGATTTTGAAAGAAAATCCAAAGGTTTATGAAGTGGAATTGCCAGTTCAAGAAATCAGGGATTGTGCTTTGTTTACAGAAACTTGATGTTGCTCAACAGCTTATTAAAAAGCCAATTTCTCACTTGAATCTTTAAACTGTATGTTTTCCTAATAAGCACTCAAACTTTGGATGTTGTATGACACATAAAAACTGGCCTGAAGGAATTTCATCAAGAATTGAACAAATGCTAAGTATTTGAAATTGGCTGCTTTTATGAAGAACCAGTTAAGCAAACCTGACCCAAACATTTTAAACAGCCAATTGCCTTTTTGACCTTTTTGTTGACTTTAAAACTACTCAACTTTGTTTACTATGACTGAAGGAATGTAAATGAGCAAAGTTTAACCAAATATCAACACTTAAACTCCAATTTGACAGCAAATCCAAACACTAGTTACTGAACTTTGAACAAATTTTGTGATGGAAATTGAGCAATTAATTGAACTGGTTTAAAACTGATAACTACTCAAACTTATTGATCAAAATGGGACACAAATGAACCAACTATAAGCAAGATAACAGGCTAATACTCAAAATGCATAAGTAGGCTATAAAACTGATGAAATGAAATTGGTAACAAGTAATAAGCAGGCAAATGAGTATCAAACTAACTAGAAGCTATCTAAACATCAGAATCAATCCATGAACAAACTAAACACACTTGATCAGATCAACAAGTAGGATTTAAGCTAGAAAGTAACATGCATTTGACTGTTTAGTGGAATTTAACTCAATAACTAGAAACCTTTTAGCAAGAAGCCTCCACTGATGGAGTAGTTAGGCGCTGAGCCTCCTAAATAGTGTTAAACCACCACCTTAACACTATTAACCACTAATCAACATCTACATTCATCATGATCACCATTTTTACACAAATTCTGCTTCAAAATCAACTCAGCTACTTGGAATGGGATTGAACAGCTACAAGTCTTCAACAAGAGATCCTTATGATCAAGTATGATCACAAGCAACTCATATCAACACTAGATCAACAATTATGCAGGTATTGAATAGGAGAGTGAAGGAGAAATGGGAAATTTTATTGCTATGAATGTGAAAGTTTGTTACAAAGTTAGGTAGGAGGTTACAACTACTATAACTAACTCAAGAGTTTGTCAGACTCTTGAGGTCGTTACACTAAAAACTAACTAGCTAGGATTAAGAGAGAAAAGGGAAGTGTGTGAAATTTTCACACTTAGGCTACATACACAAATGAGAGGGCTATTCCTATTTATAGACAAAAAGTGAGAAGTAGTTGGAGCTGATGATGTGTCCCAACCAATCAATTGCTGCCAAGTGTCCTGAATTTGTCAATTGGAACTAGCCGTTAAGAACTTGTAATTGGGCTTTTCTTCTTGGTTGATTTTCAGGTTAATTGAGAACGTGGGTTGAATTCGTCCTTCAAAAATAAGCACTTTTCCATGTTTAAAGTTTTTCTTGATATGCAGTAGAACTCCAATTCGTTCCTGGGTAGCTTTGTTGAAGAAGATGATACGTGGAAGATTTGGATTGGGTGAAAATATATCACACAGATCATAATCCGTTTGTGGATATAATGAATATTGCATGTCCAGTTTAGATTGGTTAAAAATGAATAAGTGGGGTTGACTGTAGCTTAGACGGCGCATTTATTAGTTTGGTGATGTGGCTCATTTGCTGGCAATCCGTGTATACCAATTCTTGCACTCTCATTGGTTGATAACCATAGCACACGGGTTGAGCCCATTTTGATGAATTTTTGGCAAGTTTAGTCCTTGAACTTAGGCAGATTATCCAAATGAGCTAGGAACTTCATTTTAATGGCATTTTTGGTCCTTCCACTTGCATTCTTGTCTAGTTTGACCCTTTGACTTGGTTGACTGAAGAGTTGACCATGTTTGACTTTCATCTTAACTTTGACAAATTTACACTTTGAGTCCTTCAACTTTGGAGTGTTGTCAAGATAGGTCCTTTATCTTCTAAGTCTTGTCATCTTTAATCCTTCTTTATCTTTTTCATCCAAATAAGCTTGATTTCTTCTTGTTTGTTTGAAAATGTATCCTTCTTACCTATTTATACATAAACACAAAACATACCACATAATTCCGCTTTATAGCACAAAAGTTAGGTATTTTCCTTGTGTTTTAGGGTGATTTGTTGATTAATTGATATGAGTTTTTGCTCATATCACTAGTGTTTGGATATTTGGAACGATGCTGAAATGTTTTGAAACAATGTTTTATTATGATCTGTGTAATTCGCTTCTGAACCAATTTTATGAATTTAATTAAATGAAAATGACTTTAATATTTTCGTTCTTTGTATCTATATCTTGTGATAGTCATGACTGTCGCACCCCATTGTGTTTCCTTACTCTGATGAATTAGGGGTGTGAAAATATCCATAGCTCGCGCCCCATATTCCGTCATGGTGGGGGTGTGACAGATATATCATCGGATATCAGAAATATTCAAAGCAAACGATCGATGCTCACGTAAAACGAACACGAGAGGCTTCAATCATGATAATGATCCTAATTAACCACAATTCACAAACAACCATGGAACAAAGGTTGGAAGGGCACAAATCCCCTTATTATACTAATAGAAAGCGCTAATATGTACATGGATAAGCATGGGAGCTCCCCCACGAGGCACCTCATTTTTTATTACTGAGTCATGAGCTCGAGTCGATCCCCTCAATCTAATTATCATTAGGGAAAGTGTCTTGGTCTGGTCAACCATTGAAGTAATTTCCCCACCAAAGTAGCGCTTAAGCCTATGATCATTCACCTTAAAGTTAGGACCGTCATTTTGAGCTAGCTTAACGGTCCCATACGGAAACACTTTGGTAATAGTGAATGGCCCCAACCTATGGGATTTCAACTTTCCGAAAAATATTTTCAAACGTGAATTAAAAATTAGCACTTGATCATCAACGTTAAAAACTCGGTTTTTAATTTTAGCATCATGAAACTTTTTAGTTTTTTCCTTATAAATCAAATAATTTTCATAAGAAAGATCACATAATTCATCCAATTCATTTAATTGTATTTTCTAGTGATCCCTCGCGGTTTGCAAGTCAAAGTTACAATGCTTTTGGGCCCAATAAGCCTTGTGCTCAAGTTCAATGGGTAGATGGAAATTTTCCCCATACACAAGCTTATAAGGAATACACCTCGTAGGTGCTTTGTGAGCGGTACGAAATACCCATAAAGCATCATCAAGTTTGTCGAACTAAGGCTCATGATTCCCTCCAATAGATCTCTCCAAAATTCTCTTTAAAGCAGGGTTTGAAACCTCCACTTGCCCATTCGTTTGTGGATGATAAGCCGTCAAAAGCCGATGAGTAACTCCATATTTCTTTAAGACCTTTTTAAATTATTCATTACAAAAATGGGTTCCACGATCGCTTTTAATTACACGAGGAGTTTCGAATCGAGAGAATAATTGCTTCAAGAATTTGACTACCACACGAGTATAATTAGTGGGTAAAGCATTGGCTTCCACCTACTTAGAAAGGTAGTCAACGGCGATGAGGATATACTTGTTACCACGAGATGATGGGAAAGGTCCCATAAAATCAATGCCCCAAACATCAAAGATCTTGCACACTTGGATTACGTTTTGTGGTATTTCATCCTTTTTTGAGGTTTTTCCTAGATGTTGGCATGAGTCACATGACTTGATAAGTGCACGTGCATCTCGGTAAATGGTAGGCCAAAAGAAACCGGTATCCAACACCTTCGTAGCCTTGAGATTAGCACCATGATGGCCTCCCGTAGGGCCTTTGTGACAAGCTCTAAGGATATTAGAAGCTTCGGTGCCAAACACACAACGTCAAACTAGTTGATCCGCATAAACTCGAAAGAGACAAGGGTCGTCCCAAAAATATAACTTGACATCTCGAAAGGATTTCCTTTTTTGTTGAGTCGTCATACCCTTAATGATGAAATTTCTCTCATGGTAATTTTCAATGTCCGTAAACCATGGGGATGATGAGTCTTCTTTAGAAGTAATCACACCAAGTCTCTTGAGAGTGAATGTTTCGGTTATTTCCTTGTTTTTGAGAACACTTTCCTGAGGATCTTCCAAACGAGATAGATGATTGGCCGTAAGATTCTCGACTCCTTTTTTATCAAGGATTGTGACATCAAATTCTTGTAGGAGTAGAATCCAACGAATCAATATCGGCTTTGCATCAAGTTTAGCAAAGAGGTACTTGATAGCTGAATGGTCCGTATACACTATGCTTTTAGTCAAGACAAGATAAGGTCAGAGTTTCTCACTTGTTTAAACCACGACAAGTTATTCTTGATGATTATAACGTTGCCCCAAAACAGCTCCCATAGCAAAACCACTTGCTTTGCACATGATCTCGGATGGTAGTTCCCAATTTGGTGCAACAAGAATAGGAGCTTTGGTAAGTTTCTTCTTAAGAGTTTCAAAGGCTCGAACACAATCTTCCGAAAATACAAAAGGGACATCTTTTTCAAGAAGGTGTGTCATGGGTCGAGATATCTTTGAAAAGTCTTTGATGAAACGAATATAAAAGCCCGCGTGGCCCAAGAAACTCCGAACACCTTTGACGGTCTTAGGATGAGGTAATTTGGCGAAGACGTTAATTTTAGCTTTGTCTACCTCAATCCCATCTTTAGAAACTCTATGTCCTAAGACGATTCCTTCTCGACACATAAAATGACTTTTTCCCAATTAAGCACAAGGTTTGTTTCTTCACATCGTTTTAACATTGTTTTCGAAGTTGTTTAAATACGAGGTGAACAATTCACCAAACACCGAAAAGTCGCCGATGAAAACTTCCATTGTTTTCTCGATCATATCATGAAAAATTGCCGTCATGCACCTTTGAAAGGTTCCTTGTGCATTGCAAATTTCGAATGGCATTCTACGATAAGAAAATGTTGCGTATGGACACGTAAACTGTGATACCCTAGAACCGAGGTCACTTACCTTACCCTAAATTACGCTTATTTTTGAAATTTTTAAGAAATTTTATTTGCTATATATTTTATCATTTTGGTTGAAACCGATATTTGAGGTCATAATTTTGATGATTGACGATTTAAGAAGAACGATGACGACTACGATCCCGATGGATGCCTAAATTTCTATGTTTATTGTCGTTTTATCGATATTATAATTTTTCGAGAATTTTACTTTCGGTTCGTGTTAAGTTGAGTCGGGTGAGTTTTTATTGCTTTCCGGGTACATTTAAATTGTCCTAAAAGTATTTTGGAGTGTTCGGGATGATCCCCGACACCCGTAAAATCTTCCAAAGTGACTAGTGAGTCATTCTCGTAAACTTTTGAGATCGTTTTCATGTAAGGCCAAAAGAAAGCTATTATTGCACAACAAGGCCCTCCAAAAATTACAAAATGGGAAGGTAAACACACACAACACATAACTTCACTAAAAAATTTTCTCACTATCTCTCTTTTCTCTCTTTAGGCCGACGGCCAAAACCACCACACCCCACCACTTATTTTTTTTTCTAGCTTGTTTTAATTAAAACTAAGGTTAGACCACTTCTAGTTTCATCGTTACAATTGTTTTCATGTACTTTAATCCAACATGCATCCATAAAAAAATTTCAAGAATCAAATGGATTTTTCAAAAATTGTTTTGATGTTAATTAAGTGTATGCATGTTTAATTCAAGTGTAAGGGATGTATAATCACTCAACAAACCAACCAAAATCAATTTGGTTGGGGGGTTTGACCACCCAAACCCCACTTGCTATAAGGGGGTGTTTGGTAGATCTTGGTGATTGATGTTTTGCTTATGGTTTATGTGTTTATTTCTTGTTTTTAGATGTTTTTTAATGGGTAAACCCCATTGCATGTTTGATTTGGTGTTTGGGTTTTGAGATGGATTTGATATTTAGGGGGTTAAGGACTGATTAGGATGGTTAGACATGATTAGGAGTGCTTAAGTTGAGGTTAAGTGTCGATAAATTGGTTTGGAAACGAGTGTTGGATTGATTTTGAGATAGGTAATTTTAGGCAGAATGTTTGGGATGTTTTCATAAAATTTATTTTGTAAACAGGTCATGAGACTAGGATATAGTTGTAGAGCGTCTTCTTAGCTTCGATTTGGTATAAGATAGAGCTTACAACTCCTAATGAGTCAAAGGTTATGATGTTTTGAAAATCGTGTACCGGGAGATGAGAACCTACATAATCCGAAATTATGTTTGGTTTTGGGTCAAATTCCGGGGACCATAGATATAGTTTGGTAAATGGTTAAAGGTTGATTTTTGGTCTCAAACCTGCATTTGTGATTCTATTATTAGACTTAGGTGTCAAATGGGTCAATGGTGTATTTTAAATGGGTCAAATGAGTCCGACTTGGTCAATGTGCAAAATCAGTCCGAAAAACGTAGGTTCAGTAATGTGTTGAGTAACGGGTCGTAAAAGCGGAAACTTTTAATGGGATTAAAAATATGTTTTCTACAGGTCTTAAGGTATTTTTGAGAATTTTCCTAAATTTTATAAAAAGGTTTAAGTCTAGTAAAACAGCCCATACTTTTGGTAAGTATCGGCGAAAAACGTGAAAAGAGTAATAACGTTAATAACATGGACGAATAGTATAAAACGAGTAACACTTATTTTTTTGGTTTTGGCGTGAGATGTAATTATCACAATTGACTAATATGTATGTAATATATACAGTACTTAAGGTTTATAAATGAGATTACTCATTACGCGTTATTGTTTGTTAGGTGTTGATTTTCCCGGGCATCCTCATCATTGTCAGTGATCGTCACTCGAATCGTCGACTACTCTATATATATATAAGGTGTGAATTTATAGCCTCGCTTACTATTGTTTTAAATTGTTTTACCCGCGAGGGAAATGCATGCTAGTTTTTCTAAAATGAACATATGTCATGAATGATTCTTGGACCCGAATGTTGCCTTAGAAATTGTGTTGAGTACCTAGTTGCAAAAGGCCCTATATTCATGAACTATTAACTATTGTTTAATCCTAGCGTGGATTGAAAATACCCGCTTATACAATTGATAGTACTATGGGGTTGACGACCCTATCCGAGACGAGGGCTAGTACGTTGAGTACCCCCTGCGGACGGATAACTTGTGATAAGAGATAAGGTATAATTGCAACTGATGCCTTTAGAATGGGAAATGGTTTCATCTTAATCACGCCGGTAACTATTACGCGGGTGATTGAGTTAACGGATTAGTGTCATGAGCTTAAACACAATTGTCATAACCTTGAAAATAGATTGTTTGATCGACAAGTCTATGACTGATCGTGAATGATTTTTATAACACATATGTTCAAAATGAGATTTATAAAACCTATGAATTCCACTCAACATTATTTGTTGACCAAATTTAGCATGTGTTTCAGGTAACCGATGAAGTGTAGCATGGAGCATGCATTGGATGGGAGTTGTGTGTGGCTTGGCGTCTACTTGTTTTTCCACCCATACTTAACTTGAATATTTTAAACTTTATGTCATGTTGTTGAAAATTGTATCTTTTGGGGTTGAGATTCGTGGGGACCGAAACGCTAACTCTGTGTTGTATCATTTGGGTTTGGAAAACTGTACACATGTATGTTTTTAACAATGCGTAATTTAAGTTAAACTTTTACGTCTCTTTGAGTCGTTTGATATATCTTGTGTGCGATGATAACTGCCTAGCACCCAAATGTTGTAGTTCCGCTGCGCATAGCATTTGTGGGGGTGTTAGAGATTGGTAATCAGAGCCATGCGTTATAGAGAACTAGGTCGTTTTGAAAATTCCTAAACTATAACTTTTGGTGTCGTAAGAAATTGTCCAAGCACACAACTATCCTGCATGGCTCTGGTAAGGTTTATTTTTTGTATTCATGGTATTGATGTATACCTTTGAGTTGAAGTAATATATCTGGGTATTTATTACGTAGATATTGAACTACTATATGTAAACGTTAAAATTATACGTGGAGTACTAGATACCGTAATTCTTGTATTACATATGTATGAGCATCATATTATCGCATTTTGGGCATGTGTACCACCCTTGCATTGCATTTGCATGCATGTATTTATAAATATTGAATAGTAATCTTACGTACCCTCCAAAATTCTCTGTTATTGCAGGAATGGCCGAGGTACCGCCTAACGGAAATGGAGACGAATAAGTCGTAGGACACGAAGGGTGAAATGTTGGAACAACTGTTGAAGGACAAGCCGAGACGAACAATGTGCAAGCTCAGGACCCCGATCGAAGGAGTACTACCTTCCCCAGGCCTACTCGTGTTTCTCATCTGATTGGTATGCCAGGTATCCCTAGAAGTTGCGACGCTGCAGCAAGCGCTAATTCTCTTCATCAGGACATCACAAGAGTTATCTGCCCCGGACCAAGAGCTTATCGTGACGTTCCGCTTGTTTTAAGAAGAATGGATAGGTCGATGTACGAGCGGTACGTGGTGGAAACCAGAGTAATCAAAAGGTTCGACGAGAATTAGAGGGCACACCAGAGGTTGTTGGCAAGAACTATAAGGATGGAATTTGATGGAGTAGCAAACAGGGGTGATATTAACAGTTTGAGATCAATGATAGCAAACCTGAGTGCTAGTCTTATGCAAGTTAAGGAGGATCAGGCGAGGTTGACTAAGATGCAAAGTTGGGAGCATCGAGTTAGAGCATCCATGCTACCAGATTGGAGATTTGTAGATGACTTAGAAATGGAGGCTAATGATTTTATGGTCCAGCCACCTGCCAAAGGTGTGTGTATCACTGTAGGAAATCAGGTAGCAGTGGAGTGTGGATCTACTTCTGGGACGAAGAAGGCGACTGAGTGTTGGTCGAATGATAAAGGAAAGAGGAAGATGGACGAAGAGCCCGAGGAAGACATTGACGAAGAGCCCTAGGAGGATGAAGATGAACCGCCATCCAAGAGGTCGTGTGGATCACCACATGACTAGTTGCTTGTATTTTATTTTATCTTTGATCGTTGTATTTGAACTATTTTAGACTTTTGTATGATGGTATTGTGACGAAAAACTTGATGACTTAAGTTTTATGGTGTATGGTTGTAGTGGCATTACTTGTCACATTTTTGGTTGATTTATCAATACAATCCATGTTTACCTTTCATAATCTATGATATGTCTTTAATTTGCTCTTTTGTGGTGTGAATTGATGAATATTAGTAACCTTGTAGTGATGTGTCGTTGTACTTATATTATGTCTTGAAAGAGAAATCTATCTTAATCTTGATGTGTATACTTACATTGTTTTTCTATTTTCCCTGTCTTTGCAGAGAGGTGTACTAACTCACCATGCCTCCAAAGCTAACAGCTAACCGTGTGAACACAATGATTCAAGAAGCAATAGCAAATGCACTCGAAGCGGATCGTGCAAACCGAAACCCAGATCAAGGTGGAAATGCAGGAAGACAACAAGCCCCAAGGGAGTGTACTTATGCTGGTTTTATGAAATGCGGTCCCACGCAGTTTCGTGGAACTGGCGGAGCCCTAGAACTCCGAAGGTGGTTAGAGAAGATCGAAAGTACTTTTGAGATTAGCGGATGTTCAGAGGCAAATAAAGTCAAGTTTGCAGCTGCCACTTTTTTTGATGACGCATTGAGTTGGTGGAACAATTAAGTAGCCACTGTTGGATTAGCGGTAGCAAATGCGAGGACTTGGACTGCTACTAAGGCTCTCTTGACCAAAAAGTTCTGTCCCGAAGAGGAGCTGCGTCAACTGGAAGATGAGTTAAGGCATTTGACTTTGAAGAACAATGATATTACAGCGTATACAAGGAGGTTTAATGAATTGAGCCTTTTGTGTCCTGATGCCTTTGCTGATGATAACAAGAAAATGAAGCAGTACATCAAGGGTTTGTCAAGTAATATCAAGGGTGAGACAACTTCATCTAAGCCTGGGTCATTCGATGAAGCAGTCCAAATGGCTCACGCGCTAATGGATGTCAAACTGCAAGATAAGAAGGACTTCATTGCCGAAGGAAACAAGAGAAAGTGGGAGGCAGCTCAGAGTAATCAATCCCAAGGTCAAAGTCGTGGAGGAAACCGTAACAACCATGGTCAGAACCGCAACCAGTAGTTCAACCAGAGAAGAAATGATGGGATGAGGGCTGTCACAAACCCTAGAGGAGCTAATGTGAATCCCCACTGTGGACGATGTAATTTGTACCATTGATAGGTGTGAAAACACCCATCTTTTCTACCACTTAATTACATTAAAACGGGACCTAAACGTATATTTTATGTCGTAAATGGCAGAATTATGCGTGGGTTGTGTTTTTATTGTGTTTCAGGGTCGAGAAGGTGAAAAATGGAGAAAACACGGCTTTCACGGGCTTTTATTGAAGGAAAAGACAAAAGACGAAGTCGAAAGATCAAAAGTGGAAAAAGAACGGAAGTCCAAGACCAATTCTGAAGATTTATCGAAGAAAAGGTCAAAAGACGGAAGTTTACCAACAGCCGAAGAACTCAAGTATAATTTATTGAAGAATTACAAGACGAGTTCAAAGAAATCCCGAGCCAAAGTCATTATAGTCCAAGATTTAAGAAGATTAAAGAAAGGAGGGACCTAATGACGCAATTAAGGAAAAGAGGAAAGAGGGAGGAAGCTTCCTTCCACTAATCCCTTCCTCCCCTATAAATAGACATGACTAGCCATTTGTTTAGGTTGTTGGAGGCTTGACAAGCCTCTCTTCCCCATTTTCATTCTTCTTGTTCCTTAAATTTATGCACTTTAATTCTCATGTAACGCACCTTTAATTCTCTTTTAATTCCAAGTAAGTTACCTTTAATTGTTGTTAATCTTTATCTTATTGCTAATCTCCTTCTTCCTTTCTTGTTTGATTTGTTCTTTATCTTCATTGTTCATGTTCTTAAATTTTTATGCTTTTGATTAAGTGGGTTTTGATTGATTTGGCTTTATTTGTTAGTTTTGTTGATTTGTTTTGATTGATTATTGTTAGTTGATGTCTAGTGGTTATTTTGGGTTAATCTTTTGGTTGATCTTGATTGATTTTGCTTAAATTCGTGTTCTAGTACTTTTCCCTTTCTTCGTTCCTGCTACTGTTAATATTGCCCAGTTAATGTTCCGAACCGATTTTCTTAAAGTTCTGAACCAAATTTCTTTTCAAAGTTCCGAACCAAATTTCTTTTCAAAGTTCCGAATCGGAAGATTTGGTAAATTTTCTAAAACTTCCGAACCAATTTGTGGCAAAAAGTTCCGAATCGGAACTTTTGAAAAGTTCCGAACCAAATTTTGGCAAAAAGTTCCAAACCGGAACTTTCTTAAAAACTTTCGAACCAAGTCAACAAAACTTCCGAACCAATGCCCAGAAAAGTTCCGAATCGGAACTTGCAAAGTTCCGAATGAAAGTATACAATTCACCTACATGCTAGCTTGCATGCTTAGCATGTTTCCCGCCAAAAACAAGCAGCTAGGCTGGCTGCTTCCAGCAGCTAGCCTGCCTACTTGCTTGTTTATTAGTTTTGTTCCGTAATTGTCTAGTTTCATCTGAAAGTTGTTCCGATTTTATTTCTGAAAGTTACGTATTTTTAGTTGAATTTTTCGTCTAATTTTAAAATTAATATTTTTTCGTAAAGTTCAAGTTTTATCTTTTATTTAGTACCCGCTTTAGGTTTTGCCTCGTTTAGCTTTAAAGTACCATTTTAGTTTTATTCTCTCCTTTTTCATTTAGTAAACTTTATTTTCGAGTCGATAGTTAATTTCTTTGTTTAGTTTTATTTTTATTAATTGTTTCGCTTTAAATTACGTTTTATTATTTGTTTTAATATTCGTTTTAATATCGTTTTAACTTTTAGTTTTTAATATTCGCCTTGTTTTACTTTTATTATTTGTACTTGTCTTTAGTTTGTTTTTAAATACTTTTCGCATTTACTTTTTAATTAGTTTTAGATAATTAACTTCCTTTCTTCTTTACCAAAAACAACTGAGTCGCACTTTGAACCGGAAATCAATTCGATTAGACACCGAGAAAACGAACTTTTTCAACTAGTAAAAATCCTGTTATTAAAATGGCGCCGCTGCCGGCTCTTTTCGTGAAGATCGAAGGTTTTTTGTGAGTGACGCGTTGGCTTTTGGGATCCGTTCACTTGTGAACGTTATTTTTCTTGTCAAAAATTTTCAAAAATCCAAAAACATTTGAAAAATCATAAAAAGCATTTCTTTTTCAAAGTTTTGCACCAAAAATATTCTTCTTGCTTATCTATCTTTCTTCATGGATTTTTATGTCCATTGCGTCCGGTGTGGGAAACAATTATCTGGGGACAACTCTTGCCAATGGTGCACATGTGAGCGGTGCGGAAACGATATCGACTACACACAATCCGGATTTTGTCCTTTGTGCAACTCGACTAATTCGTACTTTTTGAACCTACCTCCTGTTCCCCCGTGCATCTATTGTGGAATCGATTCTCATTGGCATGTTTCGTGCCCGGTTCGATACCCGTATGGTCACGGGCAAGAACCGGGGTACAATTATGACAATGACAATAGCTATCCACATGACGCACCTGATTTTTCTCCACACCCGGTTTGCAACAACTGTGGGGGTCCTCACGATACCTATTATTGTCAACCAATGAATTATTATGAGCAAAATCCGGATCTTCAGTTTTCTTCACCTATGGATTATTATGAACCAAACCCGGTTTCTAATTATTCCCAACCGATGAACAACTATGAGCCACAACCTTGCTATAATTCAGGTTTTCAACACTATGAGCCCCCACCGCACTCACTCGATCATCAGCCTCGTCACGGGATGAGTTACCAAGAACCAATTGTCGATCTTGCTACAGCTTTTCAAGCACAATCAAAAGAGCTTTTACACACGCTGCGAACTTGTATGGAGTCATGTTTACAGCCGCAAGATCAGACGAGTACTCATATCACTGAGCATATTATTGGCCCTATAGATAATGAGGAGAGTGATGACGATATTGAGGTTATTTTCGACGAGGAGGAATTTCTAAAGCAAAATACTTCACTCCTTAGTGATGATAGTTTTCACATTCCTGAGATCGATGAGTTTCTTGCTATTGATACACCCGTGGAATACACATCCGGGTATTCTGATGAGGAAGGAGATATAGTCTTTCTAGAAGATTTATTACACGATGACACTACACCTTCTATCCCAGAGGTGGAAAGATGTGAATCTACTAGAAAAGGGACGCAGGTGGAAGGTAATTGTTCTCATAATTCTCATATTATATTACCACCTCATCCTCCCACGTGCACACCCAAGCGGGTGATGTATCACTTTTACTCTACTCGTTTTATACCAGGAAATGAGGATGAGTGCTTCGACCCGGGAGGTGACATTGATTATGCTATGATTGGTAACAATACGGCTTTACCGTTTGCTCAGCATCCATTGTCTTTGGGGCATGGCAATGTGCTTACTACACCCAACCCACCTCCCGTGGATCTTGAATTCACATACTATACGTATGTTGAAAGGACCTTTCTCCCTGTCAAGACTTATTCCCCCGCCTCTCCTTTGTTGATGTCAACCGGGAACGAGGACAAGGTCTTTGATCCCGGTATCACATTCGAGGCTTCCCCATGGACCATTTAATTCGGGGACGAGTCAGGCTCGTGACTCGGTCAACAAAAACAAGCTCTTTTTGGGAGGCAACCCAATTATCTATCTATTTTCACCATAAGTGTAGGGGGAGCCCCGTTGGTGTTTCTTGTTCTCTTTCTTATCATATGCAGGGATTAGAGCTTCAAAGACACACTCTTGATGACTTTTGACGAACCGTGATTCCGTGTTCCCTTCTTCCCGGTTCTATCCTAAACTCTTTTCGATTCACTATTTTATATTTCTCAATATTAAAATAGGAATCTCTTTAGTTGTCTTTTCCTTAACGCGATTTAAACAAAGTGCACAATGTCCTAAGTGTAGGGGAGTTTACTCCCACATGCTTAAACATTGAGGACAATGTTTATATTAAGTGTAGGGGGGACTTCTATCGAAGTTAAGTGGTCTTTTCCTTGTATTTGCCCTCATTTTAACCGGAAAATCAATTTTTCGACATTATTCAAAATTTTTAATCTATTTTGGCCTAGTTGTAGTCCCCTTTATTTTTGCTATTTTTCTCCTATTTTAATAAAATGGTTTTAACAAGTTTAGTTATCTTAGATATATTAGGCCCGTTGTGAATTTTTTGACTCAACCCGAGTTTACTTATCCAAGTTCACTCTAGCTAGTATCCTTAACCATGTAGACCTTAATTGGTTTATTAGGCTAAGCATCCACAAGTCTCATTCCTTGAGATTTTAAATTGTGTAGAACGAGAAATGATAGAGTTGGTTACAAGTTTGGTATTCTCTCATTAACTTATGTGAGTTAATTATGATCTTTTCTCCCATCACTTGCTAATAAATTATCTGCAATAAGTAAGGTCGTACGATTTGAAAAGTTACTTTGCTTCTAGCCCAAGATCGTTTAAAAGTTGCTCGGTAATGATAAGAGTTCATAGCCAAGGCATAACTTATGAAGCGGGGTGCGAAGATTGGCGAGTCCAAAAAGGCCCTAACAAGGCATGAGGATTCCATTTTATTGCTGAAGATCCAAGGTGATGTGAAAAGCATTATTCCCAAAGTCAATATGAAGGATCAAGACTCACGACGAAAAGCAATCAACTCCCATAAAGATCATGGAGAAGTCTATCCGAAAAGACCCTAACAAGGTATGAGGATAAATAGATCCAAGTCCGAAAAGGAGGCGGATCGTTGTATCTCGAAATCCCAAATAGAGATTGAAGAAATAATCATGAAGTCGTGGTCAACAAAGTTGGAGTACCCCTCAAAAGTCTCCAAGTGAAGAAACTCTATTATGATGAGAAGACCATTATCTCAAGAACGTCTCTCGAAGATATGAAGTATGAAGTACATGCCAAATATCGGCCCGAGAAAGGTCTCAAATCGTGAACCGAGTTATGCCAAGATATGAACTTTTTGATATCCCGAGAAGCAGTTTTAAGAGATTTTGTCCTTTAGCTAACTATTGATCAAATCGTCCTACTTTGCTTTCAGCCTTAATAAATTATCGGAATAAGTCAACAATGCATCCTCGTGATCATTCAAGACATCAATAAAATATAAGAGATACCCATAGGAATAAGGGAGTTTAAGTGATTAATTGAACCGCATGAGTAAATGTTTGTTATGCTAACTTGTACTAACAATGATCTTGTTTTTAAGTTTGTCATGGGGAACGTGAAACTTGAGGGTGATAAACATTCATGACACACAAGCCCTAATGTAAGTCTTAGATTTCTTTACATGTTCTTCCTTGATTGCATCTTGTTATTTTCTATCTTTTTTATTTTCCTTAGTTGTTTAATAAAGGCCAAAGTAGGTTGATTATGATAGGAAGTGTAAACCTTGCTTTATCACTAAGCATTGCATGAGGGCATTGCAATGGTTAAGTGTAGGGGATTTGATAGGTGTGAAAACACCTATCTTTTCTACCACTTAATTACATTAAAACGGGACCTAAACGTATATTTTATGTCGTAAATGGCAGAATTATGCGTGGGTTGTGTTTTTATTGTGTTTCAGGGTCGAGAAGGTGAAAAATGGAGAAAACACGGCTTTCACGGGCTTTTATTGAAGGAAAAGACAAAAGACGAAGTCGAAAGATCAAAAGTGGAAAAAGAACGGAAGTCCAAGACCAATTCTGAAGATTTATCGAAGAAAAAGTCAAAAGACGGAAGTTTACCAAAAGCCGAAGAACTCAAGTATAATTTATTGAAGAATTACAAGACTAGTTCAAAGAAATCCCGAGCCAAAGTCATTATAGTCCAAGATTTAAGAAGATTAAAGAAAGGAGGGACCTAATGACGCAATTAAGGAAAAGAGGAAAGAGGGAGGAAGCTTCCTTCCACTAATCCCTTCCTCCCCTATAAATAGACATGACTAGCCATTTGTTTAGGTTGTTGGAGGCTTGATAAGCCTCTCTTCCCCATTTTCATTCTTCTTGTTCCTTAAATTTATGCACTTTAATTCTCATGTAACGCACCTTTAATTCTCTTTTAATTCCAAGTAAGTTACCTTTAATTGTTGTTAATCTTTATCTTATTGCTAATCTCCTTCTTCCTTTCTTGTTTGATTTGTTGTTTATCTTCATTGTTCATGTTCTTAAATTTTTATGCTTTTGATTAAGTGGGTTTTGATTGATTTGGCTTTATTTGTTAGTTTTGTTGATTTGTTTTGATTGATTATTGTTAGTTGATGTCTAGTGGTTATTTTGTGTTAATCTTTTGGTTGATCTTGATTGATTTTGCTTAAATTCGTGTTCTAGTACTTTTCCCTGTTCTTCGTTCCTGCTACTGTTAATATTGCCCAGTTAATGTTCCGAACCGATTTTCTTAAAGTTCCGAACCAAATTTCTTTTCAAAGTTCCGAACCAAATTTCTTTTCAAAGTTCCGAATCGGAAGATTTGGTAAATTTTCTAAAACTTCCGAACCAATTTGTGGCAAAAAGTTCCGAATCGGAACTTTTGAAAAGTTCCGAACCAAATTTTGGCAAAAAGTTCCGAACCGGAACTTTCTTAAAAACTTCCGAACCAAGTCAACAAAACTTCCGAACCAATGCCCAGAAAAGTTCCGAATCGGAACTTGCAAAGTTCCGAATGAAAGTATACAATTCACCTACATGCTAGCTTGCATGCTTAGCATGTTTCCCGCCAAAAACAAGCAGCTAGGCTGGCTGCTTCCAGCAGCTAGCCTGCCTGCTTGCTTGTTTATTAGTTTTGTTCCGTAATTGTCTAGTTTTATCTGAAAGTTGTTTCGATTTTATTTCTGAAAGTTACGTATTTTTAGTTGAATTTTTCGTCTAATTTTAAAATTAATATTTTTTCGTAAAGTTCAAGTTTTATCTTTTATTTAGTACCCGCTTTAGGTTTTGCCTCGTTTAGCTTTAAAGTACCATTTTAGTTTTATTCTCTCCTTTTTCATTTAGTAAACTTTATTTTCGAGTCGATAGTTAATTTCTTCGTTTAGTTTTATTTTTATTAATTGTTTCGCTTTAAATTATGTTTTATTATTTGTTTTAATATTCGTTTTAATATCGTTTTAACTTTTAGTTTTTAATATTCACCTTGTTTTACTTTTATTATTTGTACTTGTCTTTAGTTTGTTTTTAAATACTTTTCGCATTTACTTTTTAATTAGTTTTAGATAATTAACTTCCTTTCTTCTTAACCAAAAACAACTGAGTCGCACTTTGAACCGGAAATCAATTCGATTAGACACCAAGAAAACGAACTTTTTCAACTAGTAAAAATCCTGTTATTAACCATGTAGGGAATTGCCCGCCTGCGAGTGGCAAGTGCGGAAAAGCGGGTCATAGAATGTCAGATTGCCAAGCTAAAGGGGTAGCTACTGGGGCAAATGCCACGAAGGTGATGGTTTGCTTCGGATGTGGAGAAAGAGGGCATAAGCAGGGGAATTGCCTGAAGGCTAGAAACAAGCAAGGAGGAAATAATGCTGCTGCTGTGTATCGAGTAGGGACTGCAGATAGACCACAAGGCCATAACGTGGTTACCGGTACGTTTCTGCTAGACACTTGTTATGCTAGTATATAGTTTGATTCTGGTTCCGAAAAGAGCTTCGTAGATGTTAAATTTAGTCGTCATATCGATAGAGGACCGGTATTGTTAACGACTAGTTATAACGTGGAATTAGCCGATGGGAAGATCGTTAGTACAAGTTCTATACTAAAAGGGTGTACCTTGAAGTTAGGAAATTATGCTTTTGATATTGACTTAATGCCCATAGAGCTAGGATCGTTCGATGTGATCGTTGGAAGGGATTGGCTGATGGCGCATAGTGCCGTGATCGTTTGTGGAGAGAGATTAGTCCAGATCCCGTTGCGGAATAGAGTTTTGACTGTGAAGGGAGATTAATGCACTTCTCGTTTGAAAGTGATATCTTGCTTGAAAATGATGAGATATGTAGAAGATGGATGTGGTGTGTTTTTGGCACAAGTTTCTAGTGATGGTGACTTAGAGTCGAAGTTAGAAGAGGTACATGTATTTCGTGAATATCCGGAAGTTTTTCCAGACGAGTTTTCGGGTTTACCACCCACCCGTGAAGTCGAATTTCGAATCGATTTGATGCCGGGAGCTGCACCAGTTGCTCGTGCACCCTATCGATTAGCACCATCAGAGTTGAAGGAATTATCGGATCAACTAAAGGAGTTGATGGATAAGGGATTTATTCGACCGAGCTCATCACCATGGGGAGCGCCAGTGTTGTTTGTGAAGAAGAAAGATGGGTCGTTCTGGATGTGTATCGACTATAGAGAGCTCAACAAGCTGACGGTTAAGAATCGGTATCCATTGCCAAGGATTGACGATTTGTTTGATCAATTGCAAGGTTCCTGTGTATACTCAAAGATCGACTTGAGATCAGGGTATCATCAACTGCGTGTGAGAGAGGAGGATATCCCTATAACTGCCTTTCGTACGCGGTATGGACACTTCGAATTTCGAGTGATGCCTTTTGGGCTAACAAACGCGCCTGCAGTATTCATGGACCTTATGAATCGAGTATGCAAGCCGTATCTAGATAAATTTGTCATTGTATTCATCGATGATACTCTTATTTACTCTAAGAGTAAGAAAGAGCACGAGAAGCACCTGAGAAAGATATTGGATTTGCTGAAGAAAGAGAAGCTGTATGCGAAGTTCTCGAAGTGTGAGTTTTGGTTAGAGTCTGTGCAATTCCTTGGGCACGTAATTGATAGCAAAGGAGTTCGCGTGGATCCTGCCAAAGTCGAAGCAATCAGGGAATGGTCGGTACCGACAACACCGACTAAAGTTCGACAATTCCTTGGTTTGGCTGGGTATTATCGGAGATTCATTGAAGGATTTTCGTTGATTGCGAAGCCATTGACAAAGCTTACAGAGAAGAATAGGGTGTATGAATGGGGAATTGAGGAAGAATTCGCTTTCAAAACACTTAAGGACAAGTTATGTTCTGCACTGATATTGTCATTACCAGAAGGAACCGAAGACTTTGTGGTGTATTGTGACGCATCTCATAAGGGTTATGGAGATATGTTGATGCAGCGTGAGAAGGTGGTTTCTTATGCGTCGAGACAATTGAGGAAGAATGAAGAAAACTACACAACGCATGATTTGGAATTAGGAGCTGTGGTTTTTGCGCTGAAATTGTGGAGACATTACTTGTATGGGACGAAGTGTGTTGTATTCACTGACCACAAGAGTTTACAGCACATTTTAGACCAAAAGGAGTTCAACATGAGACAGAGGCGATGGGTAGAATTACTGAGTGACTATGACTGTGAGATTCGCTACCATCCTGGCAAGGCGAACGTCGTAGAGGATGCACTTAGTAGAAAGGATCGAGAGAAACCTTTGAGGGTCAGAGCATTAGTAATGACTAAGAGTGTTGATTTAACCGAAACAATACTGAAGGCTCAAGAGAAGGGATTAATGAAAGAGAATGTTGGTGCTGAAAATCTGGGAAGACTGTTGAGACCTCTTTTTGTGGTTAGGTCAGATGGGTTGAGATACTTCGAGAATCGGATTTGGTTACCGTTATGCCCATCCGAGGAAGGAAAGCCTGGAGTACGAGATTTGGTTATGAACGAGTCTCATAAGTCAAAGTACTCGATACATCCTGGATCGGATAAGATGTATCATGACCTGAAGAAAGTCTATTGGTGGCCGAATATGAAGGCGGATATTGCTCGTTACGTTAGTAAGTGTTTGACTTGTGCGAAGGTTAAAGCCGAACATAAGAAGCCGTCTGGGCTGTTGGTACAACCAGAGATCCCAGAAGGGAAATGGGAGAGGATCGCTATGGATTTCGTGACGGGTTTACCTAGAACTCCTAGTGGATGTGATATGATTTGGGTAATAGAGGATAGATTGACGAAATCTGCTCACTTCTTACCTATGAAGAAGACGGACAGCATGGAGAAACTGGCCAGCGTGTACGTGAAGGAGATTGTTTGCAGACATGGAGTACCTTTATCGATCATTTCGGATCGCGATAGTAGGTTTACTTCGGAATTTTGGAAATCACTTCAACGTGCGATGGGCACTGAATTGAGTTTGAGCACGACCTATCACCCGGAGACTGATGGCCAAAGTGAACGAACTATTCAGACGATAGAGGACATGCTCCGAGCATGCGTGATTGATTTTGGAGGAAGTTGGGAACGCCACTTGCCTTTAGTGGAGTTTTCGTATAATAACAGTTACCATGTGAGCATCAAGGCTGCACCATTCGAAGCGTTGTATGGAAGGAAGTGTAGATCACCTGTGTGTTGGAGTGAAGTAGGAGAAAGTCAGTTGACTGGACTCGAAATGGTTTTGGAGACGACAGAGAAGATTGTGCAAATCAAGAACCGATTACTTGCTGCAAGAAGCCGACAGAAGAGTTATGCCGATAATAGAAGAAAACCGTTGGAATTTGAGGTCGGAGATATGGTTATGCTTAAGGTTTCGCCGTGGAAGGGTGTGATTCGTTTTGGGAAGAAAGGAAAGTTTAGTCTGAGGTATATTGGACCATTTAAGATTGTTAAACGAATTTTACCGGTAGCGTATAAGTTAGAGTTGCCGAACGAGCTTAGTGTTATTCACGACACGTTTCACGTATCAAATTTGAAGAAGAGTTTGGCGGATAAGGAATTGGTGATTCCTTTGGACGAGATTCAACTGGACGACAATATGCATTTCGTGGAAGAACCCGTGGAAATTATGGACCGAGAGGTCAAGAGGCTGAAGCATAGTAGAATTCCCATTGTGAAGGTTCGATGGAATTCTAGGCGTGGACCGGAATACACTTGGGAACGTGAGGACTTTTTCAAGGAAAGGTATCCTCATCTGTTCCAGCGGCACGAAATGTGAGTATAAGAAGAGGCGAGCGCCGGGAAATCGCTCTCTTTAAGGAGGGGTGGATGTGATACCCCTAGAACCGAGGTCACTTACCTTACCCTAAATTACGCTTATTTTTGAAATTTTTAAGAAATTTTATTTGCTATATATTTTATCATTTTGGTTAAAACCGATATTTGAGGTCATAATTTTGACGAGTGACGATTTAAGAAGAACGATGACGACTACGATCCCGATGGATGCCCAAATTTCTATGTTTATTGTCGTTTTATCGATATAATAATTTTTCGAGAATTTTACTTTCGGTTCGTGTTAAGTTGAGTCGGGTGAGTTTTTATTGCTTTCCGGGTACATTTAAATTGTCCTAAAAGTATTTTGGAGTGTTCGGGATGATCCCCGACACCCGTAAAATCTTCCAAAGTGACTAGTGAGTCATTCCCGTAAACTTTTGAGGTCTTTTTCATGTAAGGCCAAAAGAAAGCTATTATTGCACAACAAGGCCCTCCAAAAATTACAAAATGGGAAGGTAAACACATACAACACATAACTTCACTAAAAATTTTCTCACTATCTCTCTTTTCTCTCTTTAGGCCGACGGCCAAAACCACCACACCACCACCACTTATTTTTTTTTCTAGCTTGTTTTAATTAAACCTAAGGTTAGACCACTTCTAGTTTTATCATTACAATTGTTTTCATGTACTTTAATCCAACATGCATCCATAAAATTTTTTGAAGAATCAAATAGATTTTTCAAAAATTGTTTTGATGTTAATTAAGTGTATGCATGTTTAATTCAAGTGTAGAGGATGTATATTCACTCAACAAACCAACCAAAATCAATTTGGTTGGGGGGTTTTGATCACCCACACACCACGGCTATAAGGGGGTGTTTGGTGGATCTTGGTGATTGATGTTTTGCTTATGGTTTATGTGTTTATTTCTTGTTTTTAGATGTTTTTGAATGGGTAAACCCCATTACATGTTTGATTTGGTGTTTGGGTTTTGAGATGGATTTGATATTTATGGGGTTAAGGACTGATTAGGATGGTTAGACATGATTAGGAGTGCTTAAGTTGAGGTTAAGTGTCGATAAATTGGTTTGGAAACGAGTGTTGGATTGATTTTGAGATAGATAATTTAAGGCAGAATGTTTGGGATGTTTTCATAAAATTTATTTTGTAAACAGGTCATGAGACTAGGATATAGTTGTAGATCGTCTTCTTAGCTTCGATTTGGTATAAGATAGAGCTTACGGCTCCTAACGAGTCAAAGGTTATGATGTTTTGAAAATCGTGTACCGGGAGATGAGAACTTACATAATCCGAAATTATGTTTGGTTTTGGGTCAAATACCGGGGATCATAGATATAGTTTAGTAAATGGTTAAAGGTTGATTTTTGGTCTCAAACCTGCATTTGTGAGTCTATTATTAGACTTAGGTGTTAAATGGGTCAATGGTATATTTTAAATGGGTCAAATGAGTCCGACTTGGTCAATGTGCAAAATCAGTCCGAAAAACGTAGGTTCAGTAATGTGTTGAGTAACGGGTCGTAAAAGCGGAAACTTTTAATGGGATTAAAAATGTATTTTCTACAGGTCTTAAGGTATTTTTGAGAATCTTTCTAAATTTTATAAAAAGGTTTAAGTCTAGTAAAACATCCCATACTTTTGGTAAGTATCGGCGAAAAACGTGAAAAGGGTAATAACGTTAATAACATGGACGAATAGTATAAAACGAGTAACACTTATTTGATTGGTTTTGGCGTGAGTTGTAATTATCGCAATTGACTAATATGTATGTAATATATACAGTACTAAAGGTTTATAACTTAGATTACTCATTACGCGTTATTGTTTGTTAGGTGTTGATTTCCCCGGGCATCCTCGTCATCGTCAATGATCGTCACTCGAATCGTCGACTACTCTATATATATATAAGGTGTGAATTTATAGCCTCGCTTACTATTGTTTTAAATTGTTTTACCCGCGAGGGAAATGCATGCTAGTTTTTCTAAAATGAACATATGTCATGAATGATTGTTGGACCCGAATGTTGCCTTAGAAATTGTGTTGAGTACCTAGTTGCAAAAGGCCCTATATTCATGAACAATTAACTATTTTTTAATCCTAGCGTGGATTGAAAATAGCCTCTTATACAATTGATAGTACTATGGGGTTGACGACCCTATCCGAGACGAGGGCTAGTACGTTGAGTACCCCCTGCGGACGGATAACTTGTGATAAGAGATAACGTATAATTGCAACTGATGCCTTTAGAAGGGGCAATGGTTTCATCTTAATCACGCCGGTAATTATTACGCGGGTGATTGAGTTAACGGATTAATGTCATGAGCTTAAATACAATTGTCATAACCTTGAAAATAGATTGTTTGATCGACAAGTCTATGAATGATAGTGAATGATTTTTATAACACATATGTTCAAAATGAGATTTATAAAACCTATGAATTCCACTCAACATTATTTGTTGACCAAATTTAGCATGTGTTTCAGGTAACAGATGAAGTGTAGCATGGAGCATGCATTGGATGGGAGTTGTGTGTGGCTTGGCGTCTACTTGTTTTTCCACCCATACTTAACTTGAATATTTTAAACTTTATGTCATGTTGTTGAAAGTTGTATCTTTTGGGGTTGAGATTCGTGGGGAACGAAACGCTAACTCTGTGTTGTATCATTTGGGTTTGGAAAACCGTAGACATGTATGTTTTTAACAATGCGTAATTTAAGTTAAACTTTTACGTCTCTTTGAGTCGTTTGATATATCTTGTGTGCGATGATAACTGCCTAGCACCCAAATGTTGTAGTTCTGCTACGCATAGCATTTGTGGGGGTGTTAGATAAACGTAGTCTTTTCATGATCACGAGGGTCAATGTTTGAAAGTAACCGGAAAAACCATCTAAAAAGCAATAGAATTCATTTCCCGCTAAACGCTCCAACATTTGATCCATGAAGGGCAAGGGAAAATGGTCTTTATGAGTGGCACCATTGATCTTTCCATAGTCAATGCACACCCTCCATCTGGTTACGAGTCGAGTTGGAATTAACTCGTTGTCATTGTGGGGTACAACAATCATTCTTTCCTTCTTAGGGACACAATGGATTGGGCTTACCCAAGAGCTATCGGAAATAAGGTAAATCATTCCCGCTTCAAGAAGTTTTAAGACTTCTTTTTGATGACATCGTGAATTTTGGGATTAACCCGCCTTTGACACTGGATTGCGGGTTTGTGGTCTTCCTCCATTAAAATTTTGTGAGTACTTCAATACCCTTAATGTCGGAAAGTTTCCACACAATTTCCCCTGTGTGAGCTTTGTGAATTTTGATAAGTGAGTTTTCTCATCATTCGAAAGATTTTTCACAATAATAATCGGTAACTTATCTTTTGCTTCCAAGAAAGCATATTCGAGATGCGGTGGAAGATCTTTCGATTCGAGAATTGGTGGTTCCTCGATTGAAGATTTTGGTTTAACACTCATAATCTCCATCAACGGAGAATATGGTAGAATAGAATTGAGAAAATCCTCGATAATTTTCAAGTCCTCTTCATTGTCGATTTCATCGGAATTAGTACGAGGTACATCGACTTCTTCCAAAGTGAAACCGCCTCTTTCGAATGGAGCGAGAGACGGTGAAGAATTAGCGAGAATTGGATCCAAAATAGTGCGATTGCCACTATTAGAACTATCGAAAAAGCCTAAAACTTCTTGTGAAAATTCATCGTAAACGACATCGATTAGATCAACACGGCTTATAGTCGCGATAAAATAAACATGAGGAAATTTTGAATTTTTAGTGGCGTTTATAAAATGTTCCTCTTCGTTGAATCGTAAAGTTATTTTCCTTGCGTGAACGTCGATTAAATCTCTCAAGGTGTCTAAAAATGGACGATCTAAAATTGGAGGAACTTGAGGATCCATCGGAATATCTACCACGATAAAGTCAACCGGATAGTAGAATTTTCTAACTTTTACAAAAAAGTCTTTGGACATTCTACGCGCGATCATTGTGGAATGATCGGCTAGCTCGATGGACATTTTCGAAGGAGTAAGATCCGGAAGTGATAACGATTTCCACATAGGAAAAGGCATCAAGTTAATGCTCGCGACAAGATCGCCAAGGCGAGGCATCCTTCCATTTCTTGAATATCACACGGAATTAAAAACTTACCAGGATCACCTAGTTTTTCTGGTATGTAGAAACTAAAAGGGGGGGGGTTAAATAGTTCCTCTTCGGTTTATGTCCTAATTAAAATTCCTTTCAATTAGGTTTGTCTCAAAACTACCATTTACTTGAAAGCAAGTTGCATAATGATTAGGTTCAATTCTAATGCATTAACAATGACAAGTAATAGATGTGAATGGTATGATAGTAAGAATAAGTAAAGAGTAAGGAAAGAAACAACCTAATAGGAAGACACCAAGATTTATAGTGGTACGGCAGTGAAGCTCTATCTTCGTTCCTACTCCACTCCTCGAGTACACCTTACTCGAGATTTCCACTATATCCACAAGCTCCCTTCTTGGGGGAGAAAACCTTACAACGTCGCTTATATTATTTTCCGACACTAAGCTAAATGTAGAGACCTAATCTTAGCTAGGACTAATCTACACAACGTCTTCCACTTCACCATTTTACGACACAAGGCTAGATGTCGAGTTCTAATCGAAAGATAGAACCAATCTTCACAACGTTGCCTACTTCACCATTTAACGACACAAGGCTAGATGTCGAGTTTTAATCGATAGGTAGAACCAATCTTCACAACGTTGCCTACTTCACCATTTAACGACACAATGCTAGATGTCCAGTTCTAATCGAAAGGTAGAACCAATCTTCACAACTCTTCACTTTGAAGCTAAGTGAGAATTTCATTAGACACAACTACATTACTTTAAAGTTTAGTGAGAACTCACAAGACACAACCACATCACTTTATAGTTTAGTGAGAACTCACAAGACACAACCACATCACTTTATACTTTAGTGAGAACTCACAACTCTTTCCTATTACAACTCAATAAAACACATATCCAAGTATACACATGTAACTTGGATCTACACAACACAAATCCAAGTATACACATATACAATAGATTTACACAAGATTAGATCCATGTATTCACAAATACATTGGATCTACACAAGACTCAAATAAAACAAATGATGAACATGACTAGATCTTTAGGAAAGGATCTTCATCAAGGCTTCATCTTTGATTACATCACAAGTGTGTGAGTGGTCTTCTCTTTGGACAAGGTAAAGAAGGAGGTCAAGGAGATAATCATAAGTAATCATACTTAACACATTAAGTGATCATTTACAAATGATTAGGAATTAGAAAGGAAAAAGATAGCAGAAAGAGTGTCCAAAAAGGGTTGTGGAAAATGAAGATTTGATCCAGTATTTATAGGAGACAAAGGCCAACGGCTCTCTGAGCGTGGTGCCTTAATTGTGCCTGTGGTTCCTTATCACTAAGGATCTGCATAGGCCTTTAAGGAACCGTGCTCATAGACTTTTCTCCCTTTTGTCTTCTAGTGGGGAAGTAATATCTGAGGTAAGTTTTTACCTTCAAAGGATATTCCTATGGCATTTGGAATATGCTATATTCAAATTTACATTTTCCATTTTAATAAAACATTTTCTTAAAAAGAAAGTTTATTAAAAAATCTTTTGTCACATTTAACAAAATGTAAGTTTAGGATTAATCACTTTTATGATCACTAATCATGATTAAGATATGTTAGTGCAATACTTAAATGACTATTACCTTGATGATAGTGTTTGTTAAATAATTCGTCTTATGATTGTATTTGACGATAAATGTCTTTTTAATTTGTCGTGATCAAAACTAAGAAAGATTAGTTAACACTAATAGTGTTTTTAGGCATTGCTTTGCATTAACAATCTCACCCTTTTTATTATGACAAACTATAAACTCATTTATGTAAAATCCAAAATAGTTCAAATTATTAACGAGTTTATCACTATCATTTCTCCCCTTTTGTCAAAGCAAAAAGGATGCAAAAGTCTTTGAGGAAGAAAAAATCGGACTTTGAAACAAGCTCCCTCTTGGTGTTTACTCCCCCTTGCTTAGGGCACCAAGAGAATGAGCTAAGGTGACATGCTACACAAAGGTTAGTAGAGAGAAAAGAAACACCAATGTATATATAATCACTACCTACTAAGTAACTTGAGAGGGAGAAAGAAAAGAAATCTCAAATTAGAAGTAAGTATTTTCTAAGAATGTCCAAGGAGGGTGTTTTGACAAAATCAAAGTTCAGTTAGTGGAATAGAGGTAGAAAGAAACACCCAAACCAATTGAAGTGATAGTATGTCAAAGGGTTAGAAACTTAGAATTGGTGGAATCACCCAAAATAAATTGTAAGTTTTAACCATGATCTACTCTAAACAATTATGTGAAAATGAATTGATGGGAAAGGGAGTAACACACATAACATTCATATTACACAAATATAAAATAACAAACAAGGGAAATATTCATACACACAATATGAATATTTAACACAAGACATAAGGAACATAAAAAACAAAAGCATAAACTACTCTAGTAGTGATAATCCTCGAAGATAGCTTAAGTTGACTCAAACAATCAAAACACAAAGTGTGCTTTAATTGGAAAAATAAAACGACGAGGCATCATTCGAAGATTTGTTCACGGGAACAAATACTTTGAGAGGAGGTCGAGTGAGAAGAAATTCAAGAAAATTTAGCTTGTCGTACACATGAGCAAGTTCAATTTGTTGAAATTGACAACAAGCACACGAGCTTCCATGATGCAAAACAAAGTCGTTGGATGGGGGAGGACCATCAAGATGATAAGGTGGTGGTGGAGAGGGAGACAATGGATAAGAGTTGTTTTCACATGCCTAGTGAGATTTGGGAAAGAAGATAGGTCATTTAGAAAAGGTATATTGCAAGGTTTAGGTGGTGGTGGAAGAACTTCTTTTTCTCTGGTAATTGGATCAATTGAGAAAGTGTCATTCCAATACGCAATGGGAGAGAAAGAAGTCTTGCAAGGTTTGGAAGAAGAGGAATCATGATGATCCTTGTTCTTCATGACCCAAATATGTCGAACCGAGATTTTTGGTTTCTTGGAAAGCTTAGAAGAAGAAGCTTTGGGTTTAGAAGATTGTGACAAAGAGATGTCAAGGTTAAGATTAGGAGAGTTAGGCATTGTGAGGGATGAGAAGAAGAGTTCCCAAAAGAAGATAAAAAAATAGACAAGGAAAAGATTTGAAATGAAAACAAAAGTTTTCAAGGAATGTTTAGTCAAAATCGGTAAACAAGGAATCTTGAAAAAGACTGTGGCCAAAGAAGAAAGACCAAAAAATGAGACAAAAAATGGCATGTTGTCGACGGTTCCTAAAGGAACCTGCGGTTCCTTATATATAAGGGACTGTGCGGTCTTTGGGGATCCGCATACAGTGGACATGAAAATGCAATTTTACAAGGTTTTGAGAAAAACTAAGATATTTTCAAAAAATTGCAAATCTTGGATTTTTACCATTTTTAGCACAAGATTATGCTTTGGTTGCACAAAAGGCAACACACTCACAAAGAGTGTCTTGACAAAGGGTGACAACATATTTAGATAAAATTTTGATCCAATTTTAGTCAAGTTTTAAAGGTTGTGATACATTTAGGTTCAATTTTGAATGATGTAGTTGTTATAGAGGCAACATGAACAATTAGCACCATGAGCTTCTAAAAACCAAAGAAGTATGGATCACCCCTAAAGTATAGAATGGGAACACCCAAAAGTGGAGTGTTTGGGGGAGGAGTAGGAGGCATGGTGTCCAAGGGTGAGATAGGTAAATTAGGAGGGGTGAAAGGTGAGGTAACCAATGGCTCAACAAAGTCATTCACATGGGAATGCTTTGTAGAGGTTGAGGGTTCACATCTATGAGAGGACAAGGAGTGAATGGTAAGGACAACTCATTCATTCTAGATTGGAATGAAGAGTAGGTAGACCCATAAGAGTGGTTAGTACCATGGGTTGAGCTTCTCTTGCATGGTGAAAGAGGTGGTGAGGCTGATGAAGAGATGAACATAGGATAAATTTCACTCTTGGGTTTGAGAGAAGATGGAGAACCAAGTTTAGGAAACATGAATTTCATCTTAAGGTTTCTTTTGGATGAGGATTGTTTGGAAGAATTTAATTATCTTGAGGACACCATGGTTGTGTGTCATGGTTTGGAAGAAGGTTTAAAGGATGGAGAAGAAGATTAATCAAAGGAGGTTTGAGAAGGAAGGAGGTGATCCAAACAAGTAATAAGTTAAAAATCACTTTGGTGAACAATGAATTTAGGTAGGCTATTTTGGAAAAAGTTAGTCTTTTAGCAAAAATTTCATCAATGTTTACAAAGATTTAGGGAAAACAGTGTAACGCAAAGATCCTGTCGATACCAAAGCCTACGGATCCTTAAATAGGACTGTGGTTCTTTATCACTAAGGAGCCACCAGTCTTTAAGGATCCGTGGACAGTGGTCTCATAAAAAGGATCTTCCAGAAATTTCAAAAGTATAGATTTTTACAAAGAATTGTCAAGCCAAAGTAGACTATTAACCAAAATCTAAAAAACTAACTAACACATAAATGCACAAAGTCATGCATATCGAAAGATCGATAGCATGAATGAATAAGGATTAAAATAACTAGCAATCCAAACACAAATTATTAGTTAAAGAACATAGAATCCTAAGAATGAGCGATATAAATAAGTCCAAGAATCACACGTGGTAACAACCATGAACAATTCTTCAACACACTTTCATTCACTAACATTTCTCCATTGTCTTGATCCACTCCTTAGATCTCCTAGAAGACGATGCTGGATATAGAATTCATAGTCGGAGTCAATTTCTAGAGAAGACAATTGAGAGAGGTAGAAGATAAATTGCTGCTAGAGGTGAGAGAATTGTTTTGAAGGACATTTCCATCTTCATTAGAATCAAGCTTGGGTTCAAGTGAGAGGTTTCCTTCAATGGGAAGCATAACTCGATCCACAAAGTGAAATGATGAAGCATTTAAAGGTGGAAAGTCAAGGAGAGTTTTTCTAAGAAGGAGAGAGAGAATCATAGCAAAAGGAAGAGTGGAGTGAGACCCGACGAGAACAAATTTTATTCTATTAGCCATGAAAAATGCAAGGTTGTATGGATTGAAATTTGCAACACAACACAACATATGTGCAAGACAAGTAGGCACATGGTTGCGATTACCAGCGAGACACATTGCATTTTCCCTAATGATTTCGGCCCAATGGATCATAAAATCATTAAAATCGCTAGTGAGTAATTCCCAAGGATTGAGAGCACGAACTTCTCCTTCAAGTTTACCAAGAATAGGATGTTCAAGAGGTTTAGCAATGGCACACGAAATGGTCGAAGCCAAGGGTAGCTCGCTTACGTAACGCACATCAATAGGGGCCGATTCCAAAGAGTTTATACTCCAAGTATCGGTGAACCTACATTGACCTTTGTATGGAACATTGATAATTTTACCAAATTCTTCTAGGGTATATACAAAGGTTTTCCCCTTGATAGAAAATCTTATTGATAAACCATTATTGATGCACATTAATGTGTATGAGCTAAAGAATTCCAAAAGAAAGGAAGGAAAGATTGGCTCATCAATATCAAGCAAGCAATCAAAGCTAATGGATTTGAACATGAATCGAATGAAGTCAATTCCAAGAAAGTTAGAAGGAACAATGCGTCCTTCATGAAAACTACGAGACTCTAGAGATCGAAAAGTGTTTTGAAGGGAACGAGATCGACACGAAGAAGAAAGACTAGGCATGTATTCTCTAGTTTTCTCATGATCTTTATAAGTTTCCAAATGCATGATCAAGTACCTAAACATAAAGCAAATATTGTTCCAATTACTCTTATGTTACATAATGACTTAAAAAATCAAATTCATGAGAGTGTGTTTAGTCAATTTCTTGATAAACAAATGGTTAATCCTTGTCATTCTCATGTTCACAATGAACAAAATTCATCATTGACTAGTACATATGAGTAATGCAAAATCAATCATGAGTTTGAGCAAAGGTTTTTGAAAAACATTTTTAGGTAAGAATTAACAATGTAATTACCAATTTTGTTCATTGGTTCATATCAATTCCATCATTTAACCAAAAATATTTAGTCAAAATTTGGAATCTTCCATAAGTGGGTTTTAGTGAAATCTCAATGAATTCGAACCTAAGGAATCATAGTAATATAACTATGTCAACCCACATTCCTAGCAAAGTTCTAATTCAATATTAATTTTAAAATATCCAATTATGAAAATTAAGAACCTAGAACAAAATAGAAGAAATTTAATGAATGTACTTACAATTAATTGATGTTGGAAGAGGGATGAGTGAAACCTACCACTTGGAATCAATTAATCTTGAGTAAATTGGAGTTTTTGAAGATTCAACAATAGTGGAAATGATGAAACACGTTGCCTTATATGGAGAAGAAAGGGAGGGTTTGTTTGAAATATTGTTTCTAATTAAAGACTGATTACTTTAGTCGCCTGGTGGGGCTGCGGTGCCTTATCGATAAGGAACCATGGTTAGCACCGTGACAATTTAGGATCCTCCGACGGTGGCATGATTTTAACAGATAAAGACAAAGAAATTCTCAAAACCAAGTTTTTCTAAAATACTTAAAATATATCTTAAGCCATTTGGAAATCATTAGACCACTTTAATACTAGGTGATAATGCCTAAGTGAAGGATTATGAGTGGAATCGAGACCGAAAGAGATCGAAACGGAGAAACGACTACTCGTACCAAAGAAGCAAAGGAGAAAGGACCCAAGGGGAGTGAATCAAGACCAAGGTCAATGCTCAAGAACCAAGTGACAAACTTCAAGTAGTAGAAACGTAGAGCTTGTGTCATTTATAGTGGTTTAAGATGTGCCTTTCCAGCGAAAGCTTAAACGACTTTGGTAATGAACTATATCAAGCAATTTTGTACAAAATAGATTAAGATCATTTTCAATATTAGTCTTAATGCTATTTAAAACAATGAGCAAAATGTAGATTCACTTTCTCTCCCACATGATCGGACAATTATCATTGTTAGGGATTACAATAACAGCATCCTTGGAATTTAATTCCAAATGTGTAATATCCTAACTAAAACTTATGGAGTAGTTGGGTATCTCAAGGGATTAAACAATCATCCTAGAGATGAGCTCAATTACACACATTACACATGATATCGGGCCTACTAACCGTATGGGTGCAAACCATACTAATAATATGTCATGAGTTATAATTGGTTATTAATACAGCCTTAAACTTAATAAGCCCTTTTTAATAATTCGTGATATCATAAACTAAATTAATTAAGCTCATTTTAATTAACCGATTTATATATGCCAAAATATTAATAAGTTCATGTATATAAGCTGTGGTTAATTATGTGAATAATTAAATAAATCAATTATTAAGCCCGAAAATAACATAAGCCAAATAATAATTAATCCAAACATCCCCTTATGTGGTCTCTCAGTTTAACTGAGTCAAACAAACACCACCGAGCCCCTTTTGGGGTTCTCGGTTTTCAAACAAAACCCCCATCGAGAGTCCAAACTCTTAGCTGTTAAGCCAACATACCCACTGTCCTTAACTTGTTGCGGCTTCCCATGAGTTATTACCACCACAGCCTTATGGCTATGGCTGCCAAGCCAAAGTACCCACCGACAGCAACATTTTTCCCACCGAGACCTGTGGGTCTCGGTTGCCGCTGCCTCATCTAGTCCAGGCACCGTGGCCCCTTTTGGGGTTGCGGCTGTTAGACCAAAGCAGCTATTGTGGCTGCGGTTGGTCTAATAATCCCACCAAGAGCACCCCCCATTAGGGGTTCTCAGTTTCCGTGCAAACCAAACAATCCAAACCCGATTTCATTTCTTGTTTTAATCAATACAAAACATGTTCATTCATTTCATTTAATAATTAATTCCTTGAAATAAAACACTAAGGTTAGGATAACCGAATGATGAAAGATATAGAAATGAAGAACAAGAACACTCCTTAGAAATCACGATCCAAGAATCAAAACTTTTTCCCCTTTTTCTTTCTTTTTGTGGCCGGCGGATACTCCAAGGTTTTTAGGGTTTTCTTTGTTTTCTTGTTTTATTACAAATGAAGTATATCATGTGTGTTTAGGTTAGTTATTTCCACATGGGACGGGCCTTGGGCCTTATTAACTTGCAAGGCTTATATGTTGCCATGAAGCCCGTTTATTCTCGTGTTTACATCATAACTTATGTTCTTATATATTCGTGAGTTCGTGAATTTTATTTCGTATTATATCTTTTTGGGTCATAATTAAATGCGTTATTTACTTGTCGTGACTTATTATAAATATTAAAAGTTTTAAGTTCATGGTATTTTCATGGATTTTCATGCGGGTTTTACAACTATTCCCCTCTAAAAGAATAATTCTTCCTCGAATTAGACACATGATATGGCTTAAAGGAACATACCCGAATCATGGGAGGAAATGAGGATAAGAAGTCTGGATTGACTCCTTGGTTCCCCAAGTGGCTTCCCGCTCGGGATGGTTCCTCCAAAGGATCTTGACAAATGGAATAGTCTTTTTCCTCATGACCCGACCTTGACGATCTAGAATGGCTTCTGGTTCCTCCACGTAAGATAGATCCTCACGAATCTGATCGAGTGGATACGTGACAATGTACAAATGATGATAAATGTAACCTCTGAGTAATGATACGTGAAACACGTTGTGAATGTGTGATAACTGAGGAGGTAATTCCAAACGATCTGAAACCTCACCGACAGGATCGAGGATCTCGAACGGTCCGATAAAACTTGGAATAAGCTTTCCCTTAATACCAAAACGTCTGACTCCACGTCCGGGTGATACTTTTAAGAAAACATGATCACCGGGCTTAAATTCTAGTGATCTATGGTGTTTGTCAGCATATCTTTTCTGGCGAATACGAGCTTTGATAGGTGTGTAAACACCCATCCTTTTACCACTTAATTACAATAATAACCGAGCCAAAACGTGTATTTTATGTCTTTTATGTCGGAATTATGCGTGGTTTGTGTTTTTGTTGTGATTTAGGACGAAAAGGTGAAAAGTGGAGAAAACACGGGCATTTACGGGCTTTTATTGAAGAAAAAGATGAAAGACGGAGTCGAGAAGTTAAGAGTGCAAAAAGAACGGAAGTCCAAGACCAATTCTGAAGATTTATCGAAGAAAAAGTCGAAAGACAGAAGTTTACTTAAAGCCGAAGAACTCAAGTCTACAATATTGAAGAATTAAAAGACGAGTTCAAAGAAATCCCGAGCCAAAAGTCATTAAAAGTCCAAGATTAAAGAAGATAAGAAGAAAAGGACTAAGCATGCAATTAACAAAGAGATTAAGAAGGAAGGGCCTAATGATGTAATTAAGAGAAAATGAAGGAGGGGAGGAAGCTTCCTAATCCTCCCCTATATATAGATTAGATGTTAATCACTTTTTCTTTGTTGGCTAATAGTGACAATTAGTTCTTCCATTTATTTACCTTGCACCTTTAAATTCATGTCAATTTAAATACTTGTCAAATTTAAATACTTGTCTTGCACCTTAAATTCCTTTAATTTCAAGTAAGTTTTCATTTAATTCTTGTCAATCTTTACTTTATCTTGTTAATCTCCTATCTACATTTCTTGATCTTTGATTTTTATGTTTATATCATGTTCATGTTCTTATTTTGATCAAAGTGGGTTTTGATTATTGTGGTTAGTTTTGTTAGTTTTGTTGATTTGGATAGTTTGTTTATGCTCATTGGATGTTGTGTTATTAGTTTAGTTTAATCTTGTGTTTGATTTTGGTTAAATTTGTGGTTAGATTCGTGTTACTGTATTTCCCTGTTCTTCGGGGGTGTTTGTTTCTGTTACTGTGATTCCCAGGAAAGTTCCGGATCAACTCTTTGTTCACAAGGAAAACTTCCGAACCAAGGTCCCAAGGCCAGAACTTCCGAATCAAAAAGTTCCGAACCAGGAAACTTCCGAATCAGAAAGTTCCGAACCAAGGCCTATTGATTCATTCGGAAGAGTTCCAAATAAAAACTTCCGGATCAAGGACTTCCGGACCAAAAGTTTCGAACCAGAGTGCTTCACTCGGAAAAGTTCTGAATCAACACTTCTTGTTCATTCCGAAGACTTCCGAACCAGTGAACTTCCGAGACTTCCGAATCAAGCCAGTTCACTCGGAAGAGTTCCGAATCAAGGCTTCTTGATTCATTCGGAAGAGTTCCGAATCAAAGTCTTCCGAGTCAGAAAGTTCCGAAACAGGAGGGTTCATTCGGAAGTATTCCGGATTAAAAACTTCCGGATCAAGGACTTCTGAATCAAGAGTTAACCAGAAACTTCCGAACCAAGAGCTTTGAATCAGCAGAAGTTCCGAACAAAGGATTGTTTTGATAAGTGACATGTTTAGAATAATTTGTTCCGGATCAAGGATTTTGGTAATATTCCGAGCGAAGAAGAATCATTCCAAACGAAGGTGACATTCCGGATGAGTGATTGTTCCGAACGAAGGATTATTCCGAATGAGCTGTATTCAGGTTTTTTAGTTTTTGTCTTTGATTTCTATTTTCAAGCTTTATTTTTCCCGCCTTTTTCCTTACTCGCACTTTAAGTTTATTTTCCTTAGCTTTATTTTAGCCTTGCCTTAGTTTAAGTTTTAGTTGCATTTTAAGTTTGCCTTAGATAGTTTTAAGTTTGCGTTATTTACGTTTAGTGCATTTTAATTTTAGTCACGCTTTTAAATACTTGCACTTACTTTAATTAGACTTAGATTTATTTTAAGTACCCATTTACTTTTGAGTTTTGCATTTTTAATACTACAACGACACATTTTTGTTTCACCAAAATACAGCAGAGTCACATAGAGAACCTAGATCAATTCGATTAGACCACGAGAACGATAATTTCTTACTAGGTAAAAATCTTGTATCAAATGGCGCCGCTGCCGGCTCTTTTCGTAAAGATTAACGATTTTCTGTGAAAGATGCGTTGCTTTTTGGGATCCGTTCACTTGTGAGCGTTATTTTTCTTGCATAAAAAATTAAAAAAATCATAAAAATTAAAAATTGATAGAAATACATAAAAATTAAAAATTTCAAAAATCCAAAAAGATTTTATCTTTATTGTGTATATATATTGTCTTTGTGTTTTGTTTCTTTTTCTTTTGTATTTTCAGGTGTATGCATACTAGATCTTCTAATTATCAAGAGCCCGAGACTCGAGAAGATTTAAGTATGTCAGGTGTTAACAACAACAATAATCCACCACACCTCAATAATAACAACAATGTTCTTCCACAGCCCGATCTTCGGACAATGAAGGAACTTTGTCAACCTACCATGTTTGGACGAGGAGGACCGATTGCGCCGATGCAGATCAACGCTCCTGAGTTTTCGTTGAAGCACCACATGATCCAGCAAGTGCAAACAAATCCTTTCCGTGGATTGCCTGATGATGATGCCAACAAACACCTCGACAAGTTCATTACAATCACCCAAAGCATGAAGTTGCCCGGTGCCACAATGGATGTTCTTCGCCTATAACTCTTCCCACATACTTTATCACATCATGCTGAGAAATGGTTTGATCGTCTCCCGAAGAATTCTATTCACACTTGGGATGACATGACTCAACGCTTTTTGTCGCGCTACTTTCCACCATCTATGGTCATGAGCCTTCGCAATCAAATCAGCGGTTTCATGCAAGAACCCGATGAATCCCTTTTTGATGCTTGGGAAAGATATAATGTCTTGATTGATCGTTTTCCAAACCACAACATGCTCCCTGTGACCCTAATTGATACTTTCTACAACGGTTTGACTTTTCGAGATCGTGATACGATTAATGCAGCCGCCGGTGGCACATTCATGAAAAGGAGACCCGAGGAGTGTAGAGAGCTTATTGAGAACATGACTACTCACCACAAAAACTGGGATTCCTCTGCTTCTTCAAGGAACAACCCGAGAGTCAATGTCTCTTCTACTTCAGCAAACCCTGATATGACCGAACTCACCCGCATGATGATTGAAATGAGCAAAAGTATCACGCTTCTCGCTTCAAACCAACAACAACAAGTTAAAGCGGTTGCTAATCCTTGTGAAACATGCGGCGGTCCTCACTCATACACCGATTGTCTTTCGACTCAAGGAAATCCGGAAAATGTGTATGCAGCTTATGGTAATTATTCACCGGAAAATTACCAAGCTCGACAACAAGGGGATAGAAATTTGCTGAGTTATCGGTCAAACAACTACCTTTCACCCGGTTTTTCTCCTCAAAACCAAAACCCCGCCAACAACTACAATCGAAGCAACCAAATCCCACCAAGAGCTTCTAATCCTTATCACCCACCCGCCCAACAAGCCCCACCTATTAATCCCGATGTTGAAGCCATCATGAGAACCCAAGGTGAGCAAATCAAGAATCTGCAGAGCCAAATTATCAATCTTAAAGGAGATATCACAAAGCAAGGAAATGAGATAAGATCTGAGCTTCGAGATAATATTCAATCCTCCTTCAGCAATCAAACAAATGATTTGAAGATTATGCTTGCTAGTTTCTTGCCCGCAGCTCAACCTTCTACTTCGAGTTCTCTACCTTCTAACACCGTCACAAATCCGCGAGCAAATGTGAGTGCTATTACTACTCGTAGTGAAATTACCATTGTCGATCCACCAATCCCACCCCCATCATCTACACCTCCTCCACCACCATTTATCCCTACTACTCCTACACCTAGTATTAGTGCACCATTACCGTCTCCGCCTCGCCATGACGATGTACCTAGGAAGGACCCTTCAACATCTCAACCTTTACCTGCTACACCTGCACCTTCACCACCCAAACCCAATATCCCTTATCCCTCTCGTTTAGGCAAGACCAAAATGCTATCCAAGGATGACTCTGAAGTGACACGCTATGTGAAGATGATCTCTCAGATGAACTTCAACATTAGCTTTCTTGAGGCACTTGTCCACATGCCCAAATTTTTTAAAGCATTTAAGGAATTGCTTAACAAGAAGGAAAAGTTGATTGAGCTCGCCAACACACGCCTAAATGAAAACTGCTCTGCAGTTATTCTTAAAGAACTTCCGGAAAAGCTTGGAGATCCCGTTCGTTTTGTGTTGCCTTGCGTTTTCAACAAAACTGAAGAATTTACTGCCCTTGCTGATCTCGGGGCCAGTATAAATCTTATGCCTTTGAGTGTTTGGAAAACACTATCATTACCCGACCTCACTCCAACGAAGATGACTCTCGAACTTGCAAATCGCACTCTCGCTTACCCCGTTGGTATAGCCGAAGACGTGTTCATAAAAGTTGGCACATTTACTTTCCCGGTCGACTTTGTCGTTGTTGATTATGAAATAGACCCTCGTATTCCTTTAATACTTGGTCGGCCATTCTTGAGAACCGGACGAGCTTTAGTGGATGTGGCCGAAGGTGAGTTAATCTTACGAGTCAGGGATGATGCACAAGTTTTTAAAATGGGAAAGCTTACAAGTAAAACATTTGGAGGCCGAGAATCAGTGAATATGATTAATGTGCATGATAACTTTGTTGTCTACAACAATCCTCTATTCGATTCTTCTATTGATAATCCACATTTTGAAGACGATGTGGATGATTCTCGCTCCACTTTGGACGCTTCTCCCATTTATGATTCTCCACCGGTCTTTGATGCTTATGATGATGATGATTCTAGCTCAGATTTGGATGGTTATGATGACCTTACTTCTGAGTATCCCGACCTGCCCACGTATGATGATTTCGATGAGGCTGATACTCTTTCGAGCAATTCTTCACATGATGAAGATCCTCCGCCATCACTCGATCCTACTTTGGACGATTACTCATTTGAGGAAGACTTCTCTACGTTTCTCAACACTTACTTCCCTTATGAGAGTGATGCTCCTCCTTATGATTTTGAAGATTATCGTCTTGATCCTACTGTGGATTTGAAGCACATTCTTTCAAAGGAGAAGAAACCGGTCGACACCAATATCCGCAGCACGTATGAGTTAACACCTCTTTGTCCCCCTTCTGAGGACGAGGTTGTGCTTCTTCGCGGATCTTCTTCCCATTCTGCTGAGCCTGAGTGCTATTTTCCCTTAAAGGAAAAGGTGTTCGACCCCGGTATTGAAATCATTAAGCCATCTCAGTATCCACCTGATGAAATAAATGGAAATATCTTTGGAACTTATGGAAATCTGCTTGCACCACTTCACCCTTGCTTCCACCGTGCTCCATCGCTGCTTAAAGGAACCTTGCCTACTCTTCTTTGGCTTGCCTTGTTCGCCTTAAGCTTGTGCTATTTGATGGACGAAAACTATGTCTTTGATCCTGGTAGATATATTTCATGCTTCTTCCTATGATGATCAAGGTCGAGTCAGGCTCACGACTCGGTTAACAAAAATCAAGCGCTTCTTGGGAGGCAACCCATGTATCTATCTTTTCGCTTTCTTTATCCTAAGTGTAGGGGAGACCCGTTGGTTTGCTATTTCCTCTCCTCTCTCTTCTTCTTAATCAGGGATTCGAGCGCTCAATGATCCACTCTTGATGATTCTTGACGACCCGTGATTCCGTGTTCCATTTTCCCGGTTCTATCCTAAACTCTTTTCGATTCACTATTTTATATTTTCTCAATATTAAAATAGGAATCTCTTTAGTTGTCATTTCCTTAGCGAGATTTAAACAACGTGCACAATGTCCTAAGTGTAGGGGAGTTTACTCCCACATGCTTAAACATTGAGGACAATGTTTATCTTAAGTGTAGGGGGGAGTTCTATCGAAGTTAAGTGGTCTTTTCCTTGTATTTGCCCTCATTTTAACCAGAAAATCAATTTTTCGACATTTTTCAAAATTTTTGATCTATTTTGGCCTATTAGTTTTTCCCTTTGTATAGTTATTTTCTTTCTTTACTAGAATAAATCTTTAATAAAGTGGTTTTAATTTTCAAACGTTGTGAATCTTTTGACTCAACCCGAGTTTACTTATCTAAGTTACTCTAGTTAGTATCCTTAACGTGTTTAAGTCAAGTTTTGCTAGGCTTTTATATAGGGAGCTATAAAACGCGAAAGTCTTAACTCTCACGGGTTAAGAACAAGAACTTTTCGCAAGTTCCTATAATTGATCCTAGAGAGTCGTTTATCAAGGGAACTTTAAAATGCGATTTCTAAACTTGAAAAAGTCTAAGAGTTCGCAAGATCCTATAGGTGACTCGAAAACCCAAAACTTTGATTTAATAGGCTAAGCATCTACGAGTCTCATTACTTGAGATTTTAAACTGTGGAGAACGAGAGATGATAGAGCCAATTATAAGTTTGGTATTCTTTCGTGAATTTATGTGAGTTAATTATAAGCCTATTCTCCCATCGCCTGCTAATAAATTTATCTGCAATAAATAAGGTTGTACGATTTGAAAAGTTACTTAGCTTCTAGCCCAAGATCGTTTAAAAGTTGCTCGGTATGGATTAGAGTTCATAGTCAAGGCATAACTTATTGAAGCGGGATGCGAAGATTGGCGAGTCCAAAAAGGTCCTAACAAGACATGAGGGCTATATTTTGTTGCTAAAGATCCCAAGTGATGTGAAGAATCATTTATCGAAAATCAATATGAAGGATCGAGACACACGACGAAAAGCAAAAAAACTCCCCAAAAGTTATGGAGAAGTGTATCCGAAAAGACCCTAGCAAGGTATGAGGATAAATAGATCCAAGTCATAAAAGGAGGCGGATCGTTGTATATCAAAGTCCAAAATAAAGATTGGAGAAAAATGAAGAAGTCGTGGTCCAAGTATGAATCTCTCAAAACTTCAAGTGAATAAATTCCTATTGTGAAGAGAAGACCATTATTTCATGAACGTCTCTCAAGGTTTGAAGTATGAAGTCGCTGCCAAATATCGGTCTGAGAAAGGTCTGAAATCGCGAAGCGAGTTATGCCAAGATATGAACTTTATGAGGTCGCGAGAAGCAGTTTTAAAAGATTTTGTCCTTTAGCTAACTATTGATTAAATCGTTCACTTTATTTTCGGACTAAATAACTATCGAAATAAGTCAAAAATGCATCCTCGTGATCATTCAAGACAAAAATAAAATATAAGAGATACCCATAGGAATAAGGGAGTCTAAGTGAGTAATTGGCACACATGAGTTCGTGTTAGTTTGCTAACTTATAATAACAATGATCTCGTTTTTAAGCTTGGTTTGGAGAAAGTAAAAACTTGAGGATGATGATTATTCATGACATTTCCAAAACCCAAGGTATGCTTTTGATTTCTTTACTTTGAATGTTTATAGTTTTCTATCTCTTTATTAAAGGCCACTATGGATTGATTATGATAAAAAATGTAAACGTGCTTTGTAACTAATGCATTGCATGAGGACATTGCAATGGTCAAGTGTAGGGGATTTGATAGGTGTGTAAACACCCATCCTTTTACCACTTAATTACAATAATAACCGAGCCAAAACGTGTATTTTATGTCTTTTATGTCGGAATTATGCGTGGTTTGTGTTTTTGTTGTGATTTAGGACGAAAAGGTGAAAAGTGGAGAAAACACGGGCATTTACGGGCTTTAATTGAAGAAAAAAATGAAAGACGAAGTCGAGAAGTCAAGAGTGCAAAAAGAACGGAAGTCCAAGACCAATTCTGAAGATTTATCGAAGAAAAAGTCGAAAGACAGAAGTTTACTTAAAGCCGAAGAACTCAAGTCTACTTTATTGAAGAATTAAAAGACGAGTTCAAAGAAATCTCGAGCCAAAAGTCATTAAAAGTCCAAGATTAAAGAAGATAAGAAGAAAAGGACTAAGCATGCAATTAACAAAGAGATTAAGAAGGAAGGGCCTAATGATACAATTAAGAGAAAATGAAGGAGGGGAGGAAGCTTCCTAATCCTCCCCTATATATAGATTAGATGTTAATCACTTTTTATTTGTTGGCTAATAGTGACAGTTAGTTCTTCCATTTATTTACCTTGCACCTTTAAATTCATATCAATTTAAATACTTGTCAAATTTAATACTTGTCTTGCACCTTAAATTCCTTTAATTTCAAGTAAGTTTTCATTTAATTCTTGACAATCTTTACTTTATATTGTTAATCTCCTATCTACCTTTCTTGATCTTTGATTTTTATGTTTATGTTCATGTTCATGTTCTTATTTTGATCAAAGTGGGTTTTGATTATTGTGGTTAGTTTTGTTAGTTTTGTTATTTGGATAGTTTGTTTATGCTTATTGGATGTTTTGTTATTAGTTTAGTTTAATCTTGTGTTTGATTTTGGTTAAATTTGTGGTTAGATTCGTGTTATTGTATTTCCCTGTTCTTCGGGGGTGTTTGTTTATGTTACTGTGATTCCCAGGAAAGTTCCGGATCAACTCTTTCTTCACAAGGAAAACTTCCGAACCAAGGTCCCAAGGCCAGAACTTCCGAATCAAAAAGTTCCGAACCAGGAAACTTCCGAGTCAGAAAGTTCCGAACCAAGGCCTCTTGATTCATTCGGAAGAGTTCCGAATAAAAACTTCCGGATCAAGGACTTCCGGACCAAAAGTTTCGAACCAGAGTGCTTCACTCGGAAGAGTTCCGAATCAACACTTCTTGTTCATTCCAAAGACTTCCGAACCAGTGAACTTCCGAGACTTCCGAATCAAGCCAGTTCACTCGGAAGAGTTTCGAATCAAGGCTTCTTGATTCATTCGGAAGAGTTCCGAATCAAAGTCTTCCGAGTCAGAAAGTTCCGAACCAGGAGGGTTCATTCGGAAGTATTCCGGATTAAAAACTTTCGGATCAAGGACTTCCGAATCAAGAGTTAACCAGAAACTTCCGAACCAAGAGCTTTGAATCAGCAGAAGTTCCGAACAAAGGATTGTTTTGATAAGTGACATATTCAGAATAATTTGTTCCGGATCAAGGATTTTGGTAATATTCCGAGCGAAGAAGAATCATTCCAAACTAAGGTGACATTCCGGATGAGTGATTGTTCCGAACGAAGGATTATTCCGAATGAGCTGTATTCAGGTTTTTTAGTTTTTGTCTTTGATTTCTATTTTCAAGCTTTATTTTTCCCGCCTTTTTCCTTACTCGCACTTTAAGTTTATTTGCCTTAGCTTTATTTTAGCCTTGCCTTAGTTTAAGTTTTAGTTGCATTTTAAGTTTGCCTTAGATAGTTTTAAGTTTGCGTTATTTACGTTTAGTGTCTTTTAATTTTAGTCACGCTTTTAAATACTTGCACTTACTTTAATTAGACTTAGATTTATTTTAAGTGCCCATTTACTTTTGAGTTTTGCATTTTTAATACTACAACGACACATTTTTGTTTCACCAAAATACAGCAGAGTCACATAGAGAATCTAGATCAATTCGATTAGACCACGAGAACGATAATTTCTTACTAGGTAAAAACCTTGTATCAAGCTTCCTTAAGCTTCTCCTTGGAAATGGCGACCTTTATAGGTGATTATCCGTATAAACATGATATGAATAATTTATAAACACAGCGGAAAGATCACCTATGAACGGATCCATAGAGTCATATGATTAATCAATAAAAAAGGAGATAAAAGTATACCTTTGTAGCGTGATCGGTAGAATCAAACAAAGACCATCATAAACGCATGATCTAACCAAGAAACCATGTAACCAAAGTTGATCACCTCTATGTAGAAACACACTACATGTCATCGTATACCAAATCGATGCTAGTCTAATACCCCTTTATTTGTAACTCATTCTTGCACTACTATAGATGCAAGATATCAAAATAAGATAACACTTTTATCCTTGTAATTTTTGTTTTCAGCCGTATGATTCCAAGGTGAAGAAAATGAACCAAAAATCATCTCTATCTATTTCAATTTGTCATCTTTATGACTAGTCAATATACACGACATGAAATTAAATTGGAAAGAACAAATGAAATTATGTGTAACCGCTTATTTGATTGAAGTTTAGTTAATATAATTGATTAGGTTTTAATGACTAAATCAATTATACTAATCACAATATGGGTTACACTTGACCAACTTGGTCTATCCATTTTTCTCTCGAGTTACATAGGTTATTAATATACAGTAAATACAATAGACATGATATATTAAGTGGTACCTCTGTGTATATGTGTGTGACCCAATAGGCTCACATGCATCTAGTCGTATAATTATTTATTATGACACGAGCATACTCCAACCGCTCCCACTTAATAGTTTTGAGTCATTCATTAGATTCTAAATCTAGAATGAGTCTTGATAGTTATGAGGTTCACTATGATCCTCTAACTCATATTCCTCAACATTTACATGACATTCATAACTTCAGGTGCTTGAGGTATCCTTGCGGATATGCGAATGGGAGTTAACAACACTTTGTGGCTTTTGCATTTACATGCTCGGCCTCATTATGTCATTCGATAGTGTATTCAGAAGGTTGTATTTTATTCATTACTTTCTTCAAAGATGCATGAAGGCTTCCACTTGCTTCTTGTAAGAGGAGACTTTCTCCAAGTACACAACATGCCGAGCAACAATGAATTGTTCTCATTTGGGATGTATAAAATACACTGGTAGTTCTTGATTCTAGTTTGTTAATAACACGTCTAACATGATTTCAACAAATTTAAGACTTCAACTAAGACTTACTAGGAGTCATCCCATTCCATAATTTGATGGTTTCTTAGTTACCTTCTTCTTTGGAACCATATTGAATAAGCAAGGGCTTATTCAAATTTTTGTTAACCTTAATAGGATACGAGATAGAGTAGTTAATGTTATCAAGGATCAAATAATAACAATAGTATTTGATTTTACACATGAGACATAGTGTTGCGATTATGAGATAGTATCACAATTTGTTTGATAACCTAATACTCTTTGGCTCACATATTTTATAATTTGGTAAAACCAAATTGCATAAACAATATATTCAAACCGATTGCATGCTATAAAGTATGATTATATTAGTAGTTCAATAACTTCATGTTCATCTTTTAACAAGAAAACATAACATGTTGGTCGCTAAATATACTTTATAAGATATTGAACAACTCAATAACTTCATTGTATATGCCCTAACAGGAAGACACAACAAGTTAAGTACTTACTTTATTTAATAGGTATTTGAACAGTTCAAGGAAGTTCATGTTTATGTCTTTACTTGAAGACATAACCATATTACAAATAAAGTATTATTGAATGCCCATTTTTGGCTTCAATAGTATTTTCAAGTTAATTCAAGTACTTCATATTTATGTCTTTATAAGAAGACATATGCTTATTAGCTAAAACATTTAGGTAATGTGATGAAGTAGTTTTTATTATTTCTTGACATTAGTTTTCTATTAGACAACATACATCAATATGTGTAAGTCCTAATAGAATATTATAAGCCATATTGTGTTGTACCTTGCACACTCTAATATTTCTCCCACTTGAGCATGGCACAACATCATATATGAATAATATTAAAATATCACAGATATAATAAGATTTAATTCATACTCAAATCAAGCTTGTATAGAAGGGTTATGTAGAACTTCATCGTTTAATAAGCAATCATGCATAACTATTTTTAGATAACATTTCGGGAAGCGACATCAGAAAAGCGACTATAGTTAAAAAATGCATTTCTCCCATTAGTTTAGACAACATTTTGAATGTATCTATACTAGTGAAAAAGCAAGTAGCAATTTGTATACTTTCTACTTCTTTGAATGTCTACATATTATAGCCATCGTGAGTCTCGTAGACTAGTAAACATGTACATAGATATTCAAAAATATGTATCAAGTTCTACTATATTTATCCGCGATTTCCATCGATGCCATTAACTTGAAAGTTTTGCATGCAATTCCTCTTTCTACTTTACCTCAAAGGTATGTAAAATCTTATGGAACTTATTTGAGTGAGGGAAATCTACTAGAAAAACATGCTAGTAATTTCCTTTCCTCTCGCAGTTTATTGAGACTTCAATTTATAATCAAGACTCATACAATATCTTGACACTTCAAGATGTGTAATTTTGGTAGCTATAGAAAACACGTTCTCTAGTTATCCAGATATCTTAAATATTTCAAGATTTCTAAACCGAAATAAGGGTTATGAAAATCACTTGAAAGAGTAAGATGTGCAACCATACTTAATCGTTTTGACCTACTAGACAATTCGATTCTTAAGTCGGTTTGTTTTAAGTATGATTAGAATTGGGAAGATTTAAGTGTTCCTATTATAGATTTCTCATACAAGGAGAAAGGATCGGAACGAGTCTTATTCTTACAAGGAAAGAAGACTTAGTTTGTCTTCCTCTAGCACAAAAGGAAACAAACTTTTTTTATGGTTTGTGTTGCTTATAATCATTAGTAGAAATACAAAGTTCATATTTAGTATTCTCGATAATTATCCTTTTAAAATTAACTACCCAAGTTTATAAAAAACAGTTAATTTTACGAAAAGGCTAAGATCCTCATTGAGGTTCCACCATCACATCAGTTGATCTGCTAGCAATGATAGATTCAATAGGTAGATGACGTTCATCAATTGTAAATCTTGTGCAATTCTTAGATCCTTATGGGACTCATGACACAAGTAAAAATTTCACTAAATGTCAAACTGGCATGTTTAGTCCCATCCTTGCCTCGGTCAAGGTCTCACCGTTGTACCGATTAAGTCATCCAATTTGAGAACATGCGAGAATAAGTCTAGGTTTCATGCATAGATAATAATCACCTTGGGTTACAATTCACATTCGTCTCACAAGATGAAAAAAATAATTGCAAGTGATCTCAAACGACTGGACGGCATGACTTAAATTTGAGACGAGTATAAAAGTATGATTTACAAATCAAAAATATATATGAGGAAGCATGAATTCATCCATCGTAGCATAAGTCAAAAACATTTCTTAACTTAAGTCCAATCTTGTTTTAGTTTATGCGTGTCAAGTTTTCCAAGTTAAAGACTAATATAAAACCTAAGTGGAATTAATATTAGATTAGACAATACATAGAATAAATAACATTCATAACACATTACGAGTTATTATGAAAACAAGATTTTAGTTTTAAATCATATTTAAACTTTAAACTAAATCAAATATTTTAACTTTATAATTGATTTGTGATTGATTTTAAATTTTTATAAAAACATTTGCAAGTTATACCAAGATATCAAGCAAATAAGCAACCACACAACCACAAGTATGCAAAGCCTCAAACCAATGAAAAACCTATTCTTGATCTCGTGAGCCATCACGAGGACCAAGAAGTCAACTAAGGGTAAGTCAACACAACCACAAAGTGGGCTCCCACTTGCTCCAAGACCATCAAGAGCAAGTAGAACCCAAAGTGAACATGAAGCCCAAAACTATCATAAATTTTCAGTCTACTTCTAGGGCCCAAAACCCATAGAAGTAATCTTCCCTAGCCAAAACTCCAGTTAAGAATTTTGAAGGCCCATGAGTTGTGAATCAGCACACCAAAATTGGGCTTCTATCTCCTTATAGAACTCCGGGAAATCACGTTTTAGTGAAGGTCACTCAGCAGCTCCGAATTTGACAATATGTTTTTAATTCCTTAGTCATTCCCATCCAAGAATTAATTACAAATGATTTATGACTAACAACATTTAACATATCCTTAACCTATTGTAAAGTGCCCAAACAATGGCTATAACCAACATAAAAACATATTAATAAAGCCGAAACAATGGCAAATCCCCAAAACTGAAATTAAATGCAAATCAACACACAACATGTCACATTTGGTCTAGGTTTTCATCGGCTTTACATACAAAACATAATAATACCATAAGATTATGAATATAACAAGGTGTTGGATAAGTCCATGGCCAAACATGCATGTATTTGCCATGGATATAAAATAAACAACAAGATACACTTGTTAGCCAACGAAATCGATGCAATAATCAACAATTAATTAAACCACCGATTGGTACGTGTAACCAATGACGTTAGGATATTAAAACCAAAATTTAAACACCTTATAATTATCATATAATTACAGAATTCTTGTTCATAGGGCTGTTATAAAACCAATTCACAAATCGTGGCAAAACACGCATTTTTTGGTCATTTTACACGTATCGGTAACAATACCAATTACGATATGCGTAACCCGTGGTCATGGAATAAAAAACCACAGATCATAAGACCATCTTAGGGTCTGTCTTTTCACAAGAATTAAGCCCTAGGGGCTGTTTTAATTTTATCTTTATTAATCCATCAAAAACACGCGTTTTAGCCACTTTTACGCATACCCGATAACCATATGACATCATATGATGGCTCGTGATACCACTATAGGTGATTATCCATATAAACATGATATGAATAATTTATAAACGTAGCGGAAAGATCAACTATAAACGGATCCATAGAGTCATATGATTAATCAATAAAAAAGGAGATAAAAGTATACATTTGTAGCGTGATCGGTAGAATCGAACGAAGACCATCACAAACACATGATCTAACCAAGAAACCAAGTGACCAAAGTAGATCACCTCTATGTAGAAACACACTACACGTCACCGTATACCAAATCGATGCTAGTCTAATATCCCTTTATTTGTAACTCATTCTTGCACTACTATAGATGCAAGATATCAAAATAAGATAACACTTTTATCCTTGTAATTCTTGTTTTCAGCCGTATGACTCCAAGGTGAAGAAAATGAACCAAAACTCATCTCTATCTATTTCAATTTGTCATCTTTATGACTAGTCAATATACACGGCATGAAAATTAAATTGGAAAGAACAAATGAAATTATGTGTAACCGCTTATTTGATTGAAGTTTAGTTAATATGATTGATTAGGTTTTAATGACTAAATCAATTATACTAATCACAATATGGGTTACACTTGACCAACTTAGTCTATCCACTTTGCTCTCGAGTTACATAGGTTATTAATATACCGTAAATACAATAGACACGATATATTAAGTGGTACCTCTGTGTATATGTGTGTGACCTCATAGGCTCACATGCGTCTAGCCGTATAATTATTTATTATGACACGAGCATAATCCAACAACCTTCTCATTGGTCACCTCAATCATATCTGGACCCTCAATGATATGTTCACCAACTTGATCCCAACAACTCAGAGCACGGCACTTCCTACCGTATAACATCTTGAAAGGAGCACACTTGATACTTGCATGCCTACTATTGTTGTAAGCAAACTCAACCAAACATATGTAATCGTCCCAATTTCCTGTCCACTCTAACGCGCAAGAGCGTAACATGTCTACCAAATTCTGAGTCGTACGCTCAGACTGACCGTCTATCTGAGGATGGAAAGTTGTGCTAAGCTTGAGCCTGGTTCCCTAAGCTTTCTGCAAAACTTTCCGAAAACGAGTCGTGAAACATGGATCCCTTTCTGATATGATGTCTGATGGAGTACCGTATAATCGCATGATCTCTTGCTGGAATAGTTTTGCTAATCTGCTAACTACGTAATCCTTGTGGATAGGAAGAAAATGTGCAGACTTGGTCAAACGATCGACCACGACCCAGATAGCATCATGCTTCCTCTGAGTCTGTGGTAGTCCGGTAACAAAATCCTTGGAGATCTTGTCCCACTTCTATTTAGGAAGTTCTAATGGTTGTAACAAACCACTAGCACGCTGGTGTTATATCTTAACCTGCTGGCAGGTCAGACATTTAGAATGTATCTACATCTTGTTTCATACCGCTCCACCAAAAATGTTGTTTGAGATCATGGTACGTTTTTGTAGAACCCGGATGAATAGAAAATGGAGCACTATGAGCCTCGGTCAACAAGGCCTCTCTTAGTGTAGGATCCTCTCTAACACACAACTTGGTACCCTGCCACACAATGCCGTCGTCACGCGATTCGGTCTGCTGATCAATGTTCTGAACAATGGCCCATATTTCGTCGTCATCCTTCTGAGTTGCCTTAATCCGAGAAATTAAGTCTGGCTCAACTCTCAGATTAGCCCAGAAACCTTTCTGCCCACGTACAAAAAGCTTAATTTCTAAACACTCAATATCACGAATATTTTCCTCCTCTACCTTGATGCCAGCTATCATGCCTGATTTTCTGCTTAAAGCATCAGCCATCACATTGTCTTTACCTGGATGGTACTGAATGTTGGTGTCATAATCCTTCAACAACTTCAACCACTATCTTTGTCTCATGTTTAACTTTCGCTGAGTGAAGATGTATTTGATGCTCTTATGATCAGTGAAGATCTCACATGACTCGCCAAAAAGATAGTGCCTCTAAATCTTGAGTGCGAACACTACTGTTGCTAACTCCAGATCGTGAGTAGGATAATTCACTTCGTAAGGCTTTAGCTGTCGTGAGTCAGAGGCAATTACCTTCTCATGCTGCATGAGTACACAGCCAAGACCCTTCCTAGAAGCATCACTGTAAATCTAAAATCCACCTGTATCAGATGGGAGAGTAAGAATAGGCGGAGACTAAACGCTGCTTAAGCTCTTTGAAGCTCTTCTCTCGCTCATCATTCTAGACAAATTTCTCACCCTTACACATAAGCTTAGTCAAAGGTAAGGCCAACCGTGAGAAACCTTCGACAAACCTGCGGTAATAACCAGCTAACCCCAAAAAACTATGTACTTCCGTCGCAGACGTCGGTCTTGGCCATTTGGTGATAGCCTCGACCTTCGACGGATCCATGGTAATTCCTTCTGCTGAAAAAATGTGGCCAGAAATGCCACTTTACTCAACCAGAACTCACACTTGGAAAACTTTGCATAGAATTTCTCCTGTCGAAGAATCTGTATTACCATGCGAAGATTATCCTCATGCTCTTCTCTAGACTTAGAGATGATCAGGATGTCATCGATGAACACAATAACGAACTAGTCTATGAATTCATGAAAAACTCAATTCATCAATTCCATAAATACAGCTGGAGCATTCATGAGACCAAAAGGCATAACCACGAATTCATAATGACCATAACGTGTACGAAAAGCAGTCTTGGAAATGTTAGCTCTTTCACTCGCAACTGATGGTAGCCTGATCGTAAATCAATCTTGGAAAAGTGCTTAGCACCCTGTAGTTGATCAAACAAGTCATCAATACGTGGAAGGGGATAACGATTACGAATGGTGATCTTGTTCAATTCACGGTAGTCGATACATAATCTCATGTTACCGTCCTTCTTCTTGACAAACAGAACCGGTGCACCTCATGGTGACACACTCGGGCGAATAAAACCTCGTTCCAGTAACTCTTGCAACTGATCCTTCAACTCCTTTAACTCAATGGGAGCCATGCGATAAGGAGCTTTGGAGACAGGTTCAGCTCCCAGAACAAGCTCAATGCCAAACTCCACCTCACGGATAGGAGGTATACCAAGAAGCTCTTCTGGAAATACATCCAGAAACTCTAAAACAATTGGCTGATCATGAATAGAGGGAACATCAGTAGTCGTGTCATGAATGGTAGCTAGAAAACCTTCGCAGCCATGGTATAATAAAGAACGTGCTTATAAAGCAGTAATAATGTGCACAAATTTTCCTGGTAGGAAACCATGATGAATGTATTCAGGATCCTGAACATCGCCGAATATGACCCGATATGAATGGCAATCAATCGTAGCGCGATGTGCTGCTAACCAGTCCATACCCATAATCGTATTGAACTCGTACATGTCCAAGGGAAGTGTGTTAACAGAACGAATCTTGTCATCAAATTTTAAAGGGAGATCTCTATATACATGGGTAATACTGTAGGATTGTGTAAACCTTGCTTATCTATAGAGAGAGTAGAGAGAGAGAGATGGTGAGAACATACATACTTTAGAGAGAGAAAGAATAAGGAAAACACCTTCTTACTATATGAAAAATAATATGAACCACACCCTCTCTAACTAAAGAGAGGGTATATGTACCCAAGCCATATGATGGGCTTGGGCTTGACATTGGGTCGCCGACCTACACATGTTGTAGGCTTGGCTTAGCCTTGTTTGATTAATAATAAAACTAAACTACGAGATACTAACTAATATATTGCCGGAGTGACAGATCCTTCTAAATACGTAAAAACGTATTTTCAACAATATCCCCCTAAGGGAGGTCACTCCAAACAAGGGTGTTACCCGAGTTACAATAATAAAATAAACCTAGCATACTATGCTTGTCTTGAGCTCGTAGTCTTCGTCTTTCTTTCATTTTCTTTTTCGGTGAATATGTTGATGTGATCTTTGATATCAATCTTGAGCATTAATCTCTTGCCTTGATCTTGTGCATCCATCACTTGTGATATTCGCCTCTTCGTGACTTCATGTCCCACATACTTATACCTTTGTAATTCTTGAAAGCTTCAGAGTTTGATGCAGTGGAAGACTTGACTTTTAGGCTTTCTTGAATTTGTTGCAGTATTAAGTGAAAAAAGTATAAGCATGCGGGACGACTTCTTCTCGGACTCCGAAACGCCACCGTCTTCAAATGTAGTAACATAAGTAGACACGAACGAAATGTGTGATACCCAAAAACCGAGGTCACTTATTTTACCCTAAATTTGAAATGTTTAAGGGATTTCGTTTATTATATATTTAATCGTTTAAGTTGAAACTGACGTTTGAGGCCGTAATCTTAACGATTGACGATTTAAGGAAAACGATGACGACTACGATCCCGACGGATGCACAATTTTTATGTTTTATTGTCGCTTTATCGATATTGTAATTTTTCGAGAATTTTATTTTTGATTCGTGTTAAGTCGAGTCGGGTGCATTTTATTTCTTTCCAGGTGCGTTTAAATTGCTTTAAAAGTATTTTGGAGTGTTCTGGACGACCCCCGACTCCCGCAAAATTTTCAAAGTCGACTAATAAATCATTTCCCGCTAACTAGTAATGTCGAGGCCAAAAGATTTTCCAAATTGCACCAAAGGTCCCTCAAACTTTACAAAAAGGGGAAAATGTACACACACACTCACAAAACGATTCAAAATTTTTCTTCCCCTACTCCTTTTTCTCTCTAGGCCGCCGGTCATACCACATCACCAGCACCACCACATCAATTTGTTTGTGTTTTTGAGAAAACAAATCAAAGACCAATCCTTAAAAACCTTTTGTAAGTACTTTTAAACATTCAAATCCAACATGCATTAACATGCTTTTTCAAGAATTAAAAGATTTTTCAAAAAGTTTGATTTGATGTAATTAAACTCAATGCATGTTTAATTTATGTTTGGATTATGTTAATTCATCAATTAAACTAACCAAAATTGGTTTGGTTTGGATGTTTTGATCACCAACACCCCACGGCCATATGGGAGTGTTTGGTGGATCATGGTATTTGATGTGTTTGTTTATGGGTTTGTGTTTAGAATCTTGTTTTAAACTAACCAAAATTGGTTTGGTTTGGATGTTTTGATCACCAACACCCCACGGCCATATGGGAGTGTTTGGTGGATCATGGTGTTTGATGTGTTTGTTTATGGGTTTGTGTTTAGAATCTTGTTTTAGGTGTTTTTTTGAATGGGTTAAACACATTGTATGTATGATTTGGTAAATGGGTTTTTGAGAGGGTTTGATGTTCTTAGTGATAAGGACTGATTAAGGTGATTAGGAGTGGTAATGAGTGGTTAAGTTAGGGCTAGGTGACGTTAAAATGGTTTGGAATCGAGTGTTAAGGTAATTTTGAAGTGGTAAAATTTAGACAGATTGTTTGAGGTCATTTTTGAAAACCATAAGTCTAAATACAGGTCATAAACATAGAATGTAGTTGTAGAGCTTTTTCTTAGCTTCGATTTGGTATAAGAAAGAGCTTACGACTCCAAACGAGTCAAAAGTTATGATATTTTGAAAGTTCGTGTACCGGGAGATGAGAAATCAACATAATCCGAAATTGTGTTTGGTTTTAGGTCAAATCCCGGGGACCATAGATAGAGTTTGGTAAATGATTGAAAGTTGATTTTTGGTTTCAAACCTGTATTTGTGAGTCTATTTTTGTACTTAGGAGTCAAAGTAGCTAATGGTGTCTTTTAAATATCTCAAACAAGTCCAACATGGTCAAAGTGTGAAATCAGTCCTAAAAGTGTATGTTTAGAAATAAAATGAGTAATGGGTCATAAAAGTGAAAACTTTTTATGGGATTTAAAATGAGTTTTCTACAGGTCATAAGGTATTTTTTTTACAAATTTTCTTGAATTTTATAAAGGTGCTTAAGTCATAGAAAACAGCCCATACTTTTGGTAAGTATCGGTGAAATCGTAAAATGGGTAGTAACTTTAATAACGTAGATGAATCGTATAAGTCTGGTAACGACTACTTGTTTGGTTTTGGCGTGAGTTAGTAATTATGACAATTGACTAATATTTATGTATTATACAGTACTTAAAGTTATATAAATGAGTTGACTCATTACGCGTTGTTTGTTAGGTGTTGAATTTCTCGGGCATCCTCATCGTCAGTGATCATCATCCGTTACATCGACTACTTCTATATAAGGTGTGAATTTATAGCCTCGCTTTATATTGTTCTTAAATGGTTTTACCAGCGAGGGAGAATGCATGTTATTTTAAATGAAACGAACATATGTCATGAATGATTGTTGGACCCAAAAGTTTCCTAAATTATGTTGAGTACCTAGTTGCATAAGACCCTATATTCATGAACTATTAACTATTGTTTAATCCTCGTATGGATTGAAAATAGCCGCTTATACAATTGATAGTACTATGGGGTTGACGACCCTATCCGACACGAGGGCTGGTACGTTGAGTACCCCCTGCGGACGGATAACTTGTGATAAGAAATAAGGTATAATTGCAACTAATGCCTTTAGAAGGGGCACTTGTTTCATTTTAATCATGCCGGTAAATATACGCGGGTGATTGAGTTAACGTATTAGTGTCATGAGCTTAAACACAATTGTAATAACCTTGAATAATAGATTGTTTGATCGATAATTATATGAATGATCGTGATTGATTTTATACACTTATGTTCAAAATATGATTGTAAAACCTATGAATTTCACTCAGCATTATTTGTTGACCCCTTTAAGCATGTGTTTCAGGTAATCGATGAGATGGTAGCGAGGAGCATGCTAGGACGGATGTTGTTGTGGCTTGGCGGTCTACCTAGTCTTTCCTCCCTTTTCATAACTTAAAACTTTTTATGTCATGTCATGTAAACTTGTAATGTATTTTGGGTTGAGATTCAGTGGGGACCAAAATGCGACTCTGTGTTGTAATAACTTTGGGGTTTGGGAAGCGGTAGACAATGTTGTTTTTAACAATGGTTAATTAATGTTTAAATTTCTACGTCTCTTTGAGTCGTTCGAAATAGCTTATGTGTGATGATAACTGCCTAGCACCCAAATGTTGTAGTTCCGTTGCGCATAGCATTTGTAGGGGTGTTAGAGATTGGTAATCAGAGCCATGAGTTATAGAGAACTAGGTCGTTTTGAAAAATCCTAAACTATAACTTTTGGTGTCGTAAGAAATTGTCCAAGCACACAACTATCCTGCATGGCTCCGGTAAGATTTACTTTTAGTATTGATGGTATAGATGTATCCCTTTTAAATTGAATGAATGTATGAGTATTTATTACGTAAATACTAAACTACTATATGTAAACGTTGAAATTGTACGTGGAGTACTCGATACCGTAATTCTTGTACTACATATGCATGAGCATCATATTATCGCATTTTGGGCATGCGTACCACCTTTCCATTGCATTTGCATGCATGTATTTATAAATATTGAATAATGACCTTACGTACCCTCCAAAATTTTCTGTTATTGCAGAGATGTCCGAGGTACCGCCTAACGGAAATGGAGACGAATTTGTCGTAGGATACGAAGGGGGACCGTTTCCTCCGAACCCGCCAAATGACGACAATGGATGGATAGCTCAAGAAGAAGCAATAGTGCCGGCAAACGACAGTGATGAAAGTGATATAGACAACTTTAGTGTTAGTGACGATGGCGGAGAGGATTCTGAGGAGGAGGATCCGGTGGATGACGGAAATCCAGCAAATGCTATCGGTCAGACCGAGCCCGATTTGGTTCAATCCCCAAATTCACCAAAAGGATACGAAGTGCCTCCAACAGGACGTTATGATCAGCAACCTATTCGTCCCCTAATGGCTATTTGTAAGGATTATCTGAGAACTGTACCGGGGTTTGTTCGGGTAAGTAATGAGTTTGGTGTGGAATCCAGTACTGCAGCTAGATCGTGTTCTCTTCATGAAAATATTGCGAAGGTTTACTTTCCAAGGCAAATGAACTATTGGGAATTTGGAGATCGTTTGAGAAGAATGGATAGGCTAATGTACGAACGTTATGTGGTGGAGACTTGAGTGATAAAAAGGTTTGACGAGAATGAAAGAGCACATCAGAAGTTATTGGCAAGGACTGCAAGGGCTGAGTTCAATGGAGCATTGAATAAGAGTGATATTAACAGCTTGAGATCCATGATAGCAAACTTGAGTGCAAGTCTTGAGCAGGTTAAGGAAGACCAGGCTAGGTTGGTTAGAATGTAGAGTTGGGAGCACCGTGTAAGATCATCCCTACCGCAAGATTGGAGATTTGTGGATGACTCTGAGATAGAGGCTAATGATTTCATGGTTCAACCACCCACCAGGGGTGAGTGTGTCACTTTAGGGAATCAGGTAGCATCGGAGTTTGTGTCTACTTCTGGAACGAAGAGGGTGACTGAGTGTGAGCCGAGTGATAAACGGAAGAGAAATATGGACGAGGAAGAAGACACTAACGAAGAGCCCGAAGAGGATGAAGAAGAACCACCATCCAATTGGTCATGTGGATCACCACGTGGCTAGTTACTTGTATTTTATTTTTATCTTTTGATCGTTGTAATTGAACTATTTTAGACTCCTGTATGATGGTATTGTGATGAAAACTTGATAACTTTAAGTTTGTTGGTGTATGGTTGTAGTGGCATTACTTGTCACAAATTTTGGTTGATCTATCAATGCAATCCATGTTTACCTTTCATAATCTATGATAAGTCTTAAATTTGCTCTTTTGTGATGTGATTAATGAATATTAGTAACCTTCTCGTCGATGTGTTGTTGTACTTATATTATGTCTTGAAAGAGAAATCCTTCTTAATCTTGATGTGTATACTTACTTTGTTTTCTATTTCCCTGTCATTGCAGAGAGGTGTAATTGAGACTTCACCATGCCTCCAAAGTTGACAGCTAACCGTGTGAACACTATGATTTAAGAGGCAATCGCCAATGCTCTTGAGGCAGATCGTGCAAACCGAAACCAAGCTCAAGGGAAATGTAGAAAGAAAACAAGCCCCTAGGGAGTGTTCTTATGCCGGTTTTGTGAAATGTGGTCCCACACAGTTTCGTGGTACTGGTGGAGCTTAGGAACTCCGTAGATGGTTGGAGAAGATTGAAAGCACTTTTGAAATCTGGGTGCTCTGAGGCAAACAAAGTTAAATTTGCAGCTGCTACTTTCCTCGATGATGCTTTAAGCTGGTGGAACAACCAGGTGGCTACTGTCGGATTAGTGGTAGCAAATGGAAGAACTTGGGCTGCAACCAAGGCACTTTTGACTAAGAAGTTTTGTCCCGAGGAAGAGCTGGGTCAGTTAGAGGACGAGTTGAGGCACTTGTCTTTGAAGGACAATGACATCACTGCTTATACAAGGAGGTTTAATGAGTTAAGCCTATTGTGTCCTGATGCTTTCGCCGATGATCGCAAGAAGATGAAACAATACATCAAGGGTCTGTCGAGCAACAATAAGGGTGAGACTACTTCCTCAAAGCCCGGATCATTTGATGAGGCCGTTTAAATGGCTCACGCACTGATGGATGTTAAGCTGCAAGATAAGAAATATTATATTGCTGAGGGAAACAAAAGGAAATAGGAAGCTGACCAGGTGAATCAATCGCAAGGTCAGAATCGTGGGGGAAATTGCAACAACAATCAAGGACAGAATCGTAACCAGCAGTTCAACCAAAGAAGGAATGATGGGATGAGAGCTGCTACTGCCCCCAGAGGAGTTAAGGTCAATCCTCACTGTGGTCGTTGTAATTTGTACCATATTGGGAATTGTCCTCCTGCATGTAGCAAGTGTGGAAAGGCGGGCCACAAAGTTGCAGATTGTCGATCTAGAGGTGTGGCTAGAGGGGCAAATGCCACGAGAGTAATGGTTTGCTTTGGATGTGGAGAAAAGGGGCACAAGCAAGGAAACTGCCCAAAAGCTGGGAATAGGCAGGGTGGAAATAATGTTGCTACTGTATACCGAGTAGGTACCGCTGACAAACTGCAAGGCCCGAATGTGGTGACCGGTACGTTTCTACTTGACGCTCGTTATGCTAGTGTATTATTTGATTCTGGATCCGAAAAAAGCTTTGTAGACATAAAATTTAGTCGTCTTATCAATAGAGAACCGGTGATGCTAACGACTAACTATAATGTGGAATTAGCTAATGGAAAGATTGTTAGTACTAATTCTATACTAAAAGGGTGTACCTTGAAGTTAGGGATTTATGCCTTTGATATCTACTTAATGCCTATAGATTTAGGATCTTTCGACGTGATTATTGGGATGGATTGGTTAATAGCGCATAGTGCGGTGATTGTTTGTGGAGAGAGGTTAGTCCAAATCCTGTTGAGCAATAGGGTTTTGACTGTGAAGGGTAATGAATGTACTTCTCGTCTGAAAGTGATATCCTGCTTAAAGATGATGAGGTATATGGAAGAAGGATGCGATGTATTTCTGGCGCAGATTTCTAATGATAGTGATGTAGAGACAAAGTTGGAAGAGGTACCTGTGATTCGAGAATATCCGGAAGTTTTTCCTGATGAGTTGTCGGGTTTACCGCCCTCTCGTGAAGTGGAATTTCGGATCGATTTGATGCCAAGAGCTGCACCAGTTGCTCGTGCACCTTATCGATTGGGACCGTCAGAACTGAATGAGTTATCTGATCAATTGAAAGAATTGATGGATAAGGGGTTTATTCGACCGAGTTCATCACCATGGGGAGCGCCTGTGTTGTTTGTAAAGAAGAAGGATGGGTCGTGTAGAACGTGTATCGACTATCGAGAGCTTAACAAATTGACGGTTAAGAATCGGTATCCATTGCCGAGGATTGACGATTTATTTGATCAGCTGCAAGGTTCCTGTGTGTACTCGAAGATTGACTTGAGATCAGGGTATCATCAACTGTGAGTTAGAGAGGAGGATATTCCTATAACTGTTTTTCGTACGCGATATGGACATTTTGAATTCCGAGTGATGCCTTTTGGGTTAATGAATGCGCCTGCAGTGTTCATAGACCTTATGAATCGAGTGTGCAAGCCGTATTTTGATAAGTTTGTCATTGTATTCATTGATGATATTCTTATTTACTCCAAGAGCAAAGAAGAACATGAGAAGCACTTGAGGACGATATTAGAGCTGTTGAAGAAAGAGAAGTTGTACGCGAAATTCTCCAAGTGTGAATTTTGGTTGGAATCTATACAATTTCTTGGGCATGTGATTGATAGCGAAGGAGTTCGTGTAGATCCTGCCAAGGTAGAGGAAATTAAGGAATGGTCGGCACCGACAACGCCGACTGAAGTTCGACAATTTCTTAGTTTAGCTGGTTATTATCGGAGATTCATCGAGGGGTTTTCGTTGATTGCAAAGCCGTTGACCAAGCTTACTAAGAAGAATCGGGTGTTTGAATGGGTAAATGATGAAGAAATCGCTTTCAAAACACTTAAGGACAAATTGTGTTCTGCTCCGATTTTGTCATTGCCAGAAGGAATCGAAGACTTTATGGTTTATTGTGACGCATCTCATAAGGGTGATTGAGCTGTTTTGATGCAGCGTGAAAAGGTGATCGCTTACGCGTCGAGACAATTGAGGAAGCATGAGGTAAACTACACTACGCATGATTTGGAATTGGGAGCTGTAGTTTTTGCGCTAAAGTTGTGGAGACACTATTTGTATGGGACTAAGTGTGTTGTATTCACAGACCACAAGAGTTTTCAGCACATATTAGACCAGAAGGAGTTGACTAGGAGACAAAGACGATGGGTGGAACTACTGAGTGACTATGACTGCGAGATTCGCTACCATCCTGGCAAGGCGAACGTTGTAGCGGATGCACTTAGTAGGAAGGATAGAGAGAAACCTTTGAGAGTCAGAGCATTAGTGATGACTGAGGGTGTTGATTTGACCGGAAAAATATTGAAGGCTCAATATAAGGGATTGATGAAAGAAAATATTGGCGCTGAGAATCTGGGAAGACTACGGAAACCTCTTTTTGTGGTAAAATCAGACGGGCTGAGGTATTTTGAGAATTGGATTTGGTTACCGTTATGTCCATTCGAGAAAGGAATGCCTAGAGTACGATATTTGGTTATGAATGAGTCTCATAAGTCGAAGTACTCGATACATCCTGGAGCGGATAAGATGTATCATGATCTGAAGAAAGTCTACTGGTGGCCGAATATGAAGGCAGAAATTGCTCGTTACGTCAGTAAGTTTTTTACTTGCGCGAAGGTTAAAGCTGAACTTAAGAGACCGTCTAGGTTATTGGTACAACCTGAGATCCCAGAATGGAAATGGGAGAAGATCGCTATGGATTTCGTGACGGGTTTACCTAGAACTCCTAGTGGTTGTGATATGATTTGGGTAATAGTGGATAGATTGACGAAATCTGCTCACTTTTTACCTATGAAGAAGGCGGATAGCATGGAGAATCTTGCTAGTGTGTACGTGAAGGAGATTGTTTGTCGACATGGTGTACCTTTATCAATCATTTCGGATCGCGATAGCAGGTTTACTTCGGAATTTTGGAAATCTCTTCAACGTGCGATGGGCACCGAATTGAGTTTGAGCATGGCCTATCACCCAGAAACTGATGGCCAAAGCGAACGAACTATTTAAACGTTGGAGGACATGCTCCGAGCATGCGTGATTGATTTCGGAGGAAGTTGGGAACGCCACTTACCTTTAGGGGAGTTTTCGTGTAATAACAGTTATCATGCGAGCATTAAGGCTGCACCATTTGAAGCGTTGTATGGAAGGAAGTGTAGATCTCCTGTGTGTTGGAGCGAAGTGGGAGAGAGTCAGTTGATTGGGCCCGAAATGGTTTTAGAGACAACAGAGAAGATTGTGCAAATTAAGAACCGTTTACTTGTTGCAAGAAGTCGACAGAAGAGTTATGCCGATAATAGGAGGAAACCATTGGAATTTGAGGTCGGAGACATGGCCATGCTTAAGGTTTCGCCATGGAAGGGTGTGATACGTTTTGGGAAGAAAGGAAAGCTGAGTCCAAGGTATATTGGACCATTCAAGATCGTTAAACGAGTTGGACCGGTAGCGTATAAGTTAGAATTACCGAATGAGCTTAGTGCTATTCACAACACGTTTCACGTATCGAATTTGAAGAAAAGCTTGGCAGATAAGGAATTGGTGATTCCTTTGGACGAGATTCAGCTTGACGACAAAATGCATTTCGTGGAGGAACCAGTGGAGATTATGGACCGAGAGGTTAAGAGATTTAAGCACAGTAGAATTCCCATTGTGAAGGTACGATGAATTCTAGGCGTGGACCGGAATATACTTGGGAACGTGAGGACATCTTCAAGGAGAGATATCCTCATCTGTTCCAGCGGCAGGAAATGTGAGTATAAGAAGAGGCGAACGCCGGGACGTCGCTCTCTTTAAGGAGGGGTGGATGTGATACCCAGAAACCGAGGTCACTTATTTTACCCTAAATTACGAATATTTTTGAAATTTTTAAGGGATTTCGTTTATTATATATTTAATCGTTTAAGTTGAAACCGACGTTTGAGGCCGTAATCTTAACGATTGACGATTTAAGGAAAACGATGACGACTACGATCCCTACGAATGCCCAATTTTTATGTTTTATTGTCGCTTTATCGATATTGTAATTTTTTGAGAATTTTATTTTTGATTCGTGTTAAGTCGAGCCGGGTGCGTTTTATTTCTTTCCGGGTGCGTTTAAATTGCTTTAAAAGTATTTTGGAGTGTTCAGGACGACCCCCGACTCCCGCAAAATTTTCAAAGTCGACTAGTAAGTCATTTCCCGCTAACTAGTAATGTAGTTTAAATATGAGGCCAAAAGATTTTCCAAATTGCACCAAAGGTCCCTCAAACTTTACCAAAAAGGGAAAATGTACACATACAGTCACAAAACCATTCAAAAATTTTCTTCCCCTTCTCCTTTTTCTCTCTAGGCCACCGGCCATACCACACCACCACCACCACATCAATTTTTTTGTGTTTTTGAGAAAACAATCAAAGACCAATCCTTAAAAACCTTTTGTAAGTACTTTTAAACAATCAAATCCAACATGCATTAACATGATTTTTCAAGAATTAAAAGATTTTTCAAAAAGTTTGATTTGATGTAATTAAACTCAATGCATGTTTAATTTGTGTTTGGATTATGTTAATTCATCAATTAAACAAACCAAAATTGGTTCGGTTTGGTTTTTTTGATCACCAACATCCCACGGCCATATGGGGGTGTTTGGTGGATCATGGTGTTTGATGTGTTTGTTTATGGGTTTGTGTTTAGAATCTTATTTTAGGTGTTTTTGAATGGGTTAAACATATTGCATGTATGATTTGGTAAATGGGTTTTTGAGAGGGTTTTATGTTCTTAGTTATAAGGACTGATTAAGGTGATTAGGAGTGGTCATGAGTGGTTAAGTTAGGGCTAGGTGACGTTAAAATGGTTTGGAATCGAGTGTTAAGGTGATTTTGAAGTGGTAAAACTTAGGCAGATTGTTTGAGGTCATTTTTGAATACCCTAAGTCTAAATACATGTCATAAACATAGGATGTAGTTGTAGAACTATGTCTTAGCTTCGATTTGGTATAAGAAAGAGCTTACGACTCCAAACGAGTCAAAAGTTATGATATTTTGAAAGTTCGTGTACCGGGAGATGAGAAATCAACATAATCCGAAATTGTGTTTGGTTTTAGGTCAAATCCCGGGGACCATAGATAGAGTTTGGTAAATGAATGAAAGTTGATTTTTGGTTTCACACCTGCATTTGTGAGTCTATTTTTGTACTTAGGAGTCTAAGTAGCTAATGGTGTCTTTTAAATGGGTCAAACAAGTCCAACATGGTCAAAGTATAAAATCAGTCCTAAAAGTGTATGTTTAGAAATGAAATGAGTAATGGGTCATAAAAGTGAAAACTTTTTATAGGACTTAAAATAAGTTTTCTACAGGTCATAAGGTATTTTTTTACAAATTTTCTTGAATTTTATAAAGGTGCTTAAGTCATAGAAAACAACCCATACTTTTGGTAAGTATCGGCGAAATCGTAAAATGGGTAGTAACTTTAATAACGTAGATGAATCGTATAAGTCTATTAACGACTACTTGTTTGGCTTTGGCGTGAGTTAGTAATTATGACAATTGACTAATATGTATGTATTATACAGTACTTAAAGTTATATAAATGAGTTGACTCATTACGCGTTGTTTGTTAGGTGTTGAATTTCCCGCGCATCCTCATCGTCAATGATCGTCATCCGTTACGTCGACTACTTCTATATAAGGTGTGAATTTATAGCCTCGCTTTATATTGTTTTTAAATGGTTTTACCCGCGAGGGGGAATGCATGCTATTTTAAATGAAACGAACATATGTCATGAATGATTGTTGGACCCGAAAGTTGCCTAAATTGTGTTGAGTACCTAGTTGCATAAGACCCTATATTCATGAACTATTGACTATTGTTTAATCCTCGTGTGGATTGAAAATAGCCGCTTATACAATTGATAGTACTATGGGGTTGACGACCCTATCCGAGACGAGGGCTAGTACGTTTAGTAACCTCTGCGGACGGATATCTTGTGATAAGAAATAAGGTATAATTGCAACTAATGCCTTTAGAAGGGGCACTGGTTTCATATTAATCATGCCGGTAAATATACGCGGGTGATTGAGTTAACGGATTAGTGTCATGAGCTTAAAAACAATTGTAATAACCTTGAATAATAGATTGTTTGATCGAAAATTCTATGAATGATCGTGATTGATTTTATACACTTAGGTTCAAAATATGATTGTAAAACCTATGAATTCCACTCAACATTATTTGTTGACCCCTTTAAGCATGTGTTTCAGGTAATCGATGGGATGGTAGCAAGGAGTATGCTAGGATGGATGTTGTTGTGGCTTGGCGGTCTACCTAGTCTTTCCTCCCTTTTCATAACTTAAAATTTTTTATGTCATGTCATGTAAACTTGTAATGTATTTTGGGTTGAGATTCAATGGGGACCAAAACGCGACTCTGTGTTGTAATAACTTTGGTGTTTGGGAAGCGGTAGACAATGTTGTTTTTAACAATGGTTAATTAATGTTTAAATTCCTATGTCTCTTTGAGTCGTTCGAAATAACTTGTGTATGATGATAACTGCCTAGCACCCAAATGTTGTAGTTCCGCTGCGCATAGAATTTGTGGGGGTGTTAGAAAATGGCTTTGACATTTCATTCTAATTCGGTAGCATTTTACCTCCGGTTGGTGAAGACCATTGGACGATATAAAATATCGTACTTGTGGCAAGTAGTTTCAATTAAGAAACTTCTTTACAAGATTTCGCGGGTAAACCCGTTCTCTTTACTCGGCCGTCCAAAGCTGACTGTGACTGTAAAGAGTGAATCATTTGGGTAAAATTATCCGCATGATAGAAGCCATCAATTCCGATTCCTGGAACAAGTTTGATTCATTAAATAATCGCACCATCGTTGCTTTCCAGTTTTCACGAGATTGATTCAAATTGAATCTTGCAAGTTACCTACCAAGTGTTGTTTGACGTTAACACTAGAAGGATTTCCATTCGTCACTGTAAATACTAAAAATTATTACTATGTTCTGGCAAGACCACTAAGATATTGCGTAGAGGCCTGGAACGTGTTTAAATTCAGTTAAGAATTAAACCATTGTTGCTTTCCAGTTATCACAAGTTCGATTCATAAATAATCGCACAAGTCACCTACCATAAGATTTTTAATGTTCGCTCAAGAATGATTTCCATATTCATTGTAAATACTTCCGTATTACTCGGATGATCAAGCAAGATCATGAAGATTTGACGTAGGACTCTTAATATCTTTCTTACTTTTCACAGTGTGTGAAGAAGCAAGGAAATATGGAAGTGTTTCCTAATGAGATATTTGATGATCTCAAATGGCTCTAGACTCAATCGTGCACTTTGTATTTTTAGTTATCGGAGGCTAGAGAGGAGTGCCACCATTTCAATACCAATTTATTCGGAGTGAATAAATCGATAGATAATGTGTGCTTAAATCAAATACCTTTTGAGAGATATCTGAGTTAGTTTGGATGGGTTGTGCATTACATCACTGGGTCCATGATGTGTATCTTTAATAACATATGAGTTGACCCGGTTTCTGCCTAAGGTTGTAAGGAGGGCTTCTTTCTTTTCACCCTTTATCATTACAAATGTTTTTTATTCTTCAACCCCTTCAATGCTTACCAATACGTCATGACTAGCACCTTGTTGTGATTGTTCCAGTGCTAACTTAAGTACTTGGTCGGCATTCAGCTACGTTCACAATCTTTCTCCATCTTTCCTAAGGACTACTATTTCTAGTTATGGAATGTCCTTGGGAAGATTCCTCCGGTTTTGGAAGAATCATCGGACTTAACATATCCTACCTCCTTATGTCACCACAATCTTCATCGTCGTGAAATAAATGGGTTGAGGGTAAGTATATGTCACCATGAAAATCCATTTTTGATGTGCAAATCCGTTTTGCTCTCCCTTAACATATGCCATGATATTCGAAAACATTTCACACATGTCGGGATGAGCTATCACGTTAAGTCAAACCATTTGTGATTAATCATTTCCCATATTAAATCACATTTCTCCCCTATATAAAAATATTAACCTAACCGATATTGTTGATATCAATTGATTTAATGAAGTTGTAACAAAGTTTTTGGGAAGAAAAATGCAAGTCCGTTTTATCTTCATGATACCAATTTGTGAGATATGATACCGATTTGTAAAATGATCACATATTCACCATATTAGAATGAATTGACAAGGTTGAACCTGATTGATGAGAACATCATATGATAAGATCACATGGTTCTTGTCGGCAAATGTTGGTTTCCTCGTCCCGTCTAAAGTCATCTCTTGACATCACATGTACGATTGGTATCGTTTTCTTGACACCAATCTTTGAACTTGGCACTTTCTGTATCGAATATTCTGAATGCTTGACAATTGCTCCCCCTCAATTGTTGACCCGTGTTCTATCGAAAGAGTTGTAGTCGTCGTTTGAGTAGTCGCATCGTCGAGCATGTAGACACCAATTGTAAATTGCTACGATTGTAGAGATGATAACTTCATAAAAACAAGATTTTTCTCGTTTTAACAAATAAATGCACTGATGCGTTCATATATTTGTGTAAGATTTTGTTATAACATAAACACAATCCCTTACATGGTTATAATGTAAACCATGCCCGAGAAAATTAATTCCCGTTGTAGAGTCAAAGCTTTCATAAGAAATAATTGACTTTAATATGAAAAGCGGGTTGCGGTCTGTAATAACTACACGCCATTTAGGCATGTTTTATGAGATATTTACAACTTTGTACGAACTCTATTTATGGCGTCGTGTCAATATTAATCAACATTTCTAAAGTCGTAAATATTATCGTACCAAAAGACATGCCTTAAAAAATTAAAGAAGATAGTAAAAATATTTTAGATTTTTATGAAAATTTTTAGTTTTTATATGGTTTTATATTTTTATATTTTGCTTTTGTGGATAAAAATATAAATAATATATACACATGATCACAAAGGATACTAAGAATAGTTTACCACCACTATTCTTTCGCTTCATCTGCCAATGCCTTTAGAGTCTCAGGCGAGAAAGTTCTCATTCCTAGCTTGTCGGCCAAAAATTCAATTCGAGCATGATCTAGAGCCTTCGTGAAAATATCTGCAAATTGATACTCAAATTTGACAAATTAAAGCTCAATCACTCCATTTTCCACTTGATCCTTGATGAAATGGTAGCGAATGTCAATATGCTTCGACCGGGAGAATTGGAAATTGTTGCAGCATAGGGCGATTGCACTTTTGTTAGTACATTAGAATTTGGTTGATACCTAGACAATAGTCGGTTAATTGCGATCTCATCAAAAGAATTTGAGCACCGCAACCGGACATAGCTATGTATTATGCCTCCGTACTTGAGATTGCAACACTTTTCTGCCTTTTTGATGCCCAACTGATTAGTCGATCTCCTAGTAGTTGCAAAGTTCCACTTGTGCTATGCCTGGTATCTTGACATCCCGCGTGGGCTGCATCTGCATATGCCATTAGTGCAAAGAGGAGTCCTTCGAGTACCAAAGTCCCCGATTAACGGTTCCTTTAAGATATCGAAAAATCCTTTAACAACAGCTAAATGTAACTCAGTAGGCCTCGTTTGATACCGAGCACACATACAAATTGAGAATTAAAGATCAGACCTGCTAGCTATAATATACAATAGGGTGCCGATCATACCACGATAAAGTGTAGGATCAATAGGAATCCCAGTTGGATCTACATCAAGCTTAGTTCTTTCCACCATAGGAGTGTCTATGGGGTCGCAAGATTCCATCTTATAGTACTTAAGCGATTCAAGGGCATACTTGGATTGGTTGATAAAGATGCCTCTAGGACTTTGAGATATATGAAGTCCTAAGAAAAATGATACCTTACTTATCATTGACATCTTAAACCGAGAAGGCGTGACGGTCCCAAATTCATCTGATAAAATCTGGTTTGAGGCAGCAAATATAATATCATCAACGTATATGATTCATTTTTTGTGTGATAACAAGATCTATGATGAATTAGTGTGAGAATGAATATTGTTTTGTTGATGGTTACTTTGATTATGATGAGAGCAAATGAGATTATGAGATTTGAAGGTTTGTTTTGGTGGCTGAGAAGATGTGAGAAACAGACAGAAAGAGGCGGAGAGTTTGAGAATATTAGGTTTAGGTTAGATATGAGAAAACTTAGGGTTTGGTGATTATTAATACCCTAGTAAGCTGGATCGGGTGTATTATGGTGATGGGATAAAGGCTACATTTAACAAAGATGGATCTTTTTGTAAATTTTTTCTTGAACCGAGTATGCATTGGATGTAGTTTTTATTAATGGGTCGAGTATGCTTTGGACCGAGTATATAAAGATAATTTGTTATCTCAAAGTATTTGTTTTTTAGTGTACCACGCTAGGCTTAATTCGTATGGTAATCCAACTAATTGCTATAACAGTGTTAATTGTTAACATTTGGTTAATGGTTAATATTTCAGGGTTCATAGTGGTAATGTGACGAGACAAAAAGTGATGAGATTATTTGACGAGACCGAGGAAAAATGGCACAATTTGAATTATAGTGGCTACGCATTTGATCGGGTATTATTATATGAAACTGAAGACGGATTTATTGAAGGCGTGCAATTATTTTATCTTTGAAAGATAACTTGCTCGTGCTTAATCTTTAGGATGAAGACTTGATTATCTAGTTTCCGGTTCGGGGTGGTTGGTTGATGACCTGGATAACTATCACTTAAAGGAGCTACATTATTGTACTCAGTGTCACGCGCATTCGTCGTTGTGGATAATTTCAAGAGGTGTTGTGCTTATATACTTCTTCAGTAATGTATTGAGTACTCAGAAATTTATTAGCAATCAAATTTATACACCGTTACTCGTTCAACAATAGTGCAAGCTTAAGTCACAAGATCGAGGGATTCTTATTCAGTTTCATGTTTGGTATATCTGATTTACTCCATCAGTGGTCACTTAAAATAGCATACACATGGGTTGGTAAATATAGCCATGGAGAGTTTATGAGTAGAGAATCTCGATCAGCAACTGATTCTCGCCGAATATAATTAAGCCAATTTATTACTCTAACGAGATTTCAGGTAGACATGCGTATAATTTATTGATGGTTCTGAGGTTTTGAAACCATCAAGGGGGAAGAAGAAGACATATTGAACGCACAACGAGTACACGTGATGAACTTTACACCTTCTTTTTATTTGAAGACATTCCAGGAAGACAAATTTCATAACCGCAGAGAAAATCAGTACTTTAACTCGTGGCGTTTAGTGCATCTTTCAACTTACATGAGGAAAGAAATGAAAGAAATAGTCTCAGATTGATAAAAGAGGTAAACTATTGTTTGATGTTTAATTATTTTGATGTTGTAATTATACATCATCATTATCCTATATGGAGAGTTATGCATTTCTGGGACTTAATTGACTCTGGTGCATCTCCGGAAGAAGATACGTGCATTTTCGGGACTTAATTGATTGTGGTGTTACGATACCAACTTCATGAATGGGATAAAGTGTGTACTTCATGTTTTTGGGCTTCATACATAGGATTGATTTCCTTTCTTCAACTACGTGGTGGAAGAAATGTCTTGATTATTTCTAGTATACATAACTTGAACTCTCAAGGGGAAGAAAATTCAGAAGAATTATTCAAGCATGAGAAGAGACGTTGTTGATCTACTTGGTGTGCCCCAAACTTTCAATCACTCATAGTAACATTATCATTTCATATGATGAGGTTTGCTTGTTAAATTGCGTTGTGCGCTTAATCATTCTAAGCTTTATTTAAAGCTTTAAAACTGCTTATGAGGATAGTTAGTTTAGGGGAAGCTATTAAAAGCTTCTACATCAAGAATATGTGGCATGAATTAGGGGGAAGTTAATTCAGAAGCTTCTCCTTAACCAGAAGTATATGGGTTACTTAGCTCGTGCTGTTACAGTATTTCTACTACAGGTTACTACAAAGATGAGTCATTTTGGAGTGAAGACTTGAAGTCAAAGGCCTCAGAAGACTTCATCAACATTGGACGCTTCATGGAAGCTTTTGTTCTTAATCATTATTTACTTGTTAGGAAAAATATTGTAAGGAATTCTACACGTCGTCCCATGGGGGAAGACCGTTGGAAATCTACTTTATGTGACGATATTTAAGAATTCCCATAAGTTATCATAGTCACACACGGAAATACTAAATTAGGAAACTATGTATAGTTTAGGTGGTGTGTGACTATAAATACCCCTCCAAGGCTTCCAAGGAGGGGTTGTTGTTTGTGTTTTTCTCTTTCATTTATAAACTTGTCTTTCTCTCGTTAGAAACGCCTACAATCCTCTATCTCTCTCTAACCATGGCATTCATCTACTACCACCACCCTAGAACACCGGATCTTGGTTAATAGCAAACCCACAAATACGAACAGATTCTTTCATAGGCGTGGATATACATAGTACATGATCAAGTAAGGTGTCATATCGATACGTGAAGCAAACGTGGTAAATATTACTGAATGGGTCGCACCCATTTCAAACAGAACATATGTTGCATATCCAAACATGAATAATATGCCAGTAAAGGTACCTGAAGTTTTGGTGGCCTGGTCCCATGTAGTGGCAAAGACACGGCCGGATGCAACTGGTTTCTGGTGAGCATGTCCAGATATACTAGCAGTAGTGCCCTTCTTGCAATCTCGGAAGGCTCTCTGGGTCTGATTCATTCTCAGCCATTTTCTGGGAAGACTGTTGACAAAGGTGGCGTTTACTTCAGCTTGTGAAGTGGTAACTTCATTCATATCAAGGTTGTTGAGAAGAATCCTCAGCCTTGTGTACGTTTGTTGTACCTTTTCACCTTCAAGTGCCTTGAAAGCATTAAACTGAAGCCTGAGTGCCTGAATCTTGGTTTCTCTAGTTTTAGAGAGAACTTCGTGACCTAGGATGAAGTCTGTCCACATTTGTTTGGCTGTTGGACATTGAATTACTGATTTCATGATTTGTTTTGGAAGACGGGAAATGATAATGCTTTTGAGACGTTTATCTTGGTTTACCAATTTCCTATCAGTTGGAGTCCATTGCTTGAGAGGTTTAGAAGGGGATTCTCATCAGTAGAGGTATGCGCCATGGGAACATATGGTCCATTTTCTAGAATTTCTAGAAGAAATGGTTCAAGTCCATCTAGATAGACAAGAAAATGACTTTTCCAACTTGCAAAGTCATCTTCATCAAACATTGGTACGTTGGTAACATGGGATCCACCTCTTGAATCGAGAAGTTGAGGAAGATCGTCTTCATTTTGAGTTGGGGTTACTCTTGGTGAAGTTGGAAGTGGTGGTATGTTGTTCCTAGAAAACGATGGTGGTGGTGGTGGTGTGTTTCTCGTTTCAGGCATGGTGGATCTTGATTATAAAACTTAGAACGATGTTTATGAAGGTTTTAATATCAAACACCGCTCTGATACCAATTGAAAGTCCCTAAACCTAGCTTGAAACGATTAAGATAGATAATTAACACAAGTAAATACTTTTCAAACGTAGTACTTTATTATTGTATAACAAGTATTACATGTGTTATGGATAACACAGTTTGAGGACAATGTATTGTGTACACTTTGGACAAAATAAAGCTAACTTAAGAACACAGGCACAGCTGTTCGTTCTCTAAGTTCTAAGGAGTTAATGTGTGAAATCTAACAAAGTGAACAACATTAACTCTAGCCTACACATCCTATTTATAGTGGTACAAGGTTGACTTCTAGTACTGGTTGATGGTGACTACACAAAATAGACAATGTCAGACATCTGTTAAAAGATGCTCTTCTATTCTTCGTAGGCTGCCACAACGCTTTAGGGAAACAGAGCTGACATAGTTTCCCTTTTCTTCATACCTTGTACTTTAGGCTGCATAACTTCCCGCCTAAACACTTAGGTATGTCCAAAGTGTAGAGTGTTAAAAGGGTATTCCCACCCCTATTAACACTCAACCACTTAGAGTCAATGATACATCTTGGCTATTATCCAACACAGCCAATGAGTATGTCTTCAAGTAATCTTGTACTTCCTTGACAATGTCTCTAACATGGACTCCTATGAGGTTGCTTACAGAGACTTAGAACTCTGTGAGTCTTGGGTTACTTTCCTGTCTCCTAGGCACAGGAAAGTTAATATCAAACATCTTAATTTAAGTTTAAATCTATGACTAAGGGAATTCTAACAAACTTAGATTCCCAACAATCTCCCCCTATTTAAACATAAATACAGCTAGATCTAAATGAGTTATAGTAAGTGAGATAACAACTTCTTCTTACACATAAAAGATCTAACAAACAACTTCATACTTCATTAATACTTAAAAAAATTACAAGTATAATACATGAGTAAAACAAAATATGAGAGTAAACGTTCAGCTGTGAAAACTTCAGTAATCATCATTCTTGGTTTTCTCTTCAGCTTCAGGTATGTCTGTTCTAGTATCCAATTCAGCCTGCAAAGCTTGGGCAAATACCTTGGAATACTCTGTGTTGATTTTAGGCACTTTCTGAAACATAATAAGCTGAACAGTTGATGCAAGCCCCAGCTCATCTTCCTTTTGGAACACATATTGGCATCCTCTATTCATGTAGGCCATACCTTTTTCAGGCTCAGTGTAATTCTGACCATCAATAGGACCTAAAATCCCATTTGGAAGAATCAGGTTCCTGTGCATCCCATCCACTTAGATATCACCGGTCATAAAGGTTTCTTGGAGGAATTGAGTCATCCTTTTCCTTTTCTTCTCAGCCTTTGTTAGTTCTAGTTCAAATAGATGTGGGGGAGGATCAATTTTGAGTTTTGTAGCTGTTTCTTTCAGCCAGTTGAACTTAGCTTTCAGAGTCTTTAAGAGTAAGAAATTTGCATGTCTAGTCTTCTTTTCAGCTAAAGCTTCAAGTTCAAACCATTTAGACAAACCAAGTGTCTTACGTTTGAAGTCCTCAACAATATCCATGTTGGCCACTTGATTATCTCTCCATATGATCATCTGTGGTGTATGAGTTGACTTCTTAACAGTGTATTTGAACTTGGTTATTTTCCCTGGTGCATATTAGTTATTGACGCAGGCATCATAGTCAGCTTTTACCTTTTTCAGAGCCTCTGTGTGTTTAACTTCCATTTCTCTTAACCTTTTTCTTTGTTCCTCTCTGAGTTGAGGAGACATGGCTTTTAGCTTGGCTTCATCCAGCTCTTTAGCCTTCTTGATTTCATTCAATCTTGTAAATTCAAGTGCCTGTTTTTCAATTTCTTCAACAGTTAAGGGTTTTTCATTTGCAGCTTTAAAGGTTGAGAATTGAGAAATTTTAGTGGTTGATCCTCCTGTCTCTAGCATCGTAGCTATCTTCTTTAGTTTGGCATCTAAGTCTACTATAACTATTTCTTTCCCTTTCTTCGAGACAGAGGATTCTTCACTAGCTTTCTTCAGCTCTTCAGCATGTTTTAAGAATGCTAGCTGAGCTTGGTCTTGTACAGCCTTTGGGAGGGAGCTGACAGTGAATTTAAGTTTCTTAGCATTTGGTTCACCGTCATCCACATCTTCATTGGTGTTATCCAAAGATAGGGATTTTGATGAATCAGCTGCTTTGTTAAATAGTTTCTCCCCCTTACTTTCATCATCATCAGGTACAGTGATTGGTGTGATGACTTGGAGAGGAATGGGTGTAGGAATGATATTTTCAACTGTACTGATAGGTGTGAAAACACTTATCCTTTTACCACTTAATTATAATAATAACCAAGCCAAAACGTGTATTTTATGTCGTAAATGTCGGAATTATGCGTGGTTTGTGTTTTTTTGTGATTTAGGACCAAAATGTTCAGGGAAGAAAACACGGGCTTTTACGGGCTTTTATCGAAGAAAAAGACAAAAGACGAAGTCAAAAGATTAAGAGTGCAAAAAGAACGGAAGTCCAAGACCTATTCTGAAGAATTATCAAAGAATAAGTCTAAAGACGGAAGTTTAATAAAGCCGAAGAACTCAAGTCTAAATAAGTGAAGATATTATAAGACGAGTTCAATTAATCCCGAGACAAGGTCGAAAAAGTCGAAGAATTTAGAAGACGAAAGGACGAGAGAAGAAAGAAAGAAGCAACACATGCTAACTTTCCCTAATCACCTATAAATACCCTCCTAATCTCACATTAGGAGGTGTTGGCTATTTGACACATAGCTCTTCCACCTTTAGTTTCTTGCACTTTACTTAATTGTCATTTAATTACTTGTCTTGCACCTTAAATTTCTTGCCTTTAATTTTAAGTAAGTCTTTTAATTTTGTTATTGAATCTTATTTTTAATCAAGTTCTTATTTTTAATCTCTCATTCTACCTTTCTTGTTTTGCTTAATCTTTATGTTTATGTGCTTATTGTTATGCTTATTTGATTAAAGGTTATGTTTTTATGTTTTTGATTGTTTTGGATTATTGATTTTTATAGCTTATTTGTGTTTATCTTTAAGTTTCTTAAGTTTTTATAAAAGTTATTTTTATTAAAAGTTGTTTTTAAATATTTTATTATTAAGTGTTCTCAAAAGTCTTTTAAGTTTAGCTTATTAGTTTTTCTTATACGTGTCTTAGTTTAGTTTATACTAGAGTGCTTATTGGATTATAGCTTATTGTACTTTAGCTTATTTGCCTTTTGCGTACTATTATTCCGATACCAAATCGGAAAAGGGTTTCCATCATTCCGATCACCCCTAATCGGAAAAGGGTTTCAGTTATTCCGATTAGGATTCCTTTTTGGATTCCGACAGAAGAACTCTTGTGACATTCCGATTAGGAGTTGGTTCCTCACATTCCGACAAGGGGTTGTAATTGGTATTCCGATTGGGCTTGTGGTGACAGCATTCCGATCGGGGATTCCGATCTCATTCCGATTAGTCATTCCGACGGTGTATTCCGATAACATTCCGATCAAGGTGTTTTTGGATACTCCGACAGGTGAGTTATTCCGACCATATTCCGATGGGATTCCGATTAGATGTACTCCGACAGGTTTTGTTTTTAATATTTTTGTTTTAGTTTTATTTTTACGTTTACATTGTTTTAAGTTTTCAACTTTTTCACGCTTCCCAAAATCTCTGTTTTTACCAAGTGTTTTTCTAGTAATTTTATTTTTAGAGAAAAAGTGACAGTTTTTCTCGTTTTGCTTTTAGCCTATTTTAATTACGTTTTGCATTTTTATTTAATTGTCAAATTTATTTTTCGTCAAGTTTTAATTTCTCGTCATTTACTTTTAAAAGGTTTTAATATTGCACCATTTACGTTTAATTTAGTTTTAGTTTTAATTACCGTCATTTACGTTAAAGTCTTGCACAATTTAATTTACTACAACGACCAAATCTATTGTTTCGCACCAAAAGACAACCGAGTCGCACTTTCTACTGTTATCAATTCGAAGAGACTGGAACAACGATATTTTTAACTGAGTAAAATCCAATTATTAAATGGCGCCGCTGCCGGTTCTTTTCGTAAAGATTAACGGTATTCTGTGAGAGACGCGTTGAATTTTGGGATCCGTTCACTCGTGAACGTTATTTTTCTTGCTCAAAAATTTTCAAAAATCCAAAAAGATTTTTATTTTTATTTTTATTTTTATTTTTACACGTATATATATATATATATATATATATATATACATATACATATATATATATATATATATATATATATATATATATATATATATATATATATATATATATATATATATATATATATATATATATATATATATATATATATATATTCTCTATTTCTTTGGTATCTTTTTCTTTTGCTTTTGCAAGTGTATGCGTACTAGATCTTCAACTTATTCAGAGCCCGAGACTCGTGAAGATTTAGATATGGCAGGTGTGAACAACAACAATAACCCACCACACCTCAACAATAATAACAACAACAATGTTTTTCCACCACCCGACCTTCGAACGATGGAGGAGCTTTGTCAACCCACAATGAATGGACGAGGAGGACCGATTGCACCAATGCAAATCACGGCTTCGGAGTTTTTGTTGAAGCATCACATGATCCAACAAGTTCAAAACACTTGTCCATTTCGCGGATTGCCGGATGATGATGCCAACAAACACCTCGACAAATTCATTACCATTACTCAAAGCATGAAGTTGCCCGGGGTTACTATGGATTTTCTTCGCCTTCACCTATTTCCACACACCTTATCCCACCATGCCGAAAAATGGTTTGATCGTCTTCCGAAGAATTCAATTCATACTTGGGACGAGATGACTGTCGCGCTACTTTCCACCATCCATGGTCACGAGCCTTCAGAATCAAATTAGTGGATTTACATAAGAACCTGATGCCGATCGGGGATTCCGATCTCATTCCGATTAGTCATTCCGACGGTGTATTCCGATAACATTCCGATCAAGGTGTTTTTGGATACTCTGACAGGTGAGTTATTCCGACCATATTCCGATGGGATTCCGATTAGATGTACTCCGACAGGTTTTGTTTTTAATATTTTTGTTTTAGTTTTATTTTTACGTTTACATTGTTTTAAGTTTTCAACTTTTTCACGCTTCCCAAAATCTCTGTTTTTACCAAGTGTTTTTCTAGTAATTTTATTTTTAGAGAAAAAGTGACAGTTTTTCTCGTTTTGCTTTTAGCCTATTTTAATTACGTTTTGCATTTTTATTTAATTGTCAAATTTATTTTTCGTCAAGTTTTAATTTCTCGTCATTTACTTTTAAAAGGTTTTAATATTGCACCATTTACGTTTAATTTAGTTTTAGTTTTAATTACCGTCATTTACGTTAAAGTCTTGCACAATTTAATTTACTACAACGACCAAATCTATTGTTTCGCACCAAAAGACAACCGAGTCGCACTTTCTACTGTTATCAATTCGAAGAGACTGGAACAACGATATTTTTAACTGAGTTAAATCCAATTATTAAATGGCGCCGCTGCCGGTTCTTTTCGTAAAGATTAACGGTTTTCTGTGAGAGACGCGTTGAATTTTGGGATCCGTTCACTCGTGAACGTTATTTTTCTTGCTCAAAAATTTTCAAAAATCCAAAAAGATTTTTATTTTTATTTTTATTTTTATTTTTATTTTTACACGTATATATATATATATATATATATATATATATATATATATATATATATATATATATATATATATATATATATATATATATATATATATATATATATATATATATTCTCTATTTCTTTGGTATCTTTTTCTTTTGCTTTTGCAAGTGTATGCGTACTAGATCTTCAACTTATTCAGAGCCCGAGACTCGTGAAGATTTAGATATGGCAGGTGTGAACAACAACAATAACCCACCACACCTCAACAATAATAACAACAACAATGTTTTTCCACCACCCGACCTTCGAACGATGGAGGAGCTTTGTCAACCCACAATGAATGGACGAGGAGGACCGATTGCACCAATGCAAATCACGGCTTCGGAGTTTTCGTTGAAGCATCACATGATCCAACAAGTTCAAAACACTTGTCCATTTCGCGGATTGCCGGATGATGATGCCAACAAACACCTCGACAAATTCATTACCATTACTCAAAGCATGAAGTTGCCCGGGGTTACTATGGATTTTCTTCGCCTTCACCTATTTCCACACACCTTATCCCACCATGCCGAAAAATGGTTTGATCGTCTTCCGAAGAATTCAATTCATACTTGGGACGAGATGACTGTCGCGCTACTTTCCACCATCCATGGTCACGAGCCTTCAGAATCAAATTAGTGGATTTACATAAGAACCTGATGAATCACTTTTTGATGCTTGGGAACGATATAATGTTTTGATCGATCGATGTCTAAACCACAACATCCTCCCCGTTACTTTGATTGATACTTTCTACAATGGTTTATGTGACAATCCGTCAATTTATGGTCGATATTTTATTCTCAATATTTATTTGAAAACATTATTTTAATGTTACAATATGAACTCACTTATTTTTGGGAAGAAATTTGGATTTACGTCTTGAAGTAGCATCGACTACGTCTAAACTGGAGTATCCAACGTTGCGTGCTTACGTTTACATACACCGTCTTTGGTGACAGTCCGACATTTCAGAAAATAAATTTATTCGTGATTATTATTTTGGAGTTTTAAATTTGTGTTGGTTCATAAACTCACAAATTTACAAGAAGAGACTAGGACTTACGATTTTATTTTAACGTCCTTTACGACTAAACTGGAAACCCTAGGATTACCTATTTACGTTTTCGAACTCCGTTTTTGATGAGACAATTTTTATTGGATTCGTTTTGTGACATTGATTCATAATTTATAAAAACGTTTTTCGTAAAACGACCCGAGGGCACGCAAATCGAGAAAACTAGAATCGAGGAATACCCGTAAACTAGTGAGATGGGACAAGATACATTGTCCCACCCCACTAGCACACATGGGGCGGCCAAAACTCACCAAGACATGGGATGTGTCACAACTTTGGCAAGTTATCAACACTTTTCCCATTTTGCTTACAAAGTAAGCTTACCACCTCTCAAAACCATCTAAGCTAGAAACCACTCACCTCATTCACTCATGCAAAACAACCATAACTTTCTCTCATCTCTCTCATTGTGTCGTCCCATATCTCTCCCACAAACACCATTTGATCAAAAATCAACCATGAAATCCTATGTTATTCTTGCATATGTTGAAGCCCTTTTGAAACCCTATTGATTGGTGGTCCTTATAACATCCAAGGAGGAGTTTTTATGATGTCTTTGGGCTGATTTTCCACAAGGATTACATGAAGCATGGTGGTCTTGAAGATGGTCATGATTATCCATAAGTTTCTCCATCAAAATCCATGCTCAAATCACAACCTACATCAACTTGGTGGTATAAAGATTGTCCTCCTCATCTTCTTGTTATTTTGATTATGTAATCATGTATTTTATTTCCTATTGTATATGTTTATGATGATTATATGATGATAAAAATGTTATGTGGGGATTTGTTGTTGATAAACATGATTAAAAAGGTGAAAAACTATAAAGAACAAGGCTAAAATCTTGCTTAAAAGTGATGGTTGTATAAAACAGTAAATAAACAGGTCATGGACTGATAAAATGATGAAGTAGAATCCATTTACAGTAATATATATGTCTTGTACACATGTGAGAGTTGGCCATGCAATGGAATCAAAATAATGAGTGAGATATGATCAAAACAAGTTAGGTGGTCTAATCTGAATAAGTAGTTTTGTAAGGACTGTTAAGGCAAGATGAACTCAAAATGGGCAGTAGCTATAACTAAGTTAAATATAGCACATAATATGAAGAACTTGTCACCCAAAAATGAGCTTCTAATTCATTATAGAACTCTAGATATGGTAAAAATGGTGAACATGAAGATAAAAATCAGATTTTTGGAATTAATGTTTATTATTATTATATAAGCACTCACATTTTAATATATAAAATGTAAAATAAAAACCCACTAACTTATAAAACTTATTTATATAAATATATAAAATGTTAATTAAATGGATAAATTATATAAATGGTGGTGAAATAATATTTATAAGTAATAAAAACTATAAACTTGATTTTTACGACTTTTTCGGCTATCGCCGTAAAATTAACGTTTTTCGCCAAATAAAACTTAGACGACCAAACCCGTCTAATGTAAAGTTTATAAAAGTAATATACTGATATATAAGTATCTAATACAAGTAAAAACCGATAAAACCCGAACTATAAGAAATACGGACATTTACGAGCTAATTAAGCATATTGGACTAATAATTAGACTAAATAAGATAAAAACTTGTAAAAAAGAACTTATTGGGCTTAACCCATATGGTCCCAACATGGAAAGTATACATACTGATAATATAGGTATAAAAGGGATTAAAACAAGTTAAAGAACTTATAATAAGTTTATTGGACTTAAAACACGAAAATAGGTGAAACTAGTAAACTAGTATAAAAGTTATCGACATATAACACTAAAATGAGTAAACGAGAATATGTAAACTCACTTGATCATCATGTATATATAATAATCATATGTATACATAATTGTTATTTTTATAAAGTCATTGGACATGAGTCTAAGACCGAGTATTATTTGTCTAGGTTTCCGTGATTGAAGCACGTACCGTACGTCCGAATTGCCGATAACCCGCCTTCCCGCATCAACGTGAGTTCATAGCCTCGCACCCTTTTAAATGCTTTTATAAATGTTTTATAAACCCGCGAGGGAGATAACATGTTAGTTTTATAAAATAGGACACCATTTGTCCCGATTGTTTGTTTATTGATTTTGGACCCGAATGATTGAATGACCCGATTGTATGACCCGATAAATGATTAAAGGACCCGATAGATGAAAATTAAATGGATTATTAAAGTTAGGTTATGTCACTAAAAGTCCCATTAGCATGAATTGTGAACTACCGGGATTTGGTAGACGCTTATGCATTTAATAGTACTATTTGGGGACGATCACCCCAGTTCGCGCCTTGACGGTTGATCCCCGTCGTGCCACATTGATTGGTAAGCGAAATTATGTATGAGAAGATTTCCATGGCGTGACCTTTGTGACGACACGCTATTTTAGATGGGCAAATTGAGTATCGGGTTAGCTACCCGTTGTTGGTTTAGTAAGGTAACAATGTCATGCGGCTTATAATAATCCAAAACTAACGAAATACTATTAGACGCACCGAATTACGAAGTATTGCCTGACTAGCAATACGGGGTCATACTATTGATATTATGTTTGTGTTTTTGTTTTCATAACCATATTCATATAACGGCTTTTATTTTTATACAACGTCATAAGACGTATTGTATGATTGTTTTTACGACATTGGCTCGTATAATGATTTTTAAGGCAAACGCCTATATTATGATTTTGACGAAGATTTGTATAAAACGACTTTGGCTATTTTATAGCCTATTAAAATGATTTGTACAAAATGATTTTCTGTAATAATTTTATACTGATATTATATTGATGGATTATATTAAACTCTATGAATTCACTCGGCGTTATCGCTGACCTTTTCTTTTAACATGTTTTATCTCAGGTACTTGAAGGTAGTTCTCGGGAAGACAACAAGAATTCATGGCCCGCACTTAAACAATATTTTCCATTCAAATACTTTGTAAAACTTTGTATGAAATAATATGACTTGGGACCGATGTAGCTTTGATATTATTGAATGGAAATGCTTTATAAATAAACGACGCGATTTTCATGCGTTGTCTATGATGTGAGTAATGTGCTATCCCGTAACACCAACTAGTCTTCCGCTGTATTGAGTTGTATAAATTTGGGGGTGTTACAGTTTGGTACCAGAGCTCTCGTTATAGAGAACGAAATATTTTTTAAAACCAAAGGTTTTGAATAAAACATTTCAAAATCTTTTTACTAAAAACATTTTTCTAAAAATGTCTAAAAATCTTTTGACTATAACGGTGCCGAAGAATTCCCGAGTTACCGACAAGGCCAGACTGAGAAGTGTTATTTTAATATATATATATAATTTGGATTATATATATATATGGTGTAATTTTATTACATGATTGTTTGATGATTATTTTGATATTTATACGAGGTATTTATACGACGTAGATTGTCACAAGAAACCCTAAATCCCTTAGTAAATTAATCGAAGCTATTCTCGTAGGAATTCTAACTATCCTAGATCTAAACCAAGTTGTGGAAGTTTATAATCCCAACGAAATGGTTGATATTCGTAGAAATGTAGATATTAGTTGATTGTGATATTGAAAAAGAATTGGCGAGATTAAATCTGATATCGATGTCATGACGATCTTTCCTTATAGAGTCGAGTTTGACAAAAACGTTACCACCTAGAAAGATGTCATCTAATTCGTTGTCATCCAATTCTTAAATTGAAATCGAAAGGGTGAATGTTGCACTTGAGGCTGTCATTGGAACCATTACCCAAAAGCCTCATGCCACTAATACCTTTCCGAGAAGTCTAATTGAATGTATGAGTCATCTCATACTAGTGACTCATTTGATAATTGTTGTTGTAAGAGCTATAGGATTGGAAATTAAGTGTTGATCATATCGAGCTTTTATTGCCCTTATAAGGTTTATGAATAAGGTTGAAAGTATTGGAATATGAGGTAGGATATCGAATTGGGTATAATTTGATTGAAATTTGAATAAAGTAAAATTTAACCCATATGGAATAAGAAATTGTTAAGAGGAAATCGTTAAGTTTTATGATTGAGTTATAAGGTTTTAATTGATTATTGATTCGTGTTAAGGGTTGTTCCTAGGCCATTGTCCACTAACGAGGATGCCCAGTGTCCAAGAAATAAATTGAAGAAATCTTCTTCTGAAATGGGACCGATGGATCTTCCGGGACAGGCAGGACACCTAATGACTCTTGTAGATTAGTATTCATTGTGGTATCTTTTAAAAATCCCTAACTTAACTGAGATATCAGTTGGTAGGATGAGTTCTGAGAATTGTATGACATAGTGACACGTAATGTGTTACGGTACAATTTGACTTGTTTGTGATTATTGAAAAGACTACCTTTGATTGCTAAATTCTACATGTATCGATGTTATCTATCTTTTCTTGCTTCTCCCTAATGCTCGCATTAGTGATGCAATCATTGAACAAGTACTCATCTTGATTTGAGTTACGTTGTGAATCCTTCTTCGTGAGTGCCATCGAGGTCATGAACCTCATGATTATTTGGCTAAAGCTCATTTCCTGATATATTATAGTTAATTCTTGGTGAACAACTCTTCATCACTCTTTTGCAGATCACACATTGTTTTTATAAAGTTAAAACGGTATCCTTTCAGAAAATTTAATTTTCATCACTATAAGGATTATTCAAAGTGAGATTTATAAGTGACTGTTATCGAAACGAAGTTGTTTATAAAACACCTTAGAGAACTTAATTGTTTTCATAACAAAGAAAATCTTTGTAAATTTATTTTTGATTCTTATTTAAGAATTAAGTATGAAAATGTTTTTATTATAAACATGATGATAAAAATTTGACGAACTGACTATTGCATCGTTAATCTTGAAATTGTATATAGTTGCGCGCCTACATACAATTTGGAATGGACCATGCAAGGCTGATTAGTAGTCACCATAAAACTAATGAATAAACACTACATTTTCTTTGAAGATTGTGAAAGATTAAATTTTATGAGATCTGCAAAATAGGGACATAGTGTTAGGGACACCTACATATGTGCCTATAGCATCTATTCTTCTGAAATCGAATTTACTCATCTATTGAAATTGTCTTATTTGACAATTGACAATTCCTTCTTGTCCAATTCTCTCGTAGTGAGATTCTTAGGAAAAGTATTTGATTACCGAGTGTTGATACCCGACTGGAAGTATTGACGTTCTTATCATTTCTTTTGATTTGATTTCATTTGAATGACCTGGGTAACGATCCGAGGAGCTTTCGAATGCGTACTCAAATTATGAAAACATGGGATATATTCATATTCGTTAAATGTTTTCGTCTGTATCTGATTTGAAATTCTCTCGCATAGATTATGCGTTGACCTTACTCTTTTAAGGTTAGTTATGTCTCCAGATATCCCTGAACTTGTGAAGGATTATGAGTTATTATTACTCTTTTGAGAAGTTCACATCTTATCGTCGGCAATAAAACTGGAAAGTTGGTAATGCCAGTAGAATGGATTGATTGATTATGACATGACGACATTGTCTTAATTGATGGGAACTCGAGTAGAATTCCCCTAAATGATAAGATGCTGATTATCAAAAGTGATCTAAATAATTCTTGGTGGATGACGATATCCTGTATTTAGACTTGAAATTATAACGTGAATAGTTGTGAAAGTCATAGATATTATAATCTAGAAAGAACCTAATATGAATATACTAAAAGATGTTTATGTTATCTGAAACTTTAGTAAGTATTTGTTGATGGTGAGTTACCTAGACTTTCGCCATTAAGACAAGTTGAAATTGGTATTAATTATATTCTCGGTGCTGCACCTGTGGCTTGTGCACTGTACGTCAACACCATCTAAATTAAAGGAATTACCGTACAACTGAGAGAGTTGTAGGAGAAAGATTTTATGATACCAAGCCTGTCATCCTGAAGAGCTATGGTATTATCATTCCTTATATTTATAGATTACTGTGAACTGAGTAAATTGACAATCGAAAGCGATATCCATAACTCGAAATGGAAGATTTGTTCGATCATTTACAAGGTTCTAGCAATTTGATCCACGGCATGGTTATCATCAACTTCGCATCTGCAAAAAAGATTATGTATTCCAATCACTACACCCGGTACTTGTAATGAACATTATGAGTTTCATGTGATGTCGTTTGGATTGATCAATGCACATGTAGCATTCATAATTTGGTGAATCACGTGTGTAGGCTGTAATTTGATAAATTCATGCTCGTGATCATTAAGGACCGTTTGTTTATTTATAAAAATAGAAAGGAGTTAATAATTAATTATAGATTGCCATGAATTGACCGAACAATAAAAACATGTACCTTGAATATTTAACATGAGATTTAAGACTTAATACTTTACATGATTTGACTATGTGATTAATAGATAGTGGAATATAAATTGACTCTTTAAAAATTAAGAGCCCTTTAAGACTTTGGCTTTACCAAAAAGAAAGTGCAAGTGTGTTTTGACAAATGTTTTAACAAAGAACTTTGAGGGATTATTCCCTTATAACCAAAACATTTAACTAAACTTCTTTTTAGGGGTAAATGTTTTTGCATACCTTAAGACAACCTAAGAAGGATTGAGGAAACCCATTTAAACCATGACTTGAAATTTGAAACGATAATTTTTACTTTTCAAATTAAGAAAACTTTGACCAAAGTATAAACAAAGATTTTTCGAACATTTACGAATCCTATTAATTATTTTCGATAAATCAACAAAAATCGTGTTAATTAAATTCAAATTTATTTTTGAACATTTTATATAATTGGTCGAACTAAGAAATTTAAAACTTTTACGTTTACGCTTCATAAAAATTAACTAATAATTATTTAATTAATTAATTATAATAATTATCTACGCTTTAGACGACGGATTGAGTAAAACGGATAAAAATGATAGTAAAGACGAAACTAAAACATGAAAGATATGAAGAAAGAATTTTGAATAAATACGGTTGTGATATTTATTTCATCAGGAAGGTGAACATAATTACTGACGCATAATATAGAAAGAATATCTTAGTGAATTGTGGACATGATAATTACATCATCATGAGAAGTGAATATAGATACTGACATATTATATAAAAAGGATAAAGAACCAATTAGGATATATTTCTTAATAATGAACGTGCAAAATAAATTGCCGAACAATATAAAAATAAACGATGTTTGTAAAAAAGATAATATAGATAATAAAAGGAGTTCGCGTCTAATGTGAACCATTAGAATTAAGAAGCCGATGGCGTTAAATGTTTTAAAGGCCACTTGTGGTTGTATAAATATGGAAGATTGTGAGATGTAGTTAAATTGGAAATCTTGTAAGTATAAGTATTATATGTATGTCATTTATGACTAAAAGTATCTTTGTTTGAAGAAGTTGTACTGATGGCAATTAGGAAGGCAGACATCGCCTCATACATTAGTAAACGTTTAGCTATTGCAAAGGTCATCATCTGAATTTGATTCGATTTGGGTCATCGTCGACAGACTGACCAAATCTGCTAATATCATTCCCGTTAATGATAAATGCAAAAGAGTTATGTAAACATAGTGTGCCTGTATCGAACATCTATATCAAGATCCTCGCTTCGCATCGAATTTCTAGAGAATTGCTAAGAAATCATTGAGAACGAACCTTGATGAGAGTACTATGTACCACCCCAATCGAAGGGACGAGGTAAAGTAACGATACAAAGTAATATAAGTGTTGTTTTATGTTTGAATGATTGACCTTTGGTAATAGACCGTATAATCGTTTTCCTTTGGAAGGATTATCATTGATAATCATCGTATTAGGATTGAGATCGAATCTTGTTAGGATCTAAATATTAGAGCATCTGTAAGCAAGAGTTGAGATGAATACACCCGACATACACCCACTGTGAGTTGGACATGTCTTTTAGGTTTAAGGTTTCCTATGATGGCGAACCTAACCTTGCAAAATACCCAACCCGCAAGATCTGGAATGATTGTTGAAATTAGGATTTGATTATTAACTGCCGATAGTAGGCAGGAGGTTATGTGAATATGAAATGTAGATCTTGAAGTGCCAAATGGGTAGCGAAGTTATGCCAAAAATTTTAACCTTGGAAAAATGAATTCATGATCTGACAAATCATGGGATATAAGTCCCCGTTGTATGGGACCATTGAGATGATATAAAAGATTGGTTTGAAAGGCATATAAGCTGGATCTACCCTAGGACTTCAAAGACTGCGTGAATTTTGTTTCGTATATCGAACTTGATGGAATATCTATCAAGTGAGAATCTGATTATTCTTAGTAGAGATTAGATCGGCGAAAAGTTGCATTCATCAAAAACCCGTGGACATCATGGATAGAGAAAGTAAGTCAACATTTAGCCTGATCTTATTCCCGTAGTTATGTTTGATGAAACTCGCGTATTATAATGGATTACACTTGTGAGAAAAGACCAAATGTGGAGGAAATACCCACATGGCTTTAACTCAATAAGAAGAGAGTAGTAAGGTAAGATGATCTTTGAGGACAAAGATCCTGTTTAGGGGTAAATGCTGTGACAATCCGTCAATTTATGGTCGATATTTTATTCTTAATATTTATTTGAAAACATTATTTTAATGTTACAATATGAACTCACTTATTTTTGGGAAGAAATTTGGATTTACGTCTTGAAGTAGCATCGACTACGTCTAAACCGGAGGATCCAACGTTGCGTGCTTACGTTTACATACACCGTCTTTGGTGACAGTCCGACATTTCAGAAAATAAATTTATTCGTGAATATTATTTTGGAGTTTTAAATTTGTGTTGGTTCATAAACTCACAAATTTACAAGAAGAGACTAGGACTTACGATTTTATTTTAACGTCCTTTACGACTAAACCGGAAACCCTAGGATTACGTATTTATGTTTTCGAACTCCGTTTTTGATGAGACAATTTTTATTGGATTCGTTTTGTGACATTGATTCATAATTTATAAAAACGTTTTTCGTAAAACGACCCGAGGGCACGCAAATCGAGAAAACTAGAATCGAGGAATACCCGTAAACTAGTGAGATGGGACAAGATACATTGTCCCACCCCACTAGCACACATGGGGCGGCCAAAACTCACCAACACATGGGATGTATCACAACTTTGGCAAGTTATCAACACTTGTCCCATTTTGCTTACAAAGTAAGCTTACCACCTCTCAAAACCATCTAAGCTAGAAACCACTCACCTCATTCACTCATGCAAAACAACCATAACTTTCTCTCATCTCTCTCATTGTGCCGTCCCATATCTCTCCCACAAACACCATTTGATCAAAAATCAACCATGAAATCCTATGTTATTCTTGCATATGTTGAAGCCCTTTTGAAACCCTATTGATTGGTGGTCCTTATAACATCCAAGGAGGAGTTTTTATGATGTCTTTGGGCTGATTTTACACAAGGAGTACATGAAGCATGGTGGTCTTGAAGATGGTCATGATTATCCACAAGTTTCTCCATCAAAATCCATGCTCAAATCACAACCTACATCAACTTGGTGGTATAAAGATTGTCCTCCTCATCTTCTTGTTATTTTGATTATGTAATCATGTATTTTATTTCCTGTTGTATATGTTTATGATGATTATATGATGATAAAAATGTTATGTGGGGATTTGTTGTTGATAAACATGATTAAAAAGGTGAAAAACTATAAAGAACAAGGCTAAAATCTTGCTTAAAAGTGATGGCTGTATAAAACAGTAAATAAACAGGTCATGGACTGATAAAATGATGAAGTAGAATCCATTTACAGTCAACTATATGTCTTGTACACATGTGAGAGTTGGCCATGCAATGGAATCAAAATAATGAGTGAGATATGATCAAAACAAGTTAGGTGGTCTAATCTGAAAAAAGCAGTTTTGTAGGGACTGTTAAGGCAAGATGAACTCAAAATGGGCAGTAGCTATAACTAAGTTAAATATAGCAGATAATATGAAGAACTTGTCACCCAAAAATGAGCTTCTAATTCATTATAGAACTCTAGATATGGTAAAAATGGTGAACATGAAGATAAAAATCAGATTTTTGGAATTAATGTTTATTATTATTATATAAGAACTCACATTTTAATGTATAAAATGTAAAATAAAAACCACTAACTTATAAAACTTATTTATATAAATATATAAAAGGTTAATTAAATGGATAAATTGTATAAATGGTGGTGAAATAATATTTATAAGTAATAAAAACTATAAACTTGATTTTTACGACTTTTTCGGCTATCGCCGTAAAATTAACGTTTTTCGCCAAATAAAACTTAGACGACCAAACCCGTCTAATGTAAAGTTTATAAAAGTCATATACTGATATATAAGTATCTAATACAAGTAAAAACCGATAAAATCCGAACTATAAGAAATACGGACATTTACGAGCTAATTAAGCATATTGGACTAATAATTGGACTAAATAAGATAAAAACTTGTAAAAAAGAACTTATTGGGCTTAACCCATTTGGGCCAAACATGGAAAGTATACATACTGATAATATAGGTATAAAAGGGATTAAAACAAGTTAAAGAACTTATAATAAGTTTATTGGACTTAAAACACGAAAATAGGTGAAACTAGTAAACTAGTATAAAAGTTATCGACATATAACACTAAAATGAGTAAACGAGAATATGTAAACCCACTTGATCATCATGTATATATAATCATCATATGTATACATAATTTTTATTTTTATAAATTCATTGGACATGAGTCTAAGACCGAGTATTATTTGTCTAGGTTTCTGTGATTGAAGCACGTACCGTACGTCCGAATTGCCGATAACCCGCCTTCCCACATCAACGTGAGTTCATAGCCTCGCACCCTTTTAAATGCTTTTATAAATGTTTTATAAACCCGCGAGGGAGATAACATGTTAGTTTTATAAAATAGGACACCATTTGTCCCGATTGTTTGTTTATTGATTTTGGACCCGAATGATTGAATGACCCGATTGTATGACCCGATAAATGATTAAAGGACCCGATAGATGAAAATTAAATGGATTATTAAAGTTAGGTTATGTCACTAAAAGTCCCATTAGCATGAATTGTGAACTACCGGGATTTGGTAGACGCTTATGCATTTAATAGTATTATTTAGGGACGATCACCCCAGTTCGCGCCTTGACGGTTGATCCCCGTCGTGCCACATTGATTGGTAAGCGAATTTATGTATGAGAAGATTTCCATGGCGTGACCTTTGTGACGACACGCTATTTTAGATGGGCAAATTGAGTATCGGGTTAGCTACCCGTTGTTGGTTTAGTAAGGTAACAATGTCATGCGGCTTATAATAATCCAAAACTAACGAAATACTATTAGACGCACCGAATTACGTAGTATTGCCTGACTAGCAATACGGGGTCATACTATTGATATTATGTTTGTGTTTTGGTTTTCATAACCATATTCATATAACGGCTTTTATTTTTATACAACGTCATAAGACGTATTGTATGATTGTTTTTACGACATTGGCTCGTATAATGATGTTTAAGGCAAACGCCTATATTATGATTTTGACGAAGATTTGTATAAAACGACTTTGGCTATTTTATAGCCTATTAAAATGATTTGTACAAAATGATTTTCAGTAATAATTTTATACTGATATTATATTGATGGATTATATTAAACTCTATGAATTCACTCGGCGTTATCGCTGACCTTTTCTTTTAACATGTTTTATCTCAGGTACTTGAAGGTAATTCTCGGGAAGACAACAAGAATTCATGGCCCGCACTTAAACAATATTTTCCATTCAAATACTTTGTAAAACTTTGTATGAAATAATATGACTTGGGACCGATGTAACTTTGATATTATTGAATGGAAATGCTTTATAAATAAACGACGCGATTTTCATGCGTTGTCTATGATGTGAGTAATGTGCTATCCCGTAACACCAACTAGTCTTCCGCTGTATTGAGTTGTATAAATTTGGGGGTGTTACAATTTAACTTTCGTGATCGTGATACGATTAATGCAGCCGCCGGTGGCACATTTATGAAAAGAAGACCTGAGGAGTGTAGAGAGCTTATAGAGAACATGACTACTCAGCACAAAAATTGGGATTCATCCGCATCTTCAAGGAATAACCCGAGAGTCAATGTTTCTTATACTTCTTCAAACCCTGATATCACCGAATTGACCCGTGCAATGGTCGAAATGAGCAAGAATATGCAAATTTTGGCTACAAATCAACAACAACAAGTTAAAGTTGTTGTAACTTCTTCTGAGACTTGCGGGGTTCCTCATTCATACACTGATTGTCCTTCTACTCACGAAAATCCGGAAAACGTGTATGCGACTTATGGTAACTATTCAACGGAAAGCTACCAAGCCCGACCTCAAGGTGATCGTAACTTGCTAAGTTACCGTTCTAACAACTTTCTTTCACCCTGTTTTTCTCCTCAAAACCACAACCCCAACAACTACAATAGAAGCAACCCAAACCCACCTCGAGCTTCTAATCCTTATCACCCACCCGCTCAACAAGCCCCACCCATTAATCAAGATGTTGAAGCTTTCATGAGGACCCAAGGAGAGCAAATCAAGAATCTGCAAAGCCAAATTATCAACTTAAAAGGGGATATCACTAAGCAAGGGAATGATATTAGATTTGAGCTTCGACATGATATACAAACCTCTTTTAGCACTCAAATAAATGATTTGAAGAATATGTTGGCTAGTTTCTTACCAACTACTCAACCCTCTACTTCGGGCTCTCTTCTTTCAAATATCGTCACCAACCCGAGAGCGAATGTGAGTGCTAATACTACACACAATGGAGCAACCTTAGTAGGACCATCTACCCCTCCCCCAGTTACTCCATCTACACCTCCTCCACCACCATTTATCCCTCCTACTCCCACACCTAGTATTAGTTCTCCATTACCGTCTCCACCTCTTACTGAAGTACCCAAGAAGAACCCTTCACCAACCCCACCTTCCACCTTTAAACCTTCAACATCTCAACCTTTACATGCTACACCTTCCACCTATAAACCCAATATCCCTTATCCTTCTCGCTTAGACAAGGCCAAATTGCAAACCAAGGATGACATTCAAGTGTCGAACTATTTGAAGAAGATTTCAGGACTGACCATCACCTTTAGCCTTGTTGAAGATCTTGCATAAATGCCTAAATTTGTTAAGATGTTTAAGGAATTGCTTAATAAGAAGGAGAAGATGGCCGAGTTTGTTAATACTCGATTGAATGAAAACTGTTCTGTAGTCCTTCTTAAAGAACTTCTAGAAAAACTTGGAGATCCCGGTCATTTTGTGCTACCATGTACTTTTCACCAAACCGAAGAATTTACTGCCTTAGCCGATCTCGGGGCAAGTATAAATCTGATGCCTTTAAGTGTTTGGAAAAAGTTATCATTACCTGGCCTTACACCAACAAAGATGACTCTTGATCTTGCAAATCGCACTCTCGCTTACCCCGTTGGAATTGCCAAAGATGTGTTCATTAAAGTTGGCACCTTCACTTTTCCGGTCGACTTTGTTGTTGTTGATTATGAAATGGAACCTCGTATTCCGTTAATACTTGGTCGGCCATTCTTGAGAACCGGAAAAGCATTAGTCGATGTTGCCGAAGGTGAGTTAATCTTAAGGGTCGGGAATGAAGAACAAGTTTTTAAAATGGGGAAGATCACAACCAAAACCAATGGAAGAGAATCAGCAAATATGATTAATGTGCTTGATGATTTTTTCGTCTACAACAATCCTCTATTTGATTCTTGCTATGATAATCCACTGTTCCAAGATGATGTGGATGATTATCTATCAAATTCTGATCCTCCACCAATTTATGATTCTACACCGATCTTTGATGCTTATGATGACGATTCTAGTTCCAATGGAGATGATTATGATGATTTTACTTCTGAGTATCCAGACATGCCCACTTATGATAATTTTGATGAGGCTGATACTCTCTTGAGTGATTCTTCTCATGATGACCTTACTCCCACTTTTGATGAAGATCCTCCGCCAACAACACTTGATCCTACTATGGATGACTACTCATTTGAGGAAGACTTTGCTACTTTTCTCAACACTTACTTCCAAAATGAGAGTGATGCTCCTCCTTTGGACTTTGATGATTATGGTCTTTATCTTCCTTTGGATATGAAGAAACCCGTTTCAAAGGAGAAGAAGCCGGAAGATACCGATATCTGCAGTACTTATGTCTTGACACCTCTCTATCCCCCTTCTGAGGATGAGATTGTGAGATTTATGAGCGGATCCTCTTCAAGGTCTACTGAGCCTGAGTGTTATTTTCCCCTAAAGGAAAAGGTGTTCGATCCCGGCATTGAAATTTCTAAGCTATCTAAGTATCCATCTGATGAAATAAAAGGAAAGATTTTTGGAACTTATGGAGATATGCTTGTACCTCATCCCACTCTCTACCGCCGTGCTCAATCTCTGCTTAAGGGAACCTTGCCTACTCTTCTTTGGCTTGCCTTGTTTGCCTTAAGCTTGTACTACTTGATGGACGAAAACCATGTCTTTGATCCCGGTGGATGTTTTTTAAGTTTCTTCCTATGCTAATCAAGGTCGAGTCGAGCTCATGACTCGGTTAACAAAAACAAGCGCTTCTCGGGAGGCAACCCGCAGTATCTATCCTTTTCCTCTTGTTTTTATAATAAGGGTAGGGGGAGACCCAAGTATGTGTTTGTTGTCTTCTTTCTTATCATGTGTAGGGATTCGAGCTTTCAAATATCCATTCTTGATTACTTTTGACGAACCGTGATCCCGTGTTCCCGTCTTCTCGGTTCTATCCTAAACTCTTTTAATTCATTATTTTATCATTTATGATTGAAATAGGAATCACTTTAGTTGTCTCTTCCTTAGCAAGATTTAAACAACGTGCATAATGTCCTAAGTGTAGGGGAGGTTACTTCCACATGCTTAAACAGTGAGGACAATGTTTATATTAAGTGTAGGGGGACTTATATCGAAGTTAAGTGGGCTTTTCCTTGTATATGTCCTCATTTTAACCGGAAAATTGATTTTCGACATTTTTTTCAAAATTTTTGATCTATTTTGGCCTAGTAGTATAGTTGTATTTACCGTTGTTATATTTGTTTTCTTTCCTTGCTTAAATAACTATTAATAAAGTGGTTTTAATTTTTAAACGTCATGAATCTTTTGACTCAACCCGAGTTTACTTTTCCAAGTTTACTCTAGCTAGTATCCTTAACGTGATTAAGTCAAGTTTTGCTAGGCTTTTATATAGGGAACTTTAAAACGCGAAAGTCTTAACTCTTACGGGTTAAGAACAAGAACTTTTCGCAAGTTCCTATAATTGATCCTAGAAAGTCGTTTATCAAGGGAACTTTAAAATGCGAATTCTAAACTTGAAAAAGTCTAAGAAGTTGCAAGCTCCTATAGATGACTTGAAAACCCAAAACTTTGATGTAATAGGCTAAGCATCCACGAGTCTCATTCCTTGAGATTTTAAATTGTGGAGAACGAGAGATAATAGAGTCAATTATAAGTTTGGTATTCTTTCATGAATTTATGTGAGTTGATTATGAGCATTTCTCTCATCGCTTGCTAATAAATTTAATTGCAATAAATAAGGTCGTACGATTTGAAAAGTTACTTAGCTTCTAGCCCAAGATCGTTTAAAAGTTGCTCGATATGAATTAGAGTTCATAGCCAAGGCATAACTTATTGAAGCTGGATGCGAAGATTGGCGAGTCCGAAAAGTTCCTAACAAAACATGAGGGCTACATTTTGTTGCTAAAGATCTCAAGTGATGTGAAGAATCATTTATCAAAAATCAATATGAAGGATCGAGACACACGACGAAAAGAAAATACTCCCGTAAAGATCATAGAGAAGTCTATCCAAAAAGGCCCTAACAAGGTATGAGGATAAATAGATCAAGTCCTAAAAGGAGGCGGATCGTTGTATATCAAAATCCCAAATAAAGATTGGAGAAAATTGAAGAAGTCGTGGTCCAAATATGAAGAATCTCTCAAAAAGTTCAAGTGAAGAAATTCCTATTATGAAGAGAAGACCATTATTTCATGAACGTCTCTCAAGATTTGAAGGATGAAGTCAATGCCAAATATCGGTCTGAGAAAGGTCTCAAATCGTGAAGCGAGTTATGCCAAGATATGAACTTTATGAGGTCCCGAGAAGCAGTTTTAAAAGATTTTGTCCTTTAGCTAACTATTAATTAAATCGTCCCACTTTTATTTTCAGCCTAAATATCTATCGAAAAAAGTCAACAATGCATCCTCGTGATCATTCACACAACAATAAAATATAAGAGATACACCTAGGAATAAGGGAGTCTAAGTAAATAATTGGCCCACATGAGCTTGTGGTAGTTTGCTAACTTATAATAACAATGATCTTGTTTTTAAGCTTGGTATGGGGAACGTGAAACTTGAGGGTGATAATCATTCATGACATTCCAAAACCCTAAGGTAAGTCTTTGATTTCTTTACTTCTTTTCTTCCTTTAAATATTTTGTCTCTTTAATAAAGGCTGATAGGTGTGTAAACACCCATCCTTTTTACCACTTAATTACAATAATAACCGAGCCAAAACGTGTATTTTATGTCATTTATGTCGGAATTATGCGTGGTTTGTGTTTTTGTTGTGATTTAGGACGAAATTGTGAAAAGGGGAGAAAACACGGGCATTTACGGGCTTTTATTGAAAAAAAAGATGAAAGACGAAGTCAAGAAGTCAAGAGTTCAAAAAGAACGGAAGTCCAAGACCAATTTTGAAGATTTATCGAAGAAAAAGTCAAAAGACGGAAGTTTACTAAAAGCCGAAGAACTCAAGTCTTATTTATTGAAGAATTTAAAAGACGAGTTTAAAAAAATCACGAGCCAAAAGTCATTAAAGTCCAAGATTAACAAAATATTAAGAAGGGAAGGACTTAATGGTGCAATTAAGAAGAAATGAAGGAGGGGAGAAAGCTTCCTAAGCATTCCTTAATCCTCCCCTATATATAGTCATTAGGATTCATCTTTTCATTGTGGTTGGCTAGAGTGACACTAGTTCTTCCACCTTTTAATAACTTGCTCTTTAAATACATGTCAATTTAAATACTTGTCTTGCACTTTTAATACCTTTTAATTCCAAGTAAGTGTTCTTTAATTTTCTTGTTTTAATCTCTCATTCTACCTTTCTTTCTTGCTTGATCTTGTTGTTTACATGCTTATTGTGTTACTTATTTGATTAAAGATTATGTTTTTATGCTTTTGATTGTTTTGGATCATTGATTTTTATAGCTTATTTGTGTTTATCTTCAAGTTTCTTAAGCTTTTATAAAAGTTATTTTTTATATAAAGTTGTTTTCGTACATTTTTCTTATTTGGTGTTTTTTAAAAGTCTTTAAATTGAAGCTTATTAGCTTTTTCTTATACGTGTTTGCCTAGGTTTTTAGTCTAGTGCTTATTGGAGTAATAGCTTATTAGTTTAGCTTATTTTCCATTGCTTTTACTGTATTCCGACCAGCCCTGGTCGGAAAAGGGTTTATCTTTCCGACCAGCTTCATTTGCTTGGTCGGAATAGGGTTTGACACATTCCGATTTGGGGATTGTTGAGATTCCGATCAGGGTAAGTTGGTTATTCCGATCAGTCTAGGTGACAGTATTCCGATTGGAGTTTCCGACAACATTCCGATTGGGAGGCTTGTAACATTCTGATCAAAGGTAAGTTTGGTATTCCGATCAGGTCTAGTGACAGTATTCCGATCTGAGACCACTCCTTATTCCGATCTGAGGCCACTCCACATTCCGATCTGAGGTGTTTATTTGGTTATTCCGATTTGGCCATTGGTGACAGCAATTCCGATTGGTATTCCGATGACAACATTTCGATCAGGTCAAGGTGAGGGCATTCCGATCGGAATATATTCCGATTGGGTATTATTTTCTATTTTGTCTTGTTTAATTTTTAAGTTTATGTTTTAATACTTTGTCAAATTTTAATTTTCGTCACGCTTTAATTACCCGTCATTTACTTTCTCGTTATTCACTTTTCAAAAGTTTAATATTGCACCCTTTATTTTAATTAGGCTTAGATTTATTTTAAACGCCATTTTACTTTTACGTCATTTACATTTACGTCTCGCACTTTTTAATATACTACAACGACACAACTTTTGTTTCCACCAAAGAACGATTGAGTCGCACAGTTAACCAGTTTTCAATTCGAAGAGACATACTTAAACGAACTAACTTTTATACGGGGTGTCAAAAGCCTTGTATCAAATGGCGCCACTTCCGGCTCTTTTCGTAAAGATTAACGGTTTTCTGTGAAAGACGCGTTGCTTTTTGGGATCCGTTCACTTGTGAGCGTTATTTTTCTTGCCTAAAAAAATTTTCAAAAAAACCATAACAATTAAAAATTGATAAAAATCCATAAAAATTAAAATTTTCAAAAATCCAAAAAGATTTTATTTTTATTGTGTATATATATTGTCTTCGTGTTTGGTTTCTTTTTCTTTTGCCTTTGTAGGTGTATGCGTACTAGATCTTCTAATTATCAAGAGCCCGAGACTCGAGAAGATTTAAGTATGTCAGGTGTTAACAACAACAATAATCCACCGCACCTCAACAATAACAACAATGTTCTTCCACAGCCCGATCTTCGGACAATGGAGGAGCTTTGTCAACCTACCATGTTTGGACGAGGAGGACCGATTGCGCCGATGCAAATCACAGCTCCAGAGTTTTCGTTGAAGCACCACATGATTCAGCAAGTGCAAACTAATCCATTCGCCGGAATGCCTGATGATGATGCCAACAAACACCTCGACAAGTTCATTACAATCACCCAAAGCATGAAGTTTCCTGGTGCCACAATGGATGTTCTTCGCCTACAACTCTTCACACATACTTTATCACATCATGCCGAGAAATGGTTTGATCGTCTCCCGAAGAATTCTATTCACACTTGGGATGACATGACTTAACGCTTTTTGTCGCGCTACTTTCCACCATCCATGGTCACGAGCCTTCGCAATCAAATCAGCGGTTTCATGCAAGACCCCGATGAATATCTTTTTGATGCTTGGGAAAGATATAATGTCTTGATCGATCGTTGTCCAAACCACAACATGCTCCCTGTCACATTGATTGATACTTTCTACAACGGTTTGACTTTTCGAGATCGTGATACGATTAATGCAGCCGCCGGTGGCACATTTATGAAAAGGAGACCCGAGGAGTGTAGAGAGCTTATTGAGAACATGACTATTCACCACAAAAACTGGGATTCCTCCGCTTCTTCAAGGAACAACCCGAGAGTCAATATCTCTTCTACTTCAGCAAACCCTGATACGACCGAACTCACCCGCATGATGACTGAAATGAGCAAAAGTATCTTGCTTCTCGCTTCAAACCAACAACAACAAGTTATAGCAGTTGCACCTTCTTGTGAAACATGCGGCGGTCCCCACTCATACACCGATTGTCCTTCTACACAAGGAAATCTGGAAAATGTGTATGCAGCTTATGGTAATTATTCACCGGAAAATTACCAAGCTCGACCTCAAGGGGATAGAAATCTGTTGAGTTACCGATCAAATAACTACCTTTCACCCGGTTTTTCTCCTCAAAACCAAAACCCCGCCAATAACTACACTAGAAGCAACCCAATCCCACCAAGAGCTTCTAATCCTTATCACCCACCCGCCCAACAAGCCCCACCCATTAACCCTGATGTTGAAGCCATCATGAGAACCCAAGGTGAGCAAATCAAGAATCTACAGAGTCAAATTATCAATCTTAAAGGAGATATTACCAAGCAAGGAAATGAGATAAGATCCGAGCTTCGAGATAATATGCAATCTTCCTTCAGCAATCAAACGAATGATTTGAAGAATATGCTTGCTAGTTTCTTGCCCGCCGCTCAACCTTCTACTGCAAGTTCTCTACCTTCAACCACCGTCACCAATCCGCGAGCAAATGTGAGTGCTATTACTACTCGTAGTGGAGTCACCATAGTAGGACCACCGATCCCGCCCCCATCATCTACTCCTCCTACACCTCGTATTAGTGCACCATTACCGTCTCCGCCTCGTCATGACGATGTACCTAGAAAGGAATCTTCAACATCTCAACCTTCAACATCTCAACCTTTACCACCTTCACCTTCACCACCCAAACCCAATATCCCATATCCTTCTCGCTTAGATAAGACCAACTAGCTAACCAAGAATGACCGTCAAGTGTCAAGCTATATGAAGATGCTCTCTCAAGTGAACATCAACATTAGCCTTGTTGAAGCACTTGTCCACATGCCGAAATTTGTTAAAGCATTTAAGGAATTGCTTAACAAGAAGGAGAAGCTGATTGAGCTCGCCAAGACACGCTTAAATGAAAACTGATCTGCAATTATTCTTAAAGAACTTCCGGAAAAACTTGGAGATCCTGGTCGTTTTGTGTTGCCTTGCATTTTTAACAAAACTGAAGAATTTACTGCCCTTGCTGATCTCGGGCCAGTATTAATCTTATGCCTTTGAGTGTTTGGAAAACACTATCATTACCAGACCTTACTCCAACAAAGATGACTCTCGAACTTGCAAATCGCACTCTCGCTTACCCCGTTGGTATAGCCGAAGATGTGTTCATCAAAGTTGGCACATTTACTTTCCCGGTCGACTTTGTCGTTGTTGACTATGAAATGGACCCTCGTATTCCATTAATACTTGGTCGGCCATTCTTGAGAACCGGACGAGCTCCTGTTGATGTTGCCGAAGGTGAGTTAATCTTAAGAGTCGGGAATGATGCACAAGT